>JAKUAC010000001.1:600000-1200000 GCA_030579135.1 [Candida] danieliae
AAGCAGCCGCCACCGCCCCAAAACGGAAATCTAGACCACGCTGGATCTCGGATAAATTCAAGAGGCACGGGTGGCAGCAAAGCCATTTAGGCTTATCGCAAAAGAAACGAATAAGGGATGGTATCTGGAACGTGGTCGAAGGATTACCGGGCAGGCCGCACCAGCAGGGACAGCAAATGATACTTTGGCAGCCACTTTCAAGGAAGTCGATGGCAAAAAACAATGGCGAGCAAGCGAACGTGAGTGGTCACAGAACATCAGCAGAACAATGACAGGATTACCCTATGCGTAGCGGACAGAAGAATCGAACAATTGAAGTGATACCTTATAATTTATTTTTTTTGCCTCTGAATTTCGGTTACCTAAAATATCAGCCATCAGATTTTTATGAGCGTGGTGATGAGCGCTAGACGTGGGGAGGAGTCATCTCAAAAGCCACTCAGGCTCAGCCGCAAACTCTCTAATAATTAACTACAAATGAGGGGATCTGGAGGGGTAATTTTCTGTTGAGCGCACCTGGGCCTGGTGCGAGTAGTTCGGATTATCTTTTGGGACCAAAACCGTCTGTGTGCAGTCTTGTTCTCTCTTTCCCCTCCCTTATCGTATAGAAACGCGACAAGCCATAAATAGGCAGTGTGCTCGCCATCTCAGCCCAATTTACACAAAGACCACTCTTTTTTTTTGCCAGACTCAGTTTTTAGCGTTGCTGAATACTGGATACCATTCCACTTTTAATTTCCACAAACTACACCGCTTCAACAGCTAGTTTGCGTCCGAGCATTTGTCAACTGCCATGCTCAGATTTGCACGCTTGATTACGGGCTCTGCCTCCCCTACCCTCACACTTTTCCACAACTCCAACTCCAAGTTATCCACACACTTACTTGAACGCTTGGCCACACATGACTCCCGCTATTTGTTGGACGTCCGCACAAACAAATTGCCGCTGTATGAAACATATCTGTTTATCCATGAGGAGTGTATGAACGTTCATCCACAAAACACTCGCAGCTTTGAGCGCATCTTCCCTGCGCTTCTCGCCTCACCTAGCCACTCCTTTTGCGACGTGCAGGTCAAGAAGAAGTCCAAACAGAAGCAGTTCGTACCTGACTTGGAGTTGGTGAACGAGCTGTCTTATCTGGACAAGATTGCCCTTCATTCTGCGTCCGAGCTCTCCCCTTTTGTCGTTGACTGGTGCAACAAGTTGGTGGCAGTTGACGACGAGGGCTTGGATACCATAATGCAGAACTACTACTCTTGCGGCATGCAGAAGAGCAGCAAGGTGCACTTGCCTCTGGGCTGCGATGTCATCCTGAAGGGGCCCGGTTCTGGTAACGGCTCCTCCTTGAATTCTCCAGCGGTGTTGTTGACTCAGGAAAAAGTTCCTCATGTGCATCACACGCAGACGGCTCCTTCGCCAGTGTCTGCTGCCGCTTCCGCAGCTGCTGCCGCCTCTGCTGCCTGCTACGTTATTCACCCTCACATTGCTGAGTTTGCCGACCTCTACTGATAGATTAGCGTGGCCTGCGCCACCACCCGGAGTTCGACGTTCGTCATGTGAAGGTATTTTGACTCGATGTCTGTATGATAATTTGATAGACTGAAACAATACATATTCGATTCTCATCCGCTTTTTCATTGCTGATATGTAAATATGCCTTAAATCCCCATACGCCTCGTCACGTACTCTTGGGCCAAGACGGCGAACGTCAAGCCCAAACCATCTTGGATCCATTCTTTGATCCATTCGCTAGGGTCCACTGACTCCAGTGTCGTGTCACCTTCCACAACGCCAAAGACAGCATCGACATCGTCGTGCTGCCCGGCAATCCAACGCGCCCACCTCAAAGGAAAGGGCTGCGACTTGCTCAAAACAGTGATATTGTTGGTAATGTCCTTCAAAATCATGGTGAAGGCAAAGGAGCTATTGTTGTTCGCTTCGATTAATGATGGGCCGTTGGCATCGTCTGTGCTTAGGTTCTGATCAACGGCAGCAGTGGTAATTGGCTGTATGGCAATAAATACATTGGACTTGTTCACATCCTGTTCCCCGCTCTGCTTGTCGGTCGAACCAGTCGACTCTTCAGCCTTTTTGGGGTTTTGCAGTTGGTGTACTTCATCCAACTGCGTAATTTTCAAGTAGTCCTTGATGGAACTATCCAAGTTAGCGTAGCACAACTTCTCACCATCGATAGCTTTTCCGTGAAACATACCCAAGTCTACATGGATGTTGCTCGACGCTTGTTCATGCTTGTGGTTGAAATTGCTCACCGTTGTCTTGATGCCACCCTCCACTTGACTCATGACCTTGTTGAATTTCAGCGCACATAAAGAGTCCAAGTAATTAACGTGATTCAAGTCATAGATCAACAAGATATTCAAAAGCTCGTCTTCTTTGTCAATCAAGCCATCCTTTATTTGCTGAGACATTGTGCTCAAAATGGAGTTGAGTTTATCTGAAATATGCAAGATCTGTTCCGTCTCCGCAACTCCACCAGCATGCTCCTCCAAAAACTTGTGTCTTTGGTGAGATAACTGTTGTGATGTGTTCGAAGCTAGTTGATATGTGGTCTCGCTCAATTGATGAGCGTTCGACGCGATCGAGCCCCACAAAGACGACACCTTGGATGATCCCTCGGAAGACCACCACGAGGTGAGTGACGCAATTGGGTCTACTGCAGCCGCTTGCAGTTTCTCATCTTCTCCCTGTGTGCTCGAGAGCGAATTAACTGGGGTCTTTGCCTTTTCATCCTCTGGTTTCTTGAGGATAGCCAGGACGGGGGTGGTGGCAGCGGAAGCCGTTCCAATTCTCGGTGTGTTCGCCGATACAGCCGATGCGCCCTCAAATGATTTCCGAGGAGATGATTCGGAAGATATGCGGCGATCTTCACGTTTTTTTGGTTCGAACTTGCCCCTGGAGGTTCCTACGGGCTTGGCTGACTTTTCGTGTGCAGACAACTCGTCCAAAAACTCCAAGAAGTCGTCATTCGACTCAGGTTTCTTCTTTCCAGACACGGGAGTACCGGACTTGGAGTCTGGAAGTGAGTTGATGAAATCCAAAACGTCGTCGCTGACTTTTTTGCTCATGTTGATGTTGGGGGCATTGTTAGTGGGGATCACTCTTGTATGGCTTGCGGGAGGTCATGTTGTGGTGCACGGGTTTTTGCTCTAGTTCGAGCTTGCAAAGCAAGACCAATCCCTTCGGTGGCACAAAACGTATCTTGTCTAGCGCGATGCAAAGATTTTGAGAGGGAATTAGTCTGATTCACGTGATATCATCGAAGGCAATCCTTCGGTGGCCCGTCGCCGTTGGGATGTTGAGGTCACTTCGTGTTGGACAAAGAAGGCGACCTAAAAAACCAACAGTGACGTTGTGCACGTCTGGGTGGGTTGAGTTTCAATACCTCACATGGAGCCCGAGAGATCCCAGTCCAATCTTTAGTTTTTTCAATCAAAACTTGCTCTTCTCAGCCTTGACCCTTTTGATGAGGCCTTTAACAAAATGCCTCATTTTCAAAACCCGGAAGAAGCTCGGCTGCGGGGCTTTTCGCACACATTTAACTTGCAGCACTGAAGCACGGATTCGCCAGCTTTACCTAAGCCTACTTGGTCCCGCAGGACAACCAGTCTTGGCCAGCTGTGGCACAAACAAATAAACAAACAAACAAATCAGATAGTGTCTGCTATCTTCTATAGAACTCATAAGGAACTGGCTTGTTGAAATTCTTTTTTTTTTCGACATGCTTTCTGTAGAATCCAATTCTAGTACCGCCTGTCTCGCATTTACGCCATTTGAAACCGTTAGATATTATATGCGAAAGTCCAAGAGATGCAGCCTCTGAGATATACGAACATCAATAAAAAATCCAAATTCTCTTGAAGTGCTACATTCAAGAATCATTTCAAAGTTTGATTTCGAGTCTCTCGATGTGGCTTGACTTAAAACCTCTGAAATGTTATGGAGTCACCAATTTCGATAAATAGAGAATCCCAAACGTTCTTCCTGCGGATTGAGATCCTTCATGCATGAGAACCAATGCTAAGGCGAGTTCGGTGAAAAAAAAATAAAGCCGCCGGTGGTGGCCGGCAATTTTCCCGCTTTCTTCCCCAATGGGGCCGAGAAACCTGCAAATGCGATTTTAATTTCTCATTTACGGTTCTAGCTCGTAAACTACGGTGGGCACTCCGCAGGATTTTTGTGGGCGTGCTGCTGAAAAAGAGCCGACCACAGCACTGTCCACTACAAATGTCAGAAAATCATAAAAGATTTTTGATAATTCCCCGCGTCATCAGCAGGTCTGTAATCACGTAGGCATTTTCTCAGGTACCACAATAGGTCTTGAATTTCCTCTTGGTCTATGCTTACTGACCGCAATCTTCTTTCTGTGTGTGTGTGTGTGTGTGTGTGTGTGTGTGTGTGTGTGTGTGGGGCGCAACAAATCCGAAACGTGCAAGTAAATGCAAGATTAGACATGCATGTAATCAAGCCTCGAAGCAGAAAGTTTCCCACACACACATTTTTCCCACTTATTCAGTCTTGTTTCATCTGATTTCATCTTGACACATTTGATCTCGAGCTTCATAAACGTCTGCAGCTGAGCGAGGCTATTCGGTCAGTAACATCACTTTTGCAGCCTCATGCTACTGTCTCCAGTAAACTTGTCCACCAGCCAAAAATCCACATGGAGGTCCAAGCTTCGGCGGATACCCACATCTTCGTCAGCTAGAAGCAGCCCATCTGGGCTATTTTCCTTGCAAAGGACACCAAAGAGCTCTTTGAAGCCTCCATCTCTTTCTGGCTCTCCTTCGCTGACCCCAGGCTCGGTGCCGATTCAGCCTCGTGATCTGGGATACTTCTTGACACCTCTTGATGTGGTGTACGACGAGGTGCACCACCACAAGCTTTTGGACAATCAGGTAGGGCTCTTTTTCGATGATCTAAACATTCCGCCTCCTCCACCTGCTCAAAAAGACTTTGCTAGCGCAGGCAAGCTTCTGTTGCTTCCAGCCAAGCCGATATCTGGTCCCAAAATCAAGCCTTACTTCACCACTTCCTCCCGCACAGACAACTTTGGGAGACAAGAAACTTGCTTCATCTGCGATGATGACTTGGAGACGAAGCTTGATTCTGAAAAATTGGTCTCTCTTGAATGCGGTGATTGTGTCCACGGGGCATGTCTCCACGCAAGTGTTGAATTTCTTCTCGAGCAGGGAATAGCCACCGGCAAAGTTAACATAGGCATGCCTGAGTCTACCATCGAAACCACCATCTTCCCAATTTGTCGTGGTAGTTGCTGCGCTTCAGCAAACTGCCAACAACCAATCATTCCTGTGGCCAAAGACTTGATTTCTGAGATCATGTCTGATGCTACACTCACCATCAAGCTTTCGAAATTGCTGAAATCGCCGCTGCCCGAGCCAGTGGCGGCGCTTCCTCTTCAAAACTTAGTTTTCGGTCCAGAAAATCGAGTTTCTCAATACTACTTTAAAGACAATAAGCTGTTGCGTCCAAAGTCAATGCATAATCCTTTCAACGACACGAGCTCTGCTCACTTCAGAGACCTGTTCGCTAATGATTCCTTTCTCGGAGTGGAGCCGGGCCTTGTATGCCTTGAAAATAGCAAGCTTCTGCTTGAAGAGCTCAGGAGTCTTTTCATTAAGCACATGCTCCGAGTCCATACCGACTTCGACCTCCTGCTTTTGGTATCCTTGGGATCCTTGAGATTAGTGGATCGACTCAACGTCAGATTTGGACTTCTGGAAAACTTCGCATCTCACATTGTCTACTTATTCACTAACTTCATTGTCATTGAAAACGACAAGTTCACTCCACCCGTTCTCTTTCCGCTCGATGGTGATCACTCCATCAGCACGCCGCAAACTTCAGTGATACAGTTTGCCAATCCGCAAGCCTCTACACCGCTCTTGGAGTTGCATGCATTGGTAGACGCCGTCATTGAGAAATGGGGCATTGCAGTTTCCGACCCTCTGCTTATTCTACCATCTGACGTGTTCGCCTCCTCCATCGGGGTGTCCGAGGTTTCCGACATCCGTCCCCAAGAAATCACCATTAACACCTCCTTTGATCAATCACGATTCAGCATGGGAATGATCATGGAAGAACCTAAGCTGAGCTATACTCAGCGCGAAGTGCTCCAAAAGTCTCTGGATTTCGGGATGGGGTCGTTTGAGAGAGAGCTCATGAAGATTGGAGTAAGAACGGACTACGACGTGAGTGAATCCATTTCCTCACCCATTAGCCCTTTGGAGATCAACAAGAGAAAGGATGGACTGCCATGCATTGCTATTGTCGAGAGCACCTCACTTTCTGACGAAGAGTCCAATGACTCTGATTCTGATCTGGAGCTCATCGACGAGCTTATACGGCGTCGCAATGACTCTACTTAAATGGCGAGAAACTGCTGCTACATTCCCTGTCGATGAAAAACGAACCCCAGAAAATAAATAATTTCACTGTTTTCCGTACCTGCTGATCTCTTGGAGAATATTGTACACCCATAGCTCTCGCTCCTGCCGGGATCTTGCCAAGAATACCAAAATCTTTCCAGTAACACCCAGTTTACGAACCATATGCACCAAGCTTGGGTTCTTCGTAGCTGCTAGCGAAGCGCTGCCATGTCGTAAGGCCCGCTTGCCACCGAACCAAATGGAAAAACATCTTGCTGATACTTCCTCTGCTGACTTCCAACCGTCGGGGTATATACGAGGCAAGTCACTCTCACCACGACAATTGGCATCCAGCTCCCCAACAAGGTCTAGCTCAGTGCTGCTTTCAGAATATAGATAGCTCTCAGCAAGTGGAATGGTCATGTATCTCTCAAAATACGGAGTCTTTTTCCACAACCCACTCACTTTTGACCTCTTGTAAAGAGAGTAGACCAAAAGGTATCCGGGCACTAGAACTGCGTAGTATTGAGAAAAGCTTGCATGCTTTTTCTGCTTTTGATATAGGTATCCGGAGCATAAGGTGGACGTCATCATGGCCAAGCCATTTATGTTGAACACGGCAGCGTTGGCATGGCAATTTCGGCTTTCGATGCCCTTCGGATCTAGTACCACATTTGAATCCACGTAGTCATCTATCTGAAATTTTCTCAAATTCTTGCTTTTCGTGATCGTAATGCTTTGGAGAAACTTAGCACGATGCAAATGCCAGAATATTCTAAGCTCATTGAGCCTTGATACCCATTCATCTCTAGCACTGCGGGAGGGAGCTAACAATTTGAGATGACTGCCATTAAGTAGCTCAATCTCAAAGCCACAGTCCATGATTTCAGGATCTTCAATTGTAGTCGGGCTTTCATACCATAGGTAAGACTGGAAGTATTTGTGATGTTTCAGGATTTTCTCTTGTGCCATTTTACGAACATCCTTCACTAGGCAAAGGTCAACCATTGCTTGAGAACCAGTAAGATGCTGCAATTTTCGAGAATATTCTTCTAATGCTTCGTTATCACGCGTTTCAAAATGCTCAGTATTAAGCCACGGAATATGGCCACTCAGGTCGAGCAGGAAAGGATTTCGCTCGTAAACGTCTGGAATTTGCAGCAACTCAGTTTTTTTATCAGCGTTGTCAGCTAGAAGACGGTTGTCCGGCGAGGGAGGCATGGCCCTAAAAAATTTGGAGAAGAAAAGAATGTTCTCCGAAGTGCAGAAGTACTGAATTTTGTAAAAAGCCCGGAGGTTTGAATACTCTTTTCCTGAAGTGTTAGTGATTCTCGAGAGGAATCCTTCTATTGGATATGGCCCTTTTAACACTGTTCCATCCCATCCTGTTGTTTCAAGTGGAACTTTGGACATGTTTCGAAACTGAAGTGTGGCGTGGTCCTGCAATAATTGACACTGCACGAATAAGGCCCTGCTGCTATCTGGAACCCACTCTAGTCTGTCGTAAAATTTAAAACAAAACCATGGAAACGAGTTTTCCAGCTTCCATTGAGCTATGCTTTCATGCAAATGAGCGATCTTTTCAAGACGTCTCATGATTTCTGTCTTCAAGTAGGAAATAAGGACGTCAGACTCCACCTCATAACCTTGAACACGCTCTCTGACGACCAAATTCCCACTTTCATTGAGTGCCTGTCTAAGGATCGCGGCTGGTAGATCGATCTTGAAATTGGTTGTGAGTCCCGCGAGGTTGATTTGAAGCACCGAGAAGAAGTCTTCTTCAATGAGTTCTTTGATCATGTAGAGCCACTTATATGCAACGGTTGCATATCTTGTGTTCATGATGAAGATTCTCATACCGCGCTCCAATGGAGTAGTGATGCTGATTGTCTTGTCACAAAACGAATAGAAATTAGCCCGCGTATCCTTAGTGATAATGAAGTGGTATTCGGGCTTTCCGCTTAATTTCTCACCCTTGCTTGTATCGTAAAGCTGCACCATCAATGGCTCCGTGGGGCTATCAGTTTTCCTCAAGACAACCTGATGCTCTCGCCAGTGATCGTAAACAGGGGCATCAAGATCAGTACTTTGATGATAAGCATGAACGGATGCTTTGCTCGAATTCTTCACCATCACTAGCATTCTATCCACTCGAATAATTTCTCCAGGTCTGCGGTGACGTACAAAGTTTCTGACTACTCTCACCTTTAGTCTCGAGCCGCTGTTTTTTGCCTTGCCCTTTGATTTGCTGGCAAGAGAATGAAACCGTTGGACTGCTTGGCGGTGCTCTCTCTCAGTGATGACCTCTTCTTTCTGAAGCAAGCTGTTCTGTTCCTCAGTTTCTGGCTGGGGCGCTGTGTAAGCGACCTTTGTTTTGCGCAAGCTCGTTTTCTTTTGTGGATGATACAAATCCATCGACTTTTCGGAATCTAGCAAGCTGTCATCGTCATCGTGTTCGAAAGAATTACTATCAAACTCAAACATGTATGTGGGCTGGTCTTGGAAGGTGATGTTCTGCACGGGCTCGTCCTCATGGATAGTTCTGAGTTCGGAATGTTCTTCCAGTACTTTGGGGCCGCTTAAAATGGATTTAAGGGGAGCCAATTTTTGAGGCGTCTGCAAAAGCGTTGAGTTTCTTGACAGAGTACTCTCTGGCAATCGAATTGTGCCTTCCTCATCCAGATTCACATCAGACGAATAATCGTGTTGTGGGAGGAAGTTGCCTAGTGAAGAGAAATCAGACTTAATGGAAGAGACATCAAAATCATCCTTGGTGAGCCCCTTATACTTCTTTTGGGAGGAAAAATGTCGTAGCAAAACATTTTCAAACTCTGCGCTTTGCTTCGTCATATCCATAGAGTCGTCTTCAGAAGCGTGGGTGTCAAAGTCCTCATTCACGCGTGGTCCGTTGTCACAACTGCCCTCACTGTCATACCCTGCATCTGGATTAGCTAGATCGAGATCGACAATGTCTTCTTGTGGAGTTTCGGACTCCAAAAGAGGCAGACTCAGGGATTGCGGCCGCCGGTGTTGCGCAATGGTTTCCTTTACACCAGAGGCCGAACGACGGATCAACTGGCGAACCAGGATCCTCGAGGAGAAAATCAGCTTCTCAGAGAGATCAATCCAGGCTTCGGGCACTTTTCCGAGAAACACTGTGGTTGACAAATGACTGATCTCCTCCGGCGTGTGATATGATAGCCTGTAGGCGGTGAAAGAGGTCTTCGGTAGATTGAAGACCTTGTCTGCCTCTGCTCCATTTTCAGATTTACGAGAAATCAAATCTGCAACAGATGTATGCCCCACTGGCTCTGTAGCCAAGTAGTGCTTGGCTTCTTTGTGCTCGAGTGCTCTTCCTATGTAACCATCGTTGTTGCTCTGCGCCAGAGTGAGCGTGGGCAGAGCGCTAGTCATGAGCAGACGGCTCGAATGCTATTGCTCTCTACAAGCCTGCAGCTTGAGAATGATATGAAGGGATGTAAATTATGCTATTACCGCTTCCTTTGTTCGGTGTTTGGTCTGCTTGCGGCTGTAAGTGCTGGAGCTGCATGCTCGATCTAGTATGCATAGTGACGTGCGATTGTGTCTTTGACACATTGGAAATTGACAGTCCGAGAGAATACTCAATGCTCGCAGAAAAACAGGCTTTTACTGTATTCGCTTCCTCTAGACAGATGCTTTTGAAAATGTACGATCGTCGGTGTAAAATATGGAGTCTTTTTGGCAGTGAGGCTGCAACCAAAGTTGTAGGTCGCGAAGAGATTGAAAAGAATAGGCATTCTACAGAAGAGACTGTGTTCCTGCGAAGCATGCTGAGCTTTGAATTGACTAAACGATATCTTCATCCTGAACACCGATCGAAATTCCTTCCGGGTTCATGTTATCTGGCGGGGAAATGCTGGGGATTGCCTCCAAAGCTATGTACACCAAACCAACGACAAAAATGAGGAGACTGGCGAATAAGCGGAACCAGCTAGCTCCATTGACACTGGCACCAATCAAGGTGTAAACTAAGGTTAGTAGAACTCGTGGATGGTGGGGTTGGAGGACAGTATACATACAGACACCACGGCCAATGAAGGAGAAAAGGAAGGAGCCATAGGTGTAAGCTTCGGTGGGAACTCTGAATTCTGGTAGATTAGTAAATGAACATCAGGAAACAAAACTTAGGGTTGGGTGTACGTACCAAGTAAGCCAATAACGGCACCGAACGCAATTATGTAGATTCCAATGATAAACTAAAGTTAGTAAGGACACTATCTCATTAACTCTCGCGTGAGCCGGGATGTATCGAAACTTGAGAAACATACTGATTGACTAAAGTTAGTATTGTTGGTAGATAGGAAGGCGGCTTCTGAGTAACTTACATTCCGCTGAATAGCTGAGAAAGGCCACAAAGAACCTGTTGTTAGTATCGAGTTGCAAAAGAATGTGATCCGAGTAACTTACAGAGAAAGCGGCAACGGCCAAATTAGCAGCCTTGAAGACACCATTCAAGTCCAGGCCGTCGAAAGAATCCATTGCAGAGTATAGTTATATGTTTGTACTTGACTATGCGTTGTTAACGGGGATTATCTGGGGTACTGCCTGCAGGTTGTCCGATACGGTGTCGGTAGTCCCTAAGACAACATACACGGGCAAAGAGCCTGCTAGTTCTCGATACAGCTGATCTCTTACAGCTATTGAGTATTATCAAAGGAATCAAGGAGAGTGCTGGAGAAGTTTAGGAGAGTAAGTAGTCGTATTCGAGCTCATGTTGATGTCTATTTTTAGTACTCGCACTACCAATGCCCCACTTTCCCCGTTTAGGTAGCAAAAAATAGGCTTGCCTCAATATGGGTCACCAGTTTTCGATCCGGTGAGTCCATATATCCTCAATCCGCTTTCTGCTTCAGTATTCAACCGGCACGGACCGATTCTGCATTTGCAGCCAAGGTGACACGCTACGCGCTTCACGTGACACCTTATTTGCACAAAGTTATCTATGTTGGAACTACACGCACAGCATAAGAATCAAGCGCCTCATCCAAATATGGCTAATCTCAGCCTCATAGAGTTGATTGTCAATCAGAACAGCCCAGACAACAACTTGCGTAAAAGTGCCGAATTGCGCTTCAATGAGTTGTCAGCGCAGAACCCGTCGAGAGTAGCGGATGAGCTTATCGATCTGTGCACAGAACGTAGTTCTTTGGCAGTGAGCATAAAGCAGTCTTGTTTGCTTCATTTGAAGCGTCTAGTTCCCAAGTACTGGTCGCTTGGGTTTGCAGCTTTTCTTGGTCCGCCAATTGACCAGGACGTCAAGCAACGAATTAGGGATCAGTTGATCCAGATCGCGACGTCCTCATCCCATTCAAAGATCAGAGCCGGTAGTGCTTACGTCATAGTGCAAATTGCAGCCGCTGACTATCCTGATGAGTGGCCAAACTTACTTGAGGACTTGTATGGCCGGGCTGTGCAGTTTCTGGACCCCACCGCTGTAATTGGCAGTTTGACTGTATTGAATGACCTCTTCGATGATTTGATCACAGAGGAACAATTCTGGGAAGGCGGTGTTGGAAATCAGTTGATCTCCTACATAACCAGCTTACTCAAAGAGTCTCAATTGAGTGAGAGCATCAAAACGACAGCTCTTAAGTTGTACTTGACCGTCTTCAACACGCTCGCTGGCATGGAAGCTCAGGCTCTGGAGCAGAGAAAGGCTTCAGTCGACTCGCATATGGCATACATGTCCTCCTTACTTGTTTCATTGGCCGGGCATCTGATTATGTCTTCTACAGCAAGTGATTCCATCGATCTCAGGGAGACATACTTCCGGTCTTTCATTTACAAATCTTTGGCTAGGATCTTGCTGAATTTCAAGAGCAGAGTGCTGCTGGATGTAGCATCCGAGATGTTAAGTGCTCTCTTAGAAGACCTTAGCTACTCCGCTCAATTATTCAAGATGGTGTTGCTTGACTGCAATTTCCTGGTCCCAATTTCCAAACCAGAGGAGTACGATGATCCCTCTCGTTTGATTGCCAATTTTGTATCTGATCTCGTTGATACATTGGCCATTTTACAAATCCTGAATTCAATTTCTCTCACAAAGTCCACTGAACAGGTGGAGAAGTGGGCTTCATCATTGGCCCAATGTGCAACGTATCCCAAAGAAACGATCGAAGACTACATGTCCAATTTTGACAACTTTGTGACATATGCTACTGGATTATCGGCACAGACTTCAGTTCGAGACGCGATAATAGCATACATTTTGGAGTTGAACAGAACGGACCTCGCGCAACTTTTTAATATCATCAGGGATACGCCTTTCAACGACGGTGTGGACTGGGTAACCAAGGAGGCGTGTCTTTTCTTGAGCGAAGCTGTGTTCACTAACGAATCGTCACAAACATTTGGCTCAACGCTGGCAAACCCTCTCAACTCATCCTTCTCCCCTTCAGGTTACCTAGCCAGTATCAATAAGATAATCGGCGCAGGGAAGGACTCGCAAACACATCCACTTTTTATTGCTCGAGCTTTCCTTTTTCTTCCAAGATTCATGGAGACATTCAGTGATAGAATTGGCACCAATTCCTTCGGGAAAGTTGAATTCGAAGGCATTTTTCGTTGCGCCTCTGATTTAATCGAAGTAGATGAGAGCAAAATCACTACCGCAGGAGCTATCATAAGCGCTACACTCTGGCGAAACGTGCCCGGTCTCCGCCTATCGACGTTAGGGAACGCTGCTCAACAGGGAGTTTTTGCAATGGTCAGTGCTCTTTTTGATGACAGTGAAGAAGACACCTTGCCCGTGCTACTCGAGGCAATCTCCATGGCAGTCGGCATCGATCATTCATCCGCCTTTAAAAGCTCCGTGGGCGATAACCTCTCGCTCATTGATTTGATATTGGAAATTTCATTTAAAGACCCCTCCAACGTGCAACTAACCATTGATTCTTCGGACTGCATTGACAGTTTGTTGGAAGAAGTTAGTTTGCTGGACTACTTAGAGGTGTGCAAGAAACTGATTCCTCGCTTGACAGGTATAATGATTGAAAGCTTGAACCATACGCCAGTCGGGTACTCTCCTGAATTGTACCTTTCGCTTGAATTGCTCGGCAGAATTTGTGAAGCGTCCCCACATGTTAACGGTCAAGAGAGTTTACCAGCGGAGGTGTTCTCTTACATCTTTCCTGTCTTGAGAAAGCTTATTTTGGCTACCGACGATGACCAGATTCTACAAAATGGAGGAGAAGTGTTTAATATACTTCTAGAAAAAGCATCCAATCTATTCATCGAATTCGTTGACCCCGAAACCAAGGAGGCTGGTTTACAGTTACTTCTCGGCATTGCTTCGAAATTCCTCTCTCCTCAACTTAGTGACAGTGCAGCCCTAAACTGCGGCCTCATTGTTATTTCATTGTTTGAGAAATTTCAGCTGTATCTTGACAACAATTTTTTCTTTGAACTTCTTCAGGCCACTGCTCGCAGACTTGCGATAGCCAGCGAGCTAATCACAATCGAAAATTTGATTTTGGTTTTCTGCAAATTAGTGCTTAACACGTCACCTGAGATCTTGATTGATGCATTGACTGAGATCAAAATCGAACGCTCAAATGGTACAGTTGAGGACGGCTTAACTACCGTGCTTCCCATTTGGTTTAGATCCTTTGAGGTAATCAGGGGGTATGAAAAAATCAAGCAGAATATTCTTGCATTGGGTAAGATATTCTCGGTCGGCAACCCGAAGATTAATTCAATGATTGTAGACGGAGACATGATTCCTTACAGCGGAGATCTAATAATCACCAGGTCCATGGCTAAGACAATGCCACAGGAATACATGCAAGTTTCAGCTCCGGTCAAAATACTTCAGTTGCTCACCAGCGAGTTGAATTTCCAGGCCCTGCAGCCGGACCCTACTCATTACCTTCCCGAGAACGGTGAAATGAATCACGAGGATAATGATGATGACGGAGACTGGGAGGACATGGATGACCTCGGCGTTCCCAATTACGAGAAACTTAAATCTTATGTTGATTCGGATGACGATGAGGACAGGGAAGTTGCAGACGAGGGAATTAAGGATGTGCTCATTCAATTTTTTAAAGAAGCGCTTGCTAAAAACCTTGGCGACTTCCGAACTTACTACGAACAATTAAGCGACGATGAGAAGGCTATTATCACTCAGAACGTCGTGTTTAATTAATGTGCTGCAAAATTCCAGATTACAAATTCGAAAACGAGGACGGATTCTAGGCGTGCCTGCATATATACACATGACGTCTACAATGAGTCTGAGATGGTGATGACTACTGACATTCTTCCAATGGATGTGGCAGCGCCCGGTTCGACTTTTTTCCAAAACGATGCATGAAACCAAGATTTTGCCTGTGGATAGGAGCGCTGTAGCTTTCACTGAAAACTGTGCCCAGATCAGTAACGAAGCCACGAGGAAAAACCTACAACATGCTGCTGATTACATCAGGCAGCCGGGCAGCGTGGTAGCATTTCCAACTGAGACAGTTTACGGTCTTGGGGGCTCTGCACTTAATGATGAGTCCGTGAAAGCGATATATGCTGCCAAAAATCGACCCGCCGACAATCCTTTAATTGTGCACGTCTCTTCTATCGAGCAGTTGCAAAGAATCATACTCACAGAGCTGCATAAGGTGCCTGAGGTCTATAAACCGCTTTTAGCGAAATTCTGGCCCGGGCCCTTGACTATATTGGTACCTATTGAGGAAGGAAGTCCGATTCTGAAATTGGTGACTACAGGACAGAAGACGGTCGGTGTCCGCATGCCTAATCATCCGGTCGCACGAGCATTGATCGCCATGAGCGATACTCCTTTAGCTGCTCCTTCAGCCAATGCATCTACACGCCCAAGCCCCACTTTGGCGAGCCACGTTAAGTTTGACTTGGACGGTAAAATTCCGCTTATCTTGGACGGAGGAGCCTGTGAAGTGGGCGTCGAGTCGACAGTGATTGACGGACTCTGCGACCCCCCAATGTTGCTTCGTCCCGGAGGAATTACGGCTGAGGATATCCGCAAGTATGGAGGGGAAAAATGGCGAAACATGATTTCAGCGAAGAAGACGGCCGGCAAGCTCGAAGCCGTGAGAACGCCAGGGATGAAATACCGTCACTATTCGCCTACAGCCAAGGTCGTTCTTTTTGTCGGTTGTGGTGATGGTAGGGATGCTGTAAGCAATTTCTTGGCAGGACAGGAGGGCAAGATCGCCTTGCTTAGAGGTAGCGAGTTCACTTCAGCCGCAGACATGGGCTTGGATTGCCGGTACGAAAGCAGTCTAGGGGAGACAGCAGGTGAAATGGCACATAGCCTATTTCGGGAGCTACGCGCTGCCGATGAGAGCGGCGTTGATCTCATTTTGGTTGAAGGAGTGGCGGAGAGCGGTGACGGACTTGCCGTGATGAACCGTCTAAGCAAAGCAGCTTCTGAGACCATTCACGGAAATTGAGACCCCGATCTGCAAATTCCAAACTACTAAGGTGCCGGCATAGTTTTAACTTCAAGCCAGAAAGGAGTCAAAGCAAGTCGATCCCTAAGAATAGACCTGGCTGCAAACGACGCACTACTTTGTCGCAAACCTGCGGGTGACAGCAGAAGCTTGCAAAAGAAAGCTTGCATAGAACCGCAAGCCGAGCAAAATTCCACCGCGGGTCATTCCATGAGGTTTCATCATTTGAAGATAGTAGGAAGCCAGTGTTTTATACAAGAGTTGGCCCAGGCACGTAGCCCCGACAACTATACTGCATGCAGAGATTAGAAGGCTGCTCCGATCCAGCAATCATTAGAGGAGCATTGGGGGCCCAATGCACTAGATTGGCTTTGGCAGAGGGAGCCGTATGATATAGAAGTAAAATGAAAGAAGAAGATCAGTTAAAAATTTGTTTGAAATTCCGTATGGGGCCGCCCAAGGAAATAATTAGTAAGTCGGAGTTTTAAGGGCCCCCCACGCGGCCGCAGACTGCGAATGCTTCGCTGCACGAACGCGCCGTACGAGCCAGTGTTGAAGTGCGCAGTGCGAACAGCGAAAAACGCAAAAAAAAGGCCAGCCAACGAAACTTGGCCGGATCTAGCGACTATATTTGTCTTCAAGCGACGAACGGCGATCCACGCGGGTAACAGAGACCAGTGCTAGTGAACGGAACGTCAACCCGAGCCCTAAAGTACAAGGACAAGTCGCAATCACCTGCCGTCACTAGGCCTTACCGCTCAGGCGCAGCTAATTAGTTGGCATAAACTTCGTGAAAATACCATTCAGAAGACAAAGCACGAACACCAAGAGCTCGAGATAACGACATAGTTCGTGCGACGACGAAACCAACTTGCATCTAGAGAGTTGGACGCTTCGTCCGAAGACTCAATAATCATACAACACCATTCGTGACCTAGCGAATCACTGACCAGCTACATAATACAATATGGCCGACAATCCATTTCTACTAAACGAGAAGCTTCTGGGCAATCGCCCGTCCACACCTAGTGCACGCTTCTCCCAACTCAGCGCAGCGGACACAATCACGGAGCTCCGTACCGATGCACACGAGGGTCTCTCCAACAATCAGGATATTCTCAACAGAAGGCTGCTTTACGGAATCAACGAATTGAGCTCCGAGGAGGAGGAGTCGCTTTTGATGAAGTTCATCTCGTCCTTCTACTCTGATCCGCTTATTCTCTTGTTGATTGGCTCCGCAGTGATTAGTTTCTGGATGGGTAACGTCGACGACGCAGTCTCAATCACCTTAGCCATCACCATCGTCGTCACCGTGGGTTTTGTGCAAGAATACAGATCCGAGCAGAGTTTACAGGCATTGAACAAGTTGGTGCCTGCAGTGGCCAAGCTCACCAGAAATGGAAACACTTCTAGTGTTTTGGCTTCATCTTTGGTCCCTGGAGACTTGGTCCATTTCTCCCAGGGTGACCGTATCCCAGCAGATATTCGCCTCACCGAAGCGGTGCATTTGTCCATTGACGAATCGAACTTGACCGGTGAGAACCGACCCGTTCGCAAGCACGTCAATGCCATCTTGAGTGCCCCAGAAGATGTGGCTGCAGGCACTGAAAAAGACTTGCCAGTCACCGAGAGGACATCAATCGCCTTCATGGGAACTTTGGTTCGCGACGGCCATGGTCTGGGCATTGTCATTGCTACCGGACTGCAGACCGAGTTTGGTGTGGTCTTTGAGATGATGTCGGAAATCGAAAAGCCTAAGACTCCTCTTCAGCAGGCGATGGACAAATTAGGCAAAGAGCTTTCCATCTTCAGTTTTATCGTCATTGGCATCATCTGTCTCTTGGGTATAATACAGGGTCGTGCGTGGTTAGACATGTTCCAAATCTCTGTGTCCTTAGCAGTCGCTGCAATCCCAGAGGGCTTGCCAATTATCGTGACTGTCACCTTGGCCCTTGGAGTCTTGCGTATGGCAAGACGTAAAGCAATTGTGCGTCGCTTGCCAAGTGTTGAAACGTTAGGCAGTGTCAACGTCATCTGCTCCGACAAAACAGGTACTTTGACCCAGAACCACATGACTGTCACGAAAGTTTGGGCCTTCGACTTTGAAAGCTCAGGATCCTTCAACAGCCCATTTTTGCTGGTCGACAGATTGAGCGACAATACCTTGCACCACTCCCTAACCAGCAATATTGCACAGGTCTTGGAAATCGGCAATATCTGTAACAATGCGAAATTCTCGCGTGAAAATGACAAATACGTCGGCAACGCCTCTGACATTGCTCTTATGGAGTGCTTGCCCCATTTCGGTCTCGAAGATATCCGTGGTACAAAGCAGCGTGTCTATGAGTTGCCATTTTCTTCTGACCGTAAGTTTATGGCTGTTTGCGCGAACGGCGGTGATGTTCAAAAGAGTGAAACACTCGTCAAGGGTGCTACCGAGGCTATTCTAAAGATGTGCACAAAGTATCTCGATGCCAATGGAGCCACGCAAACTTTGACTGCCGAGATCCGCGAGAAAATTCACAGCTACTCAATTGAACTTGCGTCCGAGGGTTTGCGTGTTTTGGCGTTTGCCAAGAACAAGCAGCTCTTCACAGACGACAGTGTTTCACACTCGGCCTTACCTTCGGATTTGATTTTCTGCGGTTTGGTAGGAATGAAGGATCCTCCAAGAGCAAATGTTGGTCATGCTATTGCCATGTTGATGAAGGGTGGAGTCCATGTGATTATGATTACCGGCGACTCTCCTTCTACTGCAATGAACATTGCCAAGCAAATTGGTATTCCCGTCGGATCAGAGGGCTCCATAATGACAGGCGAGCAATTGGACCGCTTAGATGAAGAGAGTTTGAGTCATGCCATTCACAATGTTTCTGTTTTCGCAAGAACTACACCGGAGCACAAGGTCACAATTGTGAAGGCTTTGCAGAGACGCGGAGACATTGTCGCGATGACTGGTGACGGTGTCAATGATGCCCCAGCTCTAAAGTTGGCGGATATCGGAATTGCCATGGGTAGAAACGGAACAGATGTTGCTAAAGAGGCTGCCGACATGGTCCTCACCGATGACGACTTCTCCACCATCTTGAATGCCATTGAGGAAGGTAAAGGTATTTTCTACAACATCTCCAATTTCGTGACTTTTCAATTATCGACATCCATTGCCGCCTTGACATTGATTGCCATGGCAACATTTTTTGGCTTGCCGAACCCACTCAATGCTATGCAAATTCTCTGGATCAATATTCTTATGGATGGGCCACCAGCTCAATCTTTGGGTGTTGAGCCAGTCGACCATGAGGTGATGAACAAGCCTCCCCGCAGAAGAAATGACAAAATTTTGACAAGGAATTTGATCAAGCGAGTTTTGCAAAGTGCTGCCATGATCATCATCGGCACTCTTTACATTTTCATCCGTGAGATGCAAGACAACGAAATTACTGCCCGTGATACTACAATGACCTTTACTTGCTTCGTGTTCTTTGACATGTTCAACGCTTTGTCTTGCCGTCACTACACTAAGTCCATTTTTGAATTGGGCCTAACAAACAACATGTTCAACCTCGCGGTCGCGGGCTCTTTGATTGGTCAATTGTGTGCTATTTACGTTCCATTTTTCCAATCTGTCTTCCAAACGGAAGCGCTTTCGTTAAAAGACTTGTTGAACTTGCTTTGTATCACAAGTACGGTGTTCATTGGAGACGAGATCCGCAAATATCTCTTGAGACGGAAAGCGATGTTCCTTCCGAGTTACAACTATAGTGTTTGAATTTGAGCACGCCAAAAACCTTCGCAAAGCGTCTAAGATATGCGCCGTTATATTTAGATTAGCTAGACACTCTGATTGCGAATAATCTTCCCATTTCTTTGTAATTAAGCTTTCTCGGCTATCTCTTCAACGGTGACTACCCCCAGAAACAGCTCATTGTCAAGTTTCTCGTATACCTTGAGGGCTACCTTCTCCGTCAGAACGGGAGGGCGCACCAAACCATTGAGGAGACCGATTTTGTCCGAAAACACCATGTTCTTCGCCTCGTACCCCATACCGATGAGACCACTTAGTAATCGCCGGTTGTTGGTTGCAGGCTCATTCGCATCATACATGAAGTTTGGGCGCATGATTATAGTTCTGAGGTTTTTCTTGCAGGTGAGTTCAAACTCAGCCTCACGCTTCGTCGTGATATAGCCTTCCGGCACAATTGGCGGCTTGGTGTCTGCTGAGATGTACACGAATGCTGGTCTAGGTGGGGTCTTGCCTTCGTTGTTCTCGGCCAAAAAGGTGTCCGCTAGGATGACCGCCAGATCTCGTTGAATGCCAGCATACGATGTAGTGGCATCACGAGACATGGGGTTGCTTCCCTTGAGTGTGTTCGCTAACTTTTGGATGTCATTAAGAAAGTTGAAGTTCAGGTTGATCGCTGTCTTGTAGTCCAGGTTCTCGAAGAGAATGCCCACAGAATGAACGACCGCAGTCTTGCCGGCGAGACACTTTTTGTACGAGTCAGGCTCAAAAAGATCGGCCTTCTCCCAAGACACCTTAGATATCCATGAATTGTCCGCATGTGAGATAGGTGCTGGTGGCTTACCGGACCTCGAAAGAGAGGTGACAGCCCAGCCTTGGCGGATACCGACCTCGCAGATTTTGCGGCCAACAAAACCATTGCCTCCCAAAACAGCAATTGACTTCGCCAGCATATTCAGACTTGGTTTCGAGGATAGTTTGAAGATGTGGTGGTAGCTTGAGTTCTCTGAGCAAGCAATTGATCTGTGGAGAACTGGTGACTTTCGCGCATCTTGCCTGGACCGAGTGGCAACGCAAACTAAGTTTTCTCGTGCAAAGATATAAAATTTTTCCTCTTTCTCTTCATGATTAAATGAAACTGGATTCAGTGATTAGGATTGCAAACAATCTGACTGCCCGGGAGTTTCGGTAATTTTCGCTGCACTTTGGCCTCGGCGACTTCAGGTAGTGGCTGCGAAATTTGGGTTCGGACACCGCCATGCGTGACGGAGATGCTTCTACAAAAGGCTACAGTATTTTCTCTAGAATTCGTAATTTGTAATTTGATGCAGTTGAAATAAACTTATTTCTGGTCAGCAAACTTCTTGCGAAGCACGACAAACTCTTCGTCTTCCACCTCCTCCAATGAGGTATGCCTCTTCAAGGGGCTACTAGGAAGGCTGGCTGTTGTGGAATGTGTCTCGGAATGGACAGATTCGGTGTCTGACTCGGACTCTGTAGACATTTCCTCGTCGGATTTAGCGTTGAACGTTTCCGCAGCGAATGCAGATTCCTCAGGGGCTTGCTTCTCTGTTTCAGTAGAAGACTTGGATGCTGCAGGAGCCGACGCTGACGAATTACTGTTGCTGGAAACAGCATCTGCAGTGGGCTGAGGAAATTGAGGGAAGAAGACAGAGCCAAGAAGCCTAACAAATTGCTCTTGACTAGCTTGCGCTTGCTGTCTGTATTCTTGTTGCTGCTCTGCAGCCCTTCTCTCTCTGACGGCTTGAGTTCTGCGCTGTCTCTCGGCTTCCACTCGTGCCTCCCTCTCGGCTTCTTGTCTAGCCTGCTCTTTGAGCTTGGCTTGTCTTCTTGCTTCTCTTTCGATTTGAGCCTCTCTCTCGGCTTGGAGCTGTCTCTCTTTTTCGAGTCTAGCACGTTCCTGCCTCTCTTGCTCAGCCTTGGCCTTGGCTTGTCTTATTTTCTCAGCTTCCCTTTCGGCTCTTTCAGCCTCAGCTCTCTTCTTCTCGGCTCTTCTTCTCAACTTTTCTTCCTTGCGGAGCCTATAGTCTCTCTTGGCATCCCTGGTGTGGGTAGGTTGTGATTCCAAGGATTGACATTGTGCACCCAAAAGACTAGAGAGGAGTGAGTTGGCAAAGTCGTCCAGACAATAACGAATCTTCTTGGGCACGTTCACAACGAGTACGTTCTCGTACTTGTAGTACTCCCAGTCAATTTTCTGGACATCCACGTCCGCCAAGCTAAATTGGAAGATCTTGCGGAACTCGTCAGCAGGCGACTCGACCACAAGACTCACCACATGGGGGTTGCCAGGGGTACGCAACACCTTCAATTCGTAGTTGTTGAAATTGCCATTTTGCTTGAAGATCTGGATTTGGTAGGTATCCTCAGTTTCAACCTTCTTCACGATCTTCGGACGCTGTGCCTCGATCTGCTCCCTGTATTGCTGTTGTTGCAATGCCTGCAAGGTGCTGATTGCGTCGTAGAAGGTGACAGGAGAGGTTCTGCAAGCAAACATTGTGGAGACTTTATTATGCGATGAGTTGGGCTTTTTTGTTTGATGGAGAATATACTGTGGAAAGCCGTACCAGAGATAATTTATATTCGAGCCGTGGTGGCGAAATATTTTCGAGAAGCTTCTACCACAAACGCTTACTTATCTCTGGAACCTTCTAGAAAGGGGTGCGGCTCATGCGTGTTTACGATCCGGGACGGGTCTATATACAGTATGTGCATGATTGAAGTTTGCAGCATTATTCAGCAAGTAAGCTGTCTACAGAAAATCCTTCCTATGATATAAGTATTAATATTTAGACAGTAACAGTGGAGTAAACAGTGGAGGTGGATGTGACAGTCTCGGTGTAGTCTGCCAAGTAGTAGTCATAGTCCACCACACAAATCAGGCCAGACACGACGCTGGTCAGCACATCCTCTAGGATGTAACTTCCCGAAACCGAGGGGAACGCAGTGACCTGACTACCGTAAGTGGTTTCCAGGTCCTCTTCGTCGATTATGGTTGTTTCGGAGGGCAGGGCTGTGGTGGCAGCAGCCTGGTAAATGGTGGTAGTGCCCTTGGCAGTTGGCGAGGTGACTGCAGAACTGCCAGCGGGAACAGCCTCAGCTGCAAGAGTCGTGGCTGCAGTTGTCAGAGTGGTGGGGGTGGTTGCTGTGGTTGCCGTAGTGGCTTTAGCGGTGGTCTCTGCAGCTTCGGTTGTCTCTGCAGCTTCGGTTGTCTCGGCCTGAGTATCAGCCTTAGCGGTGGTTTCAGTGTCGGTCTCTGCATTAGCCGCCGGCGTGGTGGTGACCGGCACAACTGTGCTGTACACACTCACATACGTATGCACGGCACCAAAAATGGTGGATGTGTATGTAGAAGTATAGTGGGTGGTGGTGGAGGTGATGGTCAGAGTGCTCCAGTTAGTTTTCGTCGAGGTGGCTGCCTGGACGGTCTGAACGTTGGTGACTGTGTTGTCAACGGTTTTGGTGACCTTGACCACTTGGACCCCGCGTTTGTTGTTCCCGCCAGCGAATGCAGCTGGACTGAGGGAGAGGAGAGGAATAATGGTTGAAAGTTTCATTGGATATATTGGAGAGTGTGTTGAAAGAACGACTAGGGTGGGTGCAAAAGAGCGACTGGGGTTAGAGAAGAGGAGGGGCGGGAACGCGGGGGTTGTTGCGGGAACGGTCTTTGTGTTGGACTTCGGGTTTGTGGATTTATCTGGAGAAGAGAAGAAAAAAAGAAAGGTTTCGAGGCGACCGGGCGCAGCGTCACTCTTTATATGGTTGTACCAAGAAAAGGCGGCGCTCGTAGCTGGCTGCGAAATCTACAACGGGCACATTCCTGTACACAACGCGACATTCTGCTGGATCACAGACACTTTTCAGCACCATAGACGGCACCGTGCACAGCATCAAACGCATGAATTGACGTATGTCAGCGCATGTGGCGGCTCGGGTTCCGGATCATGCCTTGGCTGGCGCTTGGAAGTCTGCTTGTATCCCGGAGACGTGTGGCAAAACAGGCGTTGCTGTCTTGCCTGCAGGATTCGCTGGACGGTCCTCACACTTTGGGCAGTTGAGGATGCTGCACCAGCCTTCCACCCAGTGCCCGCTGCCGTAGCAATATAGTTGGTCTTGGCCAAAAGGCTTGAAGATTCTGAATGAGGTGATTATCACGGAAGTCAGAGGGTGGCTTGAGACCGAAGGATCAGGTTGGGGCAATTCGAAGCACCCAAGCCAAGAAAGCGAGCGAGAACAGGCATTGGTTGAAACACAACTCTCCAGTGTCGTGAAACTGGAGCTAAAAATAGAGGATTGTACATCCTCATGACCTCGCCAATCACTGATACCTTTGGGGAATGCAAGGAACAAATCTGTCTACGGCCCGTCGGCTCTGTAGAATTGCACGTGACCGCAATCACGCGCCACTTCAACCCTCGGCACCCCCGGTTTACGAGCACTATCTCGAAGTTCCGGTGGTCCTAACTTGCGCGCGTGCCCATCGTTACCCTCGTCAAACCCCCGTATTTTCCCTCGTGTCTCAACTTCCGGTCCACAACAAGAATCCTCAAACCCCCCATATTTTGCAACTTATATCCATAAAAAGAGCCACGCTATCCACGTACACGCTTTGATTCGAGGCCGAAATGAGCTATTATCCCTCTTCTTCATCAGGAAGCAACCCTCTATCGTTCCCCTCATATAGCCAGGCAAGTCTTCAGCAAAGAGCCCTTTCCGGTCTCTCGATTGGCAGCTCTGTCAATCAACTACAACATCAATACAATGGACAGCATATAGCCCCGACACTCCAGCAGGCTCATGAGCAGGGCGATGATCGCGGCAATGGTATTGGTAGCGTTTCCAACGATGGTGCATCGAACAGCACACGCCCTGTTGATAATGGCAGTACGAGGCCAGACCAATCAGCGAAAAGACCACGGCATGAAATGGAAAAAGAAGGCGAGACCCGGCGAAAGAATAGACCAGGCCAGAAGTTTGGAGCAAAAAAGCGACTGTGGGTGTGGTCTTGGTTTGTGCAAGATGAAACGGACGCCAACATGGCCGTGTGTGATTTCTGCGGGAAGATCATTACACGTATGGGAAGCGATAAGGGCCTGCCAAAAAAATTGAGCGAGCATTTACGTACTCACAAGATTTCCAAAGATCTGATTAATTCGGCCAGATCAATGTCCATCGATAGCACAAACATAGGCTTCGGGCAAGGGCTTCAGCTTCCATACCCCGGCACATTTTCGCAACAGCCCACTGCTAACGTTAGCGGGAACGCTGGTTCGCAGAAGCAGTTGGGGATGGCAAAACTGCTGCCTCAAAAGCAGGTTGCTCTGTCGCTGGCGGGCCAGAATCAGGTCTCTCGGGGCCAGATCTCGCCTCCGGCACTGTCCGGGCAGCAGCAGCCACACAAACAACAGCAGCAAAAGCTCCACGCACTGGTTCAGCATGTCCAGGCGACTCAGCTGACAGTGCAAAATGCGCAAGCTCCACAAGTTCAGCCGCAAGATTCCCCGCAAGACGTCAGCACTGACAGTCTGAAGGGAATCTCCGCTTATCGTCGTGGCGTTCCTGTGAACACCTACCAGGGAGCCAGCAGCGGACAAATCAATCCACAACTACAGATGCAAGCAGGTAAACAAGCAACAAACCCAGGGCAGACAGGTCTGTATACCCGTCGCTATGTTTCGCCTAGCTTTGACAACACTCCATACTCAGGTTCTAAGTTCAACCGACACGTTCTTGCCTTTTTGACCGAGAACAAGCTTCTGGTGGATGTGATAAAACTGCACTCTTTCCAACAATTAATTTACGACTTACGGTCTGACAGTTTACCTGACTTGTTAGATTTTGCAAATCTTTATTCGTCAATTGTGGAGGTGGCTAGGGTCAATAATCGGCAAGAGGATTCACGTGGACTGCTGACAGAGGCTGGTGTAGCAAATACATTGGCACACGAGTTGATCAAAAAGTGATCAATTTTTGTATAAAAAATTGAGTTTACATATAGTCAGCTTTCCACGGAGCATCATTGATCGGTTCGGTACTTTATGTAATGTAACGTTCATTGGTGGTATCATCTAATGGCTAATCTAGTGTTTGCTGACAGTACGAACCCATGTGCTGTTTTCGTCGTATTCCCGCCACAAGCGGCTGATGGACATGCCAAGGCTATACTTCTTCTTTTCGATTTCGTCCTTCTTCATACCAAGCTTCTCGATAGCTCGCGTGATCTTCGTACGTGTGGCATAATCGATTTCAACGTTGAACGGCGGAAGGAGCCCCGTCAAGAAGCGAATCTCCTTATCGATCTTCTCAACACGGGTTACATATTGGTCGTATTTGGCCTGGTTCTCTTGTAGCTGCACGTCTTTATCACCAGGAGAATTTTGCAGCGATCTACGGCGCACTTCTGGCGGCGTGCCCCACGAGTATGCTCTAGTGGGCTCGCCACTGGCACCGGGAGTGGGGATATTCTCCTCACGAGAAACTTTGCGCACTGTGAATTTGATGGGCTTTTTGCCTCCAGGAAGAGGAACAGGGGTCAGCTTTGCAGGTGTGTTTACATTCTTGGTATTGGAGCTGTTGTTGTCGCGTAGCACAGGAGACACGATGATGTTTGGGTTGGCGTCGTTGCTCAGATAACTGAAAGATAAGTTTTTGATGAGGTTTTTTGTAGAGTCTGAAGACAGCAAGGAAGAGACTGAGTCTGGAGACCCAGGGAACGCCAGGTTTACCACGAGTTTTGGAGTGTTTACGTCTTGGCCAACCGTGGCCGGCTGCGTGCTGCTTGCACCGTTGGAACTTAGGTCGTTGCCTCCGGACACTTCGCTGGCAGAGATGGTTGGTTCCGGCATGTCGTGGACAGAGCCGGACTCAAGATGTGACGAGGATGTGAAATCTGTTGCTCCGATTGGAGTAACAACAGGCGGTTCGGTCATAGTCATAGCGCCCTGGAGCTGGAAAGAGCGCAATATTCTGCTGGTAGAGTGACGACGGGAAACGAGCAAGCCGCAAAGGGAAAAAGAGAATAGGCAATGGGGGAGATGCGAGTGAAAGAGAGGGATATGTTGGCCGAGACGGTAAGTTGCAGCTCATGTCATGATTGTGAAGACAGTCGTGCGCCGACCAGCACAGCGCGCGTCCCCATTTTCGAGGCATGCGCAGCGTTGGTGTCGCAGTCTGCAGCGAAGATAACATTTGGGGAATGAGCCAGGGAGATAGAAGCATGTACAGACGTGAATTTGATCGAGAAGCCACCTCTCGCCCCATACGACCACAGCTTCATTCAACAAGCCCAGATCCGGACGATCTTATCTTTTTTCTCGTGACGGGTGCCACGCTTGCCCCTATTTCACCAGTCCCAAGCCCGTTACCTGAGACACTAAGTGCTGTTTGAAGAATGGGGCGCGCCTGCACTGGAACGGCAAATTTGGCTCAGAACAGAAACGTTTATCGGCCGCCAAGCCTTAGACTGAGTTGCACGTCGCAGCGCCAGTGGGGCGCCCCAGGCACCACATATCAACCATGCCAGCATTCCCGCCAATGCAGTATAGGACGAAATCTAAAGGGCCAAATTTAATCGGCGGCAATCACTACGCCGACTCATGCATTCCTGATCGGGCTTAATTAATTCGTCATTTGCAAGGCGGCCTCGTATATCGATTTGGCACTTTGCTGGGCGGCCATGTGGGGAAGGGCAAGTCCCGCCAAGGGAGTTTGCTGGCTGCCAATCGGCCCCAAATTTGCGGACCAAGCCCTCCTCTGCGGAGCCAGCGCTGCCGCATATTTGGGGCCAAAGGCTGGGCGCGGCTGCGGCCCCAAGCCACTCCGGCGCTGAGGTACAAAAACCGAAATAGTGCAGTATGCTGCCACTCTGCCAGCCAATTTTTTTCTGATGCTAGCAAAAATCGAACTTGGAAGTAAGGGTGAAATGTCCGAAAGCTTCGTTATCAAATATTTGAACAGTGTGTTGTGGACCCGTCCCAGTGTACACTTGTCTCTCTAGAACGCAGGGCGAGCACTCACTGTGTCAGCGCAGGGAAGCTTGGTGCGACACCCTGGGCTCGGACCGAGAGGCACCGCACGCGGCTGTCAAGCTGGTGTCAAAAGCTACAGGACTTGTATTACCGTGTGAGACACGTGAAATTCAAGCTGATTAACTGATACAAAATTATGCAATCGCTTCTACCTCTCATTGAGGAGGTGGACTCATTTCCATACCAGGGAGACGCCTACTACTGGACCCTTCGGACCGCGTGCAAGCTGCCCTTAGGCTACATTACACCTGAGATTGCGTCACGCTTGGAAGAAAGCGATGAAGGCAACTACTTTGAGGTTGACACCGAGGCACGCACAATCACAATCAGTCTGTCATTGTCCCTGTGCGAAGAGCGTTCCGCTGTTTTCGAGCAGTTGGGTCATTCTTGGCGCAAGACAGATCTGCAGCTAGCGCTGGGCTGGCGGGACGAGCTATACGTGGTTTACTACCCAAGAGCCACCCCGTACATGCTTGTGGAGCGAGCTGTCTCCTGTTTGCTCGGCGTGGCCACTTATGGGGTGCACATCAACGGTTATGTCGCCGCTAACAACACCCCAGACAACAAGACAAAGATGTGGGTGCCAAGGCGCTCCGCAACGAAGCAGACGTACCCTGGAAAGCTAGACAACACCATCGCAGGTGGCCTCGCTTACCCTTTGAGCATTGGAGAAAATGCTGTGAAGGAGTGTTACGAGGAAGGCGGTTTGCTGCGTGAATTCGTCGAAAACGCTCTAGTTCCTGCGGGAGTGGTGTCTTACATGTGTCAACCATATGGGAGTCAGGGCCATGTGCAGCCGGAAATCGAGTACGTCTACGACCTTGAGTTTAAGTCGGAAACCGACAATGTGCCGCACCCAGTGGATGGCGAGGCCGAGGACTTCCAGCTTTTGACTCTAGACGACCTATACAAGCGCATGTTGAATCGAGAATTCAAGCCTAATTGTGCGTTGGTGATCGCCGACTTCATGATTCGCCACGGCTATTTAAACTATGCAAATGAGCCCAACTACCTTGAGCTTGTGTGCCGCATCCACCGTAAACTCCCCTTTGCAACCATGAACTAGGTACTGCAATCTCAAATTTCTGTCCAAATGTCAAGGGATGATTGTTCTACATTAATAGGGCTTCAAATGGACTTTAATATCGACACATTCATTGTGGTCTCTCTGATGGGACCTGTTCGCACCAGGCTGCAAATAGAGCCTTTGAGTCCTGTGTGGCTCCTCGGTCCGCGCAGGCACTTGATACCCCAGATTTAGGCTTATCACCAACAATCAGCAACACCTATTCCGCCTCAGCAGCCTGAAATGGGCTTTCTGTATATCCCGGTGGCCATCCGCCTAGAGCCCACTCGTTCTTCGCTTACGGCTCATGCGATTTCAGGAATCTATCTCCTAAATCCCGACGCTCCAGTGGAGCATGGATTGGTTCTCACGATATGTCATGTGCCAATGGAAGATATCGATTCCAAATTCAAGATAAGAGTCGCCGCCCCGCAATTTGCTTCCGGAAATTCTGTGCTGTGGTACCCTGCTAAAGTCCAGGGGTGCTCTCCAATCTTTAGACTGGAACCGAATGCAAGCGGACCATCAATCGTTGGCAATCCAGCACACTCCAGGTTGCCCGAAGCAGATTCACTATATGAACACATCCTGCAATGCCAAAAGAGTGGATTCAGCTTGATTCCCAGTGAAACCATACCGGGGATTTCGCTTTTGCATTCCTTGAACATTTTGGCGCTCAAAAGCCTGGACCTCTTACTTGCCGAAGATGTTGTTGCATCAAAAATGTCACGTTTCGAAACGACCGTTGCATCCCCACTCACTCAAATTTGCATCCGCTCCTTTCCGTTCAGTTTCACAAACTCGAAGTTGTTCGCAGATTTCAAGTCCTCTGGCCACGTGAACCTGATTCTCGGCGAAAGTATGAACTGCAGCGGGTACCTAAGCGATGTCAAGTATTTGGAAAACATGTCGGGCAGTGTTGTTAATGACGGACGTGGGAAGTCGGTAGGACTTGTACTCGGGAATTTGCGCAAGTTGAATGGAGATGGAGACTTGCTCGTCGTTCTTCCTTGGTCCAGAATCCGCTCAACTCTTTCGCTCAATAGTGACGTGGCTTTCAGCTTCGACTCAGAGGCTCAACCACTCTTAGACAGTAAGTCACAACTTCTGCCAGTGTTTCCCATGATATTTTCCAAAAACGGATCTCGTTTCTCGTGGGGTTCGTGCGTCTTACTCAATTCCACCACGCTCATCACAAACGCCCATGTGATTCGACCTTTCATGGACTCCCTGTCGACAGAATGTGAAATCGGCCATCCAAATGGGAGCAAATTTTTCCTCTCACCCGAGGATGAGGTAATGATTCCATTCGCAAATTTGGATTTGGCATTCATTTCACTTTCGCCTACCAGCCAAATGCGCTTATACGAGCTCAAACCTCCCACACTAACGTTTGCTCGAGACCTTCCCGATTTTGCTGACGTTTTTACTGCAGGGTTCGGCTTGTTTGTCAACGACAACTACCTATCTCCACTTCTTTCTAAAGGAAGTATTTGTGCGCGGTTTGAAGAGTACCCCCTCCAACATGGCAGTAAACTGAAGATACCTTGTATGCTACTCACATCGACAAACTGCTGGAATGGCTCATCTGGCGGTGGGCTTTTCTCGGCTGCTGGCAGCCTCGTGGGGCTCATTTGCAGTAATGCCGAGGTATTCATACCGTCCCTAACTGGAGAGGCTCCTACAAAAACAGAAAAAGTGCCTCTGTTCTGCTTCTGTATCCCATTGGAACTCATTCTAGAGTGCTACAAAATCAAAGTGGTCGAGAAACTAAACAATGTGAATTTGTCGGAAGCTTTGGTCAACACGTGGAATCTACAGACTAACCATCACGATGTGATTGAGCGTGAGGCTAAACTTTAAGTTAATTTAGCATAGAATTTGCATTTAATAACTTTTATACAAAATCTATTCGAGGGCCGCTAGGCTCCGTGCTTCTGCCCCTCTCATTGAAGAGTGGAGAGGTGGGAGGACCAACTGTTTTCCTACAGACGGAAATGACAGCCCTTGATGTGGGTGGACATTGCTAGCTCCTATCAACGGAGAAACATGTGTCACGAAAGGCTCATTTGAACGTAAAGGGGGTAGTGGCGCGGCCGTGTGCTGAGGGATGAAATGCTGTTGCGCAGCAGAAGGGGCCGGCTCACTCTCGCTGTGAGTCATCAACACATAATTATTGGCGTCTAGTTTTGCAGCATCACTGGCAGACTGACTAATAGTGCTTTCAATCGAAGCTGGTGAGGGGAAAATCGGTGGCCCATTCGCGACGGGGGTCATTGCAAACGACGTTCTCGTAGACAACGTGCTTGTTTCAATCGAGCCAAACGATTTTGCTCGTTGTTTTCTCACTAGTACAGAATTTGCGGTAACATAGATATCCTTCATGTCGAAGTTTTTGTCGATGGCTATTACCAGGAAATCCTTCAAAAAACGGCAAAGATTGTCTCTCACGTCACTAAATTCGCCTCGTGGGTCGCAGAGCGATAGCCAGTGGTTGCATATCTGCGTGAGCGAGTCGAATGTAGGCACGAGAGAAATGCTCAAAAACAGAACATTTGTTATATCCTTGTCATGCAACAAATAGATGAGGCCCTGAAGCGTGATATTCCTGGAGGTGCTTTGAACCGAGGAGACCATGTGGCTGTTTTTGGCAGCATCAACTAGGCACTTCACAGACGCCGCATACCAGTGCAAGACAAACAAGCTCATGTTGCTCTTCTCTAGCACATTCGAGTTTTTCATATAGTTTGAGGCATCTACCTTCCTGAAAGGGTGAAGCATCAGATTGAATATCAAAGGGAACCCTACTTTTCCAAATACATGGTTCACTTGGCCCGACGCCACATTGTTGTCACCAAGTATGTTGAGGAGCGAGTTGCCAAATCGTTGAAATGGTTTATGCTTGTTGTCCATCACAAAACTTGCGAAATTAGGAAGCGGGGAACACTGATTCAAAGTTGAATGAAGCAAGTCCCAATGATATTGTTCCGAAAGATCAAAAGTATGGGCATCAAGGAGATCCTTGAACTTTGCTGGAGCATTAATGATGAGTCTTTTCTTGAAAAGGTCGAATATTTGCAGATTCTGTTCCGGAGCTTGAGTGGATTTTAGAAGGGATTTGCTGACTTGTGCGATGGAATTTTCCAAATCAAACATCAGGGGATAAATTCGCATGGAAGATCCACTATTGGCTTGATTGATCTCGTTGTTGAATGTACAGGCAATGATTTCACGGAGATGTGTGCTGTGTGGCTGATTTGCTGTATCTGGGATTGATCTCATTAACTGCATTAGGGGAAGGTGGGGACTGCCCTCAACCACTTGGTTGAGGATCCATTGATAAAACTTCGGTGGACTTCCGTTGACTTTGAATCTCGAAACGAGCTTGTAAATGTACCACAACAATGGCAAGTGGGACAGGAGAACTTTCTTGGAGACTACGTTGTCCAAAGCAGAGAGGTTCTGAATAATGATGTGCGTGCTTTCTTCCAAGTAAGGTAACATGATGTCCATCTTGAAGTAACGAAGATAAACGTAAGATAAAAGGTAGAGTGATTGAAGGACCTCCCCTTGAGTGATTGGATTAGTGTAATGGGGAAGAATCTTTTCGCCGAGTATCACCAAAGCCTTGCTCATGAAAGAGGTGGAAAGCTGCTCACTATTAACAGCGTGAAGATTCATGTTCAAAGCCCCAACAGCCAAGATTGTATACACAAGGCTTGCCTTGAATTCCGGTTGGTGCTGGTCCAGAGATAATGAAGTCAAAAACTCGGAGGACGAAGCTGTGAAGCCGGGAATGGCCGAATTGGGATCATTGGAAAGCGTACAGTAGCCCACCAAGAAAATGTCATTCACGGGATATCTCAAATCTTCCTGGTCATATACGACTTCTAAGTTCTTGAAAACCAGGAGGAGCTGGACAATGTCATGGGCTGGTGAAGGGGTGATGGAAATTGAAAAATGGCGAGCTGCTGAGTTGTGGTGAACTCTTTCATCTTGAGGCATGAAGATGTCTTGACCTGCTTCATACTTGTGATTATTGGTGAAAGGTGGAATTGTTCTTGGTCCCTCAAGTGAGGGGGCTGAATGAACGTCTTGGAGCTGAGGGTCTGACAAGTGCCTTGTAGGATTCGCGTAAGGCAATGGTGGTGAGAAATGGGGCATTTGGTTTTTGGGATCAATATCGCAAACGTGCTCCTTTTTGTTCGGCGCCAATTGTAGAAGAACTTTGGCACTGGCCACAAGATGGGTGTCCTGATGAGGAGCGGGCGGTAAATATGGCTGCATCAAAGCTACCCCTGATGTTGGGCTTCGAGAAGATGACGAAGATTTCGAGCTGCTTCGTCTCTCGTGTCTCGTTTCGGGAAGTAGAGTATTGTTAGCATTGTTGGTCGCGTTAAGAGGGAGAGCCACGGGTAGGAGTTGGCCCGATGCGACGTCGCCCCCTTCTTGAAGAGAGTTCGGAGAAATTTGCGGCGGTATGTTATTCCGCGGGCTTTTCTCCTCGTTTAAAGATGAGCGTGAAACCAAACGAATGTTGTGAACGGTTCGGCAGTGGCGTTGTAATAGATCTCGGCGCACAAATGCCGACGTGCAATAGAGACAGTGGAATGGCTTTTCATTCGTGTGGGAGCGCTCGTGCCGCTGTTTATGTTCGGAGCGAGTGAATGCTCTCGAGCAAAACCCACACACGTATTTTTTAAGAGGTTGTGTCATTGAAGTGAGGAAGGACCCGAAGGTGGGAATGCTGCGCAGTGGTCAACTTGACGGGGTAAATTCGTGGAAAGGAAACTTGATGGATGTGTCGATTGAAGTTCACTTTCAATAGGCTGTGCAGGGTGGCTTAGCAGGAGTTTCGGACACTGAACCGTCTGAGGGATTTTCGAAGAGAGGATTTGCGTCAAGTGGAAGTCACAAGTGGGGAGTTACTCGGACAAAATGTGAACGCGTTCAAGAATCAGGATCACAAAATGCTCGTGCTGGGCAGAATGGAACGGAAGGGGGTGTCTTCGATACCAAGAAAAAGTGGAGATGTCAAAAGTAGACGGCGCCAGACCAAGGCAGCGGGAAGAGCTATGGGCAGAAGGGAAATTGTGGCGGAAAAAGCGCTTGGGGAGAGCGGTGCTGAATAATACAAGGGATAACCAGAAGAAGTAAAAAGGAGTTGGACCAAAATAAAACCAAGAGCCAATCTGGCAAGACACAAAAAGGGTTTGGAATGTCGAGACCCTTGGTGGAGGTGGAGGAAGGCTCAGCATATAAGGCGCCCCGCATTTCACGGCCATTGCAGGTGTGAGGGGGCCACAGGCGCACCCCGGACGAGAGCTCGAGTTCCATTGGGCCGTGTGCAGTTTTGCCGAGATTCTTTTGCAACGGGCGGCAGGCGGGGCAGTTGGAAAGCAAAGTCAGAGACTGCAACATGAGACTCTAGATGAGGGAGAGCCTTTTGAGGCACACTGCGTTGGCGTGGTGGCCTAGCAGCTTGAGTTTCCCCGGCGTTGCCTGGCGAAGTGGCGGTGGTTGTAGGCCCTTAGATGGCAGAAACCTGCGATCGAGCGTAGCTGCAAAACACATGCAAGATGCCTTTGGCTGGGCACCGCAGCAAGAGGCACCGGTGCGCGGCGACAGCTTGCGGGCCTAGGGAAGCTTGCGGGCCATCAGCGGATGCACAGCGTAATGCGCAAAAAAGAGGCGTTAAGCCCGTTCGTGACGTTTTGGCTCTGCGTCTCAATGCTGCCGCATAACCAGGTCCTGCCCCATTGTGGCGGTTTACTTGCATGCCAGTTGCCGGCATAATTGGCATTTTTGCGTCTCAATTAATTTTGCGAGCGCGCGGTCCAAGCTACGGGCGGCGGCTCGAGCTCAGTGGTTGCGCCCGCGCCCGCAGCCTCGACAGAGGGCCACTGGCAAGACAATGCGGCTGGGCAGTGGAGAGTCACCTGCTGTTTTCGCCAGGTTGCGCTCGAAACTCTGCCCCATGCAGCTCCGGACACTCCAGGCATTTGCCAAACTAATGCGGGTGACCAAATCTCATCTGATCTTGTGCTACGGAATTTGTGCGCAATTCTCCATGGCTGCGGAGCCAGGTTCCGCAGAACCTAACCAGACGCAGGGCCATTGCACCGAAAGATGAGAACGCATGCCACAAGTCCGGGCCCACGTCTGTGCAAATTTGTATTGCAGAACAGCCGGGAGTTGAGCCACACCCGAGCCAGCTTGATTGGGGGCCCTTCTCCCTACCTCGTCACTTTGCCTTCCCCGTATGTTGCAAACTCAGAAATAGGGGATAGGAGGCGGCTCAGAGGTGCCGTTTTGGTGCGGCGCCGCTGGCATGTTTTCGATGAGCGGGGCGGCTGCACCTATCGCGGGGATAAGTGGCATTGGCGCCAAGCAGAGGTGCGCAAAACCGCACCAGCCAGTAGGCTCATGGCTTGAAAAGTACATGGCGGGGTCCGTGGGGCCGGGCTGCCGCCGACTTTTCCGGGAACATCCAGTTTTCTCTCGGTCCGAACTCCGTTCTGTGTCATGCTGGGCCCGGGGCGGCACGTGCTGCCGTTTCCAGCGTGCTGAAATTGGGCAGCTTTGCGCTTCGTGCTGTGCGTTCCCTATGCGGTCCAGTCTGCCTAGGGGCCCAGGGTGGGCAGGCGCGGGGCAAGCTTTGACTGACGGCGGGGCAGGTGACTCCAGGCTCAGAACATTGGACCGCCCCAGGGCAAATCAGCGAGGGCAAAAATCACGAAAACACACAAATCAAAAAGTGCTCGCCTGGGCCCTGGACGTAGATCGTCATGACAGCGTGACCCGCCTGTGACTGTGGTTCTTGTGACGTCTTGGCCCACACGAACACTGGGCCCGCACTAAGCTGGGCCCGCACAGTACACCAATAGTGTACCAAAAGTGGCCCGCGCCGGAGACTGGCAACGTGAAAAAGAAACCACCAGGCCGCGTGCCATGCAGGTGCCATCTCCACCTCATCTACCATGTCTCACTCCACACTTTTTCATCAGCCAACGCTAATGATCCACCGCTCCAACAGCAACGAGACCCTCAACACTCTCCTCACAACATGCACGACTCAAATTGTCCGTGATGGCCACGATGACATGCTGTCGATGTTCTCGGGAGAAACCCTCGACGCTGCTGCAATCCCCGTTTTTCGCAACCGTATCCTGGACTACTCCAGAATCCGGGAGCTTCCCGTGGTGAGCGGAGCTTTGAAGTCAGAGCTCTTTCTCTATTCATCTGCACGCACCTTGAAGCAAGGGGGCCTGCCTCTTCTTTCAATTCTGCCCAACAAATTCCATTTCCTCAAGAAATCAACCCCACTTCTCACAACATACATCCACAACGGCGACTCCAAGGAGGAACACTGCAAAATCTACTTCAAGATCCTTCAAAACAACTTGACATGCTACGTCTTTATGTTTGCATGTGGCAAGAACGTGGTGGTCTTCAACAATGCGTTGAAGCCCCACTCAGACGCACTTTACAACGACACTAAGCTTCGTGTCTACGGTGCCACAGGTGCTGCCTCCGCTTTCGGCACGGGCGCCATCAAAATGTTCCTTCTCGATGACTCTTCGCCCACTCTTAGCGATGGACTCGACGAAAAGGAGCTTGAGGCTGTCGCATCCATCAAAGACTTGAGAATGTCCAAGGCTCAAGAGCCCAGCAAATTGTACAACGCTGTTGTTGGCCAGCGTCGCACAGAATTGACACAGCTTCTCGCCCAGGCAACTCCAATTGTAGCGGTGCCCTTTGCTACTTTCATTGACCATGGTGGAGAAAAGCAGGACGGCCTCAAGATGCAGGGTTCTATCCGTATGTTCGAGACAGACCTGGGGCCCGAAGAAGTATTTACGGAAGACTCCTTAGTCTTGTCCACAATCATGTTGACGTTTGTTGAACAAGAAATCCTGAAGATGCGTGGAAACAATAAGCCCACGTATGTTGCATGCTCCCACCAGGCTTAATGAGCTCTGGCACAAAACCAATCAAAATTCCTTTCTTTATCCGCAAGCCATCTGGCTTATATTTTCCATCATTGATTATTAGAATCACACTCAATAAATTTCATGTCACTCTCATAAAATCATACGCTTTTTTTCATTCTATGCCATTTTTGTCAAACTCAATGATGTTTATTTCGCTTTCCCCCACTGATCAAAGCTGAAAATTTCATGGTCACGAAACCTCTCGGTGGCCAAGCTGGCTAAGGCGCGAGACTGTAATTGACTTGTAATCTTGAGATCGGGTGTTCGACTCACCCCCGGGAGAATTCGTAGCCTTTATGGCCAAGTTGGTAAGGCACCTCACTAGTAATGAGGAGATCGTCAGTTCGAATCTGGCTGAAGGCATCATTTTTTCCATTAATTCAATCGGAAAACTTCTTTTTTGTGTGAATGAGTGGCCATGTAGTGCCGTCTTTTTGGTCTTTGAATCTGCCATGGAATCTGTACTGTATACGAGCCCCGCTCAAGTTTTGGTGCGCGTTTAATTTTGTCGCAGGGAAGAACTTGAGGGCTTCAGCCCTCTCCCACGGAAAGGCGTATAGTGCGACCCTGCAGGCAGCCCTCCTCCTCCTCCTCCCGCGCTCTCACCGTTTTCATCTCATAAAAATTTTCAATCCTTCAACACCTACAGAAACTATCAGTCACAATGGGTATGTTCAAACGTCCATAAAACACCACCACTTCTTCAAACGGCAACATCATATACCAGTGGCCTAAGCCTACCCATCCCCAAAATTGCTTTCCTGTGCTTATTGCCCTTTCATGTGAACCTCAGTGGCCAATTTAAAGCGTATACCCAAGATCCGAAATTGTCCTTGTTCGACTCTCGATAATCATCAGACTATTGTCACCGCATTCCAATGAATCGTACAAGTGCTGCCAGCATCATTCTGCTGATTTGAGCTCAAACCGGTGTGAGGAAGTGCACATCACAAACCCCCGTACTAACAACCAGTTAACGTTCCAAAGGTTAGAAAGACTTTCTGTAAGGGTAAGCAGTGCCGTAAGCACACCCAGCACAAGGTCACCCAATACAAGGCTGGTAAGGCTTCCTTGTTCGCTCAGGGTAAGAGAAGATACGACCGTAAGCAATCCGGTTACGGTGGTCAAACTAAGCCAGTTTTCCACAAGAAGGCTAAGACTACCAAGAAGGTTGTCTTGAGATTGGAGTGTGTCGCTTGCAAGACCAAGGCTCAGTTGTCCTTGAAGAGATGTAAGCACTTCGAGTTGGGTGGTGACAAGAAGCAAAAGGGTCAAGCCTTGCAATTTTAAGCCTAATGAGCTTATGCATCCCCTGCCGGTGTTAATACTTGCAATAGAAACCTTACGAACCCAGATGTAATTGAATGATTTAAGTCCAGGTGCGGCCTATGCCTGACGGCTGCAACTAGTGCTAGTCAAGTTCAACTAATGTTCTTTTATTCTCTGTCCTTCTATGCACTTCCGTTTATCTCTTTTGACCGTTTAATCAAGAACTGGCCCAACTCGGCGAGCGGGTCCTTTGGCTTAGTGTTGCCAATATGTTTCAATCCCTCTAGCAAGTGCTCAGTGACATGCTGGTTTAAGTATTGTCTGACTGAGGATCCACCCACCATTTCGTGGACTGGTGGCTCGTCGTGTTTTGGGATGACCTGTTCCTCTGCCACCGTACCGTTAGCATCTTCAGTCACCTCAACCTTGACTTTTTTCACCGGAGGCTGCTCGATAGGCTCTGATTGTGTGTGACCTAGCGCTTGCGCTGGAGTGACCACTGCTTCTGACGGATCGCTATTCGCGCCGCCATCTTGTATTTGCGGAGGCGAAGGCTCGTTATTTAGTTTTGAAATGTCCATTGCTGTGGAAAGTTGGTCACTGGTGTTTCGCTAAAGGTGTAACTACTGGACGTGTATGTCGCGCATAACATTCGCTCCATCTGGAGGCAAGTCACATCTACTACAAGAATGGTTCACGGTCCATTTTTTTCCTCTGAATTTTTTTATATTCTAGAAGGTTTGGGAATAATCACAGCAAGCTCTATTCTGGAACTTAGCTTGCAATTCCACGTTGTAAGTTGCCGTCCATTCTGGTGCCAGCAGGGACACCCGTGCACCTTGGTATTGTCACTCGTCTCACACTTTGCAGGTAAAGTAGTCACCACCTGCTAGGATCGAGAGGATTCTTCCGGAATTGAGAGCCACACAAAGCTCAAGAAGCTTTTCAATCGCACCATTCGTACAGCCTGATTTTGTCGCTGCATTGAGCTACAGCCATGGACCCATTTAGCGAGGTCGAGGAGGATTGCTGGACTCAGATTAGAAACCTAGAGACATTCATCAAATCCACACAGCACATCACCGCAGAACGCAAACTTGATTTCAACAATGACTACCAAGAACTTGTGGAGACCTTAGATGACTTGCGGGAAGCGGTCCACATCTCGGAGTCAAATCCAAGCCATTTCAGCTTGACCCTGGCAGACATAGCTGACCGCAAACAGATACTAGCGCAACTACAACAAAAAGTCACGTCTCTCAATGAATCGTGGGAGGATAGTGTGAGGAACCCACACCGTCCACGAGAGGTAACGACAATGTCTAACCGTATCAGTCAAGACACGAGCAATCCTTTCGCGGATGATCTGCAACTAGATCGCGAGTTTGAGCTGTATCAACAGCAAGAGATGATCCAAGCACAAGACACGCAGCTTGATTCCATTCACAAAACAATGCAGAACTTGAACCAGCAGGCGGCACTCATGGGAAGCGAGTTAGAGGATCAGGGGTACATGCTTGACGATCTTGACAACGAGATGGACACAGTTGGAAATAAACTACAGCGTGGACTCAAGAGGGTCAACTACGTAATTGAGAAAAACCGAGAGACTGCCAGCAACTGGTGCATTGGCATTCTTATGGTAATCTTGTGTGTTTTGTTGGTCTTGCTTATTGTCGCATGAGGAATGAGGGTATAGAAAATATAGGTTGAAGGTAAACTGATGAGTTAGTTAAGGCACACATGGACAAAATACAGGTGAATGTTCAGACAAAAAATTGTAAGGTAGCTAGGTTTTTTCCACACCGACAGAAAGTCTCGAGCCAAATGCACTCAGATTCATCATATTCACGAAAGTATGGTTACATACACTTTGTAGTGGGGAGAAAAAAAGTTGCAGTCAGTTGCATCGGCTGCTTTTATACCGCGCGAAAACAGTTACCCGCTCCAGTGTTTGAGTCCTAGGTCTGGGCTGCGAAAAATGGAGTAGAGGCTCTCATTAGACGGCCCAGTATTTTCGTGAACTGCGATCAACTGACCTTGAAATGGGTCTATCGCAAATTCTTTACTCAATTTCCTAGAGTGTGCGCTACAAACTTGGGATGTTTCGTAGATTTCCTTGCTTTGCAAGCGTTTAACCGACAAGCACTTCTGAATGCTACAGGAGCAGTCTGGATCACTTCAAGAATCGGGTGCAACACGAAACCGAAGCTACTTAATCTAACTGAAAACCAGTACAAATTGCGTCTTTTGAAGTATTCGTTTCACTTTTGACGGCTGATTTTGCAGCTCAGTAAAGCTCAGTGAAAAGAGCAGAGCCTGTTTAATGGGGCCTGGTGAGCCCCGCGCCTAAATCTAACTGCACAATCTTATCCTACACGTGAATATCCTACTGACAGTGACTCGTCTGTCTCCTATACCACCACAACTTCATTCAAACTTTGGAATTTTCCTCGAAACCGCACGAATGTCGAATCAGGACAAATACAGATATCGTGTGGAGGTGCAACAGATGATGTTTGTTTCCGGGGAAACAAACGATCCCCCGGTCGAAACAACTTCGCTAATAGAAGACATCGTACGGGGACAAGTTATTGAAATATTACTTCAGTCTACCAAGACAGCCGCTTCCAGAGGCACCAGGTCCATTGCGGCAGAAGATGTCATCTTTCTCATACGACATGACAGAGCCAAAGTCATTCGTCTTATCACGTACTTATCATGGAAAGATGTCCGTAAAAATACCAAGGATGAGGGGGGAGGCACAGAATCCTTGATGGAACAGGAGTCGGGTGGAGCAGCTTCGGGTTCAACCGGACAGGAACAATCAAAGATGATTACACGCTACAGAAAACTGAAAATCAAACTTCCGTGGGAAGTCCAGTTCATGTTTAGTGAACAACATCTCGATACTGCGGAAGATGCGGAGGAAGAAGATGACGAAGAAAAGGCCGCAACCTTGGCTTCCCTCAAGCGCTTGAAGATGGCAGATGAGCGCACGAAGCACATGACAAAGGAAGAGTACGTACATTGGTCTGAGTGTAGACAGGCGTCATTCACTTTCAGAAAGGCCAAGAAATTCAGAGAATGGGCCCAGATAACACAGATCTGCGAATCAAGACCTAATGACGATGTCATTGACATCTTGGGTTTCCTTACATTCGAGATCGTCTGTTCTTTGACCGAAGAAGCAATGTCTATCAAATTGGCCGAGGAGAAATTGCTCCAACAGTCGCTCCTGAAAATGGGTGCCCTCAACAAGGAGATCCATAAGCGTAAGAGAAAGTATTTGTTCGACAAACCAGATGAATTGGCAAAACCAATCCAACCATACCATATAGAGGAGGCTTGGAGACGCTTACAATCAATTGACTACAAGCACAAAGCTGCTAGATCTTTCGGGGGCGGTATGCTTCGTTCGAGAACAAAAGTCATTTGAATCTTTTGTTAGTTCATACTTTCATAAATGTTTCAATGATCTCATCAACACCGTTGTAAAAGCGTCGCCAACCAAGAAAGTCAACCAATCGCGGCCCATTCCCACTCTTTGCACTTTGCTCGTCTAATGCGATGATGCTTTCTTGAAAATTTGCCCAGTATCGAGCTATTGGGGCAACATCTTCCAACAAAGCCTTGTGCGAAATGCTGTAAAGGATTGACAGGTCAAGCAAACCTTGGGTATCTGGTTGCTCGTCTTCAAAGGACGAGTATCCACTCCTTGTTTGCACTCGCAATGCACTTAGTTCCTGAATAAATTTTGGAATTTTTTTGGCTCTTGAGGCGATGAAATCCATCACACGAAGTTTGATCTCATTTGGAGAGAATGCCTTATCATCGGCGCTCTTGACCTCGTGCTTTAACATTTCGGTAATGAGTCCACCAGCATTGAGCTCGTGTGGAAGTGTTTTTTGACGCCGATGTAGGGTGTCGTCAATCATGTGAATATCTAAAAGCTCATTCAATAGTGGGTCGTGCAAAATTGAAGAGTATGTGTTTGATTCGATCGCATCTGCAACGGAAAGAGAATCGAGCTGAGCGGACAAGCTTTGCAAGCTTTCAACCGCTTCATTCGAACAGAGTTCAGAGGTCTTTTGTAGCGACAACTTCTTGACAAATCCTTCTTCTGGCGCCTCGATGCAACATAGCCACTGGCATGCCATTAATGCTTTGCGCAAGTCGTAACCAGTCGATGTCTTGCACTGCAGAATTATGTCATCTAACAAGTCAATTGCAACATGGAAGCCAAAACTGTAACAGCACAACCAAAGGTACTGTTTGATCTCACGACGAGATGGAAGAGCAAGAGAAAGCACGGATTCCTGCTCCTCAGCAATCTCGTATATGTTTTTTGGTATGACTTGTGGATCCAGCACAGTCAAAATTATTGGTCTTCGCGAGAGGTTGATGGCGTCTTGGACAAGAGTCCAGAATGTTTTATCCTGCTCGAAGAGAATGTCGCAGTCCTCAAATAAAACGACCCCTTTTTGAAAATTCAGTTTTCCGTCACTGTTGTTGTGTATGATCTGGGTGGTGCAAAATTCCTTGAGTGAAGTGTGGAGGTCTTTTCTAGCACGAGATTGACTAGTATTGATCTCGTGCACATACCCGTCCAAAGCTGACATAGCGGCGTAAATTGACTCTGACTTGCATGAGCCAGGCTCGCCCTGTACTATTAATAGGGGAACAAACACATCCTCATCTGTCAGAACTTCGTCAACATAGTCATCATCCACAATGAAACTGCTGTTCAAAGTCTCTTTTCTTCTCTGCTTACGTTGTAGTTCTTTGATCTGATGATTCCGTGGAGTTTTTGTGGATTGCGTTCGAAGTATTTCAAAAGCATTTGAAAACCACTTCTCGAGGTACTCACGTTGATGCTTTGGTAGTAGGAGCAGATCGATAGATTTAGGTCGAAACTTTTGCGGCCAATTCGATTGCGATGCTCCGATGCGTGGTTGCGAAATAAATTTACGGAGAATGCGAGCATGCGGTTCACTCGTGCGGGCCAAAGGAGCGTAAGCATCCAATAAAAGGGATAAATCGGGCCGTGAAATCATCTCAGATGCTATTCGACCGGCTGCGTTGTCGCTCTGTTTATCAATCACTTCATCGAGCGATCCTAACTTTAAAGAACGCGAGGAATCTTTTGGTTCCCGATGTTCGATTCGAGATGAAACATGGCCAATTCTCGTGTGACTGTCCGGCACCACATGCATCTGTTCACGAGAGACGTCTGGAGGATCCAATCCTTTCAATTTTTGGATTGCTGTTAATTTCGGATTGGCATTAAGAGTGGCTGTTTTCATCATCATTGCGAAAACACTTTTAGCACTCCTAGCATTCGTCCCCACTCCCCCAGACGATTTTGTATATAATGGGTTCATGGTTTTCGAAGTTTCAATCAAGACTGTGGAGGGTACCTTGAGCGTTACTTTCAATGAAGGCTTTTTGCGCATTAGAGTAGCCATGAGAGAGTTTCCGCCGACGACACTGTCTGAGGTATTCCCCTTTGCGGTAAATGGACTTTCGTACTTCTTTATCAAAGCTAGTCTCTCAGGTGAGATTTTCAAGCGAATCTTTAGCGACCAGTCGCCATTAGACTTTCTCACCCTTTTGGGCGCAAACGATGAAAATAGGTCTCGTGCGTTGACTGATCGGCCCTTTTGGGGTATCGACACCTGCTCGGGAGAGCTATCGATTGTGATGACAGGGTTTTCGAGCGCAGAAAGGGCAGGATCGACCCATTCCACTTCTGCTGGTTCGTCAAGGATCTCCACGGGGGGCAGGGAAGGATGCCCGAGCGGGAGAGCAAGCAGTTTCTCCGCCGGTCGTAGATAGTCCGCTAGAGATACCGAGCGGCCCGAAGAGAAGGCTCGCATTTCGAGGTCTGCAATTGCATGTGCGCGTTCAGCTTTGCGTTCATAGTCGGACGCGTCAAATGATGTTTCTGGGATATCAGAAGTTTCTGGCGAGCAAGTAGTTGTGTCTGACTGAGCTCTATGTGCCACAGTCAGTGCGCCGTTTTTGCGTCGCGTCTTTTTGGAAATTGCTGATTGGTTTCCAGATAGTATGGACATAAGACTGGGCTGCTTCTCATGTAGTTTATCGGGGTTATCAAGGGATGATCTAGCGAAGTTCGGTAGACGAGGGTCAACCGTAGAGCCAGTGTCTTTGCCAGAGCCAATAGAGCCAAAGCTGGAGCTTTCGATCATTGAGAGATCGTCAGAAGTCTGCAGTGACCCCAGCTCGTCATCGGGCGGGACGGCCATGGCTATATTTTCCTCCAGGCCCTTGAGCATGGCGATGACGAGAGAGTAGCGACGCGGTGTGCGGCTGCGTACAAGCTGCGAAAGCGTGTATGTGAGTATTGTGATAGTAAATTATTGACGCAAGTTGATTTCCTATCTGAATGATTTTTAAGGGTATATGTACTTCTCTGTTTTCTTTCCAAAATGCTTGGCGAATATTGTGGCAAATGTCGGTTTCCAGTTTTTGCAGTCGTATAAATGCAACTTATAAACTTCATGCATTACTGATTTTTGATATCAAATGGCTGCAACAACGAGGTTTTGGGAATTGCAAACTCTTTTGAATAGAAGAAAAATCTTGGCTTTAGTTGGATTCAGTTGATATTTATTCACAGTCAATGGGGCGACGCAATGCCAGAAAGATCCAAAGCTTCATTTTCGATAATGTACGGAGCAGTAGCACTCAAACATCTTAAACCACGTTACTCACACGCTAAGCAACTTTGTTTGGCGAAGTTATCAACAATTTGAATGTAATAAATCCAGATTCTAAACTAAAAAGCCTACAGCATATAGCAGTGGCTGTTGGTATTTTGAAGGATTGCAAGTTGCTGGCTGATAGTGTGGAGCACTTTGCAGCCGGAGTGTAAGCGCGCTCAAGCTCCACACCCATCTCAACCTGTGTGACTTTCAAAGAACCAAGGCATTTGACAATGTCTGGATTTCTGTTCAGTCTCAAAGCTGGAAAGGTTGGCAAGGACAACAAGTTAAAGCGTCCTGGTCTTACCAATAAACTCAAACCAAGTATTTTGGCTCAGCAAGACGAAGAACCCCAGGCAAGAACGGACATCGATTCCTTTGATCTCGCAAAAGGTGGGGCAATGAAAGGCACGACAGCCGTGTCTGCTAAGCCAATGCTCATCATTAAACCATTGAAAATTGTGACCACGCTACGAAAGCAAGCGAATGATGCAATAGACGAACTACAGCCTAGTCCGAATGACAGGAACCTTTCCCTCGATGACAAAGCCCGGATTTCTCTACTAGCTGGAGAAAAGATGACGGAAGTCGGAGACAAAATCATTGAAGTGGCAGACGCAGATGAAGTGGTGGAGGCAACTCAAGCCGACTACGATGAGGTGCCTGTCGAGGACTTTGGAGCAGCCCTTCTACGTGGGATGGGCTGGACGGGTGAAACACAGCCACAGGCTATGAAGCAGACATCAGTAAGCAACCGTAAGCAGGGAGTTGTCTTGGGAATCGGCGCAAAAGCTGTGGAGAAGGAGCTAGAGAGTGAGCTCTTGAGCTCCAGGAACCTCAAAGCACCATTAGTGCAACGCAAATGAGACTCAACATAGTGGCTGGTCCACCTTACAAATAAGGTCGTGTATCATTAAATGCTATTTTCATTCTTCGTTAAGTGCGAACTTGGACTACGCGAGAACGCCTAGTCCTAAGAGCAACAACTGGCTCATCACCGAGTGAGACCACATACTGGACCTCTCACTCATGATACGCCGCTCGTCCGATTTCACCATGCGTAACATCTCCTCATATATGTCACCAATAATGGCATCATATATCTTCGTTTGCGAAATGTTGTCCAAATTGTACAAATCAGAAAGCCGCTCAATAACCGTTGTCTTGATCACCGCTGGTTTTTCGGATTCCATTGCATTGATGTATGCGATTAAAGATCTCAAGTTTTGCAATGTGATGTATGGCACAGGGGCCGAAGATGCCATTGGCAAATGCAGAGGGAGTGTAGCCTTCAAGTCTGTGAACTTGACCTTTGCACTAACGATAACGTAGTCTGAGTCTGCCTGCGATGGTGGCTCTGATTCCGATCTAGCAAAGGTCTCGTAAATGGCTATCATTGCTCCCTTGAGCAAGCCTTCCTCGCTTTCGCGGCTCTCGGTCAGAACTTGCTGTGGGCTAGTCAAGTCAACAAGTTCCCCGACGATGCGCAGCAAAAGACTTTGATTTGTATCTGCATTACGGTTCGTGTCGCCATTGACGTTATCCGAGTCTGGCAAGCGAATGTCGGCAACAATGGCTGCCTTTCCTCCGACTAGCCAATTGAATTTGGAGTGTGGATTAGCGCGAGATAAAAGACCCATATCGATGCCATCGAGCTTGAATGTGACGGTGTTGCCACTGTCCAAAAAGGTTTGATGTTTGTGGATCGTGAACATGGAATTGTTGACAGTGCCAGTGACAATGTTGGCATTGAAGAAGTCAATCAACATTCTGTTTCCCCTGAGACGAGGCAAATCACAGTTGAAAATCGAAATTTTCAATGCGCTAGAGTCTGGACTGCCGTAGACCTCGATGATAGAATCGTTAACTTTTACATTCTGCAACTCGTAATCAGAATCAATGAGGGAAATGCTGCTGGCTTTCGACGCGTTCTTGAGTTCTTCATATTTGAAGTCATTCATGTCATTTTGTAGGTCATATGCGTCGTTATATCTGGTGAAGGAGATTGCCATTGAACTGAAGGTTGTACCTTCGAAGTCGTTTGCCCAAGCCTCCTCCGTAAATGCCCGTGTTTTTTTTAGAACCTTCGCATTCATGCCTGAAATCTCCAAATCATGAATGAGCCCCTTTCCTTCGTACCATTTTTTGAAGGATAAGGTGAGGTTTAGAGTGGCAATTTTGGCGCTGAAAGAGAATGAGTCTGACTTGACCGCAGAGCTGGCCAGATAAATACTGACTTGCTTGAATTTGAGCATACCATCCTCTAGTTCCGGCAAAACGTTCCCCTTGTCAAAAACGATCTTTGCGCCGAGTCCATGCGACAAGACAGAGCCTGCCAAGCGGCCAAGGAAACTGGAGTCTGAGAAGGAAGGCTCTGCGTGGACACCTATCTCTGGAACCTGTGCTTTGGATGACTCGGCAACTCGCTCTCCTCTCAAAGATGTCCAGAACTTGTCAAATGTGTCGATTGAGTACATGACCATTAGGCCAAATGTGGTGGTTCCCAAGATGATCCAAAGCAAGTTGCCCATGACAAACCACGAGGCCACAGCCGAGAAATCGTCAAGGGAAAACGGGCGATTATTTCTTGTTAGGGGCCATTTCACGTGGACCCAAAACCGTGATATTGACGAAGATGCCTGTGCTAAAAGTTGCGATTTTGTGATCGCAGGTGGAGTTTGTGGAGACCCGCCTCCGGTGAGGTTTTTGTCATGCTGATTCATATTCCTGAGTCCCACAACAAACAGCCTCTTCCACAAAAAGGCTTGCTGTGACATTAGAAGACGGGAGGGCGATGCCTTTGCATCCAACCCGTAGCGAGGGAAAGACCCCTGCTTGCATAGCCGAAGAACCCCCTGGAAATGTGGGGTGCGGGAGAGCGCTCGGGAAGCAAGCATGTTGAATGGTGAGACACAAAGCGGGCCGCAGACCTAACTATTTACAATAATATACTGGGCGGCTCAAAGCCTGCTGACGTGGCGGTACGTGTCTTATTGGGATGGCAAGGGTGTGAGCCGAGAGGATGTGCAGTGAAGTATGGGGAAAAAAGTTTGCAGACGATAAGCGCGAAGGAGGTGGGGCAAGCAATGGCTGCTAAGGCCGAGCGACGGGGCCGGATCTGTCAGTTTCAACCAAACGACAAAAAATGAGAGCCGCGATTCGGGAATACCAGCAAAGGCTTTTTTATGCCAGCTTAATGCAGATACTATGAAAATGATGGGTTGGAGTGGTCTTCCAGTTTGCCCGGTCGCCGCGTGGTCTCAGCTCTGCGTAAAATCCTCAACTACTGGTCGCAAAATTCCACTGCCCTCACGTGCAGCCTCATCTCACGGTTTCCAACTACTAAATCTACACATCAAAATGGCTGCCCCCACCGCCAGAAAAGACATAAATAAGCCTGTGGTGCAGCAGGAGACAGAGACTGACAGCACGTTGGTCAACACGTCTGCAGTTCCTGTGGCGGAAGAGCCTGCTGCTACAGAAGATGCAGAGATGGAGGACGAAAGCACAAACAGCGTGGTGTTGGATGAAAGCGGAAAACCTAAATTCGCAGCAGCAGCAAAGAGCGGCATGAAAGTCAAGTTGGAGAGCAGAAAGGTCGCCGTGCCACCACACAGAATGACGCCGTTGAAGAACACATGGATGAAGATCTATCCTCCTCTTGTGGACCATCTCAAGTTGCAGGTCCGTATGAACTTGAAGACGAAAACCGTTGAGATGAGAACAAACAAATTCACCGAGGATGAAGGTGCTTTGCAAAAGGGTGCAGACTTCATCAAGGCTTTCACCTTGGGGTTCGACGTGGACGACGCCATCGCTCTTTTGCGTTTGGACGACCTATATATCGAGACCTTCGAGATCAAGGATGTCAAAACCTTAACCGGAGACCATTTGTCGAGAGCCATTGGTCGTATTGCCGGTAAAGACGGAAAGACAAAATTTGCCATTGAGAACGCCACCAGAACAAGAATCGTCTTGGCTGATTCGAAAATTCACATCTTGGGCGGTTTCACCCATATTCGCATGGCCAGAGAGGCGGTGGTTTCGCTTATTTTGGGTTCTCCCCCGGGCAAGGTTTACGGAAACTTGCGTACAGTGGCTTCCAGAATGAAGGAGCGCTACTAGTTTAGGCATTTGCATATGTACATTACAGTGAAACATCGGCGGAGCTCTGCGTAGTGCCCCACATCCCGTATATGTTGGATAAATTAATCTATATTAAGTCCTGGCTAAAGTCGTCCTGCTCCTCGTGCCCGAAGTACGGAAGCAATTCTTCTAGCTTGAGGACCTTCTTCATGGCGTATGCATCTTCTCCATCTTGATAATAGGATTTTTCGATTGATGTGTTCTCGAACTTCAATGAGTCTCGGTACAAGTGCAAGGCTGCACGGTTGGACTTTCTGACGTGAAGCGAAACGTACTCAGCCTTGAAATTTTCACACATTGCGTACAACGATTGCTTCATCAACTTCTCAGCCAAGCCCATTCGGCGGTAGGTCCTCATAACTGCCAAAGATGTGATATGCCCATGCGGCGTCTTGTCATCAGCCTCTGGATCGTCCTCCATCTTTCCAAGGACGTAGCCCACGATCTTTTCACCTTTGCTGATGTATGCTGGGTCGCCTTTTGGGTCTGCGGTCTTTGCAGAATACTCTGCCGATGAAAACTCCTTCTCTTTTTTGACAGAATTATCAGCATCGCCGGCGGCAAGCTCTTCGAGAATGTCATCCTCAACAACGTCGTATGTGGTAGCCACGAAACTAGCCTGTGGCCATGATAAGATATGATACATGTAATACTTCAACTGATAATTCTCCGGAAGGTTCTGCAAGTTTGCATTTTGCATAGCCTGCACGTCATTGATGGTGGCCCTTCTTATTGTGATACCCATGGCCGTTCGTTGGTGAACTACTCTGTGGTGAGTAGCGAAATAAGCGGTAACAACTTCGGGTGGTCGTGCGCGCGGCATTCGGATTTGCCAGCCTTCACTATAAGGCTGCAAAGGTGACGGCCCCCGGAAACTTGTGCGATAGAACAACAGTAGAGTGGTGCCGACGGATTTCCCGGATTTATATATCTTGTGAGGCCCTTTAAGGAATAAATGCCACGAAGAAAGTTGACGAGTATTTCGACTAGCTGAAACGAATCTCCTCGCGTGTGAACAACAGTTCGTCGAATTTGATCAAGAAAACTGTCCTTAGAGGTGCCTCTGCTGTAGGTGCGGAATGTGCAACCACTGTAGCGTGGAATCCTGAACTATCGAGTGCTCCTTCAATCATGCCAGCCACGAACGCTGAGCAGTTGAGGTCTCCATACTCCTTGGGAATGCTAATGAACTTGGAGACCACGGGCACATTATCAATTATCATGTACTCGTCGTGAACCTCCTGTGATTTTTCTAACTCGTTGGCAGTCTTGTTAAAAAGTGCTTTCCAAAATGGGCCGTGTATGAACTGTAGGATCTCAATGATACGTATTTCACGCTTCCCGTACTTGAACCCCTCCCGTAATTTGACAAGTTCCAAATACCTTTGGCCGATCTGATAGCCTAAACCATTGAGTCTATTTTCGAGGTCCAGAATGCCCCTTGACTTGCCGTGGGCCCAGTTCACAATCTCGCAAAAGAGATAGCCAAGGGAGGAAAGGCTGATCTCGCTGATCTTCTTGGTATTGACATTGCGGTCGTAAATCGAACTGTGGGACGTTGGTGTCAATGTGACCACGGCCTTGTTGAGAAGGATCGCACTGGACTCTTGATTGATGGCGTTGGAACTGGGTCCAATCGAAGGGTTGTACCCAAACCCATTTTTCGAGACGTCTTGAATGGTGAGCGCACCAATGGCAGCAACAGAGGGTAAAATGACTTTATCCGACATACTGCTTTATCCTTAAAGCTCACAACCAGGATCGTGAAGGCGACTTATGAGTTGCAGTGATCTCCAGCCGAGTTGTGTGAAGCTGGTACGCACGAATCGTGCAAGCGCGGCACCTCACCTCCAGTTCCCCAGGACCTCATACAGCCACAGAATCAACCAGGATACACTAAAACTAGGAAAGGGAGGGCAACAAAGCAGAGAATTGAAGAGGTTTTCGAAAAATTCAATTGTTCCGAGCAACGCTTCTATTCTGCTGGTCAGAAATCGAAGCAGGAAGCTGGTGACATGCGTGATCCATCCAACAGTTCCACGAAGCCAGGTATGTGTGTCGCCAAGCCTAGATATGACAAAAATGACTAACAGTAAGCGTATGCGGCAAGAGCCAATCGACGGAGTAAGAAAGTTGCTCTTGCACTAGCTAGTGCTCGAAGAGTTTCAGACTCATCCTCCAGACAGCCTATCACTTCCACTCATGCCTCTGTCACCAAGAAGCTTGAGCAAATTTTGGGCGGAGGCATCTCACATGTGTTCAAACAGAACAAAATGTCAGGATTTGCTTCAGACTTCAACAAACTGCAAGCGACAACTTCAAGGGATGGCGAAGCTTGTTTCGACACCATTGATCTATGGCACGAACCCGCCAGCTTTCACGACGATAAGGCAAATCAAGCTCTAGCAACATCGACTCCGAGCCGAAGAAGAGAGCTCTTTTTGGCGGATTTTCTTCCCGATAAGCTCCTCAATAGCTCTCAGCTTCAAGCATACGACTTTACGGCAGATCGTAGCATCGATCCGCAATACTTAACTTTGAGAGCAGAACCCGAAGATTGGAGTGATGAAGAAAAGGAAAACAAATACCCAGGTGAAAAGTTTACTGGCGAGACTACATCTCAAAGTCACGATGATGAAAGGACTGACTGGAAAAGTTTGGCTGCAAAAGTACCAGCGAAGCTGAGTGAAACGCCAGCGAACATACCTGAGGTCTTTCAAGGGAGCTCACCACAAGATTCTAGAATTCCGAATTCTTCTAAGCATTCGAATGCCTGCATTGATTCGGACGCCCAGCAATTTCCCCTCATACCTCAGGGGCCAGAGGGTCAAGTTCTCATTGCAAAGTCGAAGGGGAAGTCCAGGAGAAAGTGGCATCTTCCACAATCATCTTTAAAGCATCGCAAGATATTCTTTCATGATTTCGTTGCATTTGCAAAGTTCAGGAATCTCAGAAGAAAAATACGAGAACTGAAAGATGTTTCTTACAATGTGGCAAACCCAGTCTATCGAGCCTCAATGGTGCTGCAAAAACGCTCACTTTATCCGCATTCACAAAACTTCCAAAAGTCGAATACAGATGCAATGGATTATACAATCATGGCCGATATCCCCGCAGACCAAAACGCAACAGAACCCAAGAGCCCACTTGCCTCTGAGAGTCTGTCAAAGAGGAGCGTTGAAATATCTCAGCTTGAGGGCGGTATGAAAAATGCGGTGGCGGGTTACGACTACTACGCCGACGACTCGCTTTTAAAGAAGCCTCGTCTTGTTGCGGAGAGAGAGAAACGCAAGATTCATGAAAGCTACAAGACGCTTTTGCAGCAATGCGCAAGTGGTCCCGATCCTCTCAGTAGTTTCCTGGCCAAAACCCGCGTCACGTGAACCTCCCGCACCAACTTTACCAAAAAGTGCCGGGCCGCACTACTACACCTCAAGGCTATTGAAAGGATGGCGACAAACGAAATTCCTAGTCCTGTGCCGTCCGACACGCCATCTTTGGGTTTAGCAAGCATAGATTCGCATGCAAATATGCCAGAGACAATCGTGGAGCCAGTGATAGAGCGAGATGTACTCATCAAAAAGCTCGAGAGCGTGCCAACTGAAACACTTCGAAGCATATTGACAAATCAGATTGATCTCGAGATTTTGTTGAAGCACAAAGAGCTCAAGCTCACAGAGGACGAAATCGGAAAGTGTGAAGCCCAAATGTTGGCCTTGCGCAAGTTCTTTGAAGTTCCACATGAGATATCGTTCCGCAAGGAACCTAACGATTTCACTCTACGATACTACGATGTTCTCAGCAAGTCATTATCAGTCAACTATACCAAGTTACAGCAACTCCAATACTCTCAAGAGCATCCTGTTTTCAAAGACAATGTCTTTGCAGAGAACGAAACACGAGGTCACTCGTACCGCACGAGATCCACCACTTCGTCATTACGGCCATCTGCGGGCGGTCCTGCCGTCAGGGTCAGCGGATGTCTTTACCGCAGAACTGACGGAGTCGTCGTTAAGCTCACGTGTCCGGATTGCCGTCGCAGCAACTTTTCATCTGCCCAGGGCTTTCTTAATCACAGCAGAATTGCACATTCCAAGGAGTATACATCTCAAGACGCAGCTGCATTGAGTTGTGGCGACGTATTGGCCGACGAGCTACAAGATGAAGAGGGTGTTGCCAGTTTGGATGCTCTACGGAAGCGGAACCTTGATCCAGCCACAAACCTCAATGTCAGCGAGCTCTACTTTAATGGGCTCAGTCAGTCACTCAACACCATGCACAAAGGGTCGTTTCTGGAGGAGAATGCGAGCCAAGTCAAAAAGCAAGCCGTAGATACCGGAGAACGCAAGAGCGAGTCTGGATCCACACCAACTCCTAGCGGAGCCTATGGTAGCGAGAAAGAAGAATCGGAGACGCACGAACTTATGAAGAAGCTAATACAAAACGGAGTGGCGCTTGACGCCGAGGAATACAGAGAGATGATTTCTGAGCTACGCCAAAGCGTTCCCAATTCGCATTTATTTGCTGACGAAGAGGAAGAGCCCGAGCCGACTTTGCAAGTGGAAGCGAAGGCAGATTCTAGCGTGGCGCAAGACAAATTGCCAAGCATCAACGTCGATTTGAAAGTCGGGACCACGCCATTGGTTGCAATTGGGGCTGCGCAGACTGGGCTCAAAGTTGCAGATGTGAGTACACGCCCGGAGACAGGCGGGAAGTACGAAAACAGATTACGGCGGCGGAAGTCCAGAACGGAGCTTCTGAGAGACGACGAGGAGAGCGAAGATAAGTTCAAGAAGAGAAAGCGGAGTCAAAAATAACGACTGGGGATCAGCAGTAGAGACATGCTGAGCAGGATCACAATTTACTGGGTATTGTTTATAGGGAAGGATCAATGCATGGCCATTGCATACTTGGCGCTGAGATGCATCGTAGGACTACAGAATCTATAGGCGGATTCTGGGTATTGGGCGAGACGAAACAGGACTTAAGCGACGGAATTGAGCGCCGGAGTTTCAAATAATCAGAAAGCACGAGAGTGGACAGCGATACGGTTGTCCGAAACAGGAGTTTTCACCGATGGGCCCGTGAAACATACGACGCACGCCGAGTTTGGTGCAGCACTGGTGGTTGGGAAACCTGGCGTCACAAGGGTGCGGCTGCCAGGGTGCTAACGGTGCCCATGTGGGAGAGCAACAAACATACGGACGAGAAGCAGCGGGTCGAGCGGGGGCGGTGCCACGAAAAAAAAGGGCATTTGAAAACAGAAAGTGGCTGTAGTTTGAATCGCTGGGGCCTAAAAGCGCGGGCAGGAGCATGCGTGTTGCGGGAGGACTTCCAGAAAGTGATAAACCGCAGAAGAGAAGTGGCTGGGAGCGCGAGAGTCGGTGAAATGCGCGGGTCCCCGAGAGAGAAATCAGGAGAGATAAGTTTCACGCCGGCAGCAAGAGAGAGGCACAGAGGCGGAGAATGGCACAATCATGGGTGAATAGAGCCGGGCAGAACAACGGCGTCTCCGAGCGCAGAGTCAAGATGGCCGGAGCGAGACAACACGAAAGAGAGACATTGCGGGCAGAGCACCAGCACTGCGGCGTACTGCGCAACACCGCGGTGCCAAATAACGTCATATGTGCCAGGGCCCACGGCCGCGCGCTGTCAAGGACGGGGAACGAGGAGGGCGTAATGCCGAGCAAGAGGCCACGGGCCCGGTGGAAAAAGTAAGACACGGCAAAAGGTAATTAACGTTTGCAGCAGGCGAATCCATCGCGTTCACCGCACGATATACGAGGCAGTTGCCTGAAACTGTTTCGGATTTTGGTTCCCAGTGCTGTGGACGGGTAGCAGTCCGTCCAGTGTTTTGCGAGCCGGAGCCAGAAGCCGTGGAGGGAGGGCCAGCAGTGGAAGTGGAAGCCCGTAGGCATGCGGGCAGGATCTGAGACCTACAGTGGGGACACAGCGTACGTTTCCGCAGCGCCAGAGCTGTGCAGCCTTGCAGTCCATTCGGCAAGCGTGGTGCTGCGGCCGTTAGGCGCGCGCGGACATGGCTGGTCTAGACCGCAGCGCGGCTCCTCTACCAGCGACGATGATGTCACTGAGCATCCGGGGACATGAGACAGCAGGCTCAGGGATAATGGGTTCTCGGGGTCGCCACAATGGCTTTGTGGGCCTTTTGTGAACAATGGTTAATCAGCCAGCAAGTACAAAAACACGGAATTGGCCCGAGTCTGCTCATTATCAACAAATGGGCTTTTAGCGCGAGGGGCAGGCGGCCCTGTCAAAAAAGCGGCCCGCCCCACGAAGCAGAGCGGATCTGGGCCCGCGCACAAAAGCCCCAATCTCAATTTCATGGCTGGGGCACCAAACATCGCTTCCCACAAACCTGGCCCCACATCGTATTTATAACCTGAGGAATTTTCTTGCTGCACACCTCTCCACCCACCCTTTCTGCCGCCAGCTCTTGCGCTTCCACCTCCTGGACCGTCCGTTTTGACGCGCCCACTCTCGTCGAAATTGCCCCTCCCGCCGTCCGCCCTCCTCTGTCGCTCGTCGTCTATTTAGGTTCCCGCCCCAGACCGCACCTGGCCCTGCAACCACGCTTGACGCCAGCCCAGCGCACTCCATTTTTTTGTGTGCCTTCCCTAGGCATCTTCCTGTCGCTGGCTTCTGCTTTTGCCTCCTTCTCTTTTTCCGATTTTCCTCTCCTCCGCTTCTAGCAAGCTCCTTCCCCGGCTTTTGCGTGTTTTCGTGCCGCCCCATCTTCAGTTCGCCTCCATCTTTTTGCGGCCCACCTCTTCCCTCTGTCACACCGCTCATCAGTCTCCGCATAGGTCCCAGGTCCACCTCCATACCCATGAGCTCAAGCCCCTGCTGTGCCGACTACAAGTTCCCGGCGGCTTCGCCCTCCGCGGTCCAACTGCCGCTATATCCACTAAATCCCGCCCTGGGCCATGCCCTACCTTCCGCTGAGGCCTCGCGCGAGGGCGCTGACTACTTTGCACTTGTGTCGCCTGCGGCTCCAGCGCCATCACAGCTTTCGGCTCCGAGCCTACTGCTGCGGCTGCTACGTGCCACCTTTGTTTCGCCACCCCGCCAGCCTCTCCGTGCCCAGAGTCTGGCCCTGAGCCTGGGTCTGGCCTCGTTCAGCTCAGTCGGGTCAGAGGCTACCTTCATAGAAGCCATGGGCGTTAGCCACTTACACAAACCGCTCACGCCGACAACACACAGCATGAACTTGTCAACAGACACGCTCTTCGAAGACGAATCCGCGGTGGCTGCCGCTGCAAAGCAGCTGTCGTCGGCAAGCTCCGCTTCCACCATCTCCGGTAAACTACTGGGCGCCTCCACACCCTTGGCGACATATTCAAGTCCAGCCTCGCCTTTCAATTTGCATCCCTTGAGTTTGGGCACGCAGATGAAACACGGCCACCAAAAGGCTCGTTTTTCACTCTCTGCATCCACAAGTTGTCTAGGGCCGTCCCGCTCTGCGCTTTCCGTCGACACAGAAGCTCCACGAATGCCTATGTCTGCGGTTGAGTCTCAGTTTCGTGATATGAAAATCATCTGCGAGCGTAAGCACTCTCTTAGCTCTAACGAGCAGGTTGCCGAACTCAATTCAGCTCCTTTCTCTCCTCCTGCCCTAAAGAAGCAGGCAACCCTTCCGATCATGTCGTCCATACACGAGGGTGCTCTTTGTGGCTCGCTTCTGTCACCGCTTTTGAAACGTGTTTCTCTGGCGCCTCAAAACGAGACCTGCCGCGAGTCCATTTTGGCGCTCTCACCTTCCATTTCCTTTGTGTCCTCTGGAGAGATAACTAACATTGTGTCCAACAGTCACGTTGACTCTTCGACAGGCTTGCGCAATATCCTTGCCTTGGATATTCGGCCGTTGGCTGATTATGTCAAGTCGCATATCTCTGGCTCCATCAACATCTGTCTTCCGCTGACACTTCTCAAGCGCCCAAACTTCAATCTTCGGCGCTGTGTGAACTCTCTACCAGCATACGAAAAAATTCTATTTCAAAACTACTTCCATCACAACCGGGTCAATTTCGACTCGAAAGCAACAATTAACGAACCTCATACAGGCGCTCATGGCCTCCCGGCTTTCATTGTTTATGATCATTCAAACCACTCCCCAAATCTATATCACATTTGCAAAAAGCTTATCGACCAATCTTGCTTTGAACGCACATCTACGCCGCCAATTTACATTGTTGATGACTCTTTTCAATCATTAGCTGAGCAGCATTCAAGCATTCTTTCTTCCGGAAGCGCAGACATGATTGACGTGAATAAATTGCAGATAAAATCCACTATAGAACAATCTCCGACTTCTGAGCAGGGTCTGCTGACATTCAGTGTTCCATCGCGTCCATCCACCTTGCGTGCAAATTCAGTAAGCGGCGCAAGCACTCTATCGCAACTGAGCGCTGGCGCATGTACTCCAAACGTGTCCAATTTCTCACTACCAGTTGACTTACCAGAGGTGAAATTCAAGATTAGACATAACGAAGAGGTCGTACTCACCTCATCCTCAGAGGTAGATATGTTCTCGTCGTTATCAGTAACTTCACCAACAATGAAACTCCTACCAGCCTGGTTACGAAAAACTGTCCTGAACAGCGAGAAGATCAGGTCAGATTTCAATAAGCTAGAGGAATGCGAGAAGAGAAGGTTGAATACGGCCCTCAAGATCCAATTGGACAAGGACTTCGAAACGCCAGGCGGAACAAGTGAGCCAACTCCAATCATCAATGGTGGTTTGGATTGCTGCCACAAAAACAGATACAAAGACATTTTTCTTTACGAGCACTCTAGGGTATCCTTGAACGACGATTCGAAAGGCGGCGAGAGATCAATTTCGTCAAATTCGACGGACAGTAATGCGCCCTGTGATTATATCAACGCTTCGTACCTCACCAACAACTTCCTCAAGAGAGACGGGCAAGCTCCGGTTTGGACAAATTATATTGCTACACAGGGCCCGTTGCCAACTACAACAGGTGATTTTTGGAGGTGTGTGGTCAACCAGGGAGCTTTGGTCGTCATTTCCTTGACAAGCGAAAGAGAGAACGGCATTGAGAAGTGCTACGCATTTTGGAAATCCGGTATCTACTTTTCTGGCCCCAACAAGGTCGAGGTGATTCTAACTGGCTCCGAGCAGTTCGAGGCTATTAAAATGAGGACGTTCACCATTTCCATCGATGGCGGAGTGCCTCACCCTGTAATGCAGATTCACTTGGACACTTGGGCCGACATGAGCGCAGCTATTGACTTCCAAGACATCACTAACATGATATCCATGAAGAGGCATATATTGCGCCATGCGCCGGCCCTTTCGAAGTTCCCTTCTGTGATTCATTGTTCAGCAGGATGTGGCCGAACTGGCGTTTTTGTTGCCGCGGACATCCTAACGAATGCCATTCAGGACGGAAATATGGGCGCAGATGATTTGGATGATCCAGTTTACGAGGTCGTGAACGATTTGAGACGCCAACGAATTTCGATGGTACAGACTATGCGCCAATACTGCTCGATCTATGGGTTTATGATCCAAAGCATTGTGGGAAAGAACGAGAAGCTGAAAATATGCGAGACTCAGATTTCCAAGACTTTCCTCCGCGAGATTCAAGGCAATTGACTTGCTGCAAACTGATAAAACTCATAATCTCCGGTCGAGTTGCATTATTTAGAGACGAGTGCTATCGCTCACGTCATAACGGTATTTAGGTATAACAAGGGAAAAAACACATGGTGTGTTCACTTTACGAGACTAATAAAATTGCAATCCTAGTCGCAAATTTGAGATTTCATCTGATGTTCATTAAGTTTCTATTCAATTAGCTTAAACGTGCTGAGCAATTGCTTGCTTCAAGGCAGCTGGGTTGGCACCAATGACTCTTTGAATGAGCTCACCGTTCTTGAAAAAGAGGAAGGTTGGCATAGAGGAGACCTCGTACTCTTGAGCGATCTCACCCATCTCGTCAACGTCAACCTTGATGAACTTGGCACTGCTGTACTCGTTGGCGAACTTCTCAACCAATGGAGAAATTTGCTTACATGGACCGCACCAGGTGGCGAAGAAGTCAACGACGAGCAAGTTGTCGTGCTTCAAGGCTTCTTTGAATTCAGCAGTAGACTTGACGAGAGCGACCATTGTGTGATTTTTGTGAGTGTGTATGTGAAAAGAAAATGTGATTTTCTGTGGGACGAAATCAATTCAATGGACGAGCCGTCAGCCTTTTATATGGCTGTATGCAAGCCACCGCGCAGCTTACAAATTGTATAGCTTATGAATGCAAACTTGTTGTCATGACAAATGCACCACTTGCAACCTGGCCGCGCCACAATGATGACGTGGGTGCTTACCAATTTGCAATCGATGCAATGGAATCTTCCACGGCTTTCGTTTTGAAGGCGTGGGAAGCTTCCAGGAGCTGCTGTAGAATTTCGATCTTCTGCTCCCAGTACAGCAATTGCGTGGCAGCGGCGGAAATTGACGAGCGCGGCCGCGCGTCGGCTTTATTTGATGGTCTAGATCTGGACACCGCCGTGCGTGTTGCCTCCAAATTCTCGATCTCACGCTTGGCCATTAGCTGCAAAAAGTTCACGGTGGACTTGGCTAGAAAAGTGACTGCCTCGCTTCTCGTGGTGTATCCTGTCTGTGCCAATATGTGTGACACGCTTATGTAACTATCGTTCCACGTGACACCAAAGGCTGTGTCGGCTCCCATTATGACCTCTCCAGATTGCTCTTGCAATTCTAACTCATGGACGATTGCTTGCGAGTCGACAATTGTGCTGGCATCAACTACGTCAAAGAATTCTTCGGCGATATCTTGTAATTCAGTTTTCCAGTCGGGATAGTAGGCGAGACCCGGAATGAAAAGTAGAGGCAATTTTGAGTCGGCCACAGAAAGCGTCAACTTTCTGTCTTCTGCGACAGCGAGCAGTACTTCTGGGCGCACTTGTAGCCACTTGGCAATCAATTCGTAGTCGTGGGTTTGGCCCAATGTCTCTTGCACCAAGTCGTTGAAATGCTGAAATTTCCAGGTGTAAGTGAGAGGTGCCTTTGGCGCAAAGCCGTAGGTTTTCATGAAGTAGACGATCGAGTTGTGTGGGTCATAACTAATGGTGATTTCGTCTCCAGGATTGACAGCCTTTACGAGACGTAACACAACCTGCAGCGCGTCTCTATCTACGTCGAATACCGCATTGTGCTCGTGGCAGTGATTGGCGTAGTCGAGTACAGGCACTAAGGAAATGTTGGTCGTGAAGTCACCTGAGTCACCCTCACCATCCGCAACACCATGTGGAATTTCAAGAACCCGAGATTTCACGGCTTGGTGCAATTGAAACGCTTGCTTTGAAGTAAAGGCTTTATATGCTGATAAGTCGGTAACCCCAGGCTTCCTCTCCAGCAAAGCTTGTATCAAAGTCTCGTAATCGCGTTGTACCAATTTCTTCTCGTCACGAAGGTATCGGAAGACATCGTCATTGCATTCAATGTCCTCTGATCCTAGATCATCTATATCACACGTGGGCGTCGTCAATAAGACGTTCAAGTATGGTGTAACCAGTGAAATCGAGCTGAGACCCGCGGACTGAGGATGGAGGTGAAGAAGATGCAAGGCCCATATGTAGCTCCGGAGAATGATGCTCTCGGTCGAATGACCTCCCTTTAGCAAGCATGTTGTCACAATGTGCTGCGCTAAGTCCGTAGAGTCCTCCAGGATGATGCTTCTGGTGAGAGTCTGGAGTGTTTCTAGATCATATAACGCGGGAAGTGGAACGTGTAGCACAATCGAGCCTATCTTGAGTGATGTATTGGCAAAAATGCCGAGCCCTCCAAGTTTGCTCACTTCTATGTTAGCAGACTCAAGAGCAATTCCTCGATCGGAGGCCCATTGAAGATAAGCCAGGAGATCCATTGGGTGCATCAGAGACATGAATGTGTGTTATCGCGCGAAAGCTGCAAAATGGAGCTCAGGAGAAGCCTCCCAAGACCCCACAGCAGTGCAAATAAAATATAAAAAGGATGCCAATACGAAGCTGTCACTGGGCCAAACTCCATTTACGAGAAGAAGGAAATTTTGCCGCACTTCAACATGTGGTGAAATCGTGTAGTGCAGTTGTTGTTCTTCATGCTAGTAACATGCAAAGTCGAAAGACTGAACTGAGGGCCTTTGAACTCGTAGAAGAAATACATCAAGAACCTGATTCAAATTTAGCCTTAATGAAGTAAGCTCATTTCGCCCCAAAGACGAGGGCATTGTTCCAACACGTGTTGGTCTTGACTCTGTGGATCACATTGTCCTCCATACCCTGCATCGGTGCACCAAGTAACCGAGCAGCGGAGGAAAAAAGCTGAAGTCGAAGAGACTCGAGAAATACCCATCGCCACTAGACATTCAAACCCGCATAATAATATCACAATGTCTTGGGACGACGAAGATTTTGAAGTGCCTACCACGACGAAGCCTGCTGCCGCTGCTGGCTCCTGGGAAGACGAGGCCGAGGACGAGCCTTTGATGGACTCCTGGGACATAGATGAGGAAGAGGTTGCCAGAAAGAAGAAGGAGGAAGAGGCGAAGAAGGCTGAATTGAAGCAAAAGCAAGAGCAGGCCAAGGCAAAGAAGCTTGCGGCCAAGAAGGGCGAGCAAGCGCTCTTGGAGATCGACATGGTGGACGAAACCACCAGAAGGGAGATGTTGCGCAAGGCCGAGTTACTGGCAGACTTGAACCATGCCGCAGACTTGTTTGGCGGTCTCGGAGTGGCCGCTGACAAGTTGGAGGATGACTTGATCGCACACCCACGCGAGCGTGCTGCTGCTGCTGCTGCTGGAGCTACCCAGAAGCCAGTATTCACAAAGGACACACCATTGACGGAGCACCCCTTGTTCCAACCTGCAAACAAAGCAGAATTCGAGAAGTTGAGAAAGACTTTGGGTCCGGTGTTGACCGGCTTGGCTGACGACTCGTTGATGAATTACTCTTCGTCGTTGGCAATCGATTTGGTTCGTGACCTTGTGCAGCCCTTGAGCGTGGAGAACTTGCGCAAGGTGATCTCCACATTGAACGTTATTCAAAAAGACAAGGAAAGACAGGAAAGACAGGCCCGTTTGCAAAAGACCGGTGGAACTGCCACTGGTGGAGCAGGTAAGAAGAAGGCCAAGCCTGCCGTCAAGACGAACGTCAACAACCCAGGTTTCAAGAAAGACACCTTTGACGACATGGGTAACTACGATGATTTTGGGGACGATGACTTTATGTAATCGCTTATAGAGAGCAGCCAGAAACGGCTGTGCCGGAAAATTGACGTTTAGATTACCATCTTGTAGGCCTCATGGCTGCGATGCTCTGCACCAGTCGCACTCGCTGCAAGATCGCACAGTTGACCACCATCACCTCCACCAATTACCCACCATAGAAGCCTCGAATCCCGAGTTTTGGAGCCGCACGTATGAGCACCCTCAAAGATGCGTTGATGAGGGTCTCTCGCGTTGTGCGGAACGTTGAGGAATCCCGAAGCTTGAGGCAAAAGCTGCAAACGCTACTTGCGAGCCCGTCGCAGCCACTACGGCCCCAACACATTGTGAATCCTCCTAGACAGCGGATTCCAAAAGCAAAGCTAAACGAGGTACGTCCTCTACTACGAGGCTATCAGAAGAAACGGTACCAAAAGTTTCTCGAGCCCCTCCACATGCCGCAGCTCAAGATCTATGACCAATCGCGACCGAAGTACGACAGAGGTAGGGCCGAGGCCAACTACGCCGCCAAAAGCAGCCGCAACAGGCTTGACATGTTCGCCCACTACTTGAGTGAACGTCATGCCTTTGACAAAATGTTGGATATCTTGGCAGATGTGACGCCCTCGCATTTGAAAGATAAAGACACTGTCACCAACCCCACGGCATTGGCAAATGTCTTGGCCCGGGAGGACGAACAATACCATTCAGCAAGATACGCTGGAGTTCCTCGTTTTCACTTTCAAGAACTTCCGCCCATACCTGAGCCATTGACGAAGGACAATTTTCAGGAATACATTTATTTCTTGACCCATCTGAAAATTCACTATCGCAATTCGTCCTCGTTGTCTAGCGGCATCGTGCCCGAGATACTTCTTCACACACACCATTTAAACAACGACAGATTTCGCCCTTACCGATCAACAGAAACATACAACTATCTTATCAAGTATTTTGGCTTCGATAAGTTTCAGGTATCCTTCGCACGCGAATTACTATTAGTGATGGTGAAAGACGGCCACAGTCCCAACATCAACACGATCAACCAGCTTCTCAAAATCTGCCGCATCCACTCAAACAAGCGCAATTTAACCAGCACTTATAATTCAGTCATCAAGTATCTCAACTTGATCAAGACCCTTGACTTGACTCCCAACTTATCCACGTGGAACAGAATCTACGACTGCATTGATAATCCTTTTCTCAAAGAGACATTCCTCAACAAAATGCTGCTGCTTAATCTTCCGATACTGAGTAATATGTGCGTGCGCATTCTTGACGATTTTGGGTTCACCACCAGAGATCCTAATGCTGTGATTTCATTTGCGGAGCAAGAGCTTTGCAGACCTCATTGGCGCCAGGATCCTAGACTAGCAGAGAAGATTCTATACCACAAGGTCATGAGCATGACTCAGAATGAGCAACTAGGAGCCATTTTCGAGTCTTTTCTCCCGCTGATAGCAGCAGATACTGTCACTTACAAGAGCTTGGTGAACGCTGTGGTTGCAAACTCGCACTTCACCAATAAACTATATTTGTTACTTTGCATTTATGTGCGAGCTCCAGAAGTCGCCCCTGAAACATTCTCCCGGATTATACGTCTCCTTTGTGAAAATGAGGGAGATTTTGACTTGCAAACCATTAATGACTTCGCTCGGGCCATAATTCACAACGATGCTCCCCAAGCCTTGGGACTACCTTTCGAGAGGGTCGCTTACGAGAGCTTGGAGACAGCAGTACAACAAGTTGGAAGCGAGTCTTCTGCGGTGACGCAAATGTCGCAGCAAAACGCAAATGCTCCAATGCGAGTGCAATCGTTTGTGTTTCCATATAACGTGCCAAAGGTCATTGCGAGTGAGCACTACAAAATCCTCAAAAGATTGACGAGAAACAGTCTTTTGCTTCTTGAAGCTAAAGTCATTCACGAGAGAGAATCTTATAAAAGCGACTTGAAGTTGCCTTGGGACCGTCTCACACAAGAAGAAGTGGAATACTGGGATACAATCAAAGCAAAGTTGCGAGACGACAAAACATTTTGGACAAACACAGGAAATAAGGCGGAGGAGCTTGGTCTCATACCCGCAACTCGACCCAAAACACCAGAAAATATCATTTGTGCATACAAGCGGCTCAACAATATCAATATGGGAGTCAGTCATGATCTACAATTGATGCAAAAACTCCAGGTCGGGTATGAGCAGCATTTACAACGAGAGTTGAGGGAGAGAACAATCTTAACGAGCGAAATCTTCTAACGATGTGATGAATTCAAATAAAAATTCCATAGAGAAATTAATTTATAGTACCTCTCCTTATCTTATTGTCGCCGCGCGGTTACACACTCTCCTACCGGCTACCCCAAAACTCGCGACGCATGTGTATGCGTCAAGATCTCAGGTATCAAAACACGGATCATTGTCCCACATGTCACGATATGCTAATGCATTTTGGTCTCCTGACTATATTTCCGGAATCGAGCAGTTGTCTCGCCAACTGCAGCTATCTTTGAGCCAGCTCCATGAGGTTCGAAAGTTCGTCTTTAACTACATGAAACAATACCACTCAGGTGGGGAGTTCCTCTCCAACCTAGCCAACTCGTCATACCCAATTGATAGCGGGTTTAGACAGTCAAGAAACAAGCGTCGAATCGGAAGCCTGAGGGTGGGCAGCAGACAGGTTTCTGCGCAGCGCCAAGCCCTGAGTCACATACTGACGCCAACAAAATTTACCACTGGATCAATCTACGATGTTGAGGGAAGCGATTTCGACATGGACTTCGTTTTCAGACAATTTGTCAACCAAGCTCTGCTTGAGCTGCGCCAAAAGCAAGAAATTGCCTCAGAAATTGACCAGGCTGTCTTGGATCACTTGACTGAATTCATAAAGCACTACGAGCCTAGGGTTAAGTCGACTTTATCCAGCTTGGACGAACTCTTTCAAGAGTACAAAGATAACTATCATAATCTACTGTCCAAGAAGCAAGAGTATGACACAATTGCGCGTCTTGGAGACTTCTCCCTTCAAGCCATCAACGCGACGGAGGACCTTGCAACACCCGATACCCCAAATCCTGAAGTATCTCCGCCTCAATCACTGGAACCCGAAGCCGCAAGTGGAAAACAGCACTTCCAGGATATCAAATTCCCAATTGTCATTGGAACCAATGTGGTTTTTCGCAGCGCGGCTGACCTCACTACGTATCTCACGTCACTAATGAGCAAAGTCACGGTCACCAAACGCAAGATTCCCATCCCAGGTAACCGAAACGAAATTTTCTCGAGTGAGCAGTTGAGTAACATCTTCAAAACAGAACGACCACACGGATTCAACCCTTCCAGATCCAATATTGAGAAGCTTGGTCAATTCTTTCTCGACTCGAGGATTCTTGTCGGTACCGGCTTCTTCGCAAGGAAATTCAATGGTGAAGGGCTTTGGTTTGAATGGTCGGAACTGGCAGTACAAGCATGCGAACGAAAGGGGAAGCCCGCGATCTCGTCACCAAAAGTACAACATCAATTGGGAATGCAACTATTTGATGAAAAATTGAGTCATGTCGCAAATTCAACATCCAAAACATTTAATGGAATCTTTAAGTCCATGCAAAAATCTCTAGCCAAGCCTCACTATTCGAAATCAGATTTGATGGAAACCGAGCTCGAGTACAACGACGCTTATGAGCAATTTCAAAAGCTGAAGCACCTTCTAGAAATGGAGATTTTCCATGCAAGTCTGAGTATGGAGCAGTTTGAGAAAGTCAAGATAGAAACTATTTTCAAAAGCCTCTCCAAACTTCTGCAGATCTTACAAAAAGCAACCTCCATGTCTTCTGAATTGTTTGGGCTGTTCGCAAAGAAAGTAGTTTCAGACTTCGACACTCCTCTGAACTATCTGCATGAGTTCGCAGAATCATTTCAAGCCTCAAGCTCCGGTTTATATTTCCCGTCTCATCTTGTGCCGCAAGTCGGTACATTGGGTAATGTGATTTCTTACAGCCCATACGACCAAAACGTGAAGCTTAATTTCAATTTGTTCAAAGACATCCCCTTGCAAGCACAACTTGGACGAGATGAGAAATCGAAGGGCCTTTTGAGCTTGCACTCTCTACCAATTTTCCTTCATGATTTCGTTACAATGCTTAACAGTATGCCAGTGACAGAACTTCGAGAAGCTTGGCTGGCGCCTATTGACCACAGAAAATTCTGGATTGCTAAGGATAATATCGTCGTATTGATCAGGGAATATCTTCCAAAATCGAATCTGGACACTCGTGTTGCACACAGCCATGAGAACGAACTCTTGAGTCAGATTATAGAATCTTTAAGATCGAAGACTGCTTTCGACTTGGTGAACATCATCAAGAATTGGCTACTCGAGATAAGTGACTCGGTGATTCCTTCGACTGTTTACGATTCCCTTGTAGGTAACTACAAACTCAGCCGACGCACCGAATCAGAGGTTCAAGAAAAATATACAGAAACCTTGAAGATTTTAGGTTCTATACCTCGAAGCAATCTAAGCTCCCTCGTGTGCATTTTGGAGCATATCGCTTTTGTTTATGGCCTACATGCCAATGAATCTTATGGCGTAGGTGACGAAATCGATGCAGAATTCAAGGACTCGGATGCTGGGATTGAAGCAGCAGTGGGCGCGTCAACATCACTCAATCTGATGGAGGCAATTGCAGCAGTGCCATTTCTTCACCTTATTCTAAGGCCGTCGGTGACGAAGCACCATGCTGGATTCAAGCCACCAATTGAGCTCTATGATGAAATTTTGAGAGATCTCTTGTTACTTGGAACTAGAAAAGAATTGTTCTCCACCCTTATTGTCAACGAAAAGCATAGCTTGGAAAGACAGGAGCAGCAGAAAAAGAGCTTTGGAATTCAAAAAATTCCCGAGGCGCGAGAGAGATCCGGGAGCTTGAAGACAGCCCTCTCTGCAAAGATCGATGTTCCTCAAATTGATATTATACGTGACTCGCCCAAAGCGGCGTCAATGCCCAAAAGCCCGAAGCCACTTAGGAATGAGAATTTTGCGCCCCGACCATTCCGCACTGGTACCACCCCAAGGCCCTCGCCCGAAGCGTCGCCTATCAGCCTGAGGCCGAGGTCTGCCGAGCTTAATCTGCTTCCAGGAGCATTACTTTCACCCCCGGTTGAGCTTCGATATGACAGCAAATAGTGAGAACTCTAGCAAATCAATGCAACGCAGTGGTGCGGCGCCTTGGTTTGGTTGTCATTGTGACCTTCTCGAGCTTGTGAAGTTGCTTCTTTGAGTAGAGCAAAAATAAAATCAAACCGATCGTACCCACGACCACAACAGCCTCAAAACCGCCATCCATCTCTTCAATAAAGTTCTCTAAGTTCATACCGTAGACTGCAGCAACATACATTGTCAACCCCATGGAGAGTAAGCCAATTGAGAATTTTAAACTTAAAAGCATAAGGTCATTTCGATGCGCATCCAAGACAAACAGGAGGATCTCTTCTGAAGTCTTGATTTGCGAGCTTAAGTCTTCGGTTGTTTGAATGATCTCGTGGATCGATGCATAATATGACTCCAAAAGTAGCTCCACCTCTTGATGGTGGTATGATGTTCTTGTTTTACCTTGACTGATTTCTGTCAAGTATAGAGAGTTCAACTCGTCATCCTGATCCAAAAGCTCGTGGAGGAGATCATTAATAAGCTTTGCCTTTTGATGAAATTGCGCCAACTTCTTTGATTCAACGAGGAGTGCTTTCAATTGTGCATTTTCAATGGAACGGTCAAGCTTCGCGAGAATGCTGGACAAGACCGATTTATGAATTCTCATCTCAACCGTAAGAGTTCCAACAACGTCGACAAGAATTGCCTCCAAAGCTCGGAACTCGTAAGGTAAAGAAGCTGCATGCGTTGCTTTTAAGCGTAGTGTTAGCTCCTCAAGAAAAGGTCCATGTGTGTAAAACTCAGTGACCCGAGAACTCAGCGCGTAGTCGAACACAACCAAAGAGTCGGATCTTATGATTGCTCTTATATTGAGGAGATTGAGGAGAATGCAGTTTTTTCTTGTAACAAGCAGCGGCACAAAGTCCAACTCGAGCCCTTCGCCCTCACTGCTCTGGTTTGTATGAGGGCGGATCATTTTTCGTAGATCTCGGGGTGCCAAATCGTACTTTTTCATAAACTCCAGTTTGCGAATCGCCAAGCCATGTACTGATATGTCACCATGACAATCGTAAACAGTGCAACGGACGATTTCATTTTCGGGCTGAGTTTTGTTGGATCGTAGAGTGTTTGCAATGAAGATTTCATTGAATTGATCGTTTGCTGTGCTGCTGAGATTCGAGCTGCATCGTAGGAACTGACAAGGGCGTAGATGTTTTTGAGGGGTAAATGGCAAATGAGCTCGGCGACTTACCAGCCTGAGCGTTCGTAGGAACATGGTGAGTATGAAATGCGGAATATGGGGAAGCTTGCGTTATAACAGTGCTGGTCACGTGCAAAGATAGTAAGGGTGTCGGACCGATTCCGTGGATCACACCAATAATACAATTGGGCAATCCAATCGGCGCTGATTCGAAATTAGAGGCTAGTAGAGAGAACAATCATTCAAGCAAAATACCAGGAGATCCGTATCCACTCCAACATCTCATCTCCAGCCACCGGCTGCAATCTTGCAGAGAACATCAACACACGCGCGGCTGTGAAACCTGAGCTGGTTCATACTCCACAAATATAAATGCAGCGGTTGAGTAGCGCGGAGGAACTCGAAGTCTGTGAAGAAGTGGGTCGAGGAGGCTTTGGTGTGGTCTATAGAGGCATAGTGATAGCCTCTGGTCAAGAAGTTGCGATCAAGCAAATCGACTTGGAGCATGAACTGGCAGACTTCCTGGAGGTGAACCGCGAAATCCAGATTCTCTCTGAGTGTCGATCACCGTACATAACAGAATACTTGGGCTGTTTCGTCAAGTCCTGCCGGCTTTGGGTGATTATGGAATATGTCGATGGCGGGTCTTTGTTTGATTTGTTGAAGCCTGGCGCCATCGAAGATGAGCTGACTGTCCTGGCTATCGCGCGTCAGATGCTCGTGGCCTTGGAATACCTTCACGCTCAGGGAAAGATCCATCGAGACTTGAAATCACAAAACATTCTCTTGAACCATGACGGTTTGATCAAATTGACCGATTTCGGGGTGTCTACACAACTATATTCCAACTTCTCTCGCAGAAACACAACTGTCGGTACGCCTTACTGGATGGCTCCAGAGGTCATTGTATCTAACAGCGGTGGCCACAGTTTCAAGGCCGACATCTGGTCGCTTGGATGCTGTATATATGAACTACGAAATGGGAAGCCGCCGCTTCAAGACCATTACACACCCATGCAAGCGTTGCGCAAAATCTCAGCGTGCAAGCGAGAGGCTGACTTTTTGGATCTAATATCCCTTGACTCGAAACAAGACTGGTCGCAGCCGCTCAAAGACTTTTTGAAAAAGTGCTTCAGTATAAATCCTCGAGATAGGCTGTCTGCTTCAAAGCTAATATCCTCAAAATTTATCAGGCAACATCAAGAACTGAGTGTTGACCTTTCACAAAAGGCGCTCAAGGCGCTCATAACAAGAAAACGCTTGTGGGATCAAGAAAACCATATCACAAAGTCTCTTAAATTTTACGCGCCGACAGAAGTGCAAAAAGCGAAGAGCCGATGGTCCGACGAAGCTGCCAACGAAAATGACTACCCCACCATTCACTTCGACCTAACGACTATCAAAGACATGCTGCCACTGAAGACCGCAAAGACTCCTCGAGGCCAAATTCAAATAAGGCGTCAGGTTCCGCCGCCAGTCGGGGATAGTCCAGTGAAATCTACGCTAGCAATGCGGGGTGAACTACGCAAGCTGCTCAACAAAGTCTTTGCCAAAATCGAGCTGAAAACAGCCCTTTCAACCGACAATTACGACAAGCTCGTGTCTCTAAACGAGCTGCTCTTGAACATTTTTGTGCCGATTCAATCTGTGGACGCTACAGGTAATCAGATGAAAATTCTCGCTTGTCAGTACATAAAGTACTTGTTGAAGGAGGTTTCTAAGGGTGCATCCCCTAGTAAGTTGCAGCTACAAAGAGCTATGATACCCTCTCTACGAACATTCCAAGGCACGACTCCTGGTGAGTCGAAAAAACGCAACCCACCCACATCGATGGATGAAATCGAAAGCAGCCTCCTTGGGTCGTGGATAAAACTGATGGAGCTGAATAACTGAATTAATCCAAGTGGCTGCTAAGACAGGCGAGCCACTTCGCACTAATTTCTCGCACGCGGTGGAACACTTTTCGTGCATGCACGCGGAACCCTAACAAACCCAAAACGTTTGAAAGGGCCTTTTTTTCACTCAAGAATGGGAGAGCATATAGATAAGAAACTAAAAGTTGAGCCGCCTCGAGATACATCGCTACCTAGCACTGCTAAAAAGTACCGTGCGGACCCGCTATATCTCCACAAGTACACAATTTCTAAGCGTTCAGAAGGAGAGCTGATCAATGCCGTGAAGATAACCCAAGACAATTCAAAACTTGCTACTTGCTCCTCCAAAGGCATCATTCGCATATACGACTTCGCATCTGGATCGCTTATAGAAGAATTGACAGGTCATGCTAAGGGAATATCAGATATCGCGTTCTCCCCAATCAACAGTGACATTTTGGCATCTGCATCCGACGACCTAACTATTCGGATCTGGTCGATATCCAAGCGAAAATGCATCCGTATCTTGAAACGGCACACTTACCATATTACGAAGGTCATTTTCAATTCTAAAGGAAGTATCTTGATCAGTGGAGCTGCAGATGAAACTGTTGTGGTTTGGGATCTTACTTCAGGCAAAAGTCTCAAGACTTTAGCGGCCCATTCGGACCCCATCAGCTCTATATGCTTGACTCCCGATGATTCTATAATTGTGAGCTCATCCTACGATGGACTCATGAGACTTTTCGACACAGAAACAGGCCAATGCTTGAAAACGCTCATCTACAACAGCACGTCCCATGGCACAGCCACGGCATCTACAAGCGACGTGGTGAATTTTCCAATCTCAAACGTAACAGTTTCTCCCAACGGGAAGTACGTGCTTTCATCTAGTTTGGATGGCAAAATGAGGCTCTGGGATTACATGAGCAATAAGGTGGTCAAGACATATGCGGGACTTGATGGAAAATCAGCCATTAACACAATGTACAATAGTGGCTCTGCATTCTTAAGCCGCATTGGAGAACCAACAATTGTTTCGGGATCAGATGATTCCGGCGTGCTCTTCTGGGACCTACAACTGAAAGCCATAGTGTTCCAGCTACAGCCTGGCACCACTGTACTAGACTTGGCCCTTAGTAGCGATGATTCGTGTCTAGTTACGTGCTCCTTACTGGGCGAGGTGAGGGTTTTCAGTCTAAACGATAAGTTCAAGCAGGAGGACGTGATAGCTCAACCAGCGCATCGCACCTCACAGAAAGCCCCATTTTCCAACGGATTTGACACCCCTGTGGAAGCGCTTACTGAGACGCCAACTGAGACACCAAGTGAAACGCCTGTACCGTGGTCTGATGGCTCGCAAGGTGGAGAGCTGCCGCCAACAGGTAACTAGGATGTCTTCCCTCCACCAGCCATAATGAATTATAGATATAATTGAGCAAGACTCTCATGAGAAACGAGATGGTTATTGAATTTCATCCTGATTTGAAAATAATTATAGCTAAAGTTCCATTTCACCTTATCAAAAGGTCGGATAGCCATAGCCACCATGGCGGCAAACCCGTGCATCCTGCCTATCTCAAACTCACCCGGTCAATCTACTCCGCGAATGCAACTGAGGTACCTAAATACTAGCATCTACAATATGGAGCAGCATAGAGGCCTCTTTAGATTTGATGCGGCTTCGCTCCGTCTCCCCAAGTCTCAGAAATTGAGATCAATTGGCATCTATCTTGCAGGTGCCCTCTTCGCCATTGGCTTCTGGTCCATGATTGACGCCGCCATTTACTCGAAGACGGTGAATGCCAGCACGGTCCATGTTACATTCGTTGATTGGATCCCGTTTATTTGTTCGACGCTTGGCATGTTGATTGTCAACTCAATTGAGAAGGCGAACTTGTTTGCGGAAGGTCAGAACCTGTTCTTGGGCGATGGTAACACTAATGCCTGGGCGGCCCGTGTAATCTTATTCTTTGGCTTCTCGTTGTTGGCCGGCGGTGTGGCTGGCTCATTCATGGTCTTCATTTTGAAGTTTTTAATGAAGCAGGTTCACTTCCCTACCTTGGGAATGGGAGTGTCAAACGTGGTATGCAATGGATGTATCATGTTAAGTTGCATCGTGTTGTGGTTGTCTCAAAATATCGAGGACGAGTACAGCTACAGCTTGGCATTGAACTGAGTGCAAGCCCTTTGAAAGAGGCTGGACCTATTGACACATGATTGTCTAATCCAGAGATGGGGACATACGAATATCAGTAACGAGAATAAACTCAGCTTGAAGTGGCCGTTTGGAAGGAAAGATTACTTGTATTGCATCTATTAATGGCTTGCATGAGCTCTATAGTTATAGGCCGCGTAAAAAGTCATCCTTTAACAGACCCATGAGATCTAGCTCGAATTTGCTAAAGTCGTACAAGTTCAATTTGATGGGCTCGTGCGCTCCTCTGGGATACACATGGAAAGCCGGCCTTTTAAGCTCATCAAAGAAAGGATGGAGCAAAAGGGACTTTGCTGTTGCTCTAAACTCTGGATCGTAAACGAGTACTTTGAGAAGCAAATCGATCACGTCTGGTGGAGAGTTTGAAAAGATGCGCTCGAAACGTTCTCTCACCGAGCAGCTAAAAAGCTTGGCCGAAAACATGTTTCCTCTATATTGTGGATTGCTCTTGAAGAAGAAAGTCTTTGGTGGTGGTCCCAACAACTTGGAGATTTCTTTCAACTGTAGCTCGGAAGACTGGCCCTGGAAAATTGGCTTGCCTAAGAACATCTCGGCAATCACACAGCCTAAACCCCAGATGTCAATCTTGGTAGTGTAGACTGTACAGCCGACTATCAATTCAGGTGCACGGTAGTAGCGAGAGCAGATGTAGCTTACAGACGGTTGGTTAGGTTCCAATTGCTTGGCACTGCCAAAATCGCATATCTTCAAGTTCACTGTAGCAGGGTCGACCAAAATATTGGAAGGCTTGATATCTCTATGCGAGATATTCAAGCCGTGTAAGTAGAGCATAGCACGAGCTAGCTGGAAAGTATAAGCTTTCATGTGGGGGTAAGGGATCGTGTACTTTGATTGGCGATAGTACTTGATTTCATTCTGCAAATTTGAGGGCAAGCACTCCATGACCAAGTTCTGGTACATCTTGCCGTCTGTGCGACTTTTCTTGTCAAAGAAGAACTTCAAGCAGACGATGTTGGGGTGTGATACTGTGCGCAAGATTTCTAATTCTCTGCATTTGTATTCTGTCTGAGCTAGCACACGCTTGATTGCAAAAGGTCCTAGACGAGTTTCTTCAGGGTTGCCGCTCTTATCGAGATGGGCAAGCACGGCCTCAACAACGGTGCCGAATGCTCCTTCGCCGATCTTTTTGTACTCGTGGACGAACATTCGGTTCTTCTCCGACGTCTCGTTGTTGACCACCTCGTCAAGCACGTATTCTTGGGTATGAGCAGGGTCAGACATTTTAGGTGGGCTTATGCTATGCGGCGGAAAAACAGGCTTAAGTGGGGCTTCTGCTATTAATTGACTCCGTGGGGAAATGAGCGTGGAGACGGAGACGCGGTCACCTGGAAGTGGAAACGACGGCGCTGGTGGGGAGACCTAAGCAAAGTGCAGAGGTGCTGGGGAAAGAAGATTGTGTCAGCAGTACAGACCTTTGTTGATCGGATCTGCAAAGTGGTAGAGCGCCGTCTATAAGATTGGTATTGGCGGTATGTGGAGTTGTGGCCAGGGTAGTTAAGTGCGAAAGGCGGTGTGTTTTTTCTCCCTGCGGAAGTGCGCACAAGGGCTGGCAGTGTGTTATCTGTGCGCGAAAAAGTTGCGATCGGGCCGCTGGTTGCTCATGTGCAGCAACGGTAACAATGGCCACGAGGATCGCTGCGATGACGAGCAACGCAGTTTCTGAGGGGATTTGCAATTGGCGCAAATTGGGCGAAAATCGGGGGTGCCAACTCTGCGTCTCCGCTCCTTCACGTGCTCTGAGACAATGTGCTTTACCGGTTCCGGGACACACGGAGTGCGGGTACACGCACCGGTAGACAAACGGTCGGTTGGAAATAGTCGCTGGGTGCGAATCATGTCTCAGCAGCAACCAGAGTACGAATAGTAAGGTTGGCAAAGTCCACGACGGACTGAGTAAAGTTCTTTTCATCATGTATATTTCGACTTTTCACTTATTGAGACAAAGCCTCTTTTGGGTTTTTTCGCGTCCGTCCACGAAAATGTGGAGGGCTGGGGTTGTGTTGCGGGCACACGTTAAGTGGGGAGCAAGTTTTGCAGCCTCAACGGTTGCTGAAATGACAAACTGAAACACGAGAGAGGGGGCCTAAAGGCACGATTAAACCTTTCTCGACTAGATTTTCTACGCGAACAATTACAAGTTTTTGAACATTGTGTTTCCATGATATTGTTTTTAGTCAAAATCCTGATTCGATGGTTGAAGTCTACCATTTAAGCACCATCAGCTTCTCCGCACAGACTTTTGATTTGCACCCAAACGTTGCCTATAAATATTATTGTCCTCTATTCTAGGCATTTGAAATTGCGACAAAGCCTTCTTGTTGCTATATCGGCCAAACTTAGTCCAAATCTCACACAGTCAGCATTTCTCTAGTCAGAGAACCTTTCCGCGCTCTATTAGCAACTTAGAGCAATGCTTTGCAAGTTCTAGACGGCATTCGAATCTTGGGAACTGAGAAGCTCAGGGGAATTTCTGGCTTAATTAGGCTTTGTTCGAATGTAGCTTTTCAAAATTATCGAAGCGAACCCACCCGTCTCTTTCCAAGTTTGGTCTCAAGGTCCTTGGATGAAGACATGTACTTCGAGACTAACTCGTACCCTTCCTGTTTCGCAACTCTCCCCTTGTATCCGTACACTCGCTTGGTTTTCATAGCAACTTCCCATCATCGAGACTATATCCCAGTTATTGAAAAAATAACGTAAGGGGCCAACATAAAACAGAGCACGAGCTCTTAATTGAGCGTATAATGAAAGGGAATATGATATAGGCTGTAGTTGAATCTTTTTGTCCTTCTTACTTTTGCTTCGTCATTTGCCATGAGAATACCTTTGAGCAATTATTTTGGCTTCTATTATTCAATCAAAAGAGAAGAGTGTCCTTGGATCCATTTCCCATGTGTGCGTGTGGTACCAAGGAACGTCACTATCTTCACTAGGAGGCGACACTTACGGGAAAAAAACCTTCAAGAATCTAAAATACTTCTTTTTGAGATAATCTTTAATCTGTGACATTGCTTTGAAAGAAAAAATTACGCTATTTACATGGGAAAACCCCTCGAATTAGAAGAGAAAGTAAATTTGCAGCCAGGCCGTGTTGGCAGAGTCGCGCATCCGTGCACCTGGCCAACTCAAGTCAAAGAAAAATTTACAGTATGCTCTCCACACCAATAAGCATGTTTTCGGCCCTTTGGAGCCTCCCCAAACAATCAAGAGCATTGGGCAGCCCATCGCTAGCGTCCAGATGGCTCTCTAGTACAACTCAACTGGCAGCCGCCGCGGTTCGCTCGGCCACATCGAGCTTTGAAGCTCCAGCCAAGAAGAACGAAAATATAGTGTTGTGGAAGCTTTACGCCACGTTTCATAGACACAACACGCTATGTTCGCTCGTTGCAGTCACAGAGGATCCCAATTTCCTCAAGAAGAACGAGCATTTGTCATACAACGAGAAAGTCTTGTACTACATGAACTTGCCCCATCATCCTAAGGTCCAGGTGTCTGCAGGTATGTTGGGCTTCCGTAAAGCCAACAGAGCCGAATACGAAGCAGCCTACCAGGTAAGCTCGCGTTTGTTCAAAACGATTGAGGAGAAGAGATTGTTGGCACCAAACGACAAGATCGAGTTGATTCTACTGGACTACGGCCGCGGCAGAAATGCGTTCGTGTCGGCTTTACAAGGTAAGGAAGGCTCATATGTTCGCCCCCATATTGCACGAGTGACTGATGCCACCAAGTTGAAATTCGGTGGTGTCCGGTCGAAGAAGTTGCGTCGTTTGTAGTGCAGTGTACATAGTACTGGCCATTGGTGTACCGCGGCTAGCCGAGAAATCGGAAGATTCATAAAATAGATAATACTGGATGGTGAAGCTGGAGAGCCGAAAGTAGAGCTCCCTGAGTGGAGAGCCAGACATTGGTACGTATGAACGACGGTTCCTGTTCGCCAACGGGCCTATAGAGACGCTGAAACAAAGATGAAATTGTTATTCAGTTACTCGGTTGTGCGGAGACACGTATTATAAATTATTCTTCAGAAGCCTCGAGAAGATACATCTATCGCATATAAGTTGCAGCCAAACTCCTGGGGTCTGGCATGGGGCTTTGCCCTAACTTTCACACGTGATCATTTTTCGAGGTCACTGCGCATCACGTGGATCCGCGCACACCACCAAATCCGTCTCTCTGCAGTAGGCCCGCATCCCGCACCGGTGCTGCGCTACCAAGGCAGAATTTTTTTATCCTCGCAGTTCCCAACCTTTTCACTCTTGCAACATAAGATTAAAGATGGCTCCAAGTATGTACCCAAATGCCCAGATGTCGATTGTTTGTTGGAAGACCCTGCCCGTGTTTTATCCCTAGTGTTCGAAACTATCATCTTTCCGTCGTTTCGCCCGTTCCTTGAAGAATTCTTCATCCACACGTCGAGTGTGAATATCTCGAAAAGCTCCGTAAATGTATTGCCAGGTGGCACATGATCCTTCTGAAAAGCTTCATAAGCTGTTTCTTGGTTGCCCTCCCCAGTCCTTAAATGCTTGTATGGCTCATTTATCCAGAAACTCCTCCGCTAAACAGAGTGCCCAAGACAACTTCAATGATGAACCCACAGCACACTGTTCGAAGAACAGACCTTCGAAACAGCAAGCAATTGATGAACATCTTGTTAAATTACCCCATGTCACCGTGAACGCTACTAACATCCAGACACTAAGGCTTCTGCTGCTAAGAAATCCGCTTTGAAGGGTACCAACTCTAAGACGGCCGTGAAGGTTAGAACCTCCACCCGTTTCAGAGCTCCACAAACCTTGAAGTTGGCCAAGAACCCAAGATACGCCAGAAAGGCCGTTCCACACGCCAACAGAATGGACGCTTACAAGGTCATCGAGTCTCCTATTGCCTCTGAGACCGCCATCAAGAAGGTTGAGGACGGTAACACCTTGGTGTTCCAGGTCAGCTTGAAGGCTAACAAGCACCAGATCAAGGCTGCTGTCAAGGAGTTGTACGAGGTTGACATTGAGAAGATCAACACTTTGATCAGACCTAACGGTACCAAGAAGGCTTACATCAGATTGACCGCTGACCACGATGCTTTGGATGTTGCCAACAGAATCGGTTACATCTAATCCGCATGAGTGTATTGTAATTAATAAAGAACGGACGAGAGAATGTGTAGACTGGCCCAATGTGGCAGCAGCTGGAGCAAAGAATTCAGAGAACTCAGCTGGAAATATAGCATTGATTGGATGAAGAAGAGAAGAGAAAATGTGTTCCGGAGAAAATGATATGAAAAACAAAGGTGAGCATCTGTGCTGAAGATATGTGCTCAAATGTGCTGAACAGAGAAGCGTTTCGTGCCAGGCCCACAAATTGGTGGCCCCAAATTCTCCTCCAGAATCTGCTCCTTTTGGCCAGGACCTGTGCGCGGTTCCCCAAGGCAAAAGAGTCCAGGCAGATTGTGGATGCGCCCAGCACTGAAACACCATGTTTTGATTGTTCCCCACAATTATTTTCGTAAACACAGCATGCGCTTCCAAGACCTTTTTGATCGCTGATCTGTTCACTCCGTTCAGCTCATCAGCGCCATGTTGAGACTCTCGCCTTAGCCCTTTTCCTCTGCACATACCCATGCTTTAAGGCCCCGTCACTGCGGCGCGTGCGTATGTCCGTCTGCTGCCTCGCTTGGCTCAAGATGTTTACGTTCAAGACGCTCCGCAGGCCAGGCGAGCGCTCTGTGCATTCACAGATGGCTGCGCAACGGGCCAAAGGGTCCGTGGGGTCGGGGCGGCTTCTTGAGACCGTTTATGTAATTTATCAAGCTTTTCTCCCGTGGCGTCGCTTTTTCCGCTTCATTCTGTGGCTCTTCCTTCTTAAGTAGTCTCATTTAATTGCCGTTGCTCTCTTTCTCGCAGTTTTTGCTCTCTCTCTGTTTTGGTCCAGACTGTATGCCAAAGCTCCACCGCGCCTCTGGGCCTGCAGTCAGCACCGCGACTGTCTTACACCTCTTTTCAAAACATTTTTCGTCCCCACTCTCCATCGGATCTACACAACCCATAACTTAGTCTTGGTAAAGACTGGTTTTGGTATATTTATCTCTCGTGCTCCTCGTTCGTTTGACGTGGCATTCTGTCTTGAGCCTCCGTCCTTGTTTCCTTCGTTGGCAAATCTGTTCCGAAGCCTAATCCGCGTCCAGGCCAAACCATATCCCCTATAAACACCAGTCTCTGCTGCACGAGCGCCTGAGCTGTTTCATTGGCCAAGACAGAGCAGGGCGATTGTTGAAGCTGCTTCATTACTCGGAAGACTGCCTGCGCCCGCTAGACATCATCTTCAAACGCACGACCTTGTGCCATACACTCACACCCACTTATCCCCTACACTCGCTTATTCCTACAATCCGAGATGCAATTGCACTCTCTACCCAGATCCCACAGAGGGGGTGAGCTCAGTCCACTCGCCATGGACTCGCCCTTTCCCCCTTTGAAGACAAATCACCGTTATAGAGGTGTCTACGAACGTGCTGGCTTCGACGTCAACTTGGGAGGTTCAGACGACCGCTCTGTCCGTCTGCGCCCTTCGCCCTCGTCTCCGGCTCACCATGCCTTCTCGCCTTCCATCAAGCCAGCCTCGAGAAATGTGTCCGCTCCTTACGAGAAGACAACCCCATATCAAGGCGGCAGCCGAAACGTCTCGGCTCATTCTCTGGACGGTATTGCATCCTCTCAGAAGTCGTCTCTATACGGCAACTCTCTGCGTGATCATAGCAACACATTCTCACGCTCGAGCCCGTTGGCTACTCAGTTTCCAAATCAGCGGAATGCGCCGTATACGTCATCCCATTCTTTGCCCAGTGCGGTTGCAAACTCACTGCAGCCCACAACTCACATTCAGCCTTTCCAGCCGGAAACGAAGAATCCAAGACATCAGCGCGCAGAATATCAGAAGCAGCAGCAACAGAATGCGTATGAGTCTAATGAATTCGAGCGAACTGATCGGAACAAGAAACACTTGAAGTTGCAAATTTCTGAGGACGAGCCGGTCAATCATTCCCACCATGCATTATCAACAGCTGCCTCTGGCAAAACCTCACCTTTCGACTACGAGCGCACAGAACATCCAACACCCACTACCTCTGCAAGTCCCTCGTTCGAAAACTCCACTAGAAAAACGAGCAACTCGTCTGCCATGAGTGTCAAAACTGCTGAATTAACCAACGGCACGCCATATCCCAATGAACGCGCATTTCCAACAGGCGACAAGGACCTATATTCAGATCTTGCTGACTTGAGACAAGACGTTGAAAAGCATAGGGGGTTTGATCCGCGAGGCGCATCACAGCGAACAGCAAACATCGCATCGAGCACCACAAAGAACGCATTTGTTCCTGCCACAGGCAATTTGCTGAACTCTTTCAACAGGAGCGAATTTGATGACTCCAACGAAAGCATTCATGATCAGAACTCTTTCCGATTTGACTCCGCAAGACATTCTTCTGAGACAGCAGAAACGTCGAACGATGACTACGAGAACTTCTTGCAGACCTCCTCCCAGAACAAGTCGCAGAAAAGGCATTCCAATTTGTCAACCATTAGTTCGATCATCTCGAAGCCAAGTCACGAGGACTTGGATGATGATGAAGCTGACGACGACGAAGTCGAACAGGAGTTGCAAAGACAGTTGGATCAGCTCAAAACAGGCAGTGACAGTAGCATAGTCTCCAAGTCTGTCGTTCACAAAGAAGATTCTTTTGTCACCGCCTCCAATTTTCTGGTTGAATCCCCTGACCGCTCTGCCATTCCTGTTTTCAAAATCTCGGCTGAAAATGAGTTGAGCGAAGGCAGCGAAACGGAGACCGAAGCAGAGGAGGAACTCGAAGCTGCTGAGCTCAAGGAGCCTCAGCTTCCTAGCCCTGAGCCCCAAGATCAAACCCTGCCTTTGACTTTCACCAGGAGCTCTGGTTTCGAGTCAAACGAGCCGGAAACGCCTCGCATGGCAGGCTTGAAGTTTGACGAGGACCCCAACTACAACACCCCAGAGACAATCAAACCCCTCAGTCCCAAAAACCATTTTGTTGAGCAAGAATTGAGTGATATTTGCTTCCAGAATGATGCTTTGCAAAGAAAGATTATTCCTCACAATATCCAAACAAATCTCAAGGATGAGAGCGAAGATGACATTCTTCTGAAGAATCCCACACCCCTGGAATTTGAAGCTTTCCCAAAATCAGTCATTGACCCTGATTATCCGTCTTTCAGAAATAGCGACGTCTCCCGCAAGGCCCCACCTGGAACTGGTCCATGTCGTACCTGTGGCCTAAGCGTTAGCCACGAGTCCCGCGGACAGAACAAGTCCATATTTTCGAAAGCTGGAGATTTGAGCGGACAATGGCATAGGAGCTGTTTCAAATGCTCGTATGCTGACTGCTCGATTCAATTCGACAAGAAGGTCACCCCATATGTGCTTCTCGACAATGCGTTCTGTCACCATCATTACCATACATTGAACAACACCCTTTGTCAAACATGTCACTTTGGGATTGAAGGCGAATGCATCGAAAACGAATTGAAGCAAAAGTGGCATTTGGCTTGCCTCAAATGCTCGAAGTGCCGTGGGGCAATTGCTAGCGACTACTTTTTGATCAACAATGCAATCCTATGCGAAAAGGATGCGGGAAACATCATCAATGAAATGAAGAGTGCAGGTTTGATGACGGAGGATAAAATCGAGAAGAGAAGAACGAGGATGTTGTTCATCGAATAGTATGATGTTCAAAATACGTGGACGATAGGATGTTCAGGCGCCGCCTACATAAATCTGAGTATCAAAAGACTTAAAGCTACATGACATTAAAACCATGATATCAATAAAATATTTGAGCATCTAATAATCTCTACGAGAAGCTCCCTGGCTCGAAGTAGTAGCATCCAGGTCACGCTTGTCGCCTGAGTTAATCTGTGTCAGTCGACTTTCTTCATCGTCGTCAGTTATAATGAAGTTGTCGTCATCAAACTCCGTGGAATTGAGCTCCAAATTTGTTCCCAGCTCTAGGTCCTCTTCAAAAACCCCGAAGATCATTTCATCGTAAGGTTGAGAATTGGCTCTCTCTCCGTGGTGATAAGAATCCAACTTCAGTTGCATGCGCTTGTAAATTATGTAACTAGCCAATGAAACGGCACATCCAGTGAGCATTATGCTGAAGATGTCGAGTATTTTAGCCGAGGTGGGTCTCTTAGCGTCCCCTAAGTTCTTGATCGTATGACCGATGAAAATATGCATGAACATTTTCGGAGACGTGATGACTGAAGCCAATAAATACGTGGGAGCTGGTAAGTTCGGAATAGCTGCCAATGCGCCATTGGACAAAGAATACGGTAAAGGGCACAATCTTAACAAAATGAGGAGAAAGAGTGATGCATCCTCCTTAAGAATCTCCGAAAAAGCACGGAATTTCTCGTTCTTCGCTACAAGCAGCTCTGCCTGGTCTCGAAGAACATACCTGAAGACCAAAAAGGATGCAAATGAGCCAGAAATCGAGGCTGCTGCAAGCAATGGCCACCCACCCGGGAAGCCGTAGACCATGCCACATAACATGGAGAGTGCGGAGAAGCCGAGAAGTGGCGGGAAGCCAACGCAAAAGATCAAAGTGAAAAGGATCCAGCCGCCAAACTTTGATTCTTCGAGGACGTCCGAAAGCTTGACTAGGGCTCCTATAAGAAAGCGATGGAATATCAACACAATCACTGCAAGGATCATGAGGCAGACTGCGCCTATGACATAAAGGGTTTGCTTTGATCGAGGCTGCTCACGAAACCACTGTACAGAATCTCGTTGCATGTTTGCCAAGGTAGCAGACTGCGCCTGGGCTGTTTGCTTCCACGTCGCTATTGGCACTGACATTGTGGTTTCGTAGAATTGTCTGGTTGGTGTGCGTGATATTCAAGGGTCCAGAATGGTGTTGGTATCACGAGCGCGCAGGAGCTAGATGAGTAGTTACGTCTAATGTGCTTTTCCTGAATTTTTTAATTTTCAATATAATAGGATCTTTGCCAGCCCTTATCAATTAAGGGAAGGTTTGCACGAATTTACAAGAATATGAGCGATGGAATTTGCAGAGGGTTTTTGAGAAAAGATATACCACGCCTGTCAATTCACAGTAACTAAAAAGAGACGCACTGAGTGGGAGAATCGACCAGGATAGGAAATCTGAGAGGTCACTTGAAACGGCAAATCTCCACCGACGAATAGAGCCCTCTCAGAGGCAACGAACGAAAACGCCCAATTCCACTCCCAGCATTAGCGAGGCGGAAATTGTCTATAGCAGAAAGTTGTTACCTGTCTACACATCGATCGGCATCATGGCATATCGATCTTGCAGCCTCCATAGTAAGCTATCTGCAACCACAACGATCGATCGTGTGCCGACTTCTCATGAGCCTCATCAATGAAAGGAAGGCCATCCTATGCAAATTCGCGAGATTTTGCAAAATTCCAGGATTTCACCATCTCGTTAAAGACATGTAGAGTGATCAGCTCAAACGACTGGTATGTGCCTATAAATAAGCAGGCTTGGCCATGCGAGTATTCGAATGCAGCGAAGGTGCAAGAAAATGCGCCCCGGGTGCGGAAGTGTGCAAACGATGTCATGCGCCGGGGCTGCGGGCAGTAAAGTGTGTGGCTTGCGGAGAAGCGAAGATGAGAGACAGACGATGAAAGATTGCAAATCAGTAGCAATTGCTTACTTTTCCTCGAGCAGGTTGGCGGAACTGAATTTTCCGCTTGCAATTGGCTGTCGCCGGCAACTGCTGCTACTCTCGCCGAGACTGCGCGGTCGGTTAGTACACCAGTGGCACGAGAGCCGGTTCCTGCCTGCCGAGCATTACCCGAATTGTTGCTACCGGATCCCCCCAGTGATCTCAGTATACCACTTCCTTCTTTCTCGACTCAAGTCATGAAGCTTTCGCCATTGCTTCTTGCATCTGCCGTGCTTGCCGGATCTCCAACAGGCGGCTATGCTCCTGGCAAGATCGATTGTCCAGATGGTAGCATGGTGCGCACGGCGGACAGTTTATCTGAGGAAGAGGCCGACTACATCAAACTGCGCCATAGTGTCACCGACAAATACCTCGAGACGTTTCTCAATGATGCTGGTCTCGATGATTTTGACGCCGCCTCGTTCATCAGCGGGGCAAATCGCTCTATATCCATCGGTTTGGCCTTCTCGGGAGGAGGCTACAGAGCCATGTTAAGTGGTGCTGGCCAGTTGGCTGCCCTTGATAACAGGACGACCGGTGCACATGAAGACGGTTTGGGCGGCTTACTTCAAGCCTCGACATACCTCGTGGGTTTGTCCGGAGGTAATTGGCTCGTTGGGTCTGTGGTGTTGAACAATTTCACCAGTATCCAGGACATTGTGGACAACAAGGTTGACATCTGGGACTTGACGCACTCTATCGTCAACATGGGTGGCTGGAATCTTGTCAAGGCCTACGATTACTACGATGGCATCTGGGATGATGTCAGCGCCAAAGAGGATGCAGGTTTCGACTTATCCTTGACAGACACCTGGGGTCGAGCTTTATCTCATCAGTTCTTCCCCGAACTGACTAACTATGGACTGTCGCTCTTGTGGTCTCTGATTGAAGACCTCGACGATTTTGTCAACTACGAGATGCCATTTCCCATTGTCGTTGCCGACGGAAGAACGCCCGGTACGACGATTATCAGCGGCAATTCCACCATTTTTGAAATAAGTCCGTACGAAATGGGCTCATGGGATCCCTCATTGTACCTGTTCACCAAGACCAAGTACTTGGGTACAAAAGTGAGTGACGGTAAATCCTCTAATGATACTTGTATTGGTGGCTATGACAATGCGGGCTTCATCATGGGTACGTCGTCTACATTGTTCAACCAGTTCGTTTTACAAATCAATACAACCTCATTGTCCAGTGCCATCAAGAGTCTCATCACTGATTTGCTTGACAATGTTTCGAAGGATGAAAACGATATTGCAATCTATGACCCAAACCCATTCAAAAGCTATGACGAGGCTGGAGTGCAAAGCATTGTGCAAAACGACACACTCTTCCTAGTTGATGGAGGCGAGGATTTGCAAAACATACCATTGTATCCATTGATCCAACCGGCCAGAGATGTTGATGTGATTTTCGCTTTCGACAACTCGGCAGACACAGACCAGAACTGGCCAAATGGCACGTCAATGATAGCTTCGTATCAGAGACAGTTTTTGGACCAAGGCAACGGCACCATATTCCCCTACGTGCCGGATGCCTCGACCTTCAGAAATCTCAATATGACTGCCAGACCGGCATTTTTCGGATGTGATGCCTCCAATCTCACCTCCTTGCTCCCAGATGGCGCCGACGAAAATGACGTGTACAAGTCTCCATTGATTGTCTACACCGCCAACAGACCATTCTCCTATTTCTCGAACACATCTACATTCAAGCTCTCATTCGAGGAGACCGAAAAGCTCGGAATGATTCAGAACGGTTTTGAAGTGGCTTCTAGACTCAACAGTACTCTTGACGAGGACTGGAAGAAGTGCGTTGCATGCGCCATTATCAGAAGACAACAAGAGAGACAAGGTATTGAGCAGAGCGACCAGTGCAAGGAATGCTTTCTGAACTATTGTTGGGACGCCTCAATCGATGACAGCACTCCGGGCGTCAACTTTACAAGTAACGGTACGACGTCTGGCGATCAGGATACAGGAAACACCAGCAGTTCTGCCTACTCGTTGGTTAGATCGGGCGGCAACAATTACTACGTCATGAAACTACTTGGATATTCTTTCCTCGCGATAATTGCGTGCACATTCACTTTATTTTAGTGTCAAGCACAGTTTCAAATACATATCTAAAGGTCGTCGACCGTACCCCTCAAGATTGACAAGTAAGGGTCCCTGTGCGGCTTTAACATGAAGGCGTCACTACTGCATCCGCGCCACCCCCACCAGCTACAATGCACCAAAGAGGCAGCAGCATAGTGGGTAAAAAAACAAGGTACACGTAAAATGGGGTAAGCTACAGGACTGGAGGCAAACAAGATTTTAGAAAATCGGCAAGAATACAGATACCAGCAGTCAGAAGTCACGGCGCCTCGACTGACATCAGCCCCTCGAAACCTTGATCTCGAGAAACGGACTTAACGAGAGAGCAACTTCGCGTATAAGTAAGAGTATCTTTTTCTTATACATACATGCCGACAACTTTGCAAATCAGTCGCTTTTGACAGATTCTACGTACATTCACCTGACATATTAGTGATGAGCAAAGACAACAAGGATGCTGTCCTTGAGAAGGTGAGTTCATTGCCAGAGAGCAAGGAGTCTCTTTTCGACACTTCTGACATTTCGCCCAATTACCTCCGCAAGTCACTTCTTGCATCGCGTGCAATTGATGACATTGGTTTTGGCAGGTACCAACAAGGTCTCTTTATCGTTGCAGGCTTTGGCTGGTTTGCTGATAATGCGTTTCCCGTGGCGACGTCTTACATCTTGCAACGTTTGGACGAAGTGGATAAGGTTCACTATCCCATTGGCCGTGCCCCATATTTGACTCTTGCTCAAAACTTGGGGTTGCTTGCAGGAGCTTTTGTATGGTCTCTTTCAGCGGACATTTTCGGGAGAAGATGGGCTTTCAATTTCACATTCTTGTTCACTTCTATCTTTGCGATTGTGTCGGGGTCCTCGCCAAACTTTGCAGCAGCAGGCATCTTCTGCGCACTCTGGAGTTTTGGAGTTGGTGGGAATCTTCCCGTAGACTCTGCAATTTTCCTCGAAGCCCTCCCCACCAGCAAAAAATATCTCTTAACGGTGATGTCTGTATGGTGGGCACTTGGGCAAGTGGTGACCGCACTCATCTCTTGGGGATTGATATCCAATTACAGTTGTGAGAGTACGCCATGTTACTACAGAGACAACAAGGGTTGGCGGTACTTCATGTTCACGCTCGGAGGTTTGTCGTTTTTGATGTTCCTTGCTCGTTTTGCCTTCCCAGTGTATGAGAGTCCCGGGTTCTATCTCGCTCGCGGGGATAACGTACGTGCGGTGGAAACCCTCGACAAAATCGCTCGGATCAACAAATCAACGAACAGATTGACTGTGCAAGAGCTTGACGAAGTTGACGAGCAATTGAACCCCAAAGACAGTTTGGAGCAGGATAGTGGTGTTGTGACTGAGACTAATAAGGGAGGCGCGAGAGAGTCTGGTACTTCCACGGGATTCAAAGCAAACTTGGCAAGTAATCAATTACTCCGCGAGCGTCTATCCAAGTACGGATCATCTCATATCATGGAATGCTTCTCTTCTCGTCGTTTGGCGATTTCGCTGGGGCTTGTCATCTTTTCTTGGGGGATCATTGGCCTCGCATTTCCGCTTTACAATGCATTTTTGCCCACTTACCTCGAAAACAAGGTAACAGGTTCCAATAGTGTCTACATCACATACCGGAACACCTTGATCGTGGCAGTTCTCGGTGTCCCTGGGGCTATCATTGCAGGAATTCTCGTCGAGCTCCGGATTGGAAGAAAGGGAACCCTTTTTGGCCTGTGCATCATGACCGGCATAGTACTATTTGGCTCCACTACTGCCAAATCATCCAACTCATTGTTGGCTTGGAATTGCTTTTTCAACTTTTTCTCCAACATCATGTATGGTGTTCTTTACGCCTACACTCCCGAAGTTTTTCCGGCGAAAATCCGGGGAACCGCAGTTGGTTTGGCGGCGTCCTTCAATAGGGTTTTTGGAGTTTTTGCACCCATTATCGCCATGTTTGCTGATCTCACCACCTCCGCACCAATTTATGTTTCCGGTGCGCTCTTCTTGTTCGCTGGTTTTCTAGTGATGCTCTATCCATATGAGCCTAGAAATCGTGCTAGTCTTTGATGTCAATGATCCGTGTATACTAATTGCTTTACTTCCATTCAATGTAGTGCATTCACACTTCGCACCTTTTTCCCCTTATCGGATCCGATTTCCTGCGTGGCCTCGACGCACCGGAATCTTTATAGGCACCCTGCGAAAGAAGGTATATCGTACCATTCTCGCCTTCCACCCTTATTCATTTACCATGTCTTTTACTTCTAATGCTGAGATTGCCCAGTTTGGGGGCAAGTTGCACAAATTGTCCCATGACTCCTCGACAACACACACCAAAATGGATGTCAATGTCTTTGTTCCAGGAGTAACAAGTGACAAAATCCCAGTCTTAGTCTACTTGTCTGGCTTGACTTGCACCCCCAACAACGCCTCCGAGAAATCGTTCTTGGCTTACTTTGCAGCCAAGTACGGCTTCGCAATTGTGTTCCCGGACACTTCTCCGAGAGGCGCCGGAATTGCCGGAGAGGATGACTCCTACGACTTCGGTACTGGAGCTGGGTTTTACGTGGATGCTACACAAGAACCTTGGGCAAAAAACTATAACATGTACTCCTATGTGCACAAAGAGCTATTGCAAAAGCTTGCGGAGCAATTCCCCAACTTGGACTTTCAGAACATCTCCATCACCGGCCACTCCATGGGTGGCTACGGTGCGCTTACGGGCTTCTTCAAGAACCCGGGCAAATACAAAAGCGTCAGTGCATTTGCCCCAATCTCCAACCCACTGAACTGTGCTTGGGGAGAGAAGAATTTTGGCAATTACCTAGGCGCGGACAAAGAGGCATGGTATTCCTACGACCCCACTCACTTGGTTCAAAAGTACACTGACGAACATCAGCCCGACATCTTGATCCATCAGGGAGCTGCTGACGGTTTTTACGCAAAGGACAAGTACTTGCAACCTGAAAATTTTGTAAAGGCAGCAACTGAGAGCGGATATAAGGGCAAGATCGACTTGAACATCGTCGACGGCTACGACCACCTGTATTTCTTCATCAGCTCCTATGCTGAGGAGCACGCCACTCATCATGCGAGGGCCCTTGGCTTGATCAACTGACTAGCTGTAGGCCTGAAGGCTAAAATTTAGATCCCCGAAAACCAATTTTGTAACTTACTCGTAACTCTAAATTAAATATACATTTCAGTCAGCAATTCCTCATATTTTGCTTCCCAGGAGGAGCACCACTTCACTTTAATCTCGCTGGCTTTATTGGACGCTTTGAGTATCTTGACGATGTCAAAGCATTGCTTATCGACACTTTTGGCGACTTTGTACACGTCCTCATCAACGATGCGATTCAACATGAGTTCCACTATTAGCAGATCAACTGCTTTGCAAAGCTGCGATTCTGTGGCATAGAGCTGGTCAATACTTGTGCCACTTGTAAGTGATGGCAACGACTTGTTTATGGAAAGTAACAAGAGCTTCACGAGCTTGAACTTCTGAACCCACGATTTGCTGAAAGCAATTAATTGCTTCTTACCGCTTAATTCGTCACTTTCTTCGTCAGTTTCGTCATCCTCCTCGGGAACTGGGACGGCGGCCTCGTCATCTTCGTCAGAAAATCCGTCTTCAAGTCCGAAAGGATCATCATCGTCAATTTCTTCAGGGTTCTCTGCCCATTCAGCAAACTCTTCAAGGCCATCTTCAATTAAGGATAAATGCATGCGGGTTTTTTTCTCTAGTAGCTTAAGCTTGCCTCCCTCTAGCAATTTCACAATGTCGTCGCAAACGCTCCAAATTTTTCCAACCGAAACAAGTCTCGTGTCACTGTCGTTTGAAGGTGGTGTCTTCTCGGCCTTGCTTGTGTCCGTTGAAAGCTTGGATTTTTCTGTGAGAGCCTCAAGCTCGTCCACTAATAGGATTACGGCCGAAAACAAAATACCGGAAAGAGATCGGATTTCGCTAGTTAAAAGCTTAGAGACTTTCTCCGGGGATACTTGCACCAATGCTGTATTGTACACAAGCATCGACTTGGAAAGCTCTGAAACTGTGCTTAATGCAGCTTCAGCCAGCTTCTGTAGCTTTGAGGGCTCGAAGATGATTCCAACCTTGGTGGTATGTGCTCTAATGAGCTTAGTGATCTTACCAAGCTCCTCGACTGGATTCTCTAAGTTGTGCGGCACATTTTCCAATTCTGATAATGGAGTATTTGCCTGCAAGTTCCAAAATTGAAGAGCCTCTTTGAAGCTCTTCAAAGTGGCCAAAACTTTGTCAGGCATCCTCCTTCCAGCGGATATGAGTGAAGACGGCCATTTGAACTCTACGATGAGTGCTTGCGTGCGCGCACCGCCTGCAGCTTTGGATTTTGCAGCTATTTAGTTTCTGAGATAGGCCGACTTCATACATCACCAATCATCGTTATCGTCATCGTCATCACTTTCGGCAACCTTGTTTTTCCTTTTATTGAGTGCGCTGGCCAATGCATCGGCCAAGCTTTCAGGTTGACCACCAGCAGCTCCTGTGGCACCTGCTGGGGCTGTGGACGAAGGTGCTGTGCTTTCTCCTCGTGCCTCTTGTAACAAAACGCTCGGTTTCTCAAGTTGTGACTTGTCTGTCTTCTTTAACATGCCAACGCCTGAGCCCCGAATTGAAGCAAATAATGCATCTCTTGAGGGGCCTCCAACAGGCGGGGCAACGCCTGCATCTCCCGCATCGAACCCACCAGGTGGAGGAGGTGGCGGCGGTGGGCCGCCTTGTGCTGCGAGCGGAGGCATCGGAGGGGGAGGTGGAGGTGCCGAGTCTGTCGTCTGTGGGCTAGCACCGAACGAGGTCGGAGGCGGTGGCGGAGGCGGTGGTGGGATGCTGGCGACGGGTGGTGCTTCTACCGTCCTCTGTGGAGGCATTTGAGGAGGAGCAGGAGGAGGAGGAGGAGGAGGTGCTGCACCATTGACCGTACTTGCGCCTGGAAGCGGCATTGCAGCCCTTTGAGGTGGAGGCGGTGGCTGGTATGCCTGTGCGGGTGGCGGAGGAATTGGTCTTGCCTGAGCAGTAGGCTGAGGTAGTGGCCGCGATGCTCTGGAAGGTGGCGGGGGTGGAGCAGTACCAGCGGCTCGAGGTGGAGGTGGTAGCGGTGGGCCGGGTGCTGGTGCACCTGATGCGGGAGCTCTAGCTGGCGGAGGTGGGCCTGGTCTCGAGGCTCGTGGCGGAGGTGGGGGACCAGGACGTTGCGGTTGAGCTCGTCCAGGCGGTGCAGGTGGGACGTTTTGAGCTGGGTGGATAGCGCCATTGTACGGTTGCAGAGTTTGCCCTGTTTGATTGGGCATGGCCGGTGGATTCGAAGGATTTGATACTGGCGGAACGCGAGCATTCATTGGCGGTAACCTGAACCTAGGTTTGGCTTCGACCGGCTCTGCAGCTGCTTCAGATAGCTCTTCCGAGTCTGATGGTGTTTGTGATTGTGATTGTCCTGAATCGGACCTAGCACGAGAGTAGGAAGCGGGTGGAAGTGATGGGGACGCTACAGACAAAGAGGGACCTGAGCTGAGCGCAGCAGCAGCTGGTGGTGGTGGTGGCGGTGCCTTCTTCGTCTTCTTCGGAGGTGCTGGAGGCGTATTGGACATCGGAACAGAGGTCGACTGCTGACGAGAGAGAGATTGCGTCGCAAATCGGCGAGGAATAGGTGGCTCTAAGCCCACAAGTGGACCACCTTGTTTAGCAATGTAGTCCTTGATGAAATCTTTGTTCTCCGCAATCATGTCCTCAGAGATCCCCGCAGCTGCGAGCTCACTGTAGAGAGAGCGCCATTCCGGCGGCGGTTGGTCGTCGTAGTAGAGGACTCCGCGAACCCGGCGAGTTCTCTGCCCAGTAGCAACGTCTATAAACTCGCCTCTCGCACCGTGCTTCGTTTCTTCGGGACCTAGACGGCCCTTGAGAGCAACAGCATTCTTGTTGTTGGCTGTCTGCTTGGATGCATGTTTTTGTCGGGAGGTAACCCTCTTGAAGAAATGGGCAGCGTCGCTAGTGTCTTCGAACAATAGTCCTGCAAGACAATCATCCAATTCAAACGTATGGAAGAACGTCCTGTCTTGATGATACTGGAAATCCACGTAGATTTCTTGGTCCCAAATCACACCACGAGCACCGGTGATATCCACGATTTTGAGGAAGAATGTATGGCCCACTAGATCATCCACCAAAGCCACTGCTCCCGTAAGTCCTGTGAAAGTCCATTGCGTTTTGTCGGGATACGCCACATAAAGGCGGACGACAGTGGCGTCAATGATTTTATTGGATGCCTTGGGAATCGCCCGCTTCACTTTCTCCTTGTCTTGTGTGGTAAGAATACCCATTGGCCTGGTTTATGTGGGGTGGACAACTCTGACTTATGCTGCGGTTAGTCGCGCACACCGGAGTGTACCTCGAGTGTGATACCCCAGGTTTCGTAATTGCAAAATGACCGCAAGAAATGAGAAGAAGGTTCGAAAACGTGAAGGAAAACTTATTTCAAAATGAAGCTTACTCCTGATTTAAGCATGCTGAATTTGAAATCATTTGCTTTAATTACAGAGATCAATCTCTTATGCTTCGGCCAGGGCCTCTATGTACAATTTACTCCGCAGCCTCGGCCAAGTAGGGAGAGACTGGAATCTTAACTGGCTCCTTCTGTGAACGTGGCTTCACGCCATACTTCTTTGACTTGGTGAAGTCTTTTGCCTGCTCATAGAACTTTTCAGTGGGTCGGCTCTCCAAGTTTTTAGCCACAGCTTCGTCTGTGACCTCTCCGGTCTCCGGATTGTAGCTGAAGAAAGCCACCTTGGCCTCTTCCACAGCCTGGCGGAATCTTTCTTCTCCGCCCTCGCGGGCTTTGGTCAACTTTGTGACGTTGTGTTGGGTCAAGCCATCCACAGGTAAGTTTTGTAACTCCAAGCGGGCCACGATCTTAGCAGTGTACCAAAGCTTGACTTCAAATTCGGAGTCAACCAATTCCAAGACAGACATGGGTGCCTTGTCCTCACCTAAGCGTGGCTCCAACTTGATGATCCTGGTGAAACCGTGTTCTCTGTGCTTGTACCGCTGGCTCAACTCTTCCAAGACCTTCGATCCGATTTCCTCTCTTTCGGCGTCTCTCAAGTATTTAAGAGCACGAACAGACTCCATGCGCTCGGCAAGAGGCTTGCCCTCCAAAGCTCCGTTCTGGTGCAAAGCCTTTCCCAAGAAGGTTTCGATTTCGGCTTGAGCTCTCTTTGCCTTGGTTCTCCCCGTCACGATGTAATCATGGCGAATAAGGTTTGCGCAGAGATTTTTATTTATCAGCCTGACGTGGCGAGCCACCTTGGCATCGAACTTTTTCAAAGCAGGCATGTCTCCGTAGCCTCTCGAGACAAGGTTTGATATCTGAAAAATCCGCAGCGTTGCATGGAAGTGTGTGCGAACCAAAACGTTAGCGAATACTTTTTGCACCCAAACATCAACTGTTCTTGACACCCACACATGTAGATTGTCGGTGTGATTTATGCCGCTAATTGATGTTAGTTTTATTAGGGTCAATTTACTGTTAAAGCTAGTCAAATGCGTAAAACTGAATACAATAGGGGCACGGTTCCTAATCTGGTAGATTCTTGTACAACACAACACCGGCAAGCATTGAATGCAATGTAACGATACGAAAAATGAAGAAGGCACGCATCAGTAGCTGTCCAGTCAAGAAACCTTATTTAAACTCTGGAGTTTTGAGCGCCAAAAGACGTGGGAGCCGTCTTCATATGCACTGCCAACAAATATTAGTCCCTTTCAAGACTTTCAACGGAATTCATTGACTAACATCAAGACTCTTACGATTCTCGGCTCTCACCTTGGCTCATCTACAAGCAAGTCTCGTTATGCTTCTTTATGAATTGCACTAATTTTTTTACCAGAAAATACGACTTCGTGGCCAAGCTGGTTAAGGCGTAAGACTGTTAATCTTGAGATCGTGAGTTCGATCCTCACCGAGGTCGTTTATTTTTGTTTTTCCAGCGCCTATTTGGCTCGCTGCTTCAAATTTTTTGCTTGTTCTTCAAATTCTACACGAATTGATACCTAGAAGCGTTTATTGTTGCCTTACTTCTTGCCACTCTTCTTGATTCCTCCACCAACCATAGGTCCGCCCTTCTTGGCCTTCTCGGCCATCTCCTTCTTGGCAGCAGCGTCGGCCTTTTGCTTGGCCTTGAAGGCCAAATCGTCGTCATCGTATTCGTTGGTCTTCTTTTTTGGGGCCTTCAAAGGCTTAGCCTTTCCACCTTGACGTCCAGACATTGTTCGGTAAGTGTACTAATGGATGAATTTCGTAGATTTTTTTGATCAGGCCGCGCGCGCCCAAGTCCACAGCCAGTACTGCCTTTAGTGGGAAGATGTGGACGAGATTTACGTCTAACACAGTAGTGTTCTGGCCGAGAAAGGTAAATGAAAAAGTTCTCGAGCCAAGCCCTGTTTTTTTTCCGGCTTTTATTTGCAATTATCGAATTCCGGGAGCCATGGTCTTTCTTTGCCTGAGGGAAAGTAGTGGCGCGTAAGCGTGTAATCCCTCGCGCCATGAGCACCGCGCTTCATCTCCGTTGTGAAGTCTCGCCGTTATTCACATCGCAGACATTCGTGATAGGCTCGAACAATGTGGTTTTCAAATTCTCATTTCAAGCCCAAAGGCAAGGTTGCTTTGATTGTCGGGGCCTCACAAGGAATTGGCGCCGACATCGCCCAGCGTCTCTATGAGCAAGGCTGTTCTGTGTACTTGGTTGCACGTACGGCGGCCAAGCTCCAACAGCAGGTGAAGAAGATCTCTGAATTCAAAACCGCAACCGAACTGCGGCCAGCATTGGAATACTTAGTATGCGACGCTACAAACTACGGCCTGTGCGAGGCAATGTGGCACGAATTGTTGGTAACAAAGAAGGTGGACCCAGACTTTATCTTTTGCTGTGCGGGCACGGCAATACCTAAGCTCTTTGGTGATTTATCAGGGGCTGAGTTGTCCCAGGGTATAAGTACAAACTATTTGACAGCGGTGAATGTGGTACATGCGGGCCACAAGGCAGTGAACGCAGAGCAATCTGGTATGAAGCCTTCTGAACACAAGAAGCGGCACATCGTCTTGTTCTCCTCAACGGTCTCTTCCTTCCCATTTATTGGCTATGCTCAATACGCTCCCTCCAAGGCTGCTCTCCTGTCGCTTTCAATCATTTTGCGCCAAGAATTGAGTGCTTACAACTACCGTGTGTCTTGCGTGTACCCTGGTAACTTCGACAGTGAGGGGTACGCGGAGGAGCAGAAAACTAAACCAGAGATCACCAAGAAAATTGAGGGCGCCAGTGTAGCTATCCCATCAATGGATTGTTGTGACCTCGTCTTGACACAATTGGGCAGAGGCTACGACTCGGTGTATACTGACTTCATTGGCTGGTTGCTAGCTTCGTCCGTTCTAGGCGTCTATCCTAGATGCTGGGGATTTTTCCAGGTCCTTGTTTCGCTCGTGTTCCTGATTGCTGCTCCAATCGCCAACATGTTCATTTACCTGGACATCCGCAAGCATTTTAAAGACGAGGAGGCACGGAAGGAGGACACTTCTAAGATTGACTGATTTCCGAATCTTTTTGCGCTGCTACACTCTTTTATTCAATGCATGTAATTTCGCCTATTTCTTTTCCACCGCAACCAGCGCAACCTTGTCTGCTAGCTTATTCACCTTTTGATCTATCTCAAGACCCCACTGATACCAGTTGATGGAGTAGACTGCGTTGGTCATTTTGATGATCTCGTCATTCCAGATGTCTTTGCAAGATTCCCAAATTGATGGTCTGTGCAACGCCTGTACTCTCTTGTTGACCGGCGTCTGGCCGGCAAGCTGGTCCTTGTTGGAGAGGATGCGGTTGTTGATCACATCGTCGCAATGCCGTATGTACGCGGAGTTCACAGCCTCCGAACGCCTGAGCGATGTGCTTGCAGTGACTGTGGCAAAGCCTGTTACAAGTACACCTGCAAGAAATCCTTGGATTCTGTTCCCCATCTTGTTCGGTGGTGTGCAATCAGAGAGCGTGCTTGAATCTTGGTTCACTTCGCATGTCGTCTATACAGGTGCCTCCAGTGGTGGGCCACTATAAGCCATGACGAAATTTTGTTTGTCATGTGAAAGAGCCCTGAATGTAATTGAGCATTAGTCTCATATCAGTTCTGGTTCGAGCAGGTTTCCAGGGTTGAAGAGACGGGCAAAAGAACAGCTGTGTACGCCCCCACACGCATTCAATACTAAACTTGCAGCCTTCAAGCGTCCAATCATCCATTCTTCGGACTCATTTTAGAATCGTGGCAGCTGGAACCCCAATATCGTGATTTACTCGAAAAGATTTCAGTGGAGTTCAAAACGCTTTTTCCATTTTGTCTCGAGCGAACGGGAGCAGTACGTTTGTGCTCTTTATCTCAAAATGCTTTATATATACAAGATAGCCAACTAAACCTCAGACGCTGGCTCTTCACGCAATGACTGCAATGCTCTTCTCAAGAAGCCAAACACCTCTATCTTGTCAAGTTTGACGCTCTGGCCCGACTCACGCAATGCCTTGACTTCCTTCACAGCCTCTTCTGTCTCTCTTAACAAAAAGGGCAACTCCTCCATGACGCCATTCAATGGCAATCCAAGTGCTTCAGGACCGTTTTCACTCAAATACCTCAGGACCTTCAAGTCTGCAACGTAGGTAATACCCTCCACAAACTTGACATTGATATCGGTGTTCAAGTCCATCTCCTCCAAGTTTGGCTCGATGCCAAACAATGCGTACTTCAAGCGCACAAGTTGGTCTTTGTATTCCAGAAGTTGGACTTGATCAGCATTTATGTACTTTTCCTTGAAGTTTTCCAAATATTCCTGCTGCTCCTCGACAAAAAGCTGCGATCTTTCATATGCAACTTGTCTCTCTAAGAGAACTTGCTTGAGTCTCTTTTGAGTTAAAAGCAATTTGGCGTCGACATCCTCAAACGACTGTGTACGGTAGTGGTCCATTGACGTGGCCAAACGCACCTCGCGTGCAAGGATGTTTCTTTCTCTTAAAGTGTGGTACCAGATTTTTTGCAAATCATCAAAGGACTTTCTTCTTAATTCAGACAACAACCAAGCTCTCGATTCAGTTGGCACCTCGTCATCCATGCGAAAACATGTTTTTGAATTGCTTCCCTCAGGGAAAAATTGCCATAGAGGATGGTCTGGGGACACATCGAAGTTACGATGCGTGGGCACAATAGGTGCTCTTAATTTGAGGTTTTTGATGTCAGCGAACTTGAGAGGCTTGATTCTCTCAAGCAGCCGAGCCGTGACCAGGAGGCCACGCTGAAATGCTTTCCACGGTCCATGCATGGTATAGTATCGGCTTGAATACTTGATTACGCATTTTTGAAAAATTTGAGAGTTCAGGTTTGTCACGTGACTGGGTGGTAAGCAACACCGGTATGTTCCATTTGCCGAACCCCAAAAGACTCCAGGAGAATTCACGGAGTAATGCTCGACAATGCTTCCTTCCAAGAGATCAATTTTTGACCGGAAGGCCACTTATCTTGTTGAAGAAATATCAAATCAAAGTGTATACTGCACATAGAGAGGAACGATATCTCACGGCTTTCGTTAGGTCAGCCGTCGTCCACACTGTACCATTATGTCTGCCATCGAAACAGCCTCGCTGCAGGAGGAGCCCCTCGATTTAATTCGGTATCAGCTAGATGAAACTGTTCTTGTCAAGTTGAGAGGTGCTCGTGAAATGAAAGGAAAGTTGCAGGGTTACGACTCGCACTGTAACATGGTCTTGAGTGACGCCGAGGAGTACATCTACGGCGAGACTTCAGAGGAAGTCAAGGTGAAGAAGACTGAGATGGTCTTCGTCAGAGGTGATTCAGTCATTTTGATAAGTCCAGTGGACTAAGCGGCGGCTCAATGGCACCGTAGCGGAGCCGTGTCATGAAGTGTATATTATAAGACAGGTCTAGAAGTCAAATTGTAATGCTATCAACGCCATTTCATCCATCTATTTCCATGCCATCGTCAAGAATGGTCTTTATCATGTCGACCTTTTGCGCGTTTTTCAACCATCTCTCCTTGGCCTCGGCTCCACGGGCTACCAATCCTTGGATCTCCATTACCAAGCCATTAATCGCAGTCTCGTAGTCATCAAGAACCATCAGCGCGCTGCCAATATCGATCGAGGCTGACTTGGAAATGTCATAGTGATACTGTGAGTCCCCTGCCCGCAGGTAAGCCCGGCCACCTTGTAAAAGTTCGTTCAAGTATGTGGGGATATTTATCGAAGCTGCTGAATCGGGGCCAGACACTTGGGCACACCCAGTGTCCTCGCTGATTTCGTCCACTGTCCGTACATTCGCTAGAGTCGATCTGACATCTTCGAACAAATCCTCAAGTTCCTTCTTCTCAAAAATTGTAGACGCGTAATCCAAGAATATACTGTTTCCATCGGACGGCGTGCCTTTGGATGACACAAACTTTCCGCTAGTTGGGGCCCGGCTGTTCTTTACAGTAACTCCAGTATCGTACTTTCCGATCAACTGCTTCATCTTCTCGACGACTGGCTTTCGCTCCAGCCGAAATTTTCTGATTTCGCCCTCTAGATGCGCTCTTTGGTTTGATATGTCCTCTATGCGATGCTCCAATTCCGCAGACTCACTTGGGACATTGACGCCGGCGAATTCCAATTTGCTTGAAAGCTTATTTAGATGTGCCTGATATTCAATCTTTGTTTTAGCATTTTCAATCTTCGCCTTTTCAACTCGGAGGGCGGTTTCTGGTTTGATCTTTCCACCATTCTCGATCTCGCTCTTCACTAATTGTGAGATCTCGATGACATCTTGCCTAAATTTAAGATTATGCCTGGCAGTGTTATCATTTGTTTTCAAATAACTCGCTATCGCAGTATCTATTGCTTGCTGCTCGCTGCTCACTGGCATTGCTGGTTTTATCGAGGTTTCGATTTTGATTTAGCTATTTCAAATGTCCCCTGAATGCATGTACGCACCCGTGCATCCTTAACGCCTGCCATGATTTGCACCAATTGCCCAACCTAGACCAGAAACAAGAATATTGGATATTTTCTCACTTGCTTGGTTTTTGGAGTGAGCTACTTCACTAAGAGCACCGCTCAAGTTTTCTGTAATGTTTGGCCGCTTGGGAGTTACACCTTCATGTAGTTCTTCGCTGTGATTCTCGGCCTCGTGGTACCACTTCCTGAGTTCCAGGCTAACGTGCCGAAACTGTCCGACCAATAGCCGGCTGTTATCCACTGCAGATCTTGCAGGCTTTGTATACTTTAAGGCGAGGGAAAGAATTTCACGCTGTCGCAATAGCACTTTCAATTTCCCGTCTTGCACCTTCGAGTCATAGTCGCTGAACCACTCTGGCTCAATGTATTTTCCGACTTGATAGAATGTGAGCCAAATCTCATTGAGTTGTTCCGCCTGGCCCAAACTGTTGCAATGCTCGAGCAAGATTTTAGCGTGGTTGTATGCGAAGGTGAAGTTTCCGTCGACTAAAGATGACTCAATGCACGCTGAACGAGTTTTGAGAAAACTGACCTCGGCAACATCATCGTCCAAAAAAATCGCCAAGTCGTTAACAATCTTGTAAAGCTTCTCGTATGCAAGGTAGGATTTTGGATTTTGCTCCAACACAAGCAAAATGAGGAAGAAGGGAGAGAAATTGTTTGATCCAATTCTTTGGGTGAGTTTCTTCAAAACCTGGGCAGGGGTCACAGGTTGATTCCGCTCGAGGACCAATTTATAATTTTTGAGACTGTGAAGTGCTTTCATTAGATGTTTGAGCTTAGCAACCTTGAGTCGAGCATCAGCAGTATTTTTGGCTCGAGTAGCAGTGCTTGCCATCATATCCAAACAGGTCGCAGCAAATTTTAATTTCCCGATTTTATCATCGAGATTGCTGGCAGCTTTGAATAAGGTCCAAAAGCGGCGTTCTAGAATTTGAAATGCGATTTCCGGTGACAAATGATGGCCGGAAATGTCATGATCAAGAAATTCTCTGGCTTTATCCATGTTGTCCAGGAGAAGAATTCTGTCGAAAACGACTTGATTCATTTCATCAATGATGTCGTCATCGTCAGTAAGAAAAGATGTCGAGAAAACGGAAATAGTGTCTAGCATTTTCTCATAATTTGTGACGTCGATGCGGGAGAGAATAAGAAAGAGCTCTTTTCGATATGCATCTCCGTTTCTGCCGCCAGAAGTCTTCAAGTAAAAATATTTCAGGACATTGAGATCACTCAATGCATGAAGTGAGCAACACGTGGAAAAAGCGTCGTAAACACAACTCAAAGCATCTCCCAAATCCATTTTCAAAATCTGCTTCCCAAAATGGTCTGGCGAGTTCGAAAATTGCTGTAGTCCTTCATAAGTCGCTGACTGTTGATCAGATGCTTCAGATGCAACCAATTGTGGATACCTATTATCTTGAATGCCTGCTTCACTTATCAAGAAGGCTAAAGTCGACTTTATTTGTGCATTGATTTTGCTTTTCTCCACATTTGAGATCGACTGCTCAATATGAAGCCCGAAGAATAAACAAGCGGTGAGGAACTGACGAATTAATGGGACGTAGCTTGCTTGATCCAATCTAGAATTTAGGAAAGTCTTGAATAAGAGCACTGTGTGAAGAATCTCGTCCCATGATTGAAATTCATTGAGGTTGCTGCACAGGGAGAAATATACATACAACCAGGAGATTAAAGGATCCAAATTGCTGTCGTTGTATACTGCTAACGGAAGTATTACATTTGTCAAGTAAGCCTGTGGCCGCAATTTCTCCTTCAAGACAGAATCGGCACTACCCAAAGGGCGCACAAGGAATTGGAATTGAGATTCATAGGTCTTGAGTCTGATGTAGTTCAAGGCTGGCTCATTCGTGTCCGTTGGCAAGGCAAAGTTGTGGTAGTAATACTCGTAAGGAAGGATGACTCCAGAGTACCATGCGTGGAATGGAGCGTAGCCGGATAATGGTTCATACAAGGGTGTGAATGAGGATATATCGGCATAGTATGCCGAGAGCTGGACCGTCTTAGCGATGGCGAACTGAAAAAGAATTGCCTGCCGAGTATTCTTACTTTTTGCTTCGAGCGTCTTTTCGGGAACAAACCCAAATTGAGCCAGGCTCTCAGCCAAAACACGTGGCAATGCTTTTGCTGTCAGCAGCTGAGCTTTTGTAGAGCCCTCGTTACCAATGCCATATTGATTCTCGAGCAGTAATGTCACGCTGTCCAAATCTTCCAATAGCTCTGCAGTCTCCAAAACGTCTCCCGGCGTGCTTTGCAGTAGAATTGTTGAAGCAAGAGATGCGATTGTCTGTGTGGAAATCGTGACTGGACTAACTTGAGTCAATAGGATACGAAGCAAGTTAGGCCAAGTTGTGAATGTGAGCTGGGGCAGGGCTGATACCGGCACCAATGCAGAAATGATGCCACGAGCATCCAAGGGGTGAAGCACGATTGCGTTGCATGCTTTCAACAACAACTTAGCATCTGCTTCTTCGAGTAGCGGTGACATTTCTTATGCAGCTAACAGTCAATTGGCGGGTCGAGCGATCACTGCACTGTAGGCTGCGTTCCCAGATCAACAGGAGCCAAGGCGCGACTAAACGCCACTTGGGCACGGTACTAATAGCACAATTCCGTACGGCAGAAATGTCCGTAATCGGTGCAGAAAAGTGAATGATATTCTCTTGCTAAAGCCTCACCTCGATATGAAGGCGTTTTTTTTTAGCATTCATAAAACACATATCGTGCTCAAAAGGTTGTCGCTAACACCTTGCTCATTTTTGGCAGCTACAGAACGCGCATTCGTCTCAACCACCTTATCGACGGTATTATCCAGCAAGGCACCAAAGTCTCCAATTGAGGTTCTCGCGCGACCGAAATACAGCGAATTTGTCTCGCTAACTGTAAATTCCACGTGTGGCGTTTATGAGTTCACTCGCGAGAAGACTACTACCGTTCATCTCCGACGTCCGCCTCACCCCTAGACAGATGACATCTGACGGCTTTACTCAGCGACTGTACCCGCTGCAGCTCGTGCCCACCCGCGAGAACTTAGAGTTACTTCAACTTGTAGATCTTGGCTCTTTCGGTGATCTGCTCAGTCTGGATGTCGAGGCGGCAACAGGGGCATATCAAGGTCTACTGGCTGAAGGCGTAATTGAGGTTGCATCAGAAAGTGACGACCCTTTTGACCCATCTGATTTGGAAGGTTTAGGTCTAGTTAAGAGAAGACGCTCTTCACAACTTTCTCAAACGTCTCAAAGAGCTCTCAAATTTCAGAAACCACTGACACAGTTGCAATCATCTCCAAATACTCAATCAACACAACTACCCTTGAAGCCAGAATCGCCATCACCCCAAACGCACATAATAAAAATCTGCCGAATCCAGAATATGGAACTGCTGCGACGAAAATTCGAGACTATCACAGTCTATGATCCCAACGTGCCTACCAAATCTTCGTTCAATATCGTACAGCCAAGACCGCACACTCTTAGGGACGGCGAATTGTCTGACGAACTACGATCAGGCAATCAACTTGATACACATAGCGAGCCTCTGTGCGTTACCAGCAGAGAATTGCAAGATCCTTATCCTGGTGACTTTGAGATTGACAGCACAGGCGATTTTCTGTTGTTGCAATCACACAGTCCTTACAAGGAAAGTGTTCGGTCACCCCACAAGGTAAGGTCATATTTCTCCCAAGAGCAGCTCCGCCAATTCTCGACTTCCTCGCGAAATCGCCTCGCCACAGTCTCCCACTCTGAGGTTTCGAATTCAAGAATTCATTTGGCAACACAAGCACCCAAAGATTCAGCAAAGTTTCATGAGACTCATACCTTTGTGCCACCCAATTCAAGCAAAATTGTAAGGCCCATCACGTTATCAAGAGACCAAGAATACGTGCTAAATGAAGCTTTGGCAGGGTATTCTATCTTCTTCACCGGCTCAGCAGGGAGTGGTAAAACCGTCCTTCTCAAGTCAATCATCAAAGCCTTAAAAAGCAGAAACAAAGTTGTCGCTGTTACAGCATCTACGGGAATGGCTGCTTGTAATATCAGTGGCAGCACACTCCACAGTTATGCTGGGATAGGACTCGGGAAAGGCGATGCACAACAGTTGGTCAAAACTGTAAGAAAGAACAAGAAGGCGGTTACAAAGTGGAAAGATACCGATGTTCTTGTCATCGACGAAATCTCGATGATAGACGGCAGACTTTTCGAGAAGCTAGATCATGTTGCTCGAGAAATCCGAGGTATACGAAGCAAACCATTTGGAGGACTACAACTCATTATCTGCGGTGACTTCTACCAGTTACCACCCGTGAGCAGGAAGGATATTCAGCCAAATGTTAGCATGGAAAAGGAAAAAGCGATGTTCGCATTCGAAAGCCTGGCGTGGAAAAGCGTGCTACACAAGAGCATCATTCTCAAAGAAGTTTTCCGTCAAAAAGGTGACCAAGTATTTATTGATATGTTAAATGACTTAAGGCACGGGGTTGTTTCATCTGAAGCCGAAAAAGAATTCCGTCGCCTCTCCAGACCACTTCAATGTGTTGCTGGAGTGGTACCCACCGAACTATATGCTACAAGGGACGAAGCCGATAAAGCAAACTATTCAAGACTCGAAAAACTCCACGGAAGCTCCATTTTGTACGAGTCAACGGATGGGGGGACTTTGCCGCCAGCTATAAGATCTGCGCAATTGAACAATTTTTTGGCACCAAAACAATTGTTTTTGAAGCAAGGAGCACAGGTAATGTGTCTCAAGAATTTTGATTCCTTTCTAGTGAACGGTTCTTTAGGAAAAGTGATCGATTTTGTCGACAGAGATACTTACATGGGACGGCAAATCATGCAAGATGACCCAGATCTCGAGGTGAGTGATTTCAATGAACTTTGGGCGAAAGAGCGAGCAGCCTACAAGCTCTCTCAACAGCGTGGTGAGGAAATCTCACTGGCAAACATCACTCAAAAAGAGGTGGAGAATGAGTTGAAGCTGCGATCTGACTGCGTATTTGACTTTCAAGGGGCCGATTTCATTCCGTTAGAATCTGCTTCACCCTCGGAGGTAGAACTGTTAAAGGAGGCAAACCGACAGAGAAAGCTCGATCTCATTGCAAAGTTTGAACAAAACTCCGCGCTCTCAAAGAACCCTCTTGTGCGATTCCTGGGCGCGGATGGTGTCACTACAAGAGACGTATTGGTAGAACCCGAAACGTGGGAACTTGAAGACGACTTTACTGGCGAGGTCTTAGCCTCGCGTAAGCAGCATCCATTGATGCTAGCTTGGGCATTGTCCATTCATAAGTCGCAGGGTCAAACACTCCCAAAAGTCAAGGTGGATATGTCGAGAATTTTCGAAAATGGCCAAGCCTACGTAGCTCTATCACGAGCTATATCCCGTGAAGGACTTCAAGTCTTGAACTTCAAGAAGGACCGAGTGCACTCACACCCTGCGGTGGAAAACTTTTATAAAACATTGTCGACAACTGAGGACTTAGCCTACGAAGTTCTGTCTGCGGAAAAAGATTTACGAATTGCTGCAACATAACGGCCATGAGGCAGATATGGATACTTTATATCTGATAAAAATGCTTGCTTTGTTTTCTATATAGAATTTCTCCTTTGCAATGAACGACCATTCAAGGAACCACTGTTTCTCTGTTTCTCCATTCCTGCGATTTTTGGAAATTTGCCCTCGGCTTCCCACTTCGATAAAACTTCATCAGCATACGCTAGACCGACATTGTAGATTTCATCAAACTTCAAGAAATCCAAAGTAGCGTAATCGTCGATTGGTGGGCGGAGGTATATTACACCTGGGGTCTTCTTTGCAAGCTCCAAGGCGTAGACACTTGCGACATATGCCAATCGCAATTGAATATCCATCATGTTAGGAACATTTGGGTGTTTTGAAAACGGATTGATTCGATTGAAGAGTACCCAGAAACCGGAAAGTGAATCACCATAACTCATGGGCGTCCTGTCATCCACAGAACCAACATCGACTGCAATAATGTATTTTGCGCCCCTGTTCTTCATTTCGAGGACAGGCAAGTTGTCCAAATACCCTCCATCTAATAACATTGACCCTTTGTACGCGATTGGAGGGAGAAGTCCAGCCAACGACATTGAGGCTCTAATGAAGCGCCAAGCATAGCCCCGCTCATGTACCTCCATTTTCGAATTCGTGATATTGGTCGAGTTGCAGAAATATTTTATCCAGAAGTCCTCGATCTCATGATACCCAAATACTTTCCAGATGCCTCTATTGAATTCATATCCAGTAATATACGAAGTGACTGGATATGTGAGATCAAAAATGTTCCGCCAGATTGAGCCAACTCTGTAAGAGAACTTTTTAGACATTCCAAATAATGATACAATGTTATTTTCTTTGGCGTAAAGCCCTCCAACAAACGATCCAATGGAAGTACCACCAATGACGTCAATTGGTATGCCATGTTTCTCAAGTGCTGTGACAACTCCGACATGTGAGATGCCTCGAGATCCTCCGCCGCCAAGAACAAGACCAACTGCTTCGTTGGACAAGATTCGTGCAAGGCGCATGAAATCGTTTTTGTATGCCATGGGTGCGTCGTGATGTTTGTTCACTCTGTTGTTGAGCTTCATCCAGGAGGCCATTGCTCTAGATCTAACATTCTCGAGCTGTAGCTTGATGTTTGGATTTGCCTTGCTGCTTATTTTCATGGCTAGATCAAACAAAAGATTGGTCTTCTTCTTAGCTCTCCTTGCAGCGGATTCTTTCGATACGTCCATTTCGACATGGTGATGGTCCTGAATCCATATTCTGTTCTTAAGCCAAATACTAGTCGAACCTGGCATAACAGCCTTTTCTGGGTGTAAAAGGCACAAGTCCGTTCTCGCGGTTGTTTTCATTTTGAGGAGCAAACGCTCATATTCTCCTACATTTGTTGCACATTCATCATCTTCCGCTTCTGCTAGAAGCAAGATGCAATCACCCTGCGTGATACATGTCGAGGTCCATTTGGATCTCAACGGTGTGTCGCACACATAAACGACTGTTTCATATTTCTCTTCCAAGTATGCAAAGTAGCCCGAAAGTTTGAGATGAGCTAACCTTTCGTCAAATGCGTGTCTTCCCAAATGTGTTAAAGTAGAGGCCCGATCTAGTGCGATGACATTTCTCCCTATGGCTTTGAGCGCCAAAACGAGCCTGTTGGAGAAATCTTTAACTGGTAACCCACTCGTGCTTGGAAGAATCGTAATTGTCTTGTATTCTTTGTTGATCTCATGGGACCTCAGAAAACTGCTTGTGGTCAACGTTGCATAACTCTGGTAGTTATCACGCTGATTGCTCTCGAGAATTTTGTTCGCAACTACTCTAGAAACCTCCACCATGATAGATGGATTCAGTACCGACAACAATTCGAACAATGCTCTCGGGATCCGGGCCGTTTCTGAGTCACGTACAGCAATTAAAGAATTTGCTCTTCGAGAAGCAGTAAGCACTTCCACTTCCCCAATTGTTTGGCCGTGGCCGTATTCGCCAAGGACCTCAAAAGTGCCTGGGTCTTCACCTACCAGGGGAGCAGATGTGTCATCCACGAGAGTCTGAGCTTCAAGGGAGACACTCAGGTCAACTTTTTTGGTGTTGTCCTTTACAACTCTGAAGCGACCACTCAAAACAATATGAAATCCGTTCGCGAGGTCCCCCTGAGAAGCAAGGACTCCTCCAGCGGGAATGTGACACCATTCAAGGGCAAAGTCAATTGTTTTTATGACCCCTGGCAACAAGCTTTTGAGCTTTGAGGCTATGGGTAACTGAAGGAAGTAATACTTGTCCAAGAGGTTCTGGAAGTCATTCTTCGAAATAAAAGCGACTATGGCACCCGATCTGATAGAGCTCTTGATGGTAACTAACGATCGAAAACCCACAATTGTGCTCAAGTATCCGGCTAAGCCGCCAGCTTTTACTGAATACAATTTCTTAGTTATTGTTCGGGGTTTTGACGAACCACTTTCCTCAGTCCGTTGAGTTGAGACATCTAAACTTCCATGAATCACATAAAATAGTCCATTTTCAAAAGAGCCTTGGCTAACCAAGGTCTTTCCAGGTGGATAATGATTGATCTCAATTAGCTTTCCGAAAGCATTTTTGACTGATGCATAGCTGTCCTCAGGGTTTGACTTCTTGGATTGGTTGAGACTAGGTGATTTTACTGTCACTGGATTCGCCTTTTCTTTAGTCTTCCCTGTGTCTTGATGGAACGTTGTATACATTTTTCGAGATTGCGGAATGGCCTTGGTGGTATCTGGAAAGTTCAATTTTGAGATGTCAGGGATTGAGTCGTAAAAGAAGCGCTCGAGACTTGCATGGCTCGTGTTCTGTGGTCTGGTAGCAAGGCCCAGGACAGAAGAGTTAGTTGAGACTTGGCCGCTCTCAATGCCTTGCACCTCAAAACCGCTTCTAAAATCTTCAATGCCGAGTAACTTGAACATGTTCTCGACTATGGCAGTTCTCAATGATGTTTCCTCGGTCTCCTCTCGCTCATCCGAAAAGAAGAGACGTCTTATATCACCTGACGAAGGATTTTGATTTAAAGCAGGAGTGAAATTCACAAATGAATTTTTCAGCGATACGAGCTTAGGGGGAGGATTTGAGGCAGGATCCCACAAAATATCCTTCTCCCCTGTGCTCGTGTTGGTATGTGAGAAATCTGGTCTTCTCGAGATTGGGACTGCCGAGAGCAAGTCGCCAGGATGTGTGGCTTTGGACCTCGATGCAAGCACCACGTATCTCGAGGATTTCTCTCTATTTAATTTGCGTTGCTTTTTTGTAGACTTGGGGATGAGGTTCACGACATCTTCAGAGCCATGATCTCCTTGAGGACTCTGTGAGCGTTGAAACTTCAAACAGTCCAACGCCGCATCTGATAAATGCTGTGGGAGCTGGCACTCCTGATCTACCACGTTGAGCTCGACTTCTGTGTCTACGACCTCCTTCGTGAGACCCATGTAGCTATGGACAGCGTTAAGAGTAACTTTATATAGTCTCGTAAGGACCATTGTTACTATATGGGAGGTCGCCTTTGGATATTTTGCGCAAACTCTTTGAAATGCCAGGCATGGAATGATGGCAATCGTTGCAGAGAATTCCAGGTGTGTCCCTGTCGGTTTCGGCCGTGCAAGAATAGACGGAGGATCATTCACATCTGTTGAACCGAACGGCGACATTTCACGTTCGACAGGGCTATCAAATCCGGGCTCATCCTGAATGCTGGCATTGAATCTCGGAGACGGAAACCCATTTTGTAGGGGCCCCACCTCTTCATCGAATGATAGTGCAAATTTTTTGGCTGACTCTTGTCTCGACCCCGAAAATTTGGGCGAAGTGAAACCCAGAATATGCGATTGAAACAAATCCACGGTACTGAGAAGAGACAGAAGTGGGGAGCCACTTTTCACCTCATTTAGAAGGTGATACTTTTGATTTCCCACGATCATGATTTCATCCTTGTCGTAATCATCATCTGTTCGGTCTAAGTCAACCTCAGCTTTGCCACTTCCTGAGGAAAGATCGTCCATTCTTGTGTAAACTTGAATAGTTCCTTCTACCACTATTGAGAAGCCGACAGATTCGTCTAGGCACAAGATTTCATCACTTGCTAATTTTTGCGTAGTCATGTTTCTCGTGAGCTCATGAAAAACTGGCCTTTCCAAGTACCCAAACACTTTTATAGCACTCAAGAACTCATCTAAGTAATTTTTCGAGCGATCCGTGCCCCGTTTCTTTTTAGCACCGGTAACGTATTCAATGCCCTTGTTGAACTTGGCACCCGGCACCTCCAGACTCGGAGGAGTGGTGTCTGCCGAGTATTTTGCCAAGTATCGTTGTCGTACCAAGTAGTATGTTATAGACACAGTTAGAAAGACACAGAGAGCTAACAGCAGTAACGTCAAAGTGACCAGGACTTGCTTTTGTAGGACTCTTACCACATTTCGTGGAAGAGTAACAAAGAGACAATTGAAAATCAACCAGGAAGCTTTCACCGAAAATACAAGGACTGATGAGAAAAGCGAGATGTAGCTCAATTGGGTTGTGCTGTCGCCTCCAACGTTTTCTTCGAGCTGCCTATGCGGCTCTGACCAGAAGTGGCCCTCCATCACCTTAAATTGATGTTCTCTCGTTGCGATTTTGCAGTTTGGCAGTGTGATGATATTGCAAATATCAATTAGTTGCAGTGATTGAACTTTCTCTCTAAATTTTCGAAGGTATCCGACAGTGACTTTTGTTTCCTACACTTCCCAGGTGTGTGATCTTGGTACGCAGGCCACGTGACTGATTTCCCCGGATTCCAAGCTGGCTCGCGCTCTATTGAGACACTCGGAGGCAGAACGAGGCAATATCATGAATGGAAACCTGGGTATCCTACCTACGAATTTCCGGAATCGCGTTTTCTTATCGTCACCTTGAGAAATGGTCCGTTTTTATTCAAAATTTCAGAGTCGTACGTCCCAAGAGCACGCACCAGGGAGTGATGTCCGCGCCATCTTGCCTCGAAACCTCCGGATGTCCTCGAGCACTATCATTCCAACATTGTGTCAGCCACTAGCTTAGTTTATTGAAACCACAGCCTCAAATGCAGCAGAATGTTTGATAGTGTTGAGCAAACAGGACAAAGGGGAGCGGCCGCGATCCGAAGGTATTATCCTGGGACCGCTTTTCCGATTCCTGCTTTGAAAGAGGCAATGTTTCGATTCTGATCATACGAGAAATAGGAACTAACTGTGACAATGACTCATAGAAATTGGCGAACGGTTTGCCTGCTAACTTCTATCTGGCTATTCAAACAAGGCAGCTTATTGTGTAGATGGAGAGCGCAATAACAGCGACCTTCCAAAGCATGCGAGTAAAGTCGCAGCACCACTTTTCGTTCCACTTCCACCACTCCCACTTCCGCTGCTTCCACTTGCACTGTTTACATTACCGCTGGTCTCGCTTGACGACGAAGAGACACCGGGCGACAGCGGGATGGAGCTGGCAATCAGTCCCATGTCCGTGTCGTCTGAATAATTCACCTCGGCAAGCCCAACTTCGTAACTCTGTAAGTCATTTACCACGTAGGCGCTTGGAAGAAACGAATCAACGAGTAAAGCATAGTCGTTACCGGTGTTGGGGTTGGGGCTTTGCTTTTATTGGTAGGGATCGATGGGGGGTAGCTCACTAGCTAACTCCTGACCTGGGAGGCCAACACCAAGAACACCTTGCGGAGAAGAAGAATTTGTCACAACAGCTAAGCTGAGATCGGCAATTCTTACACTGCCGAAAATGACAGTGTCCGTACCCCAAACCCCAGCCGCTGACGCTCCACCACCATAGCTTGTGAAAATATCATCCGCGGAGTCGTTGCGATGGAAAGTAGTCGAGGAGTCAGCGTCATTATATCCCAACGCATGGCAGGCGTTGGCACCACCGCTTGCTGCAGCATTTGAAGCTTCCTTCTCTTTCCATAGAGTGTTCTCCTCTGTACTTATTTTCAGCAATGGGGAAGACATTCTATTCAATGTCGAAATCATAATCAAGACTCCGGTGACTTGACGTTGAGGTCACCTTACAAGTCACTTGTTTATTCATAATCCATGAGTCCAGGGAGCCTGTATCGACCAACACGGTGTTCTTGTCTTTGTTTGAACCTATCATCAGGACTGTTTGGTGAAACGAATTGGCTCTACTTAAATCCGATATCATCGTTTCTGGCTTCAAGGGCGGGTTCCCCACGCGAGACAGCGTCCTCGAGAGACCGCCCTCTGCTTACATCGAAGTCAATTTTAAAGGGAGAGGCCCGGCTCAAAGAGCACAATGTGGCTATTTGCACAAGCTAGAGAATTTTTATTACTGGAAATGAGATGCCACTTTCTTGAAACTGGGTCGGAGAACTGTCGCGACCGCCGCTACTTTACAATGGTTGCAAAATTTAGTAGCTAAGTTGAATGCTTGCAGCTAGGGTTGCAACCGGAAGCAGAATTTAGAGATTTGAGATTCATGGGGCAAATTTATAATAGAATTCAAGGGGAAAATTTTTCTTGTTCAGAAATACATCGTTCAAACCGCAAGGTGGAGAGTTACACGTTCTGCAACGAGTCTAACGCCGAGCCGAAATTACCGCTGGAACCTGCGCAGCAATTTATGTTGGTTGCATCATCGCACTCCCCACTCGAATTACGAACAGTTTGTGTTTTTCTCTGTCTTTTAGCCTATCCGCAAATTGACTGGGAATTGGTCCGACAATATTCCATAAGCACAATGTCTGTATACAATTCCGATAGCGAGTCTATTTCCGAGTTCGAGAGACTCGAGTCGACCTTGCCAGTTCCGCTCCGCCGGTCAGCCTCCTCTCTCTTGGAGAAGCTTGTCAACAATTCGTCCAATTTTGACTCGCCTCTGTCAAGAACGCCTTCCCATGCGCCGCTGAACTCTTTAGGACATGGAATCCTGAAGGACCAGCACAATCGTTTACTTTCGAAACTTCTGAGGTCCGAGCATGGCCGTGAAGGCTCCCCTATCCCTGTGCCCCGGCCGGCTTTCAATGAGGAGATTCATAAGCCGGCCATGAACACCAAGCAATCTTCCACCGGTGTGCTTTGGGTTACTGAGCGTGCTGGGGAGTATGGGTTCAAAGGCAATGGCGATGATAAATGGGCCAACTTGGGGCAAGGAGCACCGGAAACTGGCGACACTGTGCCAGGCTCTTTCAAGAGACCAACTTCTGTTCCTGTCACTGAGGTCAGTAAGGAGTATGCTCCTACTGCCGGTGTCAAAGAATTGAGGGATGCTGTTGCCAACTACTACAACGAGACCTATAGAAAGGATTGTGCCTCGAAGTACACTTACAAAAACGTGTGTATCGTGCCTGGCGGACGTGCCGGCTTGATCAGAATTGCCTCTATCATTAGCGACTGTTATTTGTCTTTTTTCTTGCCCGACTACACAGCCTACGCAGAGATGCTTTCTTTGTTCAAGAACTTCTCTCCACTTCCAGTGCCGTTGGCCGAAGCTGACAATTACGAGGTGCATTTGAATACCATTGAGTTGGAATTGCAGCGTGGTGTATCTGCAATTCTCACCTCCAATCCCAGAAACCCAACTGGTAAGTGCATGACTCGTTCGCAATTGCAACGTCTCCAAGACATGTGCAGACAAAAGTGTCTTTTGATCTTGGACGAGTTTTACTCTCATTACTACTACGACGAGGGCTGCACGGGAGACTCGATTTCCTCTGCTCTGTACATCAAGGATGTCAACAAGGACCCTGTGCTTATTGTCAATGGACTCACCAAAGCTTTCCGTCTTCCTGGTTGGAGAATCTGCTGGATCCTCGGCCCAGAGGAATACATTAGCAACTTGAGTTCTGCCGGCTCTTTCTTGGACGGAGGTTCAAACGCTCCTTTCCAGTACGCCGCTGTGGAATTCTTGAAACCTTTGAAGGTTCGTGAGGAGATGAAGGCACTCCAAATGCACTTCAAGATGAAGAGAGACTACATCATTGGCCGTTTGAGCAAGATGGGCTTCACTTTCAACGAGAAAAACACCCCAAATTCCACCTTCTATCTTTGGCTCAATCTCTCTCATCTTCCAGGAAAGCTTAGCAACTGTCTTGGCTTCTTCCACGAGTGTCTTCACGAGCGTGTGATTGTTGTGCCTGGATTTTTCTTCTTGATCAATCCCCAGAACTTGAGCAGACTCGAGGATGTCATTTGGTACCACTTTGTCAGAATCAGTTACGGGCCTGAAATGCACGAATTGGAGAGAGGTATGGACGGCATTGAGAGAATCTTGAAGAGATTTGAGTGCTTGTGAGCTCATTGACAATATTGGCAATATTATCCGCCAAGCCTATAAGAAATATTCAATTAAATTTAATAAAAAACGTTTTCAGCATTTGCAGCCTTGTGGCTTTTTTAACTTCCCAGCATAACTGATTATCTTTTTGCACACATTCGGTCCAAGTGCTGCGAAAACTCCGAACACGGACAGTCTCATATGCCCTTTCTCCAAAAAAGAAAATCACGATAACGGCAAGCAAAAATCCACTTTTCAAATAATACTGAAATGAAGCGTGTCCCAAGGAAGTTGCAAATCCTGATTTTTAGACCTTAATTCAGAAACATCAATGGTGACGCCAAGAGGTGTCCTAGTGCGGACATGGAAGCCGAGTCGGGGCCGTGGACGGCATTTTTCGCATCCCTGGCGGCTGCAGTTGTTACTCCACCTACTTTCTCTTCCCAGCCAATCTGGGCAGATGCATTATTTTTGTATATTATAGACAGCTTTTCTCTTCTAGAGCATCGAGAGGACAAGGAAAAGTCACACTGCGAACAGCCGCAAATACGCCCAAATTATTGCTGACTTCTCCACCAAGACCAGCATTTCCGCCAAGCTGCGAGTCGGCCCCGGCTCCACCAGCCAGACACATTAAGAATTCACGCTAAAGCAGAACGGAGGTTAAAATCTGATAATCGAATTGAAGCGCCAGTATTGGCAACATCGAAAAACAAGACCGAGACCACAAAGACTCGACTAATTCGAAAAACCTCTCCCCGCTCAGAGTCAGTGCCGTTTATTCCGCCAGACTGGCACCGCGCTCCGCATCCACTCCGCAGATCTCCCCATCGGCCCTGTACATTGATCATGATCACTTCTACCCCAGAATTTTATCTTCCTTATAAACAAGGTGCTCGCCAGATTACTGGATCGAATTCTCTACGGCTGTTGCACGATTCGTCATCTACATCACTCTACACCCAAGAGGATCTGCTTGCTACTTGCGAGTCCTTTCTGAACTTATCGCAAGCGTACCGGGGCTCCGTGGTATCTTCCCTGGAGTCACTGGCACCGTCGTCTGCATCGTCTGCATCGTCTCTAGAGTCGCTATACATGGGTCAGTCTGCCCTGAAAACGGGAACGCCAATTGGTGTGCCGCTCACTCCACAATCGTCGGTGCTGGGCCGCCCTCGCAAACCAGGGCATTATCCTAATATCGTCACTGTTCTAAACGGCAAGTTCTCAAGCAATTGGAACGATACCAACCATGACCCGCAGCTGATGATGGGCTTCTCACCCACTGATCGAGGAGGCTTGTTCTTGCTGCCGGTTCTCTCCAATGACTCTCAAATGTCGGCAAGCTCCCAGTTCTCCGCCTCTTCAGTCACGGAAAACTTCACGCTCATCGACCCACTGGTCAACCTCACAAAATCAGAGAACTTTTCCCCTTTGCTTCTGCTTCCGATTGAGATCTTATATCAGATCATCGAAATCGTATACTATGATGAGTCTACCAATTCCATCTCCGCTAATTTGGAGAAGTTCCTGAAAACCATACCAGTCTTACTGAAGCCGTTCAACCAATTGGCTATCCGGTTTCTTTATAAGTATGCAATTTTCAACCGTCCCAACTCGTTTGACAGATTTCTTCTGAACCTCATAAAGCAGCCCGATATCGGCCATTACGTCGAGTTCATGGATTTTCAAACATTTACATCAATTGGCCTTGGTCGAACCGGAAGGATGAATCAAGAAATTCAAATGGTAACTGCAGCAACAATTCAGATGGCTCTCGAGTTGTGTCCCAATCTCATAGAGTTTCAAGCTTCCGAAAACATTCAGGATGATTTGGACGCAACTGTTTTGCTGACGCTTTTCAATCATATGCCAAAAATCCAAGCTCTAGACTTTTGCGGAGCATCTTCGAGGCTCTTTGCACTAGCTTTTGACGAGCTCACAATAAACCCTGCTCCTGACGCTGAGATGTCAACGGATGGGTCACTGATGTGCTCGTCCACTCGCTCTTCCTTAGACCATCTATTCAAAGTCTCGTTCCATGACTGCTCAAATCTTCCACTCAGGGTGTTCGAAAAAGTTCTTCCTTATCTCGTTCTGTTACGCAGATTAGACTTGACACACACAGCTATAACATCAACGGTATTACTTTCACATCTTCCGCACTCATGTCGGTTGACTCACTTATCATTGAGTCGATGCTCCAAACTCACCACGAAAGACTTGATACAATTTTTGACAAAGCATCCAGCTGTGGCAAATGAATCCCTCCAATGGCTTAACTTGCAAATTGATTCCAATGTCGTGAGTCCGCTTAACGATCAGTATCTCATGTTTACCTTGAACAATCTCCATGCTCCCGACTTGCGGTATCTCAACCTTGGAGGTATGCCTGTCAATAAGCAAACCTTGAGCTTGATCAAGCGAAAATTTCCCAAGTTGGAGAGTCTAGCTATATCTCATGCCAACATTGAACCGGCAGATTTACTCAGTCTACTAGAGGACAATATCTCAATTAAATATCTCGACATGACCAACTGCAAAGGTTTAGATAGGAGATCTCTATCGTCATTTCTCAAAAGAAGCTTTGAGTCTGGACTCGAAGCTCTAGAGTTTGACTACAAAGCCTTACTCGACTTGACTGGTGGAGAGCATTTTGTCGTACACCCCGTGCAGACTGACTTTACGATTCTGAGCACCCCTCACCTTCCGCTGGTCTGGAAGTTTTACGATAATGAAGGACGAAGGGCATGGATCTACAAAATCAGTCCAACGGACCCTTCATACGATGCCTTGGTCTCTGGAAGACCAGGAGGAGGCGCGCAATCGTCTAATATGGTCTACTATGATTTGGAGACTGGAGCCAAGGTTGAAACCAAAATCGCAAAGCCCAAATTCCTCATCTATGCCTCTCGCAAGATCAACTGCTCCATTGGCTATTACAATCTCAACACTACCAAGAAAAAGAAGTATATATCCGGGGAAATCCCCGAACTGGTATGGCCAGTGGAGTTTAGCCAGCGTGGCATTTACAACTATTACTCCTTGAACATCAAATGAGTATATCCTATTAGCATAGAAAATAGATAGAATGCATCGAGCAGCCTTGACTTTGTTGGCTGCGAAATAGATCCACGGCTCCACCGCTTCCCCACGCGTCTGCAGGAAAAGGTGGGGAATCAATTCAAGAATAAGAAATCCTCGGGTAGAGCTATCCACGGCTCTGCAACGGTTTTGCCACATTTCGGATCAATCAAGCATAACTGCAAAGCTCAAGTAACTTCTCAACTTTTCGTGAATTGAAGAATCAGCATGCCGGAGTTTTCAGAGATCAGGAACCCAATTGATGTGGGGAAGCTTGAGAAGTTTCTCGGTAATATCACTAGCTCCACCATCGTGGGTCCATCTGTACCTCTGTTTAAGAGTCCATTGACAGTGAAACAGTTTACATTTGGCCAGTCTAATCCTACGTATTTGGTAATTGACGCAGATGGCAACAAGACTGTGCTTAGACGGAAACCAATGGCCAATGCCAAGCTTGTGTCTAAATCTGCCCACGCAATTGAACGGGAGTTCTTCATGCTTCTTGGGGTCGGAAAATGCAACGAGCAAGTCGAAGAGTCAAAGAAAGTGCCTGTACCTGAGGTTTACCTACTCAGTGAAGATGAGTCGATCATTGGTGCGGTGTTCTACATGATGGAGTACGTGCAAGGTAGGGCTATTAAGAAACCCGAGATGTCGCAAATTCCCGAGAAGGACAGACCCAACTACTGGAAAGCCATCATGGGAACCATTGGTGCTATTCATTCCGTCGACTGTGCAAAGCTCATTCGGTATCTTCCAGCGAAGCACTTTCCGCAGTTCCAGCCAGAACAGATCGCCAAGCTCGGAGAGAACAGTCCATCGTACTTTCAAAGGCAAATTAAAACGCTTACTGCGGTTGAAAAGAGGCAGTCAGAAACAGTTGATCCCATTCCGAGCTTCTCTGAAATCACTCTGTGGGTTATTGACCATGCACCCCGTGATCCTAGTCTTTTGACTTTGATTCATGGTGATTGCAAAATTGATAACTTTATGTTTCACCCCACAGAACCTCGCGTGCTAGCTGTTCTCGACTGGGAGTTGTGTACCATCGGCCACCCTATGTTTGACTTGGCCAATTTCCTCCAGCCATACGTGTTCCCAGTGGGATTGAACAAGTTGGTTCTGAGCAATTCCACCATAGGCATTGAGGACCCCAATAGTGCTGACCATGTGCACCGCGTCTTGAAGCTTTATCAGGAACTCTTGGGTCATGAATGGCGTGAAGGAGATCCAAAAAACAACCCTCGTGACTTGTGGCGCCTCGGCTCGGTATTTGGCATTTTAAGACTTTGTGTTATTTCCCAAGGTGTTGCAATGAGGGTACAGAAGGGAACTGCGAGCTCTGCTCAAGCCTCGGTGGTGGCAAATCTCTACAAGGATTTGAGTCTCCTTGCATCGGACATTATCAAGTGTAATGTAAAATTGTAGTGTATATGCACAAAGAATTCATGATATTATGGCTGCAAACCAGCCATTTACATTGGTGCGCACTAAATGCATTCACACATTTTTCGACCCCATATTTGTAGCAACTACCACCGAAGAGCGAGAACTTGCATTGAACGACCACAACAGGCACGGCGTATTGGACCCTCTCTGGACATTTCCTCTAAAAATATCAACCTGCCATGGCTGTCAAGTCCTTTCCTGACCTAGAATCTTCTACTGAAGCCATCATCAGATGTCCATTTGATCAATGTAACACAAGGTTGATTAAGCGGGATGCCAAGCTCGTCTCCAGTATGACTACTATTGATGGGGCTCCGAAGATGGCTGCCCCATCCACCCAATTTTATACCGTCGATGATGTCTGGGACTTTGATAATATCGGCGTTTCGAAGCCCACTGACGAGCTAGCCAATTATAACGGAGCTGGATCCTTAGCGAAAGTTGAACGTCTCTTAATTTGCAGCGAATGCGACAAGGGCCCGTTAGGTTTTGCCGGCTTTGCAAATGTGGAAAGCACCGCTGTAGAACAACTTCGATACTACTTATCCTGCGAGTCCGTCAAGTACGATGTGTCTGGTTGAAAAATCCATAACTATTCATAAATAAAGCATTGAGCTGGCGCTGATATCCTCTTAAAGCTTGGCGGATGGAGACAAGTCTTTGCAAATGCCTTTAGCAATGTGTCTGGCCAAAGACATGGTAGAAATCATAGGATTGGCCCCAGAGGCAGTTGGCATAACACTGGCATCCGCAACATAGACATTGTCACACTCGTATAAGCGGCCCCGAGTGTCACATGCACCATCGCTGGGTCCCTTACCACTCATGCGACATGAGCTCATTTGATGAGCGGAACCGTAGCACAAACCGTATGGAGTGAATGACTGTTTCGCACAGTGGGCACGGTAGGCTTGGTAGTCCTTATCTTCAATCTTACGTTCATCCTTGGGCTTTGCACTCTTAAAGCGGCCGACCTTAAAGAACGGGTGAACAATTTCCCGGGCGCCCTCGATGTAGGCCACATCCATCGCGATCAATGTTGCCTTAGCCATGTGGTCTCTGTCAGTCTTATTAATTTCGTAGTCGACAACGAGAGCCTCAGGCTTCGCAGGGTCATATGTCACTGTTCCCTCCAGGGTATCTCTGGTCAAGATAATGAAGGACGACAATGACTGGTACTTCATCAAGTCTTGTCTCAATTTATCAGAAGACTCCCAGGGGAGAAAGCCATTTTGAACGAAGGGAGTGTGCAAGAGAGTCTCAATCTTAGCACCATGCGCCTTGCCGTCAAGGTCGTCTGCTTCGGTACAAACCGAGGTCATGATAGAGTTGTGGTGAGGGTCGGTCTTTTCTCCATCCCAAATTGCCAGCAAAGTTGTGATTGGATGCAACTTGAGATGCTTACCAATATGCTTGTTGCGGAAGCCTGACTTTTGCAATACCACTGGGGTATGCAAGGATCCGCCCGCTAAGACGAACTTTTTAGGTCCCTTGATGACAAATTTGTATCCGTTTTTCAAGTTGACGCACTCAACGCCAATTGCAATGTTTTTTTTGTTGCGTACAATTCTTTCGACCATGACTTCATCCATGAATTCAGTACCCTTGTTGGCAGCATCACGCAACCAGTTAGTCAAGGAGCCTTGCTTGACGCCCCAACGGCATCCCAAGTGGCAATATCCACATGAGTGATTCTCATGGCCACCATTGTTTTGCTCGATGGCCTTGCCCCTGTACCCTAATTTTTCTGCACCCTCGATGAGAACGCGGTTTGACTTCGAATGGGTCAAGTGTTCCTTAGAGGCACCCATTTGCTTGAAGACGTAGTCCATGTCATTGTCGTATTCCTCTGTGGCGACGAAGTCAACACCGTGTTCATCATACCACTCTTTGCGCACCTTGAAAGGAGTCTTTAAACACGCTGACCAGTTAACTGTGGAACCTCCACCGAAAGTGGCACCAGCCAATATGAGAAGTTGGGAGTTCAGAGTTGCGAGAGAACCTCCTTGCTCATAAAGGTTGGCGTAACCCTCGGGATCATTGAAGGTGAGGGCCTCATGGTTGAAGTATTTGCCTTTTTCCAAGACAAGACACTTGTGACCATCATTGGCCAAGGTGTGGGCCACCACTCCCGCACCAGAGCCAGAGCCAATAATGAGCACGTCGATTTCAGGAAGGTAAAGCTCAGCATTGTTGGTGGCAGGAGCCTTCTTGAAAGTGTAGTTGAACTCATCTCTCACATAGCCATCGTAGAGCGAGTCACGGCTATCCCTCTGTGGATAGTCAAGCGTTTTGAAGTGCAATTCTGGAGCATTGCCCGAGAAGGACAGCACAGCGAGTCTTGAGAATAGTGAGAAGATTTTGTTTTTTCCTGCAAGTGGCGAGTCTCTCCAGGAAAGGAACAATTTTTGCTTTTCTTCGTTGTTCATCTCGGTTACCAATTTGGTAGTACCGGTGAGTGCTGGAGAGAAGACACGCAGACTTAAGATATTCATCACTAGGCAAAAAAGCTGCACGGAGCTCGAATTGGCCCGAGCAATAGCAGTTTTCAAGAACTCACGAACGGCAGGAATTTCCGAGGGTTTCTTGACGGTACGCACGTACTCTTCCAACTCTGCATCGGAAACCTCAGGTCTAACGTATGGCCGGAGATTCTCTACCGTGGTTTCATGGATGTAACCATCCATGATGGAGTAAAGCACCTCCAAGTGGTGGTCCTTGATTTCCGAGGGTAAAAGGGGCATCTTGACTCAAAAATCAGTACAAAACTCTGCCAGCAGATGTTGATGCAATATCATACTGATGAGGGGCAGCATACTTATATATCTGCGCCCCCCACATTTCGCCTGGAGATCTTGTGAAAATGGCAGTTTTTCTGCAGGAGCGGTCCATTCTTGAGAGGCACATGCTGTGCGGCGGACTTCCCTGGCACTGCGGCGGTTGGCGCCAGGGCACCGAGATTAGCTGAGAATTCCAGGCCCATTTTGACGAGAAGCGTCGTGACGTGTTTTAGGCGTTTACTGTATTGGGTCGGCATTCTCGGCTTAGGTATCATACGATGCTGCATCCTGGTGTTTCACTGCTGATCGCTTCAATCCGCCTACGAAGCATGTGCACACTTCAGAGCCCACTACTGGCCCCAAAATGCAACGGGGCGGTAGCATGGCGGCTCCCTGAGCTGGATGCGTCTGTTCCTGTTTATCCTGAGGACCCTGCGAACACAAAAAGGGAAAATCGGGCCCCTTCGTATTTTGCCCAGTAGCTTGCCGCTCTCAAAATCTTGAATATTTTCGCAACGCTATTGAGCATATTATTTCTTTGCCGCTAACTTCTTGCGGTGTATTCCAAAAACACGGAAGGTGCTGCAGATAGTGGCACTACATCTGCTTTTTCTGTGGCAGGGTTGCGAAATGAGTCTTTGTGTTATTTAATATTTCATCAAGATCATACAAGTGGAATACCTGTCTATTCCTTGCTTGCCTCGACGTCGGAATCCACAGATCCCTGCACAGCCTCCTCGTCGTCGTGGTTGTGAAATCTGCCCCGGAGGAATTCCACATTGTACCTTTCCATAGCGTATTGGTGTGCTCTCCATGGACGTACACCTTCAAACAAGTAGTCAACGGCTTCCAAAGGCACACCTTTCGTTTCTGGGTACACAAACCAAACGACAGCTGGAAATACACAAGAGCATGCAGCGAAAAGGAAGTAATAGCCATAGCCAATATTCTCCAAAGCCTGACCAGTGAAATGGCCAATCATGAACGCCCAGAACCAATTAGAAGAAGCATTGACTGCTTGAGCGACAGTACGCACCGATTGCGGGAAGACTTCGGCGCAGATGACCCAGACAGTACCGTTCCAGGTGACACCGTAGAAAATTGTCCAGATGTAAAGTAAAGCCTTAGCTGCTGTACCAGCTGCCGTCGAATGCAAGTCCCCAGCTTCAAGCTTGGCTGTAGGGTTGACAATCTTGACGTATGCACCAATGTACCACATGCAAAGTGAGCACGGGAGAGAAAGATAGCAAAGGCAGAACCGGCGGCCGAAGGTGTCCACCAAGAAAAAGACCCAGAACACTGATGCCGAACCCTTGAGAATGCCGAAAATACCGGTAGAGAGCAATCCAGCATTTGAGCTGGCCACACCCAAAGACTTGAAGATCGTTGGGGAGTAGTAAGTAATGGCATTGATACCAAATCCATTCTGCATCATGAAGAGTGAGGTGGTTAACAACAAGCGGTAAAGCATCTTTTTCTTGAAGAACAATGCTTTTAAGGGGTCAAAGAAATTTCTTCCTGTGAGCTTAAAATTGTCTTCGATCGATTTGCACATATTTTCAAACTCATGAACTGAATAAGGATGGTTGACATTCAACTGGCGCAAAAATGCAAGGTTTGAGCGAGCCTCGTCGATTCGATTTTTTGTGATGAGGAAACGTGGGGACTCAGGGATAAGGAAGCAAAGGCCCCAGAAAAGCCCCGAGGGCACCAATTGAACAGCGAACGGAATGATCCATTGCTTTCGACTAGATGGAATATTTTGCAAAACACCGTAGTTGATCCAGTAGCCTACAATTCCACCGACTTGCCAGGAAACTTCCCAGCAGCCCACCAACTTACCTCTGATTGAAGCTGGAGCGATCTCGGAAACATAAATGGGCGCCAAACTCGAGCAGCCACCAATACCTAAACCGGTCAAAACTCTGCCTGCGTAAATGGCACCAAGACCTCTGGAAGAGTTTGAAATGAGAGAAATGGCAGCGCCGAAAGTTAAAAGAAAACCGGAAATGAGCAAGCCGATTTTGCGTCCGAGGAGCTCACCAACAGGGTAGAAGAATAAACATCCGAAGTATGCACCTGCCTGAAACACAGAGACAACGTTTGCTTGGATCAAAGCGGCAGCTTTTGTGGACATCTTGTCCATGCCGAATTCCGACTTGAAAGAGTCTAAGGCAACGGTGCCGCCGATGAAGCCTGCGTCATATCCAATGATGACTGCTGCAGAGGCAGCAGTGATGGCCACGAGCACTATACGCAAGTTGTAGATGGCGTCAGGCACCTCCACCTTTCGGAGATCTTCGTCCTCGGTGCGTGAGTGCACGGACATGGAGTCGCCCGCTGTCGATATTCTTCGCTTGAGTCTATGAAATAGGCTGCTCATGCTGCTGAATCGCGAGATCAGACCGGGTGGTTACTGTGTTTGTCTGTGTAGAGTATTGTCTTATGACTCAGAGATGAGACTGGAAACACTCGGAGATGAGACGAGCGGGACTCGAGACAAAGATGTAACCGATTGACAAAAGGTCTCGAAAGGAGGACCTGGAAAAAAAAAAAACCGTCCGAAATCGCTACCTAGCAAGATCCGGGGAAATCCAAAGCACTGCCAAAAAAAAAAAAGGGAAAGGATCAACGACAGAGCTCTTACTACGGAAGAGCGGACCTGCAGCAAGGTGAAGATGTGCTGCGCGCCCCGCATCGACGCACGAACAGGGCGAAAAGTCCACCGGAATCGTGCGCAGAGCCCCCGGACACCTACGGAGCCCGCAAGCCCAAGCGCACGATGCAGCCAGTCTTCTCGAGCATGAAACATTCATTCTTGCGTAAATTGCCTTCAAATTCAAAGGGCAGCCACTTTGCCACTTTGCCTGGGGCCAGCCGCGTATGTGTTGTGCCCACGTGCTCCTGACTAGCCAGATAACGTTTTGTGCTTTCGTTCGCGTGAGCCCTGGTTCCATGTGGGGCATATTCCCAACGGGGAAATCAGGAACACTAAGAAAACGACTGGTCCGGTCCCTTAAGATAGCTTGCCGCTTTTAATAGCTATTCGAATCGGCATTCAATGAACCGCACTCTAACATTGGATTCCGTTGTATGGAACTCGCGGCGGCATGCAACGTTCGCCGGTACCGGGCATGAGTAGGAGGCTTGGAAATGTGCACACGAGCTATGGGTTTCTTGCCAAATCAGCAACATTTCGCAGGCCCTAAACAAGCAAGCTCAAGAATTGCGAGTCACTATGAAGTACAGCCGTCGAACTAGGATCTCTCTCTGCTCAGCTGCAAGAATCCACTCTCTTTGGCTCCAGGTCACGTGACTCAGAACAATCCCATTGCAATTCAGTACAAAGATCTAACAGGGCATTGAGTCATACGCTGAAAAGTAGTTTTCTGATCATACTAGGAGTTTTCTTGCTCTTGAGTCAATCTATATGTTTTGCACGCTTAGCAGTAATAACCACCCGGCGGTGTGCACCCTGCCATCTCCGTCTGCTCACGTGCGCCATCTCTGACAGTATGGACTACTTGGCTGAGTATTCCTCCGGCGACGAATCCCCAGAAGAGTTTGAAGTGAAAGGGACACCTCAAAGCGACGCGTCTGTCGGCAATAAGTTAGTGAAGAACTGCGAAGGCTCAGCAGCAAATGAGCTTGGGAGCGCTACCGCAGTAATCGAAGATACCGCAGAAACCTCATCCATTAAGCCAGACGAAGTAATAAAGGGATCCGACTTTTCCGCCCAGACTGACTTGGCTCCACCAGAAATATCCTCATTGGTACTATATCTGCAAAACTACAGCATGAATAAGCAAAAACTAGCCAATTGCTTCGCTTACCTACCGTGGGAACCAACGAGCCATGTACGCCAACAGCTTGAGGAGCTTGGGCAGTTTGCCCGCTCGGTAGTGATAAACACAATTCCTAGTCTAGAAAGCCGTTATTCCTGGAACAGCAACGTATCCCCTCGCCCTGTACTTCATGGCCAATATGGCCACACCAATGCGCACACATTGAAGGCGCTCCATTTGTCCTTGTTCCCTAATATCCATTTCCCGCCCCACAAGTACCAGCAATTTGCATCAAATCTTAAGCGAGCCGCTTTCGCAGCTTCTCCTCCACGAGAGTTGATCGTGCAGAATGCACCTAGTAAGCTCGACCAAATGCTCGGCAGTGTCAGCGGCCAGTCTAAGATCAAAATAGAGTTTTTGCCTACAGTGCAAATATCCACACTGAGCTTGACGGGGCTGATATTTATCACGATTCCCGTGAGAAGGCACTTGGCTGAAGGGAAGGAACACCCACAGTACAAGTATCTCAAGAATCTCACGAGAACTGTGGCCAAACAAGCAGACCACATGAAGTTTCGCTACAATTGGCGCCAATTCAACCTAGATGGAAATGACCTTCAATCTAACCTCAACCAAATGCATTATCATGTTTCACTAGGGGCTGGTGAGGTGGTTCCCACGGCAAAGCGTATCGAAAACGCGGAGTTGCAAAAGGCCATAGAAGCACTTGCGACGGCCGATTACGGCAGTCTCATGCAAGGCATTGCCATGGAAACACAAGCCATGAGCCTCATGTACCGTGAAAAAGTGAGCACAATACCCTTGCGCAAGTGAGAAAAGTGGTATATAGAATCAGGTTACCCTCTGGTCCTTACCAGTACATATACTCTGCGCTTAGGCGGTGCTCGGTCCAGAATTTGCATCCATTGAAAAAGCCGTGCCGCCCTGTCGAATACCGACAGGAAATTCACTTTTACTTTCTTGCCCATTCTGGCCAACTCGAACAATTTTTCCCGCCCCCCTCTGTTTAATTGTAGCGAGAGTTTGCCCAAATCTACACAAAAACGACTCGTCCTCTGGGGCCGGAAGGTGCGCGCCTGCACAGCCGGCTTTGCCTTTTTAGGTTGATCTTTGCCGGATGTTCCATTAATTCAACTCACTCCACCTTTACCACGAGATTTCATATCAGTAAGATATGTTTAGGCGTAACCAAAAACAAGGCGAGCGCCAGATGCTTGACATCATCAATTCCCGCCAGAATGTCAATAAATGTGGCGAGTGCAGTGCAGACTACCCTACTTGGGCGTCGTGGAACCTAGGAATTCTCCTTTGCGGGCGCTGTGCAAACTGCCACAGGAAGGTTCTTTCTCGTACTGGCCCACGTGGTAACCCTATTTCCAGCATCAAATCTTTGACGTTGGAATCTTGGACAGACGAGCAAATCGAGAACATGCGCCGAATCGGCAACAAGCGGGCGAAGCAGAAGTGGAATCCAAAACAGGTGCCTTTCCCTCACGACGATGATGACGATGGTCCAATTGAAGAGTTTTTGAGAGACAAGTACATCCATGGCCGGTTCCGTGACGACAACATCGACGCCAACGATTACGGCGACAAGTATGGGCGGTACTCAGAGGACAGCGGTAGACTGACGCCCATTGGCCACGAAAGCTACCAAAGTCGCTCTCGGCTGTCTTCCATTATGCAATCAACAGGCGGCAAGCGGCTGCGTGGGCACTCAAGGTCGGTACCACGTCTCTCTCACAGAAAGCCAACAAGCTTCGAGCTGTCGCAGTATCGGACGCAGGTCAGTAAGATCATGGGATACGGCTACAGCGACCGAGACGCTGTGGTGGAAAGTGTTATTTTGGCCAGTGGTGACGTCAATTTGGCTTTGGACATTTTAGATCTTGACTCGAAATTGAACCCGACACTGAGCGAAGTCCCGCCAGACTTACCTCAGCGCCCTCGTCCGTCCACGCTGTCTACCCAAGCCAGTGCAAGCACCGTTTCTACACAGCCCACCACGGCAGGCAATGATTGGTGGAGCTCTCAGGCGCAAGTTCCTCAACCTCAAAGTACTGCTCAAGCTGCTCAACCCGCTCAGACGGGTCAGCCGCAGATATACCAGTACACAGACCCGATTACTGGCCAAATATCTTACATCGATGCCAACGGTCAACAATACCTTGACCCCAGTAACCCACAGCATCAACAACTACTCATGCAACAGACCAACCCGCAGTATCTCCAGCAGCAGGCGACAAAGCAAAACATTATGTCACTTTACACTCAACCAGACAGCTTCACTACAAACGTCGTGAGGCCTATGCAACCAGGACAAGAGCCTACCCCAATCCAACAAATGCAAACAGCGCAAATGCAAGCTATGCAGCAACAACAACAACAACAACAACAACAACAACAACAACAACAACAACAACAACAACAACAACAACAACAACAACAACAACAACAGGGCTTTCAACAAGGTTTCCAGCCACAGCAGGCACAACAGTCACACCAGTTCCAGCAGGTTTCGCAGCAGTTTTCGCAGCAGCCACAACAGCCTCAGTTCACCGGTTTCCACTACTAAATGCGCGCGCCGGCCGCGAAAAACAAGCCCTTCATATATACAGTCTTATACATAGTTCTTTAGCCGCACGATTTCAAGGATGAAACGAGGCTTTGACACAGCGCCAAAAAAATAAGCGCATGTAACCAACTCTTCAAAAAAATGCCTTCAGCCAGATTCGAACTGACGATCTCCTCATTACTAGTGAGGTGCCTTACCAACTTGGCCATAAAGGCTTCTTGTTTGAGTGGGAAAAAAGTACCGTACCCGACTTTTGAATCCATGACCAGGACAAGCAAGGACACCTTGGCCTCAAATCTATACAATGTTGAGAGCGGAGTATGAATTGCATTGGTGCCCATGCTAACTTGCGAGTCTTTCCGGGTAGAGAAGCACTTTGGGGCTCATAGCAGATGCATGACATTGCATACGAGTACTATATTCGCTCTGGCTACGCACCAACACATTGATAAATCTCTCTAGATTTTCTTGCAGACAAATTGCTTTGATTCTAGTCAATAAAGCATACCGTGCCGATAAGTGAAATAGGTGGGAGAGCACTTGTCTCTAGTGTGTGGCAGATCTTGCGACTGCATATATTCTCGAATGTTCTAGCTCCTCCGAGAACGAATGTGGAGAGACCGCACACACTATATAAGGGAGGATAGTCCGCCTTGCATCCCTTGATTGCTGTAGACAACCTTTTCATTAACCACTTTACAAAATGGATGAAACTCAATTCACAGACAATGCTTTACACATTATTGAACTAGGAACTAAATTGGCAAAGGAAGGAAGCCACTCGCAGGTGCTTCCCTTGCACTTTTTGGCTGCAATGTTGCCTTCAGACGAGCCGGACTCGACGCAATACCTCAAGACATTGGTGCAGAAGGCTCGCTACGAGTGGGCTGATTTTGAGAGAATAATTAACAGGCATTTGGTTCGCTTGCCCTCCCAGAATCCCCCACCTCCGGAGGTCAGATTGAGCTACGGTGCCAGCCAGGTACTTTCCAATGCTGCCAAGATCAAAACTCAACAGAAGGACAGTTACGTTGCCCAAGACCACATTCTTTTGGCCCTTTTAGAAGACAGTTCAATCAAGGACATATTCAAAGAGGCGCAAATGAACGTGGACACCATCAAAACTCAAGCCATTGAGCTCAGAGGAAATACCAGAATTGACTCTAGAACCGCCGACTCCTCTTCTCAAACCGAATTCTTGTCAAAATATTGTGAAGACTTGACTGAAAAGGCTAGAGAAGGTAAAATTGACCCTGTGATTGGCAGAGAAGAAGAAATCAGAAGAGTCATCCGCGTTTTGGCAAGAAGATCCAAGGCTAACTCAGTCTTGATCGGTGAGGCAGGTGTCGGCAAGACTTCCATCGTTGAGGGCGTTGCCCAAAGAATTATCGATGGCGATGTTCCAAGCATCTTGGCAAACTCTCGTCTTTACTCCTTGGACTTGGGCGCGTTGACCGCAGGTGCCAAATATAAGGGTGAATTCGAGGAAAGAATCAAGGGCGTCTTGGCTGATATCGAAAAGTCCAAGGAAATGATTATCCTTTTCATTGACGAGATTCATATGTTGATGGGCGACGGAAAGTCGGATGCTGCAAACTTGTTGAAGCCCATGTTGGCAAGAGGCGATTTGCACTGTATTGGAGCTACGACTTTCGCCGAGTACAGGAAGTTTATCTCCAAAGATGGAGCTTTCGAAAGAAGATTTCAAAAGATTGATGTTCCTGCAACTACAATTCCCGAGACGGTTGCCATTTTAAGAGGATTACAGCCAAGATACGAAATCCATCATGGTGTACGTATTCTTGACTCTGCGTTGGTGACTGCCGCTCAATTGGCATCCAGATACCTCACCTACAGAAGCTTGCCCGATTCGGCAGTTGACTTGATTGACGAAACTGCTGCCACAATTGCCGTGCAAAGAGACTCCAAGCCAGAAGAATTGGACAGCTTAGAAAGACAATTGAATTTACTTGAGGTTGAGATCGCCGCACTAGAGAGAGACAAGGACGCCGACAAAGATTCCAAGGATCGTCTTGAACAAGCTAAGAGAAGAAAGGCTGAGCTCGAGGAACGTTTGTTTCCATTGAGAGAAAGATTCCAACAAGAGCGCTCGGGGCATGACGAGTTGACTGCGCTCAAGAGAAAGTTGGATGAAATGGAGATCAAAGCCCACGACGCCGAGAGAAGACGGGACAACTCCACTGCTGCAGACTTGAGATACTTTGCAATCCCTGAGGTACAGAAAAAGATTGACGAGCTCGAGATTGCCGTCGCAGAGGAGGATGCTACTCACTCAATGCTCACCAATGTTGTCGGTGCTGACGCTGTTGCTGAAACTGCGGCCAGATTGACCGGAATTCCTGTCACCAAATTGACCCAAGCCGAGAACTCCAAGTTGATCAACATGGAAAAGGTCTTGTCTTCAGAGGTGGTAGGTCAATCAGAGGCTGTAAAGGCCGTTGCCAATGCAGTGAGATTGACGAGATCCGGTTTGGCTAACCCTGACCAGCCCGCGTCTTTCTTATTTCTTGGGTTATCCGGTTCAGGAAAAACAGAATTGGCTAAGAAGGTGGCTGGCTTCCTTTTTGCCGACGAGAAGGCCATGATCCGTATCGATTGCTCTGAGCTTGGAGACAAGTGGTCTGCATCAAAATTGCTCGGTGCAGCACCAGGATATGTCGGTTACGAAGAGGGTGGAATTCTCACGGAGGCCGTTTTGAGAAGACCCTATTCTGTGATTTTGTTCGACGAGGTTGAAAAAGCGGCCCCTGAAGTGTTGACTGTGCTTTTGCAAGTTCTCGACGACGGACGCGTGACCTCATCTCAAGGTAAGGTGGTGAACTGCTCCAATGCAATCATTATCATGACATCCAACTTGGGTGCTCAGTATGTGAATGCATCTACTGGAACCAAAATTTCACCTGAGACAAAGGAGTTGGTCATGAATGACGTCAGAAAGCACTTCCGCCCAGAGTTCCTCAACCGTATCTCTTCAACTGTTGTTTTCAACCGCTTATCTAAAAAAGCTATTGCGAAGATTGTGCGCATCAGACTCAATGAGATCCAAAACAGATTCCTAGCCAACGGAAAGGCTGTGACATTGGAAGTTGACGATGCGGCTCTCGAATACTTGTGCCACCACGGTTACTCTCCAGACTTGGGTGCTCGTCCATTGAATCGTCTTATTCAGAGGGAGATTTTGAATAAGTTGGCGATTTTGTTGTTAAAGGGACAGATTCTCGACAAGGAAGTTGCCCGCGTAACTTGTACTGAGTCTGGATTGAACGTCCTCCCCAACCATGATGCGGTTGAAGATGATGAGGATATGGAAGACTGGCAGCAACTCAGTGATGATGAGGAAATGGCTGCTGACCTTGATTAAATCTCGCGTCCAGCTTGAATATAAATACAACGTTAATACAATTAAATACTTTGACTCAATTATTGTAGCCATCTCATCTGATACTTCACCTTCACAACCATGACTGATATGTCACGTTCGTGACAGTCCTTAGGAAGGGGAGAGGAGCATTTCGTACACGCCGTCTTCTCTCTCAGCATAGCAGCCTCAATAACCGCGTTCAACTTTTCTTTTGATGATTGCTCATCTAGAATGTCACCCAAGCATTCACGCACGATATCATTGTCCAAATGTGCCATCGCCCCTGGTGACGCAAACACAAGGATATCATCTTCATAGACGGGCCATCTATAAATTGCGGCATCTGCGGGGACGTCGTACATGTGGTTGTTGCTAATAAATTTTTTGTCCCTCGAGAGCGTAGAGTCAAGCTTGGCTAGGCGCAAGGGTTGTCCATCACTATGCAAAGCTGGCTCTGTGGATGCAATGACTTTGCCATTTCGATGCAAAAAGACACCCAGCTTGCCCATGATGTTAATATTGGCATGCCGCCCAGTGACTTTAGCAACAGCATATCCCGCTGCCCCACGAGTGACTTGCATATTTTCAAGGATGCTGGCGTATGCCAAATTGATTAAATACGAGGTGTCATCAGTATTGTCATTGATCTCGAAGGCAACCTTCAAGTACCGGGCAAACCTTACGGCAAAATTTGCAGAGTCTTCCGTCACAGGAAGCCAGTCGCTATCCCCAGAAATGACACCGGCAATCATTGATCCTGCTTGATTTGTTTTTGAGGCCACGAAACAGTCTTCTCCTCCTTTGGTATATCTTGCAGGAGTTCCAAAAAGGCGAGGGGCCGGCCGGTGCTTAGCTAAAACCTTAAAATATGGGTACTGCTCAAGTCCAAATGTTCTCAATTTGGATAGCTCCTTTGCCTCTTTGATACTTTCTTTCTCCAAATCTCTATTCTCTCTGTATACCACGTCGATTACATGGTCGTGCACTTCGTACGGAGGAGGGGCCTCGTCTTCTTTAGAAGAGAAGTCCAAAAACTCAATTTTTCTCGCTCCATATTGTAGACGAGAGTCTTGATCCTGGGTTCGATTCGTCAATCCATGCTGCGCGAGAGCTCCCTCCTTTTCCGGTTCCACATTCATGCAACGACAGAGCACAAAGAGGGTCACTGCCAAAATGTGCGAAATCATATTTGCAGCCAATACTTTTGAAACAACTGACCGCAAACTAGAGCAAAAGAAGTGTGACTTTGGGGTTCAAGTTGGCTTCGAAAAGCGAGAAGATATACAGAAATTCTTTTGTTTATATAATTTCGATTCTTTGTGTTGAGGTGTCGGCTTTGGTGAACAATGACAGACACGGCTGGCCTACTTCTTTCCTCGAAGCGAGCCTATCTAGGTACGATTGTCACGGTTTGAGCGAACGAAGGTTATTAATTCCCTCTTTTGGCCTCGAAAGATTTTCCGTTCATCAGGCTTTACTGCACCTTCTCTCTTTCTAAACAATACGGAGTAGAAACACCACGTTCGTAAATGCGCCAGGCATTGTCAAGTGCATTTACCGCGACCTGTATCACGGACCAAAGAAGATGGGAAGGTTTTCATGCAGTTGTTTCTTCGATTTTAACAAGAAAGGCCATGGATGATATGATTTTGGTATCCACTCAAGTTATACTTGTTGCGAGACCCTCAAGGTGCATGGGCCAAGCTACCGGCCGCACAGCGAAGAACAATGTGTATTGGAGTTTCTTCCAAATAATCAGTGCAATCTTAGGGGATTCCCGAATTCTTCAAAATATATTATTTTTGGTTTATTATCGAAGTGTATCCCGTGCCAATACTAGAGTTGAGCCAAATGGCCCTTCCTGCAGTACGCTGACACTCATCTCGTGGAGGCAAAACGGAAAAAATGAGCATCGGAAAGAACCTTCAACTACTTACGAAAACATGGCGAGCAGAACGCAGTTTGAGAACTCTAACGAGGTAGGCGTGTTTGCCAAATTGACCGACTCGTACTGTCTAGTCGCTGTTGGTGGCTCCGAAAACTTCTACTCTGCCTTTGAGGCCGAGCTTGGCGATGTGGTACCTATTGTGCGTACTACCATTGCTGGAACCAGAATTGTTGGCAGAATGACTGCTGGTAACAGAAGAGGATTGTTGGTTCCTACACAGACCACAGACCAGGAACTCATGCATTTGCGAAACTCTCTTCCAGACAGCGTCAAGATCCAGCGTGTGGAGGAGCGTTTGTCTGCTTTGGGTAACGTCATCTGTTGCAACGACTACGTTGCCTTGGTGCACCCAGACATCGAGCGCGAGACTGAGGAGTTGATTGCCGATGTCTTGGGTGTCGAGGTTTTCCGTCAAACAATCGCCGGCAATGTTCTTGTCGGCTCCTACTGTGCTTTGTCTAACCAGGGTGGTCTTGTGCACCCACAAACTTCCATTCAAGACCAGGAGGAGTTATCGTCTCTTTTGCAGGTGCCTTTGGTTGCCGGTACTGTCAACCGTGGTTCTTCTGTTGTAGGAGCTGGCATGGTCGTCAACGACTGGTTGGCAGTCTCTGGTTTGGACACCACCGCACCAGAATTGTCTGTGGTCGAGTCCATCTTCAAGTTGCAGGACGCCCAACCGGACGCTATTTCCGGCGACTTGAGAGACACTTTGATCGAGACGTATTCTTAGCTGGCCCCAGCCTTGCATTGTATATTAGAAATGGACGGACACACGCAAACGCTACTTGTAGATACTACTAAGATTCGTTGCTACCATCGGAGGATTTTCTACGTGGAAAGTATATCGACATCTGTGTGGAGAGGAGTCTTGACGGTCTGGTAGGCGGCAGCAAAATTCAGCTTGTAGCCCGGCACACTAACGACAGCCGCTTTTTGCAGTCGCCAATGTCGACACCCAGTCCACTCAGGGCTACTGGATCACCCGATAACGGAACTCTTGGCGATAGCATTTCTTTGTGTCATTATAAGCTTTAGACTGGCCAAGATGTTCCTTCCCCTTCCTTTTTTACCCTCCATGCATTTTGTGTGAATTCACCAGTGCTGCTCCGCACACGAAAAAAGAGCAGCCACCACAAGGACCCTTGCCCAGCTTCGCAGCCAGAGACTCCTCAAGGCAAAAGTAGGCACAGAAAGTGAACACCAATCTTCCCCATTATTCTCCAGCATGATCAGCACATTATTTTGCTCCATCAAGGCAAGCGAGCTAGCTAGGCGGTGCACCGATTCTTGCGTTTTGCGACCGGAGTACATGTGAAGAGTCTTACCCCAACTTGGTGATTGTTCCTGTGTGAGGACCGGGACCCAAGTCTCGTTTACAGCACATTCCCCATACACATGCAAGGGCCAACATCCAGCATCCTTCACAAGATTCGGGGTTCGCTTTAAGTCTATATAGGAAACATTTTTGTTCCAATTGAATCAGAGTGGCATACTTTTGGACACTTTTTACATATTTATTTGCCCTCTGTTCGACCATATGGATTTCCTAGGTATCAAGCGCTCGGCCATACGTGCCGAGGCGTACAAGATGTTGGCCAAGTTGGCGGTGACCACTGATCCGCTGTCGTTCCCAACTTCTCATGCCGACTTGGTGGCTGTGCTGCAACAAATGGGCGAGCCGGGCTTGTCGGATGTTGCCATGTCACGTAACGAGTATGAGATTTTGGTGGCTCTCTGCCACGCCTCGTCTACGGCTCTGCGCTTCCCCAAACAAGCACAGCTCTTGGCCCAGAAGTTCCGTCTCTACTTGCTTGATTTGCCCCAGCAACAATTCTCCGAAGCCGTCTATGCTTCGCTCGGCGAGGACCCACCGTGGCTCAGCTTATGTGAGAAGTTGGTTACGGCCTTAATCAATTTGTCTGTCCACTACGAGGGCCTCTTGATCAACCAGGTTGTGGATACATTCACTGTATTTCTTGATAAGCTCTTTGCCGAGCGGCAATTGGAGTTGTCAAGCTACTTGACGTTACTTGGCTTCATGAATGCCTTAACCAAAGTTCCTGAGTTCTTCACTTCATCGGAGTCCGCTTTTAAGATCTTTTATTTGTTGGACTCTTGCGTCGACAACGTCGAATTCTTGACCAACGCAGAAACCTACTCGGGGTATCTCTCTTCGTATCCGCTCCCTCGGCAATTTATGGCATGCCCATCAGTGACCGACTTTGCCCCAATTTTGTTCCTTCAGGGATTGTCAAGCTTGATGTGTGCAATCACCAATGTGCTCGTCCACAACAAGCGTGGAAGCAGGTCCTTGATGGAGCATTTGCTCGTTAGTATTTCTGCCGATAAGTCTTTTACCCAACAAAAGAGGGAGGGCAATGGACTCAATGGGCATTCCGCTGACAGAAATGCAACCTTTATGCCCTCAAGCAACGGCACTTCTGGAACTCAAAGTCTAGTCAGCGGCTCTAACAGCGTAATTGACGGCGCCACCGAGTCTTCGGTCATCAACTTGTCTCGTCTTGAGCTCGACTTTCTTCAGGGCTTGTCAGAGTCAGCGCTCACAAAAATGAATTTTTTAGACAAGGGCGAAAACTACATTGTCTACTCATCGATGCGCAGATTGAAACTTGGCTACTTGGCCAAGAGCGAGCTTCTTCTGGTCATTGTTTGTGGGACCTTGACGGATGTAGTGGAGCTTGAACCAACAAAGAAGATATTCTATTCGTCCATTGGTATCCAAGATGTGATGTTGGATGTGAATCTCGGATCCGCCATTCTTCAGTTGGGTTCAATACTTGTCTTCAAAGATCAATCTGTAAGCTCTTCACTCACGCGTGCGTTCACCTCCTTGGTTGCAAATCCTCAATTCTCATCGGCCGAATGCCAGGTGGTTTCCAAGGGTGTGGGACTCGCCAGTACGGTCCTCTCTCAAGACGCAGTTGTGACCACCATCTACGCTTTGACTAATTTGCTCTTTGTCGGTAACGACGGCTTGCAATTGGAAGCTAGATCTCGAAGAAATACTAGCTTGAGACATCGGTCGTCAGTCGACGCTGCCCTGGGTCTCCAACAAAATGATGCACCAAATCCTAACAGGCTCATCAGAAATAACACCTTGCTGAAGAAAGCAAGTTTGGATGGAAATGGAGATCTGCATTCATCTAGTTTCAATGAACAAGACTACCGCAAAGTTTGCAAGAATGCAGTTACCGCAATTGGAGAGGTAGTTGGAGCGTGTGGCGATGATAGCGTTAGCACCTTGGCAGTTGCAATCTTGTCTCAGAAGACGATCAAATTGAATAACGTTGCTGCCCCGTTCTTACTCGAGGGTTTGGTGTCATGTGCTCCTTACTTGCCTGAAAGAGAGTTTGTTGTTTTGGTGAGATTGCTCCACAAGTTGTCTTTAGATGCATTCGAGAGCCAAAATAACGAGCTTTTGGCTGTCTTGAACGGTTCGAGATCGACTTTGTCCGGTCTTTTGAAGCCTGAGAACCCGCTCTACAACGTCTACTTGTCGGAGATCTTACTTGCTATCATAAGCCACGGCGACGTGGAAGTTTTGGATCATCACAGGTCTCACAGCGAGATCAGTGCAATTGGGGCACAGATTTCGATCTACTTGAAGCCTTTAGCAGATTTGTTACCTGATGTGCACTTGGGTGAACGTCCATTGATCGTGGAAGATAATCACATCCTCTACTTATTCAGAAACATTTGGTTCAATATGGTTGTCCATGGTTATTCTATCAACTCCAGTTATGCTAAAACACACGCTGCGGAGTTAGAAAGAATCGCCTATAACACCCCACCATTAGCGTCAGACCTTTCATGGAACAGAACAGAAACGTCTTTGGAGCTTAACACAGTTTTGAAGAGGGGTTCGTCAAATCACAACGTTAAGGATCACAAGCACATTGTTGGAGACGTTTTTGAGATTTCCAGAAGTATGTCTTACTCAAAATTGATGTTCTTGGCGTCCGCTCTCTTTGTTGAGTCTTTAAGAGTCAAATCTGGAGATTGTCACACTATATTGAAATACTTTTCAGATCCGTCAATGAAGACCAGTGGAATTGATAAATATCTTGGATCGATCGCTTTTCAGATCAACAAGGACTACATTGATCTCATTGATTGTGGAGCTGACAAGCAATTTTCGGCTCAAAATATTGCAGACCAGTTGACGCACATGTTAACCCTCTGCTGTCATGGCCAAGAAGATTCGCAGGATGCTGCGTTCAGATGCTCTGATTTATTGATCAACCGAGTCCCCTCATCATTATGTCACCACATAAGTTTGTTCGCCTTATTTGATCTCTTGACGATATTACATGACAGCGTGGTTGATTCTGAAGTGAACCAATATAACCCAAAATTTGTCTTCACTGCTAAGAAGACGGGAATCACCCTCAAATTGCCTGACTCGTATTCGTGGAGAACTGAAACCTTCTCTAGATTGCATGAGAAAGCTAAGAATTGGGTCAAATTTCTTTTGTTGAGGTGTAACTATGATACCAAAAATTTGATCCAATCGTATGTCTCCGAAGCTGAAAGGTTTCAATCAAATACAGTGATCAACTTTGGTGTTTCATTTGCTTTGGAAATGGCCGGCTCAATTGGTCCAACCGATCGTGAATTGACACACCTCCCCAGAAACACGAAGGTCTCTACCTTCAATTTGCTTCCTCCGCTTATTTCACAATTGTCCTGGAGATCGAACTTTGTGTCTGATGTGATGGACAGAGTTTCATTTTCATCTCCTGAAAGTAGTAGCAAAGCTTTGCGGGACCTTCGTGAACAAGTTTCCACGTTTAAAGACGTCATTAATGATCCAGAGAGTCACGTTCCGGTGCAAGATGTGACTGACATGTTAAGTGAGATTGCAGGATTCGCTTTGGTACAAGACTCTAATTTGGCTGAACTTGTGCGCTACCTTGTTGACATCCCATTCTTGATTTTTGAGTCAAGTTCAATGCGAGCTGCGACCGGAATCTGGGGTGCTGTCATGAAAGAAAAACCAAACTTATCCATTTTGATTATCGCAGAGATTGCTAGAAACTGGGAGAATTCAATCAGGTTGAAACAAGGAATTTTTTCAAGGAGTTTTGATTTGACTGACCCTGAATTCAGCAAGATGGAATACTCGCCTACTGACTTTACGCATGCTTCGAAGGTGGCAGCAAGTGTCAACCGCTCCTTCCAGCCTCATTCTGAGATCATTAAAATTTTGACCTCTAGTTTTGAGGCTACGATGAACCAAAGTGATCATCTTTTGAAGATCTTCACACGATTCGTGAATGCGGGATTGAAAAATCTCCTCAACGGTAGCTTGCATCCGTTTGCCAGACTCATAAGGTTCGAATTGACAAAGTTTGCTTTCAACATTTTGAATTACCACAGCAGATTGGGCTCAAGAAGTTGTCAAAGATTAACTGAGTCTGTTTTTGATAGTTCCTTGTCCTGGTTCAAAGCTAGACCAAGCTATCCATTTGGTTCCAATTTGCTCAAGATCAAGGCAGATTACACCCTACTCAAGGAAGTGGCTACTCTTTTAAACCAAGCTAAAACATTTGGTAATGAATTCTTGGAGCAGAAGAAAACGCTTTTGATGTTCTTCATGGATGACGAAATTTCTAGAATCGGAGTTTGGTTGAATCCAACTCACCCAAGTGAAAGCGGTGGAACTTATATCTCAAGGCAGTTATCTGGAGAGCATATCACTCGAGCATATTCCATAGACCCACAATTGGCTCTTAACCTTGCTCATAGGTACAAGATCAAAAACTTGGATGAATTGCTCCAGAAATTGATTTCGGAGAACCCAGTGCCTGCAATGGCATACGCAGACGCAGTACAGTACTTCATTGGCGTGAATGCCGGCTCGAGCATGCCTTCCCACCAGTTGCTTTTCTGGCAACCGCTATCGCCAATTGATGCCATTACGTTGTTTTTACCCCCTTTTGGCAAGAATCCGTACATTTTGCAGTACACTATGAGATCTCTTGAGCATCATGATGTCAATTTGACATTTTTCTATGTTCCGCAGATTGTTCAGTCGTTGAGATACGATTCAAAGGGATACGTGAGGAGATTTATATTGGAGACTGCTCGTGTTTCTCGCCTTTTTGCCCATCAGATTATTTGGAATATGTTGGCCAATAGTTACAAGGACGAAGATGCCACCGATCCCGACTCATTGAAGCCAGCCCTAGACAACATTCAGGAATTGATGTTGAGAAACTTCAGCAGGGAAGATCTCTTATTCTATGAGAAGGAATTTGGTTTCTTTGATGAAGTCACTTCCATTTCTGGTAAGTTGAAGCCATACATCAAGAAATCGAAGGCTGAAAAGAAGATAAAGATCGATGAGGAAATGAGCAAGATCGAAGTGCAGCCCGGAGTGTATTTGCCAAGTAATCCAGATGGCGTGTTGGTCGATATCAACAGAAAATCTGGTAAGCCCTTACAGTCGCACGCCAAAGCTCCGTTTATGGCGACATTCAAAATCAAAAAGGACGTTGAAGAGGTGGATGACTATGGTAAGCTTGTGACTGTGCCAATTGAGAAATGGCAAAGTGCCATCTTCAAAGTAGGAGATGATTGCAGACAGGATGTGTTGGCCTTGCAATTGATTTCTGTGTTCAGAACCATCTGGTTGAATGCTGGTTTGGATCTTTACGTTTTTCCATATCGTGTTACTGCAACTGCTCCTGGTTGTGGTGTGATTGATGTCTTACCGAATGCTACGAGTAGAGACATGCTTGGAAGAGAGGCAGTGAATGGGTTGTACGAATATTTCATCACAAAATTTGGACCAGAGACCTCCATTGAGTTTCAACAAGCCAGAAATAATTTGGTACGCTCTTTGGCTGCCTACTCCATCATCTCCTACCTTTTGCAATTCAAGGATAGACACAACGGTAACATCATGTACGATGACCGCGGACATGTTTTGCATATTGATTTTGGCTTCTGCTTTGACATTGTGCCCGGAGGTGTCAAGTTCGAGGTTGCGCCGTTCAAGTTGACCAAAGAAATGGTGATGGTGTTGGGAGGATCTGATCACACACAAGCTTACCAATGTTTTGAAGAGTTGTGCATCAAGGGATTCTTGGCATGCAGACCGTACATGGAGACCATTGTGAGATGTGTGAACCCAATGTTGGAAAGTGGTTTACCCTGTTTCAAGGAAACAACCATCAAGAAATTGCGCAAGAGATTCGTGCCGAATAAGGGCGACAAGGATGCTGCCTTACACTTTAAGGGCTTGATCAAGAAGGCGTACGAGAGTTTCTACACGACCGGCTACGATGAATTCCAAAGGATCACAAACGGCATTCCCTATTAAGAAGGCACTCATGGCTGAATCAAAGCGACAAGAGAATCTGGCGCGGGCGGTGTCTTGCCAGCCACGCAATTCCCGATGTCTATGGGTAATTGTGCGTGATGTGAACGGGCAAAATGTGGAGTACACACGTATCACAGAATCCCGCAGGCGCGACAGCGTAAGACATCAGGAGAATCACTAACTAGACATTTGTATATTCAAGTTCTTGAAGAAACGTCAGAGAGTAGCAAACAATCTAGTGGTCATTCATCGCAAAATCCCCTTCTGCTATTTTTGGATCAGCCCTGTTTTACTACACCTTCCGCGTCAAGTATACTACCTCACAGCCTTGATCGCGGCTGTGTGCACACCCTCACTGATCCACAGGGAAAATCCTCTAGCAAAGCTATAACCGCTACACCTCTAGGTCTGATTGTTTTCGTGTGCTTTGCACTTTGCAATAATCGAGATATCAGCCTTGTTCTCGCTTGCCAGTGTTTTCTCTTCTCTTACTCGAACTACCTCCAACCGCTCGCGAACTACACCTTGTTGTGATCCTTCTTCTTAGCCGTCTTTCCCTCGTCAGCTAGACTTGGAAGCAGCCAAGAGTCACACATATTTTGCTCCTTCTTGTCTGGAGTGAAGCCCTCTACGCTTAGGCTCAACAAAAATTCTCTGCGTTCCTTGTGAATTTCACCTCGACTACCTGAGGTCCACTTTTGCTAGCATCGTTTGAGACAATGAGACTTTCACCGATTTTCCCGATTTGGGCTCTTCTAGTGCTTGTGGCGTCCGCCCACAATCTTCTCAAGGCTTCGTCTTTGTTGACTTGTATGGATAACTCTCAGTTGTGGGCTTCCTACCTTAACGTCGTGTACTTGCCGGACAACAATTCGGTCAGTTTCGACATCCAAGCAGTCTCCAATATCAACAACGTCAACGTCAGTGCCGAGATCACGTTGATTGCATACGGTATTAATGCTCTTGAGCAGAAGATCGATTTGTGTAAATTGCTGTACACCGAGCTTTGTCCATTGACTTCCGGTCACTTGGACATTACTTTCGACTATGACGTTTCCGAATCAATCAAGAAAGAAATTCCTTCCGTTGCATACACGATTCCTGACTTGGATGCTAGAGTACGTCTTATGGTCTACAACACCGATACGAGCGAGAACTTGGCTTGTGTAGAAGCCGTGGTTTCCAATGGTAAGACGGTGCAAACGAAATACGCCGCTTGGCCGATCGCAGCTATTGCAGGTTTTGGTTTGATTACCTCTGGTGTGGTATCTGTCATCGGTCATTCTGCGACTGCAGCACACATTGCATCCAATTCGATGTCCTTGTTCGTTTACTTCCAGTCCGTGGCCATCACATCAATGTTGGCTGTTGCCAAGGCTCCTCCAATTGCTGCCGCATGGGCTCAAAACTTCCAGTGGTCTTTGGGTGTCATTAGAATTGCCTTTGTTCAGAAGATTGCTAATTGGTATCTTCAGTCTACCGGTGGAACTCCAACATCCATTTTATCAAATACTCAAGTGTCCGTGTCTGTTCAAAAGGTGAAAAGAGGACTCGAGTACGCTTCGAATGCTGTTTTTGGTACCAATGTGGTTCCTGCCCTCGAGAAAAGACTTTCCATCGCGGTTGATTCTGACACATCGTTGCAAAACGATCATTTGAACTCCACCTTGTATACCACCAATGAGAAAGCAGCACTTCTGGGAACAAGAGTCTTGATTTTGCGTGGAATTCAAAGAGTCGCTTACTTGGCTAGAATCGAAATCACAAGTTTGTTCATGACTGCAATGATGTTTTTGCTCTTCTTTACGTTTGTGATGATTGTTTGTATGACATTCTTCAAAGCCATCATTGAGATCTGTGTCAGAGCGAACATCATGCATGAAGGGAAGTTCAATGAGTACAGACAACATTGGTCCAGCATAATCAAGGGTGCTTTGTACAGATTGCTTCTCGTTGCTTTGCCTCAAATCGTTGTCTTCTGCTTTTGGGAGTTCACAACCCATGACTCTGCTGGGCTTGTGGCTGTTGCAGCATTCTTCATTCTTATGTCTTTCGCCTTATTGGGATTTGCAGCATTCCGCGTTGTGGGTTTGGGCAGAAGATCTGTCAGAGAACACAAGAACCCAGCTTACCTCTTGTATGGCGATGGGCTCTTCTTGAACAAATTTGGCTTTGTCTACGTTCAGTATAGAGCCGATTGTTACTACTTCGTGAGCTGCTCGTTGATCTACATTGTTTTGAAGACATTCTTTGTTGCTATTTTGCAGACTCACGGAAAGGTTCAAGCCCTTCTCGTTTTTGTCATTGAGCTCGCTTACTGTGTGGCAGTCTGCTGGATTAGACCATACATGGACAAGAGAACCAATGCGTTTAACATCACCATTTCTGTGATCAACACTATTAACTCCTTGTTCTTTGTGTTCTTCTCATATGTTTTCAAACAACCAGAAGTTGTTGCATCGGTCATGGCGGTTGTGTTCTTCGTTTTGAACGCTGTTTTTGCTTTATTCTTGTTGATTTTCACGATTGTCACGTGCGTATTGGCGTTGGTGTATAAGAACCCCGACGCCAGATACCAGCCCATGAAAGACGACAGAGTCTCGTTCTTGCCTCGCATTGGGAGAAAGACTGGTCCTCAAAATGCCGGTGACAACGAGGATATTGAGTTGGCTGCCTTAGGCGCTAGCGCTATGAAGGGCCACGAGCACGCAAAGGAGGCCGGCTATGGCGATTCTTCCGATGAAGACTTCAGAAACAAGGGAACTGCTTACAGACCAACTTACGACGACACCGAGAGCGTTTCGAAGCAATCCTCTTTGGAAGCCCAACAACCTGCCTCTACAATTGTTGGCAATTCCAACAACGCATATCAAAACTTCCAAACTTCGTACGCTGGTCGTAGCAATCGTGAAAGTGGGGCTTATCACGGCTACTATGACAGAAATAATCAAAGCAGCGGAAACGTGTACAACAAGCAAAGCAAAGGCAACGTCGCGAGTCGCGACTACCTTTAGTCGCATTTTAAAATTACAGTGTTTATTTAGGTACAAAGTTCATCATTCGAAATATTTGCAAGTGCTGGACATTTAGTCTGTGACCAGCCAATGACAGGCCTTTGATCCTGTGAATCTGCCTTGATAGCTATAAATTTGTCTTACATCTCCGACTGACAAAAGTTGATATTGGCCTGAAAGACGCAAGTAAGAAACAAATTGAGCCAAGTCACTGGTATACAATCTGCATCCGTCTCATCTTTAGCTGAATCCACTTTTGGCAGACTTTTTCGACCCTGAGTTTCATTTTTATCCTCACTGTTCGTGCCACTGTTTGTGTCATCGAAGTGTGTTACGGCCGTTGAATTTTTTTGGCCTGCTGTTTCTCCTTTGACTTCTCTCTTTTTCAATGTGGTAGGGTTTTGCGTTCCTTGTTCGGAATTGCTATTTTGCATCACATTGGTGGTAGGTTCGCCACCGTAGGCACGATGATGTGGCATTCGGTATTCCGGCTCATCATCGTCACTTTTGTGCTTCGCTTTGATTGACGACTTTATCCACAAATACAACTTCTTTAAGAAGTAACCGCCATGCGATTCGTCATCTTCAGAGTCATCTTCGGACTCATCTTCGTGGTCTTCATGGTAATGATCATCCGGGTATTCTCCATAATCGTTTTGACCATCTTCATCTTGCATATGATTAAAATTCTCGTTTTCTTCGTGGTCCTCATAATCGGAATCTTCATCGTGCTCTTCATCCTCGTCGAGTTCCTCGTGATGATCATCATGCCCATCATGCTCATCATAATCTCCCTCGTGGTCTTCATGGAGCTCATGGTCTTCATAAGCTCCATCAACCTCGTGAAAGTTCTCACATCCATGATCGTCAGCTGAGTCTCCATGGCTGTCATCGTGATCAATAGTGCAATCATCAGCTTTAGGCCCCTTGAATCCGAGCGGGGGGTCAATGTTACTTTGTTTCAGCTTCGCGAAGCCATTAGGTGAATCTCTAGTGACCAAATGTTCAACTTCAATGTAAGGGAGAATAGCTTGTGGGCACTTCCATTTTGAGCCCTTAGGAGGGTTAACAAAGCTCAGCTGAAAGTCGTGTTCGATGGTGAGACAACTATCCAATGCCTCGCCATTCTTCACTTTGAGAGATTCATCGCATGATTGGTAGCAACGCGTTTTCAACAACATGAAAAGCGGAGAGTCTATCTTGGATTTCATGTCGCCAGGTGCATTGAAAGCATTGGTGGTTGGTGTTCCCCGTGGGACAGCACGAACAGGAGAAAGTGCATGTGCTTGACTAGGTTGGTTCTCGAACAAATCTTCTCTTTTCCAAATTTGATCTCTTTTCCAGATATGAACATATGCAAGTCGGCGAGAGGCGGACATGGACTTCATCAATGGTGACTCGGGACCCAAGACGGGAACAACACCCATCGATGACAAGTCAAGTTTGGGTGTAGTGGCATTGTTTCGGGTGGGGACCACTAATGCCAAGGCAAATCTGAGTAGGAGAAAGATCGCAAGGAATGTATTTTGGTAGCGCATGTTTGTGTTTGGTGAGAACGAAACTCTGGGATTGGGTGCAAAATTTATAGTACCGTGCGAAACAGAGCATTTGCAGCCAGCACAAACTCGTGCAGGGAATTAAAGCTGTCAACATAATAGAAACCAATACAAAAGAGGCCCATGGCATAAAATTAATAGCGCTATTTCATGGCTCGATTTAATTTGCCAAGACTTGTAGTATTTTAATTCATCTATTTCCGGGCGGGAAGCACTCTGCGAGCGAATGTTTCAAGGCAGTGCAGTTTTCTGCGCCCGTTCATTGGGCATTGAACCTCGAAAATCACATTTCTTCTGGCATCGAGAAAAGCGTACATTTTTAGGCTTTGCAATGAACTTGCATTGTCATGTTAGCTTATATGGTCGTTATGGCATACGATGACCGTATGTGGCCCGCGGAGTAGGAGCGACATACAAATCGTCTAGTTCATGCTCAGGGTACCTGAGTGTTTCTGCCCTGGAAGTGAAAGACAGATGGTTGTTCATTTTCATGTTGTGAAGTTGGGCGGGCAGGCGCTCGTAATGCTGATGGGGAGTTTCCACCGTGATGGTTGCGTTTGGACCGAACGACTCAAGCAATGTTTTGCGCGTGATATAGAGAGTCGTGAGGTACATGATCAACGTTACCATCCAAAAAATAAATGACAATATGGTGAAAGCAGCCAAGACCTGGCGAAGGCGGCAAATTTTGGCAGTGGCACAGTTGACATTGCTGGCCATATTGGTGATGGAAATGACGAGAGAGACGGCACCGATTATGCATGCGAGAACACAAAAGAAAACACCATTTTTGCGCTCAAATGTGACGGTACGGAGAATGAATAGCAAACATACCATCAATGAAATTGCGCCGTCCGCGATGAAGAAGCGGTATATCGAAAGGTTAACTCTATGATCCGATGTGCTAAGGGTGCTTGCCATTGCAATCACCACTGCAGAGAGACACATTTGAAATACGTCCACGAAATTGCTGAGTGTTACCACGCACCAGTAGTGATCTCGAATGGTGCCTTCCTGAAAGACAGTGTCGGGGCCTCTGCGCCAAACCAGAATTAGAGGCTTATTCAAAACTCTGTCGGCAAGCAAACGTTCAGCAGGCACAGGTTTTTCTGTTACCACTACCGAAGGCGGGCGAGCTAAAAGGTCTTGTTGCTGTGCAGCGTAGTCACGAGAGTCCTGGACTACCGGTAGCTCTTGATTATCGTGCATATTAAGCAGGATGTTGCGGTGGCCATACTGACTATTTCGCTGTTTTGGAGGAGGATTGGGAGGCGGTAGCGTGTAGTATAACTTGTTTTGAGCAATCGACTGTTCTCGAATAGGCATTTCGTGGACCAGGGGTGCAAAGGGTGCAAAATGGCCACCTCTTGAGGCATACTGGCTCTCGGCAGAGTCTCCAGCATAGACATCATAAAGATCCTCACGGGCATCATAGACGCTCGAGCCTTGGGCCAGCTCTGCTATCTCTATTAGATTGAGAGGTCGCGGTGGAGAAGGTTCGTATGCTGCGTCATGTGGAATGTCTGTTGGAGTAGTATTTCGCGAGCGCTGACGGGGGATCTGCTTTCCATACTCGAATCGCGAGAGATCGCTGACCACCCGTAGGTCTTCTTTGCCATAGGGCCGTATACGCTCCATGGATAGCGGGGCGTAGATTGAGGACTGAGAGTACGGTGGTAGTTAGTTGGTGATAGCCGCAAGCAAGTAGGATGCAAGGCTGGCTCATTACATTACCGAATCGGGCCAAAAGCACAACATTCTACGTCAAATGCAGCTAGCCAGCGTTTGCACCAGACGGAGTTGGCGGGCTTAGAGGGCATTGCAAACATTCCATCTGAAGCTGGCGGGACCGATATTTATCGCTGGCTAGTTGAATGAAGAGAGTAGTCTGTGTTATCTGTGTGGAGCACTGCCTGCGCTACGATTCATGTTGCTAACTAGGAGTTCGAACAGACAAGCACCATCTTGAATTTGCCTCAATCACTGATTAACATGTAAAAAAGGGACATTACCCCGGGTTTTCTGGTTTTTTCAAGATTCTTACCCATTGGCGGAAGTGTTCTAGGGCCCCGGAGTAAGCGGAGTTCTTCTTCCTGCAGACGCCAGATCAGCTAGGTCACGACCACCCCAAGCAAGAAGGATCAAGGAATTCCATACCGGTGGCAAATTCGAGGGCGGATTCCACGACTTACGCACCCCCGAAATACTTTAACTGAAGACTCCTCTTTCCATATGGCAAGTGGCTGCAATTAATTTTCGCGGAGCTGCGCAAGAGCCCTGTACAGCGCTTGAGGGGTACTTGCGGAGCAACGATTGCAAATCGGCCCGAGAGCCCAATGGTGGAGCCAATCGAGACACTGACTTGCAGGCAGAGCAACAGTTTTGATAGATGCCGTAATATTTTTTACTAGCTGCCGTGATACTGACACCCCGCTTTTGGAATTGTCGTCCTGCAACTTCAAGAAAATGCCTAGGCAGAAATACGGCGTCTGAAACTTACCCCGGACTGCGAAGCGTACGCCTGGAAGAGTGCCTCACAAAGGCCCTGGGATGTGAAACAAAACCTTAAAGATCGGAAAACTATCCATTGTCAAAGAATGGGACGTTGCTTTATCATTCAGTAAATTAATAGAAGATATAGTCTTCAACAGTCCTCGAAGGCGGTGCTATTTCCAGCAGGCAGCCCCGGCTCCGTCAGAAAAAAGCGCTTCTTCGCATTTGGCGCGCACTCATTGGCTAGCCCCGGGGATTTTCGGACACACAGCAGCCTACGTAGAACAGTGACAAAAAAACCTCCACAGGATCCTGACACATCAGACCAGTGTATTTTCCACAAGAAACTGTTTTCTGTCTCGCATACACCACTCGAAACGCTGACACAAAATGTTGACTAGAGCCGTTAGAAGCAATCTGCGCCGTTTGCCCCAGGCCGCCAGATCCGGTGCTAGATCTGCCTCCTCGATGACCAGAACCCTCATGACCAGGGCCGTCATGGCCCCAAGAGTTGGCTCCGCCATGCCTCGTTTGACTTTCCACAGATTCGGCTCCACATCCGTCAAGGTGCCTGAGATGGCCGAGTCCATCACCGAGGGTACTTTGTCTGCTTTCAACAAGGAGGTCGGAGACTACGTCGAGGTAGATGAGCTTGTCGCCACCATTGAGACCGACAAGATCGACGTTGAGGTGAACGCTCCCGTTGCCGGTACTATCACCGAACTCTTGGTGAACGTCGAAGACACCGTTGAGGTTGGTCAAGAGATCATCAAGATTGAGGAGGGTGCTGCTCCAGAGGGTGGTGCAAAGAAGGAGGAGAAGAAGGAGGAAGAGGAGCCAAAGGAAGAGAAGAAGGAAGAGCCAAAGGAGGAAAAGAAGGAAGAGCCAAAGAAGGAGGAGAAGAAGGAGCCCAAGAAGGAGGAGAAGAAGGCTGCCCCAAAGAAGGAGGAGAAGTCTTCCAAGGAGAGCAGCGGTAGCGAAGCCTCTTTCACTTCTTTCTCCAGATCCGAGGAGAGAGTCAAGATGAACAGAATGAGATTGAGAATCGCCGAGCGTCTTAAGGAGTCGCAGAACACCGCCGCTTCCTTGACCACCTTCAACGAGGTCGACATGTCCAACTTGATGCAAATGAGAAAGTTGTACAAGGACGAGGTCTTGGACAAGACTGGTATCAAGTTCGGTTTCATGGGTGCTTTCTCCAAGGCTGCCGCTTTGGCTTCCAAGGAGATTCCAGCTGTCAATGCCTCCATCGAGAACGGCGACACCATGGTCTTCAGAGACTACATGGACATTTCTATTGCTGTTGCCACGCCTAAGGGTTTGGTTACACCTGTTGTTAGAAACGCTGAGTCCTTGTCCATCTTGGGCGTCGAGCAAGAGATCACTCGTTTGGGTAAGAAGGCCAGAGACGGTAAATTGTCCTTGGAGGACATGGCCGGCGGCACCTTCACCATTTCTAACGGTGGGGTCTTTGGTTCTTTGTACGGTACTCCTATTATTAACTTGCCCCAGACCGCTGTCTTGGGTTTGCATGGTGTCAAGGAGAGACCAGTCACCGTCAACGGCCAAATTGTTTCCAGACCCATGATGTACCTTGCATTGACTTACGACCACAGAGTCTTGGACGGCCGTGAGGCTGTCACCTTCTTGAAGACCATCAAGGAATTGATTGAGGACCCAAGAAAGATGTTGTTGTTCGCTTAGATGCGTTCAAGCGTCGATACATATACCAAGAATTCTAAGTATACACATATTCGTAAGAGCCGTTGTAGCTAGCTCGTGGGTAGTTTGAATCACGAGGTAACCCACTCTTACGATATCGCTTGTATCTGTTTACTCTCACATCACAATATTCACTTTTTTGCAGCAGGTTTAACCTGTAGGAGCTAAGCCCATTTATTCCGCAGGTGTAGCTGTCAAAATTCTAAGCCTTGCACCAGAGTTCCTCACGACACATTCCAATCATATTTTCAGATCGCGGCTACCCCATATTCGATGTAATGCAAGCATCTGTGCGCTCGAGCTGGGAACTTCCGTGTAACTCGCATTTGTTCTCGAGGCCCTGAGGCATACTAAATTCTGAAACAAAGCTGAACGGCGCGCGACACTGCTCGTCTGCTTTAGACCTGCCTGGTTCGGGCGCCGCAGCGCATCGTAAAGCTGAGCCGCTGCACTGATTCCGAAGCAGCGGAGCCGTTGGCCCCTATGAGCCACGCCTGGGCCAAGATAATGGGGTGTCGCCAACGGCAGAAGTGCATCTCTTCCCACGCAAGCCTGCAAGAAATCTGGCAGCGTGGCGCACGGCATGCAGAGCCCACCCGGGGACTAACGTGATGTGCCGCATTAGGAAAGCTATAAACAAGCAAGGTTGGCCCCATGCAGGCAATCAGGGTGCGATTTGCATCCATTGATGTTTTCATTTGACCCGAATGAGGGAACAGCTTCCACAAGAGCCTCAATCCCATCTAATGGACGTCAACTATAACCTCCCCAATCCGGCAATTGGGTATTCAGCCGTTGTGCCTCAAGCTTTTCCTCATACTTTGTCTTTGCGCTTTTCGCGGTATATTGTCTCCAACTCCCCGTGGTATTGCCCGGCATCACCAACTGTTCTTTCTTCTTTCTAAATAAAGCTCTTTTCGGCTTCAATTTCACAGCAGCAGGCTCAGTTCCCTGTGCCAAATATCCACGTCTGAGCTCATTGCGTTGTCCCCGTCTCGTTATATCCCCAGTGTGTTTTGCTCCTGCGCTCCACCGCCTCTCCCGACCGTCTACAAGTTTGTTTCCCAGTTTTGCCCCATAACACAGCACAAAGAAAAAGGGCTTCTCAACGTCCAGAACCCTTCGGCTAGCTCCGAGTATCGCTGATCTCCTGATATATCCATCTTCTCGAATTCCGCATCGGCCACAATGGACTCGTTAAATTGGGATGAGTTGGTCTCCATCAAGACCCCAAGTGGACAAGCCGCCACCCAGCCCGACGATGAGTTTTCCTACTACATGCCCGAGTACAAAAATTTCGACAGTCTCTTCAACGACGCCCTATGCACGTTACAAGAGTTGGACGTGCCCTCGGGTTACCCTCCGGCCCAAGCCCCAACACTGAGAGTGCCCACTACTAGCCACAACCATCAGAACTCATCGTACTTCAAACACTCCAAGAAGCCAAGTGGCACGGCCATCTTCGGCTTTCTAGACCATAACAGAGAGCTTTCCTTGGGAGGCACTGGCAGCGAGGAAATGCTGCGTGTCTTCAAGCCACAACAAGAAAACGTCAAATCAATTTCGCCCTCTCAGCTCGCCAGATCTTCTCGCCCTACGATCTCCAATGAGCAGTTGGACTTCAATTTTGATCAGTCCTTGGAAGAATGCAGGCCCATCTCACTTGGTGCAGAGGTTACAAAGATTTCTAAAGATGAGGACATAATTGTCACCACGTCAAACGTCAAGTCTTACAAATTTCCTCCAGATCCTTCCGATGGCTTGAGTGGCGCTTTTCCAAATTCTCAGCGAATTCAGACGATACAGCACCCTAAGCAAGGTGCCCATTATCCAGATGACATCGAAGGGCTCATAAGCACGTCCGATTCGCCAAAGCAAAGGAAATTCGTGCCTATTCCTGTGCAAGAGCCCGTTGCTGACAACATAATGTTGCCCAATTCTTTTCGACAAAACGCTTCTTCTCCAATGACATTGGCGTCTCAGACAAGCCTGCCCTCTAAGGAACCAAGGTATACTGTAAAGCCTGAGGCAAGAATGTTCCAAGGGGCAGCCACTTCCGAGAATATAAGGCGGGACACTCTTGATATGAACATGAATGTGTTCTTGCCTCCTCCGTCGAGCTGTTCGCTGACTCACGACTCACCAGAGCCGCATAGTCCTCTGCCTCTGTATCTCTCGTCGCCAATACGGCTACGTCCGGACATGTCTCCACAAATGGACAAGAGAAACTTTTACAATCCCCAATTTTACTCCGATGATGCTGACTGCTACTATAATGATGCAGGGAGCAGTCTAAATTCTTCTCCTGTTCATGCTCCAGGAAGAGATGTGCTGCAATCTTCTCCAATACGGCATTCTAAACGAGGCAATGACACATTCGCAGATGACACGGTAGTGGATGTGAACGAAACGATTCTCCAGCTTACCCCACACAAGAACTCCATGCCTATGACGCCGAACAACAACAAAATCACTTTGGAATGGAGCCCGATTATCTCTCCGAATGGAAAAGCAACGCGAGATGTTCGTAAAGCAATTCAAGATCTCTCACCTCGCAGACTAGTGAAGAAGACATCTCTTCTACCGCCCGGCGAACTTGACAGATACTGGGAGGGACCAGACGAAAACAAAGTTTTTACTTGTACATTCAAAAACTGCGGGAAGAAGTTCACCAGACGCTATAATGTGCGGTCTCATATTCAGACTCATTTGAGTGACAGGCCTTTCACTTGCACATACTGCCCAAAGAGCTTTGTCAGACAACACGACTTGAATCGACACATCAAGTCACATTTAATTTCTAAACATTGCAGATGCAAATGCGGTAAAGAATTTACGCGTATCGAAGGTTACAAGAAACATTTAGCGAATGGAGTATGCATGCGGGGATATGATGACGGTGGCAGTATCTCCAAACCGGGACCACATCGTCATAAAGCTGAGAACATTTTAGACGGTCTCACTTCCAACAGACTCAACGAGGAATTAAGGCTTGAAGTTGATTGATTATCACTCGTTTCACCCGGAATGGAGTCAATTGCTAGCTACTCTCGTTGATATTTGCAGAAGTCGTGTCATTTCGATTTTAACACTTACATTCATTTCGAGAATAGCATATGGGTTCATTTCTACACAAGGTTAGGCTCAGGCAACAAGAATAATAGACAATTTAAATGCTATAATGAAACAACATTAACGCTCCTCCGCTCTGGCTGCCGCTGCTGCCGCCTCCGCTTCTGCTTCCTCTTGTTTATGTACCTTTAGATGCTGATTGAGATTGTCAGTACGACTGAATTTTTTCAGACAAATTGTGCAGTCGTAGGGTTTTTCTGCTGTGTGTAAAGAGCGAAAATGCCTTTTCAAGTGCTCTTGCCGTTTGAATCTGCGAGAACAGTATCCACAAACAAATATTTTCGACTGATCCTCCATATCAGCAGCTTTGTCTTCTTTGCGACCTCTAGTCTTAATGTTCGGTCGAGCTTTTGACAAAATTTCAGTGTTTGCTGGAAGGTCCAAAGACTCTAAATCAATTTCAACCAAGTTGCTTTGCTGGGGTTCAGCTTTGACCAGGCTCGCCTTTTTTTTCATAAGGCGAGACCCCAAGATTCGCTTTGAAGCATTTGCAAATGCCAGCTGTCCGGATGGCGATTGTTCAAAGTTCGAAGAGTCCCTTGATCCCATTGACTGTTGGGAATTTGTAACACTGATACTCAGCTGACAATCGTTCTCATAACTGGAGACAGAAGCGACTTTCGAGTCGTCGCTTTCGATCTTCACTTGAAGCTCCAGTCTAATTGCATTGTCAGCTTTCTTTTTGCTTTTCTTCCCAACTAGGTTTCTTCTCTTGCCTACTCGCGTGAATAGGGCTCCATAATCCGGTTCCTGTGCGTTATTGCCGGATGCCAGACCAGCGGATTCGACATTTTGTAGAGAAATAGAACCATTCTTGATAGAAGGATCCAGTTTGTGAGAATCCTCCTTGACAAGTTCCGAGCCCAATGCGTTTTCAGATTTTAAAGAATTTTGACTTGCCAGCTCGGGTCTGACGTCAGAGGTGCCTTCCAGAGACTTTGCTGGAATGAATCGCGTAAAAATCCCTCGCTTCGTTCGCTTGGCTTTCTTTTGAGGCGAACCATCTTGATCCAACATGACATCATCTTCATGTCCTTGCTCAAAAGATTCTTCGGCTTTCATAGGCTCGAGATTCGAAGGCTCAAAATCAGCGGGATTAGCTAAAGTCGAAGTCTTGAAGATGCTGCGAATGGAGTGGCGGGGATGAGAGACTTGCGCCGACCAATTGCTTTGCGATGAGGTATCTTCTCGCTGCAATGGCAGCTTCCGGTCCCGGTCCATGAATGAAAAATAGCTCGCAAATGATCTTTGAGACCTAGGAGGAACATTTGCACCCGAATGGCCACTATCAATGGATAAGCGACGTCGCTGATAGAGATCAATGGATGCTCTGCTGACCAGAGCTGGCGGCTGGTCAATCAGTGATCGTAGAAATTGCTGTGCTGAAAAAAATGACGGCTGTGTTGAATGCAACGAACTTACAGATGGTGTGAACGAAGTTGTGGTAGTCAATGGCAGTAAGTCACAGCCACCCATCAGAACCGAAGTGCGATGGCTGGTATTATCACGCGCATCATGAAACCCATTCGCAACAACTAGCAGCTGGTGATCTGTAGTTGATCCGTAAGAATAAATTTGAGGATTCTCATCACCATCTGGTGAACTGTAATTGGGAGTTATTGCAAAAACATGATCATTTGCTTGTGCAATATCCGGCAGAGCTTGCTGCTGCCCAACATGTAGAGAATTCCTGTTGACAGAATTGAAAGAAAGAGGGGTTCCGATTGAGCCGTCGAGCGACTCAGGATTCAAGTGTTCAGCGTAAAATCGCGAGCTCTGCTGACCAGGCGAGTGCTGATTGGAAGCAAAAGGGCCGACATCTCTTGGGAATCGTTGCGGTTTGTTTAAATACAATCGAGATTTATCATGTTGCATATTGCTGGACATGTCTTGAATGTGTTGCTGGTTGAATATCAGGTTGAGGTTAGAATACAGACCATGGTCTAATTGTGGAGATTGATTTGGGTATATGGCCAGCTGCATAGCTGGTTGATCTGTGAAAGATTGTGAGATTTGGCCGTTGGGTTCCAGATTGTGATTTTGCTCTTGAAACAGAGACAAGTCGAGCTGGGGGTTGTTCTCTGTGTACAGATTCAGCCCAAAGCCCGGGGAGTTGTCGACGTCCATTGAATCTTCCAGGTAAGGTTTAAACGATCCGGGCATATTCCAAGTAGTAGATAGCTGATCTTCGTCTCGATGTGGGAACATAGAGGTGTACGCTGTGTCGTGTGCAACGTGGTCGTTAGTTGGTTCCGAGGGTTGCTCGAACTCAAGTTGCCCATCATACGAAAAGCTCGATGGATCCTTCAAGGTATTCGCTAGGCCAAAATTGACGTCAAATACAAACAGGTCTGTCTGGCCCTGGTTCGATAGACTCTGGTTATCTCGACTGGTGGCCCGTTTCATTTGCGAGTCCGGTTGCTCGAAGCCGGAGCCGCCATTCGGGAAGAAAGCATCCATCGGGGATATCGCCTTTCTAGGGCTTATGCAGCAGATGTGAACACTTTCAAGATTGAAGTTTTGTAGGTGGTGTGGGGAATTTGCGCTGCCAAATCGGGGAAGATGGACGTGGTAGCCTAGCCTGCTGCTCCAGATCGAGGAAAGGATGAACAGGACAGACAGATATGCCACGAAAAATAGGCTCTGTGGTATTGGTGCCTGTGAGGAAACGACTTGGCGGCAGGGCTAGCGTGTAGCAGAAATGGGCGTCGTGCTGACGGTTGCAGTGTTGATCGAGTCGAAAGGTGGAGGCTCTTTTGATGCAGGCTGAACCAGAGGCTGGGTGAGAATGTGTGGGCGAAAAAAGGAGCCTGCGAGGCGTGGGGCCGACAGAGGGGAGTAGTGACGGGGAGAAAGGTGCGGAGCTCGAATACAAAATTTGAATTTTTACGGCAATTTGACTACTCGGAGAAGGCGACGACTGCTGGATGCAGCCCGACATGACCATGGAAAAAAAAATGCTGTGGTATGAAAAATGCTGCGGCTCTCGGCAGATCAGTGCCGGCGCACGGCGGGAAGAGGAAACCGTTTAATTGGGGCCGTGCGCCAGGCGGTGCGCAGCTGGCGACAAGGCTCCGGTGCCCAATGGCTGGAGACATGGCTCTCACAAAGTAGCAGCTCGGAAAAGTATTTGGCGGCTCGAGAGGCGTTATTCCACATACGCCAATTGGCCATGAACTGGCCCCCTCTTTTGCTGAAATGTTCGTGTGGCAAGACGCCAGGTCTAGCGCAGGGCTCGTGGGCTGGCAGATAAGAAATTGGCCTCATGCAACTATGTCTGAAATTGCAACCAATTCCACACCAAACAACTCCCAAGCAGGGAGAAGATGCGCAGGAATCCTGCAATGAGAAGAGTGCCAGTAAACAGTATGTAAATGGCCAATTGCTGAAATAAAACTAATGACGAACTAAATGCGTGTCTCATACCCCTTCTCCATATGTTCTGGCTCACCGGGACGGATTGCGCAGCCGCACCTCTGGAGCCCGCTCCGCCTCCGCAGCCTCCATGTCCGGGTTCACCACCCTCAAGACAGATTTGCGCTTGGAGCTCACGAGAACCTGTACGTCTAGCTGCTCGTCCACCGACTCAGTATCTGAAACGGCGGTTCCACCGCTCATGTCTACGAATCCTGGGTCGAGCCTCAGCTTTTTCTTGATGAGGGGCAGCTGGGGCGGCGTCTGGCTGTACAGAAAGCTGTGCCTGAGCTGCCCTAGACGGATCGGAAGCGCTGGCTTTGGGCTGCCTTCCGCAGGCGCTGTGGGTGTGTGAGCGCCGGGGACGCTTTCGACAGGCGTTGCAGCTTCGCAGTCGGGAAATAGCAGGTCGGTTTTTTCACTAAGTGCCTCGTCCCCGAACTTTGTCCGTCCCTCGACTTCCAGCTCGTCGTCCACAAGCTCACACAGAAGGTGGGAGTTGAGTGTGTCGTTGGATGCAAGGTAGCTGTTCCGCTTGAGTGTGCGCAGGCGCTTGGCGTCATATTCTTGTCTTTTTCGCACCCAAGAGTCGATGGAGCCGACGTCTAGCGTAGAGCCCGTGTCGTTGCTGTGACGATACAAATCCAACGGACGACGCCCCACCTTACTGTACGTGAGGTCCAGTCCACAACGGTAGTGCCCAAGTGGATACCTCATGTGCGACATGATGCTGTCGCTATCCTTTTCTGCTAACCGCCTCTTCCAGAAGAATACGCCAACGCCCAAAAGCAGGGCCAAGGCTGCAAGCGGCACAAGAGTGCCCACCAAAACCTTGGTTGTGGTCGTGGTGCCGCCAGTGCTTATGGCCAGCAGCGTACTGGACTTCGTGTTGGTCTCCAAATCGCTGACTGGCGCGAAGCTATCGCTAATCGAGTAGAGGCTCACCAGATATGTACTGGTCAGCCTCTTGCGGCCCAACCAGTCTCTTTTGCTGCTTGTTGAAGCAGTCTTGTTGACAACAACCAACGTGTCGAAAATCACTGCTGCTCCAAGAACATTGTCTATATTGATTCCGGGGGAGACAACTTCCCATACCCACTGGTTCTGAGAGTAGGTCAACTTGGCCCATTGATCGTCGATCGAGCCGTTACTGTCATTGCCACCAACAACAAGCAACGAAGTCGGGCTGTAATGTTTGTTAAATGTGGCGGCAGTATCGTCGCTCAATACACTGAATACAGGGAGCGCCAAAGCGTTTTTCCGTGATGACACTGTGCTAGTGCCATTCTGTGCAATGTCTTCAAACAGCCATCCTGAGGAGAAGCTCCAGGTGGCTAGCTGATACATCGAGAGCCACCCGTCTTTCGATTGGCCACCCATCACAAACAGCTGTTGTGGAGTTGGGGCCCACACATTGGCAGCACCGTAGAACCCAGATGGTTTTGTGGACGTGGTGATATTGGAGAACTGCATGGTTTCCATATCCAAAGATAGAAGACGGTCCACAATCTCTCCTGTGGAGGAACACATGCCACCGTAAATGTAGACATTGGAGGAAGTTGGGGACACTAAGTACGTTGATTCTTGATAGAATGAGACGTCCTGAACGTTGCTAAAAGTCATGTTGTCAGAAGCGTGCGTCCATACATTGCTGGAGTCGTCGTATTTGAGTAGCTGAAAGATTCCATCTCCGCATTTGTCGTATTCCTCCAATGACTCGTCGACTAAACCGGTGAATGCGTAAAGGTTACTGTCATAGACAAATAATGACGAGTTTGCTGGTGGAGCAGAGAGTGGCAGCAATTGCTGGTTTGTCTTGAGATTGACGTCTGCAAGCTCCGAGCTCGAAAGTCCGTCAAACCCACTCATGGTGAAGTTGAGAGCCAAAAGCTCGTCATTGGCCAAGCGGAGATATATTCGTCCAGCCTCGAAGGAGTAGAGTGTTGACCATAGAGCGGACACATGGTATAGATATAGCGCCACGGCGACAAGTACACTCCGCACAAGCATCTTTTCTCTTCTCAACGAAACTTGTATGGACCTTACTGGTTTTTGCAGCCGTGATGACTCGCAGAATGAAAGCGAATGGAAAGAGGGGAGGGAATTGGAGATCTCGAAACTAAGGAAAAGAAGTCAACGCTATGTAGAGTGACTGGCATATCCCAAGAATGAGATGTGCTTGCAGTAGCATGGGCTGGGAAGGATCAGTGCTGGATGATTCTGTTTACGTTTTGCCTAATCCGGCTAATTACATGCGTGCGAAGCTAAGACCACACGGCTGGCAGGATGACCAGCTGCCACTGCGCAGAGGCACCGAGTTATATTGAAATTAGCAAAACAGCAGCCATGCCTGATGTGTTGTCCCAAATTATCAATTTATGGAGAACTTAGGACGTTTTTTCGTGGAATCCCTCCACTGTCCTCGTTGGTTTGAATGCGGGTTGTGACCGTGCGTCCCAACGGCCAAGCAGCGAGGCATTCGCCAGGGGTCGACGGCACCTGAGCCAATTAGGTAAGACAAATTTCGGTTGGTGTTACTGTGAACCGAGTTTTCTTTTCGGCGAGGTATTTGCGTCATGTCTCAACGTTCGGGTGAACTTTCGCAATCTTCTGCAGATGTCACCGCAAGATCGACTCGTGCATACTGTCTCTATAGTAGGCTTGCGCAGTTGGGCGGAAACATCGAAAAGACGGCTTTTGCGTCGAAACAGAATTCGAGTCAAGCCCCTTCAAATTCATTCTCTTGCGTCGAGTTAGTTTCCGTGAGAAAAAGAAGTGAAAAAGTATGCGAGATGTTGGGCCTCTTATCGAGTATCAGTTCATGTTTGACCGCATACAAGAATGACTCAGGCGCGAAGTGATAGCAGTGAAAAAATCAGCAGGTGGTCAGCATTCGAAAATACTACTCCACACCAAGCATGTCTAGTTTTGGCAACATTTTCCGCGTAACCACCTACGGCGAGTCTCACTGTAAGTCTGTGGGATGTATCGTTGACGGCTGTCCTCCCGGCCTTGAATTGACGGAGGCAGACATCCAGCCCCAGTTGAGTCGAAGAAGACCTGGTCAATCTGCCCTTTCAACTCCTCGTGACGAGAAGGACAGCGTGCACATCCAGTCCGGAACGGAGAACGGGAGAACATTGGGCTCCCCCATCGGCATGTTGGTTTTGAACGAGGACCACCGCCCTAAGGACTACTCCGAGACTGACTTATACCCTCGTCCTTCGCACGCCGACTGGACTTACATCCAGAAGTACGGCGCCAAGTCTTCGTCTGGTGGTGGTAGATCCTCCGCTAGAGAGACCATTGGTCGTGTCGCTGCTGGCGCCATTGCTGAGAAGATCTTGCAAAAGGCCAACAACGTCGAGATTGTCGCTTTTGTGTCTTCCATCGGCGAGGTCGCCATGGACAGAACCCCACAGAGCGAGAAGTTCCAAGAGTTGCTCAACAACGTCACCAGAGAGGATGTTGACAACGCTGGTCCAGTGCGTTGTCCTGACGCCTCCGTGCGTGACCAAATGACCAAGGTCATCGAGAAGTACAGAGACGCCAAGGACTCTATCGGTGGTGTGGTCACCTGTGTGGTCAGAAACTGCCCTGTCGGCTTGGGTGAGCCTTGTTTCGACAAGTTGGAGGCTACCTTGGCCCATGCCATGTTGTCTTTGCCCGCCACCAAGGGTTTTGAGTTTGGCTCGGGCTTTGCTGGAACTGCTCTTCCTGGCTCCAAGCACAACGATGCCTTCTACTTTTCGGAGGCTGACAACCGTTTGAGAACGAAAACCAACAACTCAGGTGGTGTTCAGGGTGGTATCACCAACGGTGAGAACATCTATTTCTCCGTTGCTTTCAAGTCTGCAGCCACCATTTCTCAAGAACAACCTACTGCATCTTACGAAGGTAAAGACGGTGTCTTGGCTGCCAGAGGAAGACACGACCCTTCGGTTACTCCAAGAGCTGTGCCAATCGTTGAAGCCATGACTGCTTTGGTTTTGGTGGACCAGTTGTTGGCTCAGAAGGCAAGAGAATACGGTGCCTCCATCGTGGCTTAGAAACACTATCATAGAGGGTAATACATAAAATCAAAAAATTCGAATGTAGGCTTATATCATGGTAAAATTAACAACAGCTGGAATCGCTTGTCTTCGAAGATTAGCTCGACCGGGCATTGGCACATCCTGAGGTGCTGCCCTCTTGTCGTACCGCACTCGCGCCGTGCTTCAACTTCAAGGTGCTCATTCGCTTGAGGTATCTTTGCACGTCAATCTGAGTCAAGAGCCTGCTATGGATACCGTGCAGAAATCTCTCTTGGGTGCCGTGCTTGGCCTTCTTGTGATATTGGCTTTCTTCTACGTCAAGAGCAGTGGCGTATCCAAAGGAAGTTCCTCTCCATATTATCAGCCAACATACTTAATCGTCGGAGCCAACGGCGCAGGAAAGACTGGTCTCTACTACACGTTACTTGGAGAGGGCAAGGGCGCATCCACTTCGACGATTTCATCACTCGAACCTAACTTCGGCCATGTCTCGTTGCCGTTCTCCAGCAAATCCATCCAGAAGAAGTACCAGCTCATTGATTATCCAGGTCACTTGAGGCTCTCGCAGCTCTTGCGAAAATTGATTGAAGAAGATGTCACCGTTCCTAAGCTCAAGGGCGTCATTTATGTCATTGACTCTTCCAACGTGAACTTGGGTCAGGAGGCCAAGGTGACTGCAATGGCCAAAGAGTTGTTCTACCTATTGAGTACTACGGAGAAGGTGCCCAATGGCGTTGATTACTTATTTGCAGTCAACAAACAGGACATGTTCGACTCCCGTCCTGTTCACAAAGTCAGACAGCTTCTCGAACTGGAGCTCGCCAAACTCATTCTGGAGGAAGTTAACGCCAAGGGCCTGGGCCGTGGCGGTAGCGGTATAGATAACGACGACTCGGATGATAACGATGGCTCCGAGTTCAAGAAGGAAGAGTCGACCCGCGACTTTTGGAAGGCTGCTGTCGGAAACAGAGCTTTCAAGTTTGACCTTTTGGAAGGAAACATGGAGTTTATCGGTGGCTCTGTATTGAAGGGCACCGTCGACAACTGGCAGAACTGGTTCGACGAGAAGGCTGTCAACTATGGAGGCATTTAGGTAACGAGCATTAATATTGAACGCTGTGTATATCCAAAGGTGGCCAATTCGCAACTGTGTCGTGAGTTACAACGGTCAACCCACTTTATTAGAAGGGACGCTGGGAAAAATCAGTCCTTCTTGAATCTCTTGTTGTCTCTTTGCATTCGCAATGGCTTGCAAGTTTTTGTTGATTCTGTTTCTGTAGACATCGGTGTTGAGTGTATAGTTCTTAAATTTGAATGTGGTGATGGCTTCTGTGGATTCTGCCAATTGCTTCTTAAGCGCATTGGCTTTTGATAAATAGTCTTGGTATGTCAATGCTTTGGCCTTTTCAGCTGCGGAGTCCTTGTCTGAATCCTTTGGGTCTGCGGTAGATGCCTCATCCTTGGGTGCTTCTTGCCAGCCAATGTTCGTCATCAATTTGTTCCAAGAATATGGTTTATTGGCTTCAGCAACGCGATTTGCATGTAGAACTTCACCCTCGAGCCTTTTCCGGTCTTTGAGTAGTGTGTTGTAAGTGTCAGGTAAGACAGGCGTAGCAAATGTCTTATCTTTCAAATGCAAGGGACAGATGTAGAAGAAGTCCACTTTGTTTAAGGACACAAGCACTGCGGCCGTGGGTTTATAGCAAATCGAACATGCCCGTCTATCTTTTTCAGCAACTTGGCGACACGTGTAGTCGTTGGGAAACGGTGGCGTGGACATAAGCTGAAGAAATATATGCCTCTCTACCACAGACTGATAACCCTAAGTAAGACCTGGGGTAGGTGCACCCGTGCATCCATGGAAGTTAGAGAGGGTCGAATTGATATTCATGGTATGAGAAGGTGTACGGGTCTCACTTGAGCATGTTACCAGTTGGCCACTTTTCAAAACACCGCCTGGGGTCCGCACCGGCGGTTATCTGCAAGACAAAATGTCGCACTCAATTCGCGTTGTATCTAAACGACGTGTGGGAGTCGGTGGAAGTTAAAGTCCCTAAGATCCGGCTACTTGGCCAGCGTGGAAGGAATCTCGAAATACCCATAATACGATAAATGAATTTTTTGTCTATTGTCTGATCATATTTTCTAAGAAAAATAATGCTTTGCAATATCACAATTGAATCCTGAAGTCAGCCCCGCTTCAGCGGACAATGCGGAACGGTTCCACCCACACAAACAGGTCCCCTCTCGCTGTGGGGTGGGTGCGAGGCCAACTGCGGCGACGCGCGACTCACTGCAACAGCAATCACCAATTTATCGTAAAAATCATCCGAGCCTGCGGCCACGCGGCTCAGCTACAAATTTTCTGTAGAAATTCAAATAACCCCAGAGCTCCAGCCACTGTGGGACTTATAGAATCATCTCGGCTCCATGCGGCAACGCCGCATGCGCATGAATGTCGCAGAACCCGGAGCGAAATGGTCGACAAAAGAAGGAAAGTAAAAAAATAGGCGAAAATGTCGCGCCACTTCATCCCCTAATTGCTGCTCACTCACTGCGCTCCCGGACAATTCTGGCATTTTTATTGTTGTGCTACCTATTCCTCTTTTTGGTGCCCCACCTTCTTTTTCACGCCAACACCTCCAACGGCTTGCTGTCCTCGGAATCGAATTTTTTCGTCTCTTCTGCTCGGCTAGGCTGCTTGCTCCATTAAAATTTTCTGCCCTTGATCATCACTTTCTGACTGCGGTGGCAAGCTACATAATTCAGATACGCTGGCGGTGTTTGGAACTCGTGTCAAAAAAAAAAAAAAGAGAGATCTCAACTGTTCATTTTTCTGCCACTCATATTCTCCAATATCTGTATAGGCACCGTAACAGGCTTTCCATTCAAGGTACTATCGAATCAACATATCTTGGAAAGCTCTTTCATCCGCACCATCACTTATAGGTTGCGCTAGCTAAATATCTGACCACAAACACAAACGCAGAATGTCTGAGCACCAGGAAGCAGACATTGACTCCATTGTCGACAGATTGTTGGAAGTTAGAGGTTCTAGACCCGGAAAGCAGGTTACTTTATTAGAGCATGAAATCCGCTATCTTTGTACAAAGGCAAGAGAGATCTTCATCCAGCAACCCATCTTATTGGAATTGGAGGCCCCTATCAAGATTTGTGGTGACATCCACGGCCAATATTACGATCTATTGCGACTCTTTGAGTACGGTGGCTTCCCTCCAGAGGCCAACTACTTGTTTTTGGGTGATTACGTGGACAGGGGTAAACAATCTTTGGAAACCATTTGCTTATTGTTGGCTTACAAAATCAAGTACCCAGAAAACTTCTTCATTTTGAGAGGTAACCACGAATGTGCCTCCATCAACCGTATCTACGGTTTCTACGATGAGTGTAAGAGAAGATACAACATTAAGTTGTGGAAGACCTTCACAGACTGCTTCAACTGTTTACCGATTGCCGCCATCATTGATGAGAAAATCTTCACGATGCACGGTGGCTTGTCCCCTGACTTGAACTCCATGGAGCAAATTAGGAGAGTCATGAGACCGACGGATATTCCTGACGTGGGCTTGTTGTGTGACTTGTTGTGGTCTGATCCTGACAAGGACATCGCTGGCTGGTCCGAAAACGACCGTGGAGTATCTTTCACATTTGGCCCGGACGTGGTTTCACGATTCTTACAGAAACATGACATGGACTTAATTTGTCGCGCCCATCAAGTTGTTGAGGACGGTTACGAATTTTTTTCCAAGAGACAGTTGGTTACCTTGTTCTCTGCCCCCAACTACTGTGGTGAGTTTGACAACGCAGGTGCCATGATGAGTGTCGACGAGAGTTTGTTGTGCTCGTTCCAGATCTTGAAGCCTGCCGACAAAAAGCCACGTTATCCGCCACCAAGCAGTGTTGGCAACAACAGACCTGTAACGCCACCAAGAAAGGCCAAGAGAGGCTCAAAGTAAATAATTTGAGCTGGGCTAGCGCGAATGTTGCCGGATTTGCGCCAGCTTAGATTGTGACTTTCAGCCACGGCGCTGCAAGTACCGCTACTTCAACCTCTGAAGGAGCAAATTGCATCACATTATATTTTCATTCGTCTCATCGCTACAAACTCATTCAGCAATGGTTCCATGCCTAGATTCAGACATGCATCGAGTCGATAATCAATGAACAACTACAAAAGCCCTTGCATTCAGAAGCGGCCGTTCTAACATATAGCCTCTTATGAGTAATTGATAGGAGCGCAAGACTAGGTGTCCGGAAGGTTGCAAATTGTGTAAAAATTTTTGCTGCAGAACTACTTGCGTTGCCTGATCCTACTTGCATTTCATATCTGAAGTTGCATACCAGGTTTGGATGTCAACAAGAGCCCACCCTTTTGTAGGGTTCACTTTTTATAGCAACGGCCAGTGAGTTCAAACCAAGGTTCCCCTTTTGTTGAACAGGAGTCGCAAAGGCGGTGAAGGCCGTGACATATATAGGACTTAATAGCATTCGGTAGTCAGTATATTGGCAGAAGAGGCTTTGAAGCACTGAGTTGTTTTGTGTGTTTGGTCGCGTGCGGTCGTTGCTGGCGAGCAAGGCACGGTGAGTCAGATTTAATATAATGTGAATGAATATGTTTTAAGGTTTCAGAATATTTGTGGTGGTTTGGCGGGTTGATTTGATCCGTCATTGACATGGACCAGTATGGCTGCGAAACCGCAGTGCTTGCGACAAAGGTAGAATACGCATGTTGAGAAGGCCCTCAGATGAGACAAGTTTATAAATGGCAGCCCAAACATCATAATTTCAAAAGGCAATCCTTTTCAACAATTGTTTTTCTCAATTCTTCTTACCTTGACCACCTGTGAATCTGTTCCACATTCTCGGACCCAAGCTTACAACCTCAGCAAAGCTAGGAATTCTTTCCACCATCAAGAAGCTGGTCAAGAAGCTGAATCGAGAATGAATTACTTCTCATCAAATTGTCGATTCTTAATGGGATCGAGATATTTAGGTAAGTTTGTCCAAGGCTTCTTTGGTTCTTCAACCGTGAAAGCCGTCACAGCGCGCACGTGACAACATTTTCTCCGTGGGCTGTCCTTTCGCGGATTGCCGGTTTACAGTGAGAGGGCCCAAAGGCGAGAGAAAGCAGAGTGCAGGACCAACTCCTCGCACCCACTGGTGAAAAAAATTGTCACCAATCCTTCTTTGAATATCCTAGCTCATCACACACAATGGTATGTACAGCTAACTGCTGAAAGAGGACATGAGCGCTGAAAGACTGAACTTGTGACAGATTGCCGAGGGCCCAATTAAATGTGATTGTTGAAATTGTTATGAAGCTGACCCTGTTTCTCATGTCAAAAAACAAGGGCGACTAGACCCACGAGAATTTACCACGTCAAAAAGCTGTAGGCCGGTAAAGTGCTCAAATGACCGCTCAAACCGGTCTTCATGAAACTCCGAATGACTCGAAACGGCCCCGTTGCTCTTGCGTGGATGCTAGCATCTCGTGTATCGTGCCCTTCAAGTCCAAGACTCGATGTTCAACTCCAAGCTTTCAGCTTCCAAGACTATTATCAACTGAAGATACTAACACAGTAGGTTTTAGTTCAAGACTTGTTGCACCCAAACCCAGCCTCCGAGGCTCAGAAGCACAAATTGAAGACTTTGGTCCAGAGCCCAAGATCTTACTTCATGGACGTTAAGTGCCAGGGTTGTTTGAGCATCACCACCGTCTTCTCCCACGCACAAACCGCTGTCACCTGTGACAACTGTGCCACTGTTTTGTGCACTTCCACCGGTGGTAAGGCTAAGTTGACCGAGGGCTGCTCTTTCAGAAGAAAGTAGAGGATGCAGACGCTTTATAAAATAATGCATAATACGTATTACTGAGAAACGATTTTCTGCCATTTGTAGTCTCAAGGAAGCTGGGGGTTTCGACGCATGAGGCGGCTTGTCAAGCATGGCCATAGTTCACCTTGAGCTGCCTTGACCTCTCCTTTGCCAACCAATCTGGCTCTGCCAACCAATCTGGCTCTGCCAACCTCGCCTTGTTCAAACTGTTTTCATTTATTGTGTACTATAATATCATCTTGTATACTCGTTTTACAACTTGGACTTTGTGCAGAAGCGAATGACCTCGTCAAACGCGTTTGCAACTTTGTCCACGTTTCCATCGTTCAAACCAGCGACACTGGCTCTGCCAGAGCTTACCAAATAGACACCATGAACCTTTTCTAAACGGCCGACCATCTCAGGGGTCAAGCCGGTAAAAGAGAACATACCAGTTTGGTTGGTAATGTGATCCCAAGTGCCAGGCGTTTCCAACTTGAGCAACCTTGACTTCAATTCGTCTCTCATTTTGATGATACGCGACGACATGGTCACGAGGTCCTCCTCCCATTGTGCTCTCAAGCTCTCGTCTGTCAAAATCGTAGCGACGACCTTTGCTCCATAAGCTGGTGGGTTGGAGATCTCGGACCGTGTGTACTTGTTCAACTGACTCTTAATTGCTCTCTTCAAAGAGTCGGTGGCCTCTTTGGACTCCGAGGCTGGTAAAATGACATGCAAAGCACCGACACGCTCACCGTACATTCCAACATTTTTGGCAAAAGACTGGCAGATAAGAATAGGAGACGTCACGGCGCCCAGACTGATAGCCAGCTTGATAGGAGCAGCATCTTTGTCCAAGTTTCCCGAAGCAAAACCTTGGTAGGCAGAGTCAAACAATGGCAAATGATCATTGTCAGCAATAGCCTTAAGGATCTTTGTCCATTCCTCGGGAGTAGGGTCCAAACCAGTAGGGTTGTGTGCGCAGGCGTGCAACAAGAAGATGGAGCCCTTTGGCGCGGAGTTGATGGCAGCGAGGTAGCCGTCAATGTCCAATTTCTTGTTCTTGGCGTCCCAGTAAGGGTAAGTCTCGACCTTCAAGCCCAAAGAGCTGAAAATCTGGTTGTGGTTTGCCCACGTAGGCTTCGACAAGTAAATGGTTGGGTTTCCGGCGTAGAAGTTCTTCAAGAACAAGCCTGCTAAATGCAAGGCTCCAGTTCCCGAAAGAGACTGCTGAGAAACAACTCTTCCCTCGAGGATAGCCTTCGAGTCAGCACCAAGGATGACTTTGGCAGATTCGGTCAAGAATGGCTCGTAGCCCGAAATGCCCAAGTATTCGTGGTTGTAGCCCTCGGAGTCGATCAACTTGCGTTCGGCTTTCTGGACAGCAGGTAAGATCCAGGGCTTACCGCTGTTGTCTCTGTAAGCTCCAATGCCCAAATCGACCTTATCGGGACGGGTGTCAGCAGTGTATCTGGCTTTGAGGCCAAAAAGCGGGTCAGGAGGCAACTCTGTTATCTGAGTGAAGTATTTCGACATTGTTCAAGAATCAGGGTGTCCGTGGTTAAGTCTATTTAAGTTTGTGACGCTCGAGAAACGGAGTGGTCAACGAATCTTTTATCCTTCGATCGGCCCGTGTGGTTGCAAGGTGGAAAGAGGGAACGCTAGGCGGCGCGAGAGTGAGGGGATAATCTGGGGGCAGTCGCTGGTTAGAGTCAAGTGGGGCGATTCCGAGTCTTGACCGAGAAAATCAAACAGGCCAACTTGCGACCAGATAGAGATAATGTAAGATAAAGCTGGGAAGACCTAGAAGGAGCTGATTCTCGTTATCCAGCCGAGACGCACGTCTATATATGAAGAAGTAGCAGAGGCAGATGCTATCACACGAGTTCCCTTCATCCGAGGGGCCTCGGGGTTTGGACGTGGGGGATTGCGCGGGCTCGCCACGCGCTGGTGCCGCAGCGCCGTTTGTGCACAGTTTCCAGCGGCACTAAGCGCGAGCCAAAATGCCGCTAAACGGACATAGCACCGGGTGGAGAGTGGACGAAGTGTTGGGTCAGATGGGCAGCCACTGTTCAAGACTCTATACATTCATACCTGTGTGTGAGGCAAATTTGACACCCTGCACTATGTTGCATTTCTGAGGTCGGTCGGGTGTGACCAACCACCCAAGCATGGCTGCAACTGTGCGATCGCTCACAAAGGAAGCGCATAAGCTGGAAACAAATCCACTTCGGTTTGTAGCTTTATTTTGTTATTGCGAGTTAGTTACAGCACTGAAATAGCGTTGATTCTTGATTTTTATCTGAGGACTACACATTCGTTATCTCCTTCTTCTTGGTCTGCCTTACTCAGAGCGTGGTTCGTGTTTGTTTAAAATAAAGTAGCGTACGAGACAAAACTACTTTCCGGATTCGTGAAGTCAACACTAAAAACGACAAAATACACATTTGCTGAAAATGTACCATCTTCTGTCAAACTAAAGACCCATAATGTTGCTCATGATACTGTCACTTTGAATTTACGGAATTGGACGGGCGTAGTCTCTTCTTCATGGTTGCAAGTTGCGCATAGTACGTAGGACGAGAGGGACTTGAGCCTGAATTGTAAATCTGCAAGTCCTTTTCCTCAGGCACTTACGAAGATAGAGATCAGGTCATTGCCTTCAGAACAAAAGACGCTTCTATAGGCTCTCGACTTTATATATTTCTTATACCACAGAGCGTACCTCGAAGAACCGCTTCAAATAGTAAACCTGGAACAAGGAGTTCAATGCCACAACAATGATCTGGAATACCGACCACCACTTGACACGGGAGTTGGTCGACTCCGCGGTGTTTCTGTGTGTTCTCTCACGGATCACCAAATAATTCTGCTCGGCCTTAACATCGCTGGTCAACTGATTCAATCTCAGAATCGAGTAGTCCAAAGAGTCCGAGTTGGGGTCGTTCACATCAATGTAAACAACTCCATGCACGTTGAAAGAGACGTCCAAGTCCACACGGGAAGAACGCTCGTTGGAGAAGCAGTATTGGTATCTTCCGTCTCTCTCAGCCTTGAGGGTCTCGTCACCGTGATCCTGTTCCCGGAGAGACAGCTCGATCCTCTCGTTAGGACCTGTGATATAGAAGTCAATTGTGTACTGCTCGGCGTTGTTCGGGTCACGGGATCCCACTTGGAAACTGATCGACAAAACGTCATTCTTCTTCAAGTTCTCAAAGAAACACTGCTTGCCATGTGGAGGCAACAACACTGTGTGAGCCGACACGAAGGCAACGAAGAAAAACCAAAACGCCACAGCCTTCATTGTTTTTATGCGAGGTGTTTGGTTGCTGGAAATAATGCGGAGTCTAACCAAACGCTGGGCTTGTGTGGGTGGAGTGGCTCGCCGTGGGTTTTTCACGTCGTGTCTATACACGCGGTCTGCGCACGACCCATAACTCCAGTCACTATCTGCTTTGTTCCCTTTCGCATTGAAACAAGAGTATCGAAAAGGATATCAATCCTAACTTTACGTCTCTGTATATGTTTGTGTGCTATTGCTCGTAATTCTTATGGATATTTTCGTGGCAGGGCCGACGTGGGTATGAAGCAACCCGGCGCGCGTTGCAACCAAGATTTGCAACCATGATCGCGACTGTGCAGCCGCCGGTATGAATGAAATAAAAGATAGTGGTTAACAGACCTCCTGAAATGCCGTATGTATTTCCTCGACACATGTTTACAATGGCTTCATGATCTCATCGTAAAGCATCCGCTTCAACTCGGCAACTGACAACTCGTCTTTGCGCCTATCAAAGTCAAAGAAGTCCTCAGGAATTGGTTCGCACACAGGCTCGTCATTGGGGTCATGATACAATTCAAGGTATGGGTGCAGCAAAGCACGGTCCACCGTGATACGCTTCATGGGGTTAAATGCTAAAAGCTGTTCTAGAAGATCAAGCGCCTTAGGGTTGATGTTTGGCACCAGAGCGAACAACTCGCCAAAGGGTACTTTTTTGCAGAAAGGAAGCTGGCGAATGTACTCCCGAGCACGCCTCAGCTTGATGTTATAGTAGTCGTCTTGACTGGGAGTTCCTAGAACCTCCATGATGAGCCACAATTGATTGTGGTAGTCCCTACCCGGGAAAAGAGGTCTTCCGCTCAACATCTCGGCCAAAATGCAGCCTACACTCCACACATCGATGGCAGTAGTATATTCTTGGAATGTGAGCATGATTTCGGGGGCACGGTACCAACGCGTGGCGACGTATTCAGTCATGAACCCAAAGTTGTCTTCGGAAGAGGCAACCGAGCGTGCCAAGCCGAAATCGCAGATCTTGAGGTCACAGTTTGCGTTAAGAAGTAGATTTGACGGCTTCAAGTCACGGTGAAGAACATTGGCCGAGTGCAATGCTTTCAAAGCGCGAAGCGTTTGGTAGATGAAATACTGAATGTGGTCATCCGAGAGTTTTTGAGTACGGATGACCTTATGCAAGTCCGTTTCCATGAGCTCCTGGATCAAGTAGATCTCATTGAAGGTCTCGTAGGAGCTTGGTCTTTGCAAGGCCAATATGCTGATGATGTTCTCGTGGTTGAAGTTCTTGAGGAGTTTCAACTCACGGAGCGTGCGGAGACAAAGCATCAGCCGCTCAAATGGCTCAATCTTCTTGATTGCAACCTTTTGTTGTGTCGGCTTGTGAATAGCCAGGCAGACCACGCCGTATGCACCTTGACCCACGACGTCCAAAATTTGGTAGTGATCCGAAACGTTGAAGGCCACAGACTTTGGCGGAGGCAAGCTACTGGATCCGCTGCGGGCATGACTCTGCTGCGGAGGTGGCCCTTGTGGATTGTAAGCCCCATTAGTCATTGCAGCCGCATTGCTGGCTCCGTTCGAATGGCTAGCTTGCCCATTGCTCGGTTGAGCATACAGGCTAGCGGGGCCTTGCTGGGGCAAAGTGGCGGCGTAGGGCTGTGGGGCGGCCGCATGTGGGTATGCCTGATTTGGCGGCAGAGCGTAGGCCATGGTAGCCGAGACCGATTGCATTTGTGGGTGATGCGTGTCCATGGCGACGGGGATGGAGGCGTTGCTGGAGTTTTATACAAGGACCAATCGGTTTCAGCAAGAAATGGCTGTGAGGCGCGAACTGCAGGCTGCAGGGGAGATCGGTGGAGGAGACAGGGGACGAAGGGGCAGATGGAGCGTTCAAAAGCCCCAAAAAAGCAAAAACCGAAAAAGAAAAAATTAAACGAGGCGGTCAGATTACCATTTCTGTGACTCAAATCCCTGAGCTGCTGAAGCGGTCGTGGTAACAGTAAAGGTGACTGCTGCGCAGCGTCAACGGTCAGGCACAGCTGAAACAGGCTGATGCGGGCCACGTTAAGCGGCGTGAGGCTGGCGAGGAATTTTGACACAAAACCAAGGTGGTCTGCGGTTTTGAGAACCGCCGGGCAGCGGAGTTTAGCGTCATGTTTTTGTTTTCCTGTGCCCCCGAAGCTTATTGTGATCTCAAGATTAACCTGAGGACTTCGTGCCTGGCTGGAAAAACCTGCGCCTTGTTTACTGTGCCTGGGTGGGTGCAACTTATGGTGAATGCAGTCATCGTCAGGCCTAACAATTATTTTCACAGACGCTGCACAGCGGATCGTAGAATCATGAGTACACTTAATCAAATTGGCACACACCCAAATACAAACTGTTCGTACATTCATACAAGCTCGGAAATCGAAGCAACAATACTCGGCCACGCGGCCCTTGTAAACTAAACCCAATGGCGCACGCATGCATTACTTCTTGCGGCCGAAGAGACCACCCTTCTTCTTCTTCTTGGAGGTGGCGTCGTTTCGTAAAGACGAAGCACTGTAGTTTGCAGCCTGGTATACCTGTTGGTTGGCGCCACTAAACACTGCAGCTGGCGCAGCGTAACGGGAGTCACCGCCAACGTCGTCCACGCGGTTGTAGCTCAGGTAGGTGAAGTCTTCGTGGAAACCCCACCCGAGTCTGTCGCTCTCCAAAGTGTCACGAATGGGCTCCTCGCCGGTAATGGCGTACTCGAAACCACGGATGGTATCCAACGGACGTTCATTACGATTTCTGGTTGGGTTCAGGATGTCAGCTTGGCGGATCCGGTTTCCAAAGATGTCACGCAAGTCGCCACTCTCGTGCGACAAGTACGACTGCTTACGCGTTATGTGGACCTGGTTGGCGTCCTCGAACGGCTGGGCCTCGTTGACGGCACTCAAAATGGGATCATGGATGTTGGAGCTTTCCAACTTCTTGTCCAGCTGGTGGTGGGCCAGGTTGAACTGTGGGGTTTGGGCCTTTGAGGCGCTTCTAAATACGGCCATGGCGACGTTGCTGTTGTGCGGGCGCTCACGGTTGTTTCGATGATTCCAAATGTTGACTCTTGTTGCCTTTAGCACCGACTAACTGACTCAGTTCAACGTGGGGGCGACTATCGAGTGGTTCGGCCAAGCGTGGGGTCGCCAAGTGGATATTAGCTGTTAGCGAGTGGTTTCCGGAGCTGGAAAAGGTTGTTGTAGCGAGGAGCCGGTGAAAAACACGCAAGAAAAGAAGGCGGTGTGGTGCCTGGCCAGAAAATTCAAACTTTAATGTGCGGTAGATCCAGCGACTATCTACACTACCCCCTTGTTTCTCATGCGGTTGCACAGCCTGGTTCTGCAGGGCCATGGCTGCACCATGGCTGCAGCTTTTGTGGGAGGCAGCGGATTGGGTTCCCTGGAGCTCTCTTGACAGGTTGACGTCGGCAATCAAGATCGGCAGCCTAATTCATCTACTCCGTCAATATTCGGTGGCTAATCTACTCAGTTTGCCGTTTTTGTCGGAACCTCTGGCGCAGTCTATAGCATGTACCCCGCGGTTTTGAGCGGGTCCAGCGCTCTTTTTTTTTCTACTCAGGAACGTCTGCGGATCGGTTTGCAAAAGCCTTCACACACGGCCATTGTCCAGTTCGCCCTTGTCAGCGTCGATTATTCTTTTCTTTCTCTATTTAATGTGACCGCGAGTTTCGGGTGGCTTTTCCGCTCACGTCTACTCAATGTAAGGCCAAATGCTTGTCTTGTTGCTTTGTTGGCCAGCTTCTCGTACGGTGGACATAAGCCAATTCTCAGTGCCGCATGGAACCCTTCCTGCTGCATGGCCCTACAAGCAAAACGTCACGCACGTGCGGCTTTTAATCTATTGCGGCCAAAAGGGCTTTGCGGCAGTCAACAATCATTTCTTTTAAGTCGGCCTTTCTTCACGCCCGCGTCATTTGTTTAACAGGCCCATGGTGTTCTCGCACATCTCAACCCTGCAGTAGCTGGACCAAAAACACGCTCTTCTACATGCGCCTTAACCTTAATATTTGGACAGCCCTCGCTCGCAACATATTCTTCGCCACGCACATGCAGGAATTAAGCAATACGTCGACCCCCGATTGAGACGCATTGCTCGAATTTTTGTGCGGCAGCGCACGTTCGATAGACTCCGTCATGAAGAACTGTCTTCCTGCTGAGCGATCTGCTTTCGCATTACAATTACATCAATAAGTGCTCTCACAATCCAGTTTGAAAGATTTTTTTTTCTTTGAAAATTTCCGATATAGTGTAACGGCTATCACGGTTCGCTTTCACCGAGCAAACCCGGGTTCGACTCCCGGTATCGGAGTTTCTTTTTGCACCCATAGCCCTCCAGGCTATATACTTTTTATTGTTGTCCTAATCTAATCTCGGCCTTGAAAAAGTCGTACGCTTTGTTCAAAGTCACGAATACAGACTCGCAAACCATTCGATCATGCACGTCTAGTGATCCGATTTTGTCGGGGTGAATGCTGCTCACAACCTTCATGTAATTGAGCTTGACTTGTTTGGTGAGCATCAAGTCGTTCGTGGTGAGCTTCTTGGTCGTGGTAAAGGCAAAACCTGGACTGGTGGGCAAGACGTCACCTAAAGAGACAAGTAAAGCCCTCAAATCTCTTTCCTTCCCGTGACTCCATTGGCCCACATGCGCTTCTACCTGCTCACTTAGCTGCAAATTTTGCTCGCTTGCTGCCTTCACCGCTTGCGCATTGCCTGAACTGGTTTTCTTTTGCGTAACCTTGGGGTTTAGCGGAGCTGTTGCCTTGTTGGCAACTGGCTTACGAGGTTGCGCTTTTGGAGGGTTCACAATCTGATTTACCCTGCGCTTAGCGTCCATCGTCTTTTTGTCGTTGACTCCATGTTTGCTGACGAGAAGCATGTAGCACTCGAGGGCTTCGGGAAATCTTTCAAGCATTTCCAAGGACTCCGCTTTACGCGTCAACAATCTCACATACCAGTACTTGGCCGGTTTATCATTAATAATCCAATCTTGATACTTTTCAAAGTCACCCAAAAGGCCGAGACCCTGCTCGCAGGTTTCTTTTGCAAGACTGTAATTGCCAATTTTTTTAGCCGTAAGAGCTAGATTAGAAGTGATGACAATGCGGAGCTGATGCTTTGGTGGAAGGCTTTCCATGCATCTCATGTACGAAGATAAGGCTCCATCATAGTCGCCGTCCTTAAAGAACACAGTCGCTTTTTCCTTGGAAATTTCGTAATCTGATTGCTGGAATGTGTTCAAAGGCTCAGCCGTAGCAGGCTTTGGCCCCGGCAGCTGTATTGCTGGTCCACGGCGGCGTGCAGGTGAGGTATATGTTGAGCCTTCCTGTTCTCCAATTTTAAATTGTTGCGCTCTTGAAAGAGCAACGCTCTCACTTTTCAATCCGAGAAGATCAAAGTCCTCCACGAGTGCTTTAGTCTGTTTGTCCTGAGGCCGAGTTTGAACATCTCGTTCAGATAGCGTAGGACTGACACTCGTGCTGCGCGAGGGGTTCACTGAAATTGAACTTGGGGTTTGTGAAAGACTGGGCCGTTGGCGAGGAAGAGACTGCTGGAGTGACGGTCGAGGAGAGCCGATGGGCGGGGTTCTGGAGACTCTTGGCAGTTCCACATTGCTTGCTTTCTGCAGCTTGCCCATTGCTTCCAACCTTTCAAGCTGTCTTTCACCCTTGCGTTGCCTTTGAGCACGAACTATTCTTTGAATTTCCTCTTGGGCAATGTTGTCTTCGTCGGTGCCATAATCTTCATACACGCTTCCATCCTTTCCTCTTTCAGATGCTTGATTTTTGTACTTATGCTGGTTTTTGATCCACGCAGGTAGCTCGCCGTCACGACTACTGCGTTGCTGTTGCAAATTATTGATATTCTTGATGACTGTCTTGCGAGATTTGTCAAAGAGCCAAGAAGCCTTTTTGTACAAGTCGTTTGAGACATCGTGGAACGCTTCCGTGAGGTCTTTTTGCTGCGAACGAGAAGCAGAATGCACATTTGGGGGCGTAGTCTTGCGTCTTGATGCTCCTTTAATTATAAAGTCAACGCATCTTGGCACATCGGGCCCAACGCTGTTGATAGCCTCATTCGCTATTTCAACAGTGAAGCCCTCGGAAACCAACGTGGCTAGAGCGTGATCTCGCAGCTCCTGCTCTGAAATTTCTGTATGCTTACGAGGGGGCGGGGTTTGTTGGGCCGCTGGCTTTTCTCTGGTCTGCCTCTTTGGGTTTTCGGGTTCTGGGGTCACGAATGCATCGGTGAAGCCCTCGAGCAATGATTCGTTATTCTGAGTTGCCAATTGAGGTTGTGCAGCAGGTTCTGCTTGTGGAGGAGGCAGATTTGTGGCATTTGTGGTGAAGAAACCAAAAGGATCACCATTTTCAACGACTGTAGAAGGCTTGCTTGCGTGGTTGCCAAAAACAGCGAAAGGGTCCTCGGCGTTCAAGCTGCCGCTTCCATACGTATTGTTGACACCTGTCGAGCTGTTCGAGACTACACTAGTCGGATTCTGACTTAGTGGTGACATTGGTTTGCTGGAGACCGGGCTCGAGGCATTTGGCGAAAGGACGTCTAAGTTTGACCAGGTCGTGGTTTTCCTCGCTGCTGTTGACCTGCTGTTGGAAGAAAGATCATTCATAGACGAATTGACAGATGAGCGCAGCAGCGCACCATTTGTTGCCACAGTAAACAAATCTGCAAAGGCATCCTTCTTCGGTGGCGCCATGGCTGTTGCTGATAGTTACATGATCGAGCGAGAGCGACCACTTTATCGAGTACGGTGGTCACGTGATCAAAGTGGTTCAGCTGTGAGTTGGGACGAAAGGCCGAAGTTTCGAAATCTGTCGAAGAAAGAATAAAGAGGTAAATTTCAAGGCAAAAGAAAGCAAAATCTCATCATTGTATTTTCTCTTGATACATTTTGCCGATTTCGCCTTGCTGTCGTTTGTCGCCGTAGCATCTTTAGTCCTAGACCCGTGCACCAGACCCTCATCTCACATCCAAAAATTTCAGAAGACCAGGTCTTAGCCACCAACCGACACTCCAAGATGCATTTGATGTACACTATTGGGCCAGACGGCAAGAGAATCTACACTTTGGACAAGGTCACTGCCAGTGGCGAGATTACCAAGTCCGCCCACCCAGCCAGATTTTCCCCAGATGACAAGTACTCCAGACAAAGAGTGACTTTGAAGAAGAGATTTGGTTTGTTGCCAACCCAACAGGAGTAAGCGTGGAGAAACAACAAGCAGTAATGTTGTTAAGAGGAGAAAGCATATGGTTAGATTGTTTGTACAATAATGAAAGCATTAGTGAAGCGGTGAATTCCTGTAGAGCTTGTGTTAGGGCCGGTATCGGGCTAGCCAACGTAAGCGAATTGTTCCATGATGAAAGTGAAATTTTGATGAAGTTGCGATTTCGTCCGTATCACCCTAAAAGCTGTTGCCATCTTTGGGGATGTTCCCTCGAAGGCTTGTATTCGTGGAGGGGTGACGCGGGGTGGCGCCATGTCAACGCTAAAAGCGAGTAGGATTTTTGTAATGAACACTTCCAGTCATTCATGCTCTGGTCATGAGCAGAAATAGCAGCACCTAGGGTACAAGTGTGACCGTGCTCGGTGGACGAGTAACGTCTTGTCTCATATCTCGAATCGCCCGCGACTCTTGATCCACAAACTTCCCTATTCTCTTCACTCTAGCTAAGTTCTTCTTAAGTCGTAAGTACCGCAATACCCAAGATCAAAGCGGCTCCCGTGACTGCCCCGTAGCCTCGAGATTGTACTCGGCACTGGATGCATAGTTCTGCCACAACTTCGAGAGAACCTCGGCGTCTTTGTTTTTTGCAGAGATCTCGTATAGTGAAACATTGACCTCATGCACGGCCTCGTTGAGGTTTTTCTGCTGTTAGAGTCGTTCCCTTGTGAACAGTGTGTGTTTGGTACGTACCATGTTGTTGATGATTCGGCTCATTAGTGCCGCTTGCACTTGTTCGTGCGGGTTACTCATTATGTTCTTTTGACTCATCACTACCGAGAGCTATGATTGTTGACTCTGGTTCAAGTCTCCAGGAGGGCTTTGGTGTCTTTGGCTATTCCATACCTCACGCGTAGGTTACCCATTGTTTATGTGTTTCTCGAATCTGCAGGAAACTACGGGGGTCCGTGGTGCACACACATCACCCATTGGATGTATTTCTGAAATGTTTTTAGCATGGGGAATTGAAATCCTACGGTATTAATATTATATTACATAATTTGTCACACATTCGAACTTTTTTGTTAAAGTTCTGAGGCGATGGTATTTTGGACTGGTGGGAAGGAAGCGGCTGCGAATTTTGTTCAGTTGAGCTTCCATTAGTACAACTGATAGCGCCCGACGTATAGGCTCACGCATGGAAACCGAAATCGTTCATGAGACTGTCCACATCTTTCCATATCAAGTCATTATTCATGTCGAAAAGACTCAGTTCTAAACCAACCTGTGCCTCAACTTCATAGTTACCGTAGCTCTGGGTATCCACATGTTTGCGATTTCCAGAGAAACCTTGTGCGCCAGGAGGCGGCATTACATTTTGAAGTGGTGGCTGTGTGGCAGGATGTGGCGCTGAGTGAGATGATGTGGGCTTGTTTTGGTTGATGACGGTTGGCAGAATATTGCCTTGGGAATCGTCGGTCCGAACACTGAAATTAGGCGAGGAGTTGCTGCTAGAATTCACGACTTTGAAAATCGAACTTCGGTTCGACGCTGCGATCGGCTGTGGGTCCAACGGAATCGTTCTTATGATTCTGCGGGCCTTGGACTCAGCATCTTGCACCCCAGAGAGTGAACGCTTCTTGCGTACTCGGCCGGAGCTTCCGCCGCTGCTACCGGGTGTGGTCCTCAGGCTTTCTCCAGCTATTCGACCATCCGAAACCTCAGAGGCATTTGGAGCAGAGGCCTCGTCTTCCGAGGAAACTGCTGCTTCATCTCCAGAATGCTCGTCTTCTCCCAATAGGTTATCATCATCTTCACCATTGCTTGCATTCTCGCCGGTGCCCTCGCGCACGTCTGTCTTTATATTCAATTTAGCCATTCCGACCTGATCTCTCAATAGGGACAAGCAGTCGAAGAACAAAGATGCAGTCATTCTCGTTTTGATTTTCAAGTAAAGTCCCAGCTGGTTGTTTTCGTCAAGCGTGCGGAACAATTGCCACATGTTGCGCATGATACCACTTGCACGGTACGCAATATCGTGCTTCAACACAGAAGCCTTCGCAACCAATCGAATTGCAGTTATGTAGGTGTCTTTTGCGATGCTGGCGTCCACCACCGATTTGAGTGGTGAGTTTGCTAATTTCACTATGAAGCATGATGCTTGCCATATATGGAGAACAGAGACGACCGGCAAGTACTTGACGAATCCCTTATTCTTTGCTTCACACATATCCACATGATTCATTAGAGCCACGGAAGCATTAAATAGCCTCACAATACCCTTCGTCAACTCAAAAGATGGGATGTGCTGGGCATCGAGAATATAGCACGTGAGAAGATGGATACGAGCCACGATGTAGTGGAATTTGCGGTGCCCATCTTCAGCACTGGATTCTGCTAGTAGCTTGATTTCCAAATCATCTAGCTGCTTAAGTAAGACTTTGAGAAGAGCCACTCTCTCGTTCACATGCGTGAGACCTATTTCCGAGTAACTACCCATGGAGAGGGTTTTTGCAACCTGGTCTTCGAAATGGGCGATTTCCATCATCTGTCGTGTGGAAATAGGAAGACCGCAGTTTTGAGCTGCCAAGAAGTCGAATTGCACAAATGCAGGGAAGCCGAACGCCATTGCAATGTCCTGTGAGACCATGTTGCAGATGATCCACGTTTTCAGCAGTTCGTGGGCCATGGCATACAGTTGTGGAGATGTTGGAGCAGACTTTTCCTGCTGGAGAACCTGACCCGAGGAGTGGAGACCAATACGGATAGCCTGAAACAAAGCGACACCTATAGTGTTCCATGAAGAGTCCGCACTAAGTGAGGACGTGAGCGGTGGCCACAATGAATAAAGAATGAATGCTTGCACAGAGTAGACGGAGCATGAGTTCATGATAGGTTCGTCGTCCTCCGTGGGGTTGTATCGGGCGATTGGTGAGATGGAGATCTCGGCAAGGATATTTTTCACGAGCGGAGAAATATGTAAGAGGAGAGTCTTGTCCTCGCCCTTGCGCCGAAGTGCAACAAACATCATTACCCAAAAGAGAGCAGGGCAAAGTCTGTAGATACGCTCTGGGCCCTTACTGACATCGACCACGGGAAGAACTGGGTGGTAATAACGAACGTATTCGATGAAGAGGTCGCCGATAGTTTGCAGAGAAAGTGTCACGTCCTCCAATTGCTTCTCTTCGCAGAAAAGAGTCTCTTGCGTGAGATTCACTACGGGAGGAAGCTGACCCGGAGTGCCGGCATTTGAGCCGTTGGTAGACGACACGCCAGTAGAGAGATGATAAGACGGTATTCCGCCACGAAGCAGGTTTTCGAGTGAAGGACCAGGCAGCTGCAGAGTACCTGAATGGGCGGTATCTGGGCGATAGTGGTACGCTTGCATTCCTGGGCTAGCGCTGCGCGGTGGTGCAACTCCAGAGAGAGCTGGCAGAAAACCTAGCCCATGTGGGGTTCTGGGACGTGGTTGAACAGCTTGTGGCGCATGGGGAATGATAGGCATTTGCATCAGGGCTTGGACGTCTAGGCCGTTTTGCATCTGCACTTGACCCTTAATGTGATTGAGGGGCTCTCCCATTTGGCTCTGTGGATGTAGGCCGTATTCATATGTTGAGCTGTCGGGACGCAATGGCGGCGAGTTTGTAGAGGTGGAAGTCGGGCCAGGAATTGCAGGTGTTTGCCCCGGAACCTCCTGACCATTTGCGCCTTGCATGGCTCTTTTCCACTCGGCGTATTCCCTCTCGATCAGCGCCATACGAGCGCGTTTGTCGGTTCTTTTGAAGTCAGCCTGGACAACACACGCAATGTTCTTGTTTGTGCACCGAGTGCATGAAAGCGGGTGTCTTTCTTGTTTGTCACATTTAGACTTTTGCTGGCGGCAAGCGGTGCAAGCCACCTTTTTGTTTTTTGACAGTCTGGAATCTTGGCGAGAGGCGCCAGACTGGTTTTGCTGCGCTAGAAGCCCAGGCAGAGGGGTCTGGTCGTTCTGCTGCTCGCTCTTCACCAGCTCTCCTAGGTCTATCAGGTGAGTGTTGTTAGACATATTGGCTATGTGAGCCAACTTATCGAGGGAGGAGTGCTCCATGCGGAACCCACGCTATGTTCTAGTAATCACACGAGACCGGGCTAGTTGACTCTGCCTTGCAGGTGGATCTGCTGTTTATGCCTGGTGGGCCTGTTAAGCTCGTGTTTCGATGAGATGGTGTAGGGTGCGAGGTCTGCTCATGCACAGAAGGGACATTGTGAAACGACGGTGACCCACGCTTTGCGTTGAATGGCACGAGACTCGACTTTTTCGAGGTTGCAGTTGGCTGTTCAGATGCTGTCGTTTCGAACAGTACGGACTACAGTGGTTCCCGTATGTTTCGGATGTTGACATTTTCACTGGGCCTCCTTCACTCCCAAGCCTCCTCGTCAATGCACTATACCTCTTGCAGCCAAGAAAAGCAAATGGTGCAATACTTAGAGACATTATATGCTAAACTTACTTTGAAAAGAGTTTGGTTGCGGCTTTTGACGTTGATTCAGAGATGGCACCTAAAATCACTTTGCAAGGTGTTTCAACTCTGATACGTCCCCGTGTGTCAGGTCCTGTGCCTCGCAGTTCGCAACATCGAAGCCGGCTCCAAAACTACAGATCCGACCGCATCTCCGCTCACTTCTTGAGCGCAGTTCTTTCACAATGCCGCTCGAAACCGTTTCCAAAGACGTGCGGCTCCTACTAGCGTCCGTGTTTTTACGGCGAGCCAGTTTTGGTCTCATAAATCAGGTCCTTGCCTTGTTTCTAGAGTCAGCTGGGATCTCTAAAGCTCGCATCGGCTACTTCATGACCTTGACATTGGTCGGTGACACTCTCCTCTCATTGTACCTCACCTGGTTCTCAGACGCTCTTGGGCGCCGTGTGGTCATGATTGCCGGCTGCATCTTGATGGCTGCGTCAGGGATTGTCTTTGCAATGTTCCTGAACTTTTGGATCCTCTTGGCGGCTGCAATTGTGGGTGTCATCTCCACGTCTGGGGATGAAACAGGGCCATTCAAGTCTGTGGAAGAGGCGTGTCTTTCTCAGCTCACAGAGCCCAAGCGCCGTGCTCACGTCTTCGCAGCATATGGCTTTTTGGGCACTTTGGGCCTGGCTGTTGGGTCGTCCGCCTGTGGGTTCGTGGTACAATACTGGTCCCTGAATCTAGACTGGCCATTGCAATCATGCTACAAATCCGTGTTCGTGGGATACTCGCTTTTGGCCGTGGCGAAGTTGTGCCTTGCAGCATTACTTTCGCCATCTTGCGAGGTGAAACACCCAGATTCATCATCAAATGCCTCTACAGAAGAGGGTGTTTCAGATGAGTCTGCAAATGAGGCAACAGAATCTTCAAGCGAACATTCGCCGCTCATAAAACAAAAATCGGCTCTCGGTATCTCTGCAAAATCAAGACACCACCTTTATCGTCTCCTCCCGGTGTTCATGTTGGACTCGTTCGGCTATGGATTCATGCCGCCAGCATGGATTGTCTACTATTTTCGCACAAGCTATGGAGCTTCGCCAGCAGCATTGGGAAGCTTGTTTTTCTTCACCAATTTGGTTGATTCCGTCTCGTCGATTGCCTCGGCGTTTACCTTCTCCGTCTTCGGTCCAGTCAAAGCTATTTTGGTTGCACAGCTTCCTAGCGCATTGTTCTTCTCCGTGGTTCCATTCTGCAAAAACTACGTAACTGCTGCGCTCTTGTATTTCCTTTTTTGTGCCTGTGCTACTATGGATGTAGTTCCCAGACAGATTCTTCTTACTACGCTCATGCCTCCCACTGACTTGGTCCGTGTTTTGGGCATAGTGAACATTGCCAAGACATTTGCGAGATGTATTGGACCCTTATTCACTGGAAACTTGGCTGACCATGGTCTTCTTGATGTTGGCTTTTTTGTTAATGGTGCCTGTCTATTTATAGCCGACTCTATCTTGGGTTTCAGCTTTATGCATCTCGACAAGGAGATTTTGGAGCTAAGATGACAAATCGGCATACGGAACATTGTACGTTTTTTCTAATGTATATAAATTCAGTAAAGTTCATGCAAGTTTAATCTATAAGGGTAATGCTAGAGACAAGTGCCGCAACGCACCATCTTGATATATCGTTATTCGTGATCGTCTCTTTAGAAGAGGTAATGAAAGATCTTCTTAGGCCATGGTAAGGCATTGAATGCTTCTCTCTCATCGTGGAGGTCTTCTTGAAGTTTCTCAAAGTCTGTTTCGCCACGACCAGTGTCGAGATCCATAGTCTCCAAAGGCACAATAGTATTCCACTTGCGAGAGTAGATTTTGTGGCCCAAATAGAAGGCAACCACAATAACTGCACCAAGGTAGTTTTGGAAGAATACGGTAGCATTTGGCTTTTCGCCCAATGGGAACAAGGAGACCCAAAATTGCAAACCAAGAAGCACAATCAAACAAATGGTTGCGTAGTATGAGCCCCAAACACCAGTGATGGAGACGTAAGGCAATTCCGTAAGAGGACGGTTTTGCTTAACCATGGCAGCACGGAAACGAATGTGAGCAATAGTGCAAGCTGCCCAGGTGAACAACGTGGACAAAGCGGAAAGAGAGACCAACCAAGCAAACACCGTCTTTTCCTTGGGCGAAGCAGAGACAAAGGCGAGCAAACCAATGATTGCACTGAATGCAATACCAACCAAAGGTCTACCAGTGCGGTCAACGTACTTGAAAATCGCAGGAGCCAAGCCTTGCTCAGCCAAGGATAGAATTGTTCTGGAGAATCCATAGACAGCGGAGTTACCGATGGAAAGGAGGGCAATGAGCACAATGACGTTGAAAATCGAAGGGAGAGCGTTGATACCGCCGGCTTGGATGGCAATGACGAATGGTGAGGAGAAAGACGAAGATCCAGACAATTTCGGCTCGTTGTATGGCACCAAAAACGTAATGAGGGTGAGGGTGAACATGTAAAAGACCATGATACGGTAGAACACCATCTTGATTGCATGCGGCAAAGCCACACGAGGGCTAGCCTTTGACTCTGCAGCAGTCAAACTGACCAACTCGGTACCAGCCAAAGAGTAAGTAGCGGAGATCAAGACACTCACCACACCCTTGAAGCCATGCGAGAAGGCGCCAGGGTTGTGCCAGTACTTGGCACCAATAAAGCCCGAATTACCCCCACCGCAGATCAAGACGATGGCAAGAATGTCAAAACCGACGATTCCCACAAGCTTGATAAGGGACGCCACAAGCTCGAAGTACTCGAAACCAGATGTTCCGAAGAGGTTGAGGGCAATGATGAGCACGAAGAACACCGCGACCCAAACGACCGAGTTGATGTCCGACAGCCAGAAGTTGATAGTGATGGAGGCAGCCACAAGCTCCAAGGGCAAGACAATGACCCAGAACAAGGCATAGTTCCAGCCGGCTGCGAAACCAAAGGAAGGATCGATGAAACGAGTGGCGTAGGTGGCAAAAGCACCAGAAACAGGGAAAGTCGAGGAAAGCTCCGAAAGTGCTTGCATCACACAGTAAAGGAAACTGGACACAATGGCCCAGCCTATAAGGATACCAACAGGGCCACCGGCGCTAAGAGCCTGCCCCAGGACAATGAGGAGACCGGAACCCACACATCCGCCCAAAGCAATGAAGGCTTGAGAAAGGGGGGAAATCGAGGACTGAAGCTCAGTCTTGGCGGTGTTGCGAACGGCTCTCTCCAAGGAGTTGAGATCACTGCTGTCGCTTTCACTGCCGCTGTGGTCCGCTCTCTTGAATGAAGATGCGAACTCTGCCCATCTCGATGGAGCAGGCGCGGAGTAGCTGGCGGTAGAAGCCGCGTTCGACTCGACGCTGGACGCCTTGTCGTTGGAGGTGCTTGCGGAAACAGCCATGAAGGATTTGACCAGAAATGCTTCAGCGGTCTAGGCGGGAATCCTGGGCCTTTTATGGCCGGGCCGTTGCAAAAAGTGCCTTGGTAGTCGCAGCCATTTTGCCGTGGACCTGCACACAGCAGAGCGGTTCAGGCTGCAGGCGCCATCTGATGCGGAGAACAAACGGCGCAAACCTGCTTGTGGGCTGGTGAAATTTCTCAGAAAAAAAGGTGCAAGTCGATAAGAACTCCCGTACCTCATCAGAGGTTTTTGAGGCGTCAATTTTGCTCCGTTGTCGCCCCGCAATCCGCTCTGGCCTAAGCCTTCTCTGTAAGTGTATGCATTGTGCGCTGACAGAAGTTACTTTTTCTGTCGCGCTTAGGCAAATTTTGCAGCTCAAATCACGCCTCGACGCAAGCCCAGATGCGGTGGCGGGCCGTGGTCGGAGCACAGATGACTAGGGAAGGTGGCCGCGAGCTTTGTGGTGCACGGGTTTCCTCGGGACTTGCGTAGCTCAGGGTTCTCTTTTTCTCACGCTCGTAGCCTTGGCATGTACGGGTGCGCGCTGCGCACTGACGTACTCACGGGGTAACGTCACTTGGTGGGCCATAGCCTTCTTGCCGGGATACTACGGAAACGCCGGAACTGAATTGATTTTAGTCCACAATCACCAGAACGCGTTTCTTGAAACAGTGATTGTTTTGAACTTCGAAGCATCGTATCCCTTTGCGAGGACTTGTGATTCCCCCCCTCCTTTCTTATCAGACTCCCCCGCAATCCAGCATGTCCTCTGAGTACAAATTTGGAAACACCGTGGAACCTGCCAAGTTGCGCCAGGTTTTTGCTTTGTCGGGCAGTAAATGGGGTGCTCCGCTCAACGCTGCCGAGTTTGGCGAAACAGAGACAAAAAAACTCGTGGATTTCGTGTTGAAGGGTAACCCCGGACGGGCGTTCTACTTTGAAAAGAAGACTGGCGAGATCGTCGCCTCTGTCGTGGTCACACAGCACAAGGCACTCTATAAGGACGCTGGAACCAGCACCATTGCCGGGGCCCCAGATCCATATCTGTTTGGTGTGAACAATGCTTTTGCCTTGTACATCAGTTACGTGTTTGTGGCTGAGCTGTGCAGAGGCAAGGGCTTGATGGACAAGCTCGTGCTGAAAGCAATCGACTTCACTGAGCAGGATATCATCAGAAAAGAACTTGCAAAGTCGTCAGATAAAAAAGACAGTTTCCGTTCGATGGTCCAAACCGGCAAAGACATAGACCACACCATGGCTGCGCACTTACTCGGTAAAAAGTACGTCTGGTGCTTGTACTCGGGCATAGGCGCCACCTACAAGCGTTTTGGATTCAAAGGCTATCCTATCGAGGGCTACAAGATTCCTGTGGAGTTCGCTCACAGCGAAACCCACCAGCTCGTGTCGCAGTTGCTTGCTTCTCCTACGGGCGAGCAGGGCAAGAAGCTTCGTCTTCTTGACTCTTCTAAGACCCAGGACAGAGACTTGATCTCCCACATTTTACAGGGCCGCGAGCTCGACTTGCTCACGGAGATGAACAAAAACGTGTTTCACTCTGAGCTTGCCGGAAACCTGCGCCTGTCGCTGTCTTTAACCAATCTTTCGTCTGCTCTCTCCACCGCCCGTTTGGGCTCTACGCAAGAGTTGGCTGCAATCACCGAGCAGCTCGACAAGACGGCAGTGAGTGACTCTGGTGACACCGCGAAATTGCCTTCTGGCAGCTTGGTGGACGTGGCCTCGGGAAGCTCTGCTAACCTTGGAAGACGCCAGTCGACGGTCATGCAGCAAGCGTGTGCCAAATTTGCGATCTTGCCTAGTTTGTCTCACATGGAAGCCAATATTCTCAACATCAAGGTAATTGCCGAGAAACAGGGCACATCCGAACAGCTGCAACAAACAAGGTTTTATGGCGCCATCCTTACCAATGAGTTGCAGCGGAAGTCGTTTTACGTCTTGTGGAGTATGGTTTGCTGCAAGGAGTTTTTCATCGTGGCCATGGGTGAATTGAAACTCGACCTTTTCGGAGCGATGGCAGACCCACTGGGCATGACCAACCCCATTGGTCGGCGCAGGGGCCTGTCATTCACCGGTATGAACGAAATGGGAGGTTTCAACTTCCAGGATTTGGATCTCTTGGTGAGCACAGCCGTGCATGTCGCCAAGAGTGTATCTGTAAATGGACTCGTTAACTCCATCTACGTGAATCTTCACGATTTGCCCAACTCTGTTCCTGGTCCCGTGTTGCACGATTTCTTCCTCAACTATTTGCCTCGAAATTTTGGGCAGACGTCTGATGCTGCTCACAAGGGGGTAAAACCCGTTGATGCGGCTGGTGAAGGCGCCGCCGATGACCGAGCCAAGGGTGCACATGCCAAAACAGCTAAAAACGTTGCCGAGGTTGAATACTTGAAAAATTTTGAGACCGTGCGTCTATTGCCCATGTTGAGAAAGTTTGGCAGTAAGAACCACAATTTCGACTTGGACTGGATCGCCAACAGCACAATCAATTGGGGCTGAGCTGGCTTGCGCAAGGCTTGCACAGGGCTTGGACAGGGGTACAAAAAAGAACTAAATCAAAAGTGTCAACGTAAATTAGACAGATGCAAGAATTTTACGAAGACAAAAAGCGTAGAAGGACAGCCCTCCATGTTTCAATTCGTAGCACCTTCTCCATTCGAGATTGGTCTGGTTCGGGCAAGTTTTCCCTAGCCAACAATCCAACAATTCATGACAAGCACAAGCAAGTGGGAACCAACGCACATCACATAAGTGCACACATGACTTAAGCGAGATACATGTTCGGAGGATGGCTTGGGGATTCGGATCGCAGACACGTCGGGATTTGAAGTTGATGACGGTCCCCAAAAGGGTATGTTTGGCGTGCCTATGCGTCTTTGGACCTTGCGCTGAGAGACTAATACGAACAATTGCCGGTTCTAGGCAGGTCTGGGTCCTTCCCCACCAAACGAAGTGGGCTGTGCTAACAGGGCTTGTGTACCTGGGGAATGTCAAAAGACAATAGCCGTCAAGCTGCTGCAGAGAGGAAGCCTGAAAAGTGCCTGGAGTTTGACGTGTCGCTGCATACATGCCGCCTGTGTGTAGCGATCATGCAGTCGATGGCTGAGTTTGCGTCGCCGAGATGCAGGCCGTCAGATGTTGGAGTTCCAGATGCGGCCAGCCCCCTCCACCGCGCAACGAACAGCTCTAAGGTGGATCGCGGCAGCGAGCTTGTGGCTAATTCCGCGACGGGCATCGCTGAGCCAACGAAACCTATGACTCAGTCTATTGGGTCGCAGGAGATCCTCGTATTCAGCCTTCCGCTGGTTGTGGCAAGAGGCTGAGTGCTGGCTACTGGGGCTGATGAATCAGATGCTTCCCGGTTATAAGATCTAGATCGCCGAATTAAACTTTGCCCACCTGCTTCTCCGTGCACATCTGCCGCTGCCTCGAGAGTTACGTACTCTCGAGAAGCCGGTCCTTGAGGCCCCGCGCGGAGAGCGTTGACAAACGGTGCACATTGTGCTGCGGCTAAGATGCTTTTTTTCACATTGCCTATCTCGTGATGCCATAACGTTCCCCTCCAACAGCTTACCTTTCTTGACGGCCATTTGCAAAAGAGGAAATGGGGACTATTCATTTTCTCGAACGGCCACTTTCGGAGTTGTTCGAAAAATGATACGAGGACCAAAGATTTGTGGATGCGTTAGCGTGTTCCAGTTGCGTTCCACTCGCCTGCAACCCGCCGAACAGGCTTCGGATATATCTCTGCGACGCCGCCGGCAAGCCTTGTTCAAGCCTACGCGGCAGGTAAAAAGTACCTCAGCTCCGGCCAATGCACTCTCAGGAAGGCTGAGTTGCAGAAATTGAGCCATTTTTTCAAACCCCGAGATGCGGTTCATGCACATGCACTGCGTGCATGCCCGCTTGGAATGCCGGTCTTCTCACATCCTGCGCCGCAATGCGGTGCATACACCCGCGTGCATCTTTGCCGGGCCATCCTCCTACACGCTACCACCATTATAAAGATCCGGCCTCTCCCTCCAGTTGCTTTTATTAAATCCACCAGTAAACGACACTCCTCGCATCCCACAAGCCTAGTTTGCACCCAGCACATCCTGGCTTCGACACAGCCCAAGCCACCATCATTGACCACCCAGATCCATTTCCAGTCTCTGCTATGAGTCGCTCGTATCAGCAGGGCCCTGAGCTTCAATTCCAGAAGTACTCGTCTCACGTCTACCAAAACGCCGTCTCTCTGGCTCCCCAGAGAATGAGCTTCGCGGAGTACAATACAGGCGACCTGGCCTATCAGCAAGTGCCGCCAATGCAAATGAACTGGCCCGTGTATTACAGACAACCACAACAGCAGCAATCACAAGTACAGCTCCAGGCACAGGTGCAACCACAGTACCAGGTCCAAGGCCAGAGCCAAATGCAAGCCCCAGTCCAGATTCAGGGACAGATGCAGCAGCAACCCCAGCAACCCCAGCCTCCCCACACAGCCCACTCTCAGCCTCAAACCCAGGCCCAAGTACACGACGACTTGGTGCTGCCCTTGTCTAACTACATGAAGTTCATGTACCCCAACCAAGCCCAAGCCGGACTTACTGGTCAGCAGCCAGCGCTCCAATATTCTGCAGTTCCTTACGTTCCGCAAACGGCCACTCAAGCTGTTCAGCAAATTCCTCGCTCCTCGCAGAGCAGCAAGAGCTCTGACATCAAGCAGGAGCCCACAAACGGGCTAGCTTCGCCATCTCTGGACAATGGGTACGAAAACTCTCCAAGCACCCAGCCAACTAGCGATTCCCTGTCTGGAAACAGTGTCATGTCGAGACTCCCAAGCAGAAATTCCGATAAGGATGAAAAGGAAATCAAGGAGGAACACGCCGCTGACAGCACCCATCATAACAACGTATGTGGCAGCTGCGGCAAGACCTTCCAGAAGCCTTACAACTTAAAGAGTCACATGAAGACCCACTCCACTGAAAGACCATACAAGTGTCTGTTCTGCCCCAAGACATTCGCCCGTTCTCATGACCGCAAAAGACACGAGAACCTACACGGAGGCCAAAAGAACTTCAAGTGCGAGGGCTTCTTGCGTAATGGTGTTACGAAATGGGGTTGCGGCAAAAAGTTTGCTCGCTCGGACGCCTTGTCCCGTCACTTCCGGACTGAAACTGGATACCTCTGTATTAAACAGTTTATGGACGAAGAAAAGGAACTGGAGCTTGCTGCTGCACAAGCCAATTATCAAGCACAACATTCCATGACTGCCCAAAACGGCGGGTCGGCTCTTCAACACATAGCACCCCCACCCCAGGCACCACTCCAAACGCAGCCACCAATGTCGCTACCCATCCAATATCAGCAACAGCCCCAGCAGCTTCAGCAGCAGATTTCCAGCGACATTGCCAGCCGGCCTTACGAAATGATGATGAACGCTCCTCACCAAATTCTGTTGCCACCTTTGCTTCGGCACTAGGCCCGACACTCGCTTTTACTGTCCTCAATCCTTGTGCTGCCGCAGCCATGCGGCTGTACCGGCATAAGTCGTTTCACACCGAAGGTGGAATTGCGGCCAACATTCTGCATTGCATTTTATTTCTTCGACAGTTGCTGACGCATCAGCCCAATGTGGCAAAGAGTTACTTGGCAACTATGGCATCCCGCCATTAAACCCGAAACTGGTCGTTAAAACAGGTTACGAATTCCCTACATAACAAATACAATTATAAGTTTAGCACTAAAGCCAGTGAATCTGGATCCTGTAGAAAAGATGCTCCAGCCTGCTATCCGGGAACAGGCGCACAAACGATGACCAGCCTCTTTGTGGACAAGCAGAAGCCACCCAAACCCGTTGGGCTGCCACGGCCAAGCGTCAAGAAAAACCTCTTTGGTCGTGTCCATTCTTCGGCCCGGAAGTTCCTCAGATAGCCTGACTCGGCACTTTGTGGCACATGGCGGGTACAGAGAACATGTATGTATGCTGCAACCCCGTGAGCTTGCAGACGAGCTCGGCTTGAAATCCGCGCTGCCAGGTAATGCCGCTGCACAACCCCGGGGTTATAACCATCTCGAGAGATCCATTGATGCGCACCAATTTCACTCCTGCGCTGCCGCTTATCTTCGCGATTCTTCGCAAAGCCGCTCGACAAATGTGACCAAGGCCCTCGGAGCCATTTACGGATGAGCGAATCGTGGCCTTGTCTGCCTTGAAATCCGAGATCATGCGGCTGTAGATTCCCCGATTAGGAGGTTCGCAACGCAAATCCGGCATGCCTGGGAGGCAACCTTCGTATTTGGTTAGTAGCACCCCATAAGCCTAGACTAGTCTGGCTGCATGTCCTCGCGGAGCTTCCGCGCGGTATCCCCAGCGGATTTAACGCTGACCAGGTGCGGAAACTTCTCCCAGGAAGAAAAATCGACCAGCTGTCCTCAACAAGCCACGAACAGCCACCTATGGAAGCCAGCGTGGAAATGAAACAGGCATATCATCAGCCAATGCTTGCATCAAGCGGGGCTTAACCGTTGGGGCGCCTCGTCAAAGGGACGTCGTAGCCACCCGGCAAACAAAAAATTCCTTCCATCGCGCTTCTAACGAGGCGTGCTGATGCAGCGCGCGTGACTCCACGCGCTTGGTTCATGTTACTCCACCGTACCGGCATTTGATGAGCCAAACAAACATTTTCATTCTTGCACGCCGGGGTTTGAACGTGCAGCTGTTTTAGCCACTCCTGCCGTGCGTGCAGCTGCCGGCACTGCTTGCAGCGCATGTGTTCTAGGCTTACTGATGTCGCCGCGATGCTTGGCTTAGCGGCCGGCGGGATCGGTCGTATTCTGCTATGTCACGTGCACTTTGCCTCCTCCCTCGATCTCCCCGATTCATGAAATGCAGCCCCAAGATGGTATCTTTGCGCAGGGGTGTGCCGCCTAAGCCTTCGCCAGTCTTCTACGGTGCTAACGGCATTCCTAAGCCCCGATTCTCCGATCTGTCACCCTGACCTCAACAAATTGCCCGCCTGTTTCAACAAATTGTTCTTCCAGCTACATCGCTTGTGCCAATCGTTTCAACACCTCCCAAACTAATGGGCCCATATTAAGGTCGTGCGCTGCTCAACCTGCTGGTCGCCAAGCCGGCGCCGGTACGGTTACCCTCTCCGTTCGCCGAGTCCTGCACGATGCTCCCCCACATTTCGGACATTACACCAACCTATATAGCACCATCGCCCCACAAAATCCGAAAATTCCTTTGGACAACAGACATTTCTGAATGGAAGGCATTTTGCGTCAGGAGCACGAGGTGCCGGCACTTCCGGTGCCGACGCTTCGCTCCTCGGTCCAGCAGATCTTAAGAGCTCTCCAGCCACTTCTCACCATAGACGAATATGACGAGTTGCTCGAAGAGTCGGCTCACTTCATTGCTGACTTCAATATTGAACTCATCCAAAAGCACTTGGAAGCCGCAGGCTCAAATCCAAATGTCGCCTGTTATCTTAACGCCATCAATGGAGCTAGTTATCCTGGAATCTATGGTGATCTCCGTGGTGACATTCTCCCCCGCAATCCGTATCTAGTGTTGGAGGAGGATCCCTACGCAATGACCATAAACCCACCAAACCAGGCTCAAAGAGCAGCGTCTTTAATAAACCTGAGTCTCAAGTTTATGGTCACCATGCGCAACGGTACCTTGAAGACTGATATTGCTCCGAAATCCGGCAGGCCATTAACCATGAACTGCTACCGTAACCTTTTTGGAACCACCAGAATCCCAGATGTGAATCACCTGGTGACAATCAAAAAGTACAAGCACGTGAACGATTCCTGTCACGTAGTCTTTATTTGCAACAACCAGTTCTACAGCTTGGAAGTGTTGACGCCTTATGACGAAGAAAATGCTGATCCTAAGGAAAGCAGGCATGAGCTCTGGTTTCATGACGCAGAATTGGCTGCGGTAATTCAGCAAATTTTGGATGACGCAGCCACTGTTGATCGTTTTTCTTCAGTGGCTAATGGGATTGGCGCCATTACTACGCAAAATTATACAATGTGGAGCCACGCACGCAGCGAATTGGCTCGTGCATGCCCCGCTAGTATGGATGCCATCGACAATGCACTCCTTGTCATAGTCTTGGACACGACGCTGGCGCCCGTGTCCGACCAAGAGAAGAGCTTCGCAATTTGCCACGGAACCTCTCAGCTTGCCAAGGGAACTAACATCCAAGTTGGCTCGTGTACGCTGCGGTGGTACGACAAAATGCAGCTCGTGGTGACGGCGAATGCAGTTGCGGGAGTGGTTTGGGAGTCTTCTTCCATGGATAGTACTGCGATCTTGCGCTTCATAAGTGACATTTACACTGATCTGATCTTGAAGCTTGCACGCAACATCAATGGAGCTGAAAGTACGCTTTTTGACCAGCGAATCCGATTTGTGGCTGATTCAGATGCAAGTAAGAAACCGAGAGCCCGTGTCTTGGACTTCCGATTAACTCCGGAGCTCAAACATATTGTGCACTTGTCTGAGACTCGCTTGGCTGACCTCTTGAATCAGCACGAACTCAAGACTTTGACCATGAAAGTCAGAACGCATTTACTTGCCAAATTTGGAATCCTGCCAGATTCTTTCTTGCAAGTGGGTCTTCAAATTGCCTACTACGCGTTGTACGGAAAAGTTGCTAATACTTTGGAGCCAATCACCACACGCAAATTCAAGGATGCACGCACGGAACTCATTGCGGTGCAGAACAGCACTCTATCCGGACTCGTGCAGTTATTTATTACTTCCAGCGATGACTCCAAGAAATGGGATTTATTCAAGCAGTGCTGTGAAATTCACACCACCCAATACCGCGAAGCTATGGCTGGTAAGGGCTTCGAAAGACACCTCCATGCTCTCTACCAGGTTTTTAGCAAACCATCGGCGATCAAAAACCTTAACGAGATCAACAAAGATTCTGGCCTCGAGCCTATTCCTGAGTTGGCTGACTTGTTGAAAAAAAATGTGCCGCTCTTCTCCAGCCATTACCTTGAGAAATTGACCACCGCAGAAATATTGATTTCAAATTGCGGTAATCCTGCTTTACGCCTTTTCGGCGTCCCACCAGCAATCGACCAAGGGTTTGGTATTGGATACATTATTCATAAGGACAAGGTGGTGGTCACAATGTGCTCGAAGCACCGGCAAACCCAGCGTTTTTTGGATACCTACCAATCTGTGATGAAGGAAATCAAAAACATTCTCAGTCGCGAAGCAGATCTCTTGATTGAGCTGGCAGACACTGAAGGCCGTAAACAAGAACTCATGAATTTGCGGATCGAAAAGGAGCTCAAGAATGTCAATAAGCTGCGCTCGCTGACTAGGCACCCCATAGACATCAGCATTGCTGTCACTCCAGGTCTCGAGGCTGACAGTGCTTTGGGATCAGGTGTCGTCCCTAAAGCCAATGGTCAGAACAATTCACCCCCAGATGACGTCGACTACGCCTACCTTGGAGGATATGGGTACTTTGATGTCGGGCAGGTGGCAATCCGGAGTGATCAGCTTTCGCGTGCAGAGCTGTATCTCAACAGCCCACTGCACCATACTTCTGGATTCGCAACCCCCCTCTCCAGAAAACATTCCCTGCTGCACTTGGCGACCTCCCATCTCGGCAAAGCACTGGCCAACGATTTGAGACATCGTCTCTCATTGAGCGAGCGTATTCGTGAGAAGCTTTCCCCCATGAATGGATCGACTGTTAGCTTGGGAAACGACAAAAACCTGCCTACTGCGGAGGAGCAGTTGCCAGAAGACCCGCCAAAGGTGGCCCGCACCCGCCACAATATCGGCCGCGAGATTGGAGCCTAACAAACCCTAAGCCTTTAAGGTATTTTCGTCTAAATGAATTCACTTCTACGTATTCTCATTTGTCCCTACTTCCAGATCAGGCCATCATCCATATTTTGCAGCCTTGGGGGTGTGCCGGAGATCGCGGCGCATGTCAGCCTCATCTCGCACCCCACATGTAAGCCTTCGAACACCGTCTTCACATAATCGTAATTACTAATCTTGACCATGAGTGGTATTGCGCATCTAAATAGCAACTTTCTACGGGTCCGGGGCCCTGACGCGGCCCGGTTTCTAAATGGTCTCCTCACCACCCGACTACTTCCGAATGTGGTGAAGAAGAAGCAGCATACCATCTCTGCCAACGAGAACCGACACGTCAACCTAGCGTCCGTCGTGGATGTCACGACGAACTGGGGAGTCATGCACGAGGATATCTATGATCCAGACCAGAATATCTGGGTTCGCCGGGACGGCATTTTCTCCATGTTTCTCAACTCAAAGGGCCGGGTGATCTGCGACTGTTTTAACTACCCCATCCCGTTCCACGCCAAATCGTCGAACTCAGAGCAGGTCCTCAATGACGAACCTTGCTATGCCTTGGAGGTTGCTCCAGCGCATGCTCGCCTGCTAATGTCGTTGCTCAGAATGCACAAGCTCAGTGCTAAGGTAAAGCTAGACCAGCCCCAATTCAGTTCATACTACTACTGCAATGACGACCCGGACTTCGAGGACTGGTTGGAGGGAGTTCAAAATGAATGCTTCCGAAGCGAAGATCCGCTGTCAGCTCTACAGGCAGCCAACAAATTTGTTGAAGACGAAACCGTGCTATCTCTCGAGTATGCGGACAAAGTGGTCGGGTTTGCCATTGACAATCGAATCCCCAACTTCGGAATAAAAATTGTCACAAGCGAGCCAGTCTCCAATCCTGTCGGTCTACTCTCAAAGTCATTCCTTGCTTCTTTTCCGACAAAGAAGGTTACGCAATCGGAAATAGTGGCTCGCCGTTTCGCCAACGGTCTCTTTGAGACTTCTGACGCAGCTAGTGGGCAAACATTGCTCCCATTCGAGGCAAATTTGGACTATGTCAACGGCCTCTCCATTGATAAGGGATGCTACGTCGGTCAGGAACTCACCATCAGAACATTTAATGGTGGGGTTATCCGCAAAAGAATTGTGCCGGTCACTTTCGATCGTGACGTTACAGAAATACTTGACGGCGTTGATCTCTCCACGGTGCAAGTGGAGCGCGCAGCTGTGGAAGAATCTACTGCCACTTCTACCAAGGAGAATGGCCCTCAAGCTCCTTCGCCATTTGGTTCGCCCAATCCATTTGGAACTTCTACACCCGTGGCTAGACGAGGAAAGCTTGCGAAGTTACTCAGCTACCATGGCACTCGCGGATTCTTGCTCATTGGTGTGAATGAAGTGAGCAAGAGTGGAAACTTCGAAATGAAAATTGAAGACCTCACGGTGCCCTTACATGCCACGCTCCCAGAATGGTGGCCCACGGAGGAGTAGCTGCAAATCGTACGTGCGAATCGAAAATCATGAAGTAGACAGGCACCGAAAATCGCCGTTTTCTAGCATCTGATCATACTCGCGACGAAAAGTAAATATTGCACTTTAGCAATGGGATTCAAAGAAGGGGATCTTCAGGTGCCGTGGTAAATCACCTATCTTTATGTAACTGCGGCTGCACACAGACTCTTGCGCCGCACTAAGAGGCACGGACTCAACTAGCTCAATGCTGCCAGGGGTGTAGCATACCACCAGAATAACACTGGCATTCAAAGATGGCGCTGATTCTGTTCAAGCGCCGAGCAATTGTGCTTATGGTGATAATCTTTCTAGTGGTAGGAAGCTTGTTGGTGTCTAGTGCACACAAATCGCTGGTTATCACGCAAATGAAGAAGTACGCTGATTCATCTACCATCGATAGCCTTTTGGGTGAAATCCTGCTTGACGTGGACCAGCAGCCTTCAGAGATGGAAAATAAGATTTCAGAGTATCTAGGGAATTCGGACAAGGTTGATCCCTACGAGTCAAAACAATTGGCGAGTTTCGATGATCCAGACATGGAAGAGGCTGGGCTCCAAAATCCCAATAACGGAGATTCTGCAGGAGATGAGAATGGAAAGGAGCCGACCAGTGAAGACCTGAATACCTTGGCTGAGTCTCTAAAGACAGACAAGTCGCCCAAAACGTCAGAAAAAGAGACATCGGCAGGAGAGAATACCGGAGATACTTCCAAACAGGGCAAGCTGATTGCACATTTGCCGCCCAAGAAGTATGCCAGTGTCGCCAAGCCAGGTAAGGAAGCACTCCAGCTGCCTCTTGCTTTCAGAATCTATTCTCATAATGTCAAAAATGCCGTGCACAGTGATCTAGCAGTTGGTGAAATGGCATGGGACAAGCGCAAAGACTTGGTGGTGGGCTCTATCAAACTTCATGCGGTTCCAAACACAATTGTTGTGCTACAAGAACCTGTCTACTCGCAAGTCGTGGACATTCTCGATAGTCTCAACATGTTTTCCCCTGCAGATTCACCGGAGTGGGTGTACTACGGTGGAGGACGTAAGGACGGTGAGCTGGATGGTGAGCACGTGCCGATCATAATAAGGCAATCGGAATGGAAGGTCCTTTATGATGATACATTTTGGCTCAATGAAGTCGACCCACGTTATGCGTACTTAGGTTGGGATGCCAAGTACCAAAGAATCGCTACCTGTGTGACACTACAGCATAAAGCTACTGGGGGCTACATTAACGTCTTTAACACGCATTTTGATCACAAAGGTAAAGAAGCTCGCCTCGAATCAGCTAAATTACTCGCGCAGCAAATGAACGCAATCAATAGCTGGCCAATGTTCTTGGTTGGCGATTTGAATTCAAAACCTGACGACGCGACTCACAAGCAATTGCGGAAGTCTCTACAAGATGTTCATGAACTTGCACCAAGCTACAGTCGTTACGGCCATCCAGACTATTCGGTCACCGGTTTCCTGGGAAATTATTTGCGTAACGGCAAGCGGATAGACTACATCTTTGCACCCAAGTACACCAAGAAGCTTTCTGAGGAGATCTGCGGGGAAAAGTCAGCAATTGCTCTTCAGGTGGCGGGCTATGGCCTACTTCACTCCAAATATGGCGGGGTTTACATGAGCGATCACCGGCCCGTAGTCGCCGATTTTGTCTTGACAGGGTGCAACTAAACAGCAGCTCACTGAACAACTGCATGCGATACAATGAATTAAAGCCATGTTCAATTCGTGTGCTTCCAAAATTTGAAGACCGTCAACAAAGAAAAGGCCCATATTGCACGCAGTGATTTTGCAACCGCCACCGCGCTCAAGCAAAACGGTGTATTCAGAAGCCTAGGAAAATTAGGGAATGGCGCCACTCTCAGGTATACTAAATATTCTTCAAAATTAATGAAAATAATGATTCTTCTTTCTCCTCTTGTCACGGTTCTTACGTGTGAGCCAGACATGATTCAGAATGAACTGTAATAAGCGCCTGCCTCGCGAGAGGTGTGCCGCGCACGACCATACTAAAAAAACGATGGAAAAATTCACCGGTGTAGTAAGCCATAAGTTAACCATTATCCAAGATACAACATGTCCTACGACGATATTGAAAACGCAGTCCCTGACATTGTCATCGGCTCTACGCTCCCCGAGGATAACGAGGAGGAGATCATGGAGCATGATGTCGAGTCTGGTGCCGAAGAACAAGAACATGAGGAGGCACCCAAAGAAAAGAAGTCCGTTGCCTTTGCCGGTTTGGAGGACGAGTATGACGAGGAGGCTGCCCGCAAAGAGTTTGAGGAAGGCGGAGGTCTCCCTGAACAACCTGAGAACCCTGACTTTTCCAAGTTGACACCTCTTTCCCACGAGATCATCAACAGACAAGCCACTGTTAACATTGGTACCATTGGACATGTGGCCCACGGTAAATCCACCGTTGTCAGAGCCATCTCTGGTGTGCAGACCGTCCGTTTCAAGGATGAGTTGGAGAGAAACATTACCATCAAATTGGGTTACGCCAATGCCAAGATCTACAAGTGTGACTGTCCCAAGTGTGAAGCTCCAGGCTGTTACCGTTCTTTCAAGTCTGACAAGGAAATCCATCCTAAATGTCAGCAGCCTGGCTGTGACGGCCGTTATAACTTGGTCCGTCACGTATCCTTTGTTGACTGTCCAGGTCATGACATTTTGATGAGTACTATGTTGTCTGGTGCCGCTGTCATGGACGCTGCCCTCTTGTTGGTTGCCGGTAACGAGTCTTGTCCTCAGCCACAGACCTCGGAGCACTTGGCTGCTATTGAAATCATGAAGTTGAAGCACGTCATCATTTTGCAAAACAAGGTTGATTTGATGAGAGAAGAGTCTGCATCCGAGCATCAAAAGTCAATTTTGAGCTTTATTAGAGGAACGATCGCCGACGGCGCTCCTATCGTGCCTATCTCCGCCCAGTTGAAGTACAACATTGACGCTGTTAACCAAATAATCTGCGACTACATTCCTGTGCCTCCAAGAGACTTCACTGCATCACCACGCTTGATTGTTATTAGATCTTTCGACGTCAATAAGCCTGGTGCCGAGATCGATGATTTGAAGGGTGGTGTTGCTGGTGGTTCTATTTTGACTGGTGTCTTCAAGATTGGCGACGAGATTGAAATTAGACCTGGTATTGTGACTAAGGACGATAACGGTAAGATCCAGTGCAAGCCTATTTTCTCCAATATTGTTTCCTTGTTTGCTGAGAACAACGACTTGAAGTTTGCCGTTCCCGGTGGATTGATTGGTGTTGGTACGAAGGTCGACCCTACTTTGTGCAGAGCCGACAGATTGGTTGGTCAGGTTGTGGGTTCCAAGGGCAACTTGCCTTCTATTTACACAGACATCGAGATCAACTTCTTCCTCTTAAGAAGATTGTTGGGTGTCAAGACTGAGGGTGCCAAGCAAGGTGCAAAGGTCCGCAACTTGGAGGCGGGTGAAGTTTTGATGGTCAACATCGGCTCGACCGCAACTGGTGCTCGTGTCATTGCGGTTAAGGCTGACATGGCTCGTTTGCAATTGACCGCCCCAGCATGTACCGAGGTGAACGAAAAGATTGCCTTGTCGAGAAGAATCGAGAAGCATTGGCGTTTGATTGGATGGGCCACCATCAAAAAGGGTACTACTTTGGATCCTGTCGCATAATCTTTTTCATTCTAATCTTCTACCTCTGTATTTATAGTCATGTTACGCCCGATGCGTCAAGCGCTCCACTGCAAGCTTGTAGTCCTCACTCTGCACAAATTTGGGGTAAGAGTCGACTTCCATCATTCGGTAAACACTCTTGCTGATTCTGCCGAACACTTTGTTAATCTGCCTGATCATCTCCACTGAATGTGCGAGAGTTCCGACTGTGTCTATCTCTTTCCGTTCAGTTGATGAATTGCTCTCTAGTTCCTCAACGTCTTTAATGCTATCAGACTCCAACTCGAAGAGCATCTCCTCGTGTGCCAAAGGAGTCTTGAGATATGCGGAAAAGTCACTATCTGTAAGTTTGGCAGCCGAGACTTGCCCCGATTGCATCATCACGATGATTGCATCTATTTGTTGTTGCAAACCAAAGTCAAGGTTGAGATTGCTTGGAGAGCCTGGCACAAAGTATTTCGAGCATAAGTAGGCTGCCATTGCAAGGCACTTTCCAACCATAGTTAGGGAGGCGGTGTGCAATCGTTCCCGCTTCTCAGGGTCAGTGGCGTGTCTGTGATACTTCAAAATTTTCTTCAACTTACTCACCACTGCGTGAAATTCCTCTAATTGGAAGTGAGCATTCATGTTCTCAGCGCATTTCTGCTTCTCTAGGTGGCTCCTGAACAAATGTCTGATTCCAGGGTCTGCTAACAATCGCCCAAACATAGCTCTGTCATAAGCCTCGATTCCATTGGCTTCAAGCTCTTGTCTTGGTGGTGAAGCACATTGAGGTTTCCACAGACAGACGTCCCCTTTTACCGTGGGCCAGGTGTAGTAAGCTTCCCTGTGATTTTGAAATGTGTTGGAGGACTCGACCCTCGTGACAGGCACAAGCAAGCCATAGTTCACCATTAGCTGTCCAAACTCCATAGCCTCGCCTGCAGAGTATAGAGTGGTGCAATCACAGAGCCATTGAACAAAAGCTTTTCCAGAAACGCAGAAATCCACTGTTAGTTTAGAGCTGCCCTCGCCAAACGACTTGTTATGGAAGACTCGAACTCCTGAACGAGACTCGTAATATTGAACATGGGCATCTGACTCGGGGTTAGAAAAGTAGCGGTGGTGAAGGGGGCTGTCTTCCTGGGAAGCTGCTGCTCTTGCCGAGGTTCCTTTGGTACGGCTGAACAAGTTTTCGTCATTGCTCCCTTCAAATGCGAATACCTCCTCGGAATACAAGTTGATCACCGGTTCATGCTTTTGACTCGGTGACCAAACATTAGGTTTGGGTCCCAACATCTCTGAGATGAGAATTTGATTCAAATACTCAGAATAGAGTGCCCTGCGAGTGTTGATCGATCTGTCAAACTTAAAGAGCTTCATACTATTGAAATTCGACTTGACAATTTCGGGCATCTCGCAATGCTTGATTCCAACGCTTTCGCAAAAGGTATGAACTAATGCAACACCCTTCGGAGTTACTTGAACTGTAAACAGCGGGTTCAAAGTGGCGTCCGTGCGTGAGGCCGGGTTATGAAGGAGGTGGCCAGCAAAATATTTCTTGAGCATGCTAAATGCCAAATCTGGACCAAATGCAAATGAAATTGTGTTGTCAATTATTCTCGAACCTATGTGGAGCTTCAAATCTCCCATGAGTGGGATGGCATCTGCAACTTTGAACGAGTAAGGGTACGTTGTTGTGAACTGCGGAAGGAGTTGAGGAAGGAGTTGCTTTTTCTTCTCGGGGCATGCTTTGAGGTCAAGCTGAATGATTAAAAGAGAAAATGCTGCGATAAAATTTTGCTCATTGATGGCAAAACCATGTGGCGACTTAAACGCCAATGGTTTCAAGAGAAGCGTTGATTTCGCAGTGGACATGGCAAGAGGCAAGGAAACGACTCAATTAACCTCTGAATAGCTCTTATTAGTTATTCGAGAGGATCTTATGAGAGCTGCAACGCTGAGACTCGATTTCGTGCGGAGAGAAAGGAAAAGAAGTGGTAAAAAAGTGTGAGTTGGGTGGTCAAAATGGTGGGCATTAAAAGTGGTACATCTGGCATATAAGCGGATCTGAAACGCTCAAAGGCGCGTGAACCGCTTAAAGTTGTCATTCTCGCCAATTAGTTGCCCTAGTTCTTCTAGGGAGACATCGAGTTGTAGCATTTTCGAATCATCAAGCATCACCTCTTTGTATATGTTGAGGTTATTGTGAGCATTGGCTTCATTGCTGTTCGTAATGACATCGAAAAGAAGCCCGCTCTTGTATACAACGCCCCAGCTGTCTCTCAAAACCTTCGATGAAAAAGTGACGCGCGTAATTTTGATACCTGCCAAACTCATGCTATCGATGTAAGATGACTTGGAGCTGAGCGATGTAGCCTCCTTGTTAAATGCTTGCATCATGCCGACGTACTCGCTGTATGCCATTTTGAAATTAACCTGCGAGGTGTTCGACTTCTCGATCCACCTCGCGGCAGCGATCACCAACATTAACTCCAACGGCGAGAGAGCTGCGAGCGTACGTTCTAGCCCACCGCCAGAGTGCTTTTGATATATGTCAAAGTCGGCCAGAGTAGGGTATGGGTTTCTTTGCTGAATGTTGCTGATCGGAAGCACGCAAGAGAAAAATAGCTCTCTGTAATTTTTCGTAGAATAATATGCCTCGTAGACTGCTCTCTTTAATCCAGATCGTCCTTCCCAGAGCGACTGAATATGGTCATTCCATGCAGCCGGATATTTGTCTCCGGAGAAATCTTTGAATTTGCTCAATGGAACAGATAGAGCTAGCTTTGCGTCATTCCAAAACTGTTCAAGATTTGGGGCATTCCTTGTCAAGATTACACGCTGGCTGAAGCGGCTTCGTACTCGCTTCTCAAACAACTCTCGAATGTTGATGTTTGTGGTGATACCAAGCAAGCAAATAGCCACTTTTGAGGATTGCGCTAGTTCAAAAAGATTGTAAAGAAGTGTCTGTTTGGGTGTGTCGGCATATTTCTCGATCTCGTCAACCACGATTATGACTCTCACGGATTGCTCGTCGTGACTCTCGCTCGCTGGATTCTGGACACCTTCTGTGCTACCGAGCGTGATCAAGACATTACTAAACGTATCACTAATGGCCCTTTGCTCAAAGGTATTGTCATCCTCCACATGCATGAAGTCTTTGAGCTTCACATCTAGTTGTCGAGCTATCTCCCGAATCGCGTACAGCTCTGTACTGTGTAGCGAGCCAGAGAGTCTGATGGTGATGAATTTCAGACTATGGTCATTTTGCAATTGTTCCAAAGCATGGTTGACAATGGCAGTTCGCCCAGACCCAGGCGGTCCAATCAAAAGTGCTGTGTGACTCTCCGAGTCATGAACAGTGTGATTGAACAACGCCTGAATCTCATCCAAAGCAGGCTTTAGGGATGATTTTTCTATTTGTGGGAACAGATTCCCAACAAGCTGAGGTAATACAATGCTTTTCATCATAGAGACATCCTCAGCAGATACCACAGGTGGAACATCGTCCTTCGAGTCGGCCAAAGCTTCGTTCTCGGACAAGTCCAGCGATAACTCATATTCGTAGAATCGGGGCACAGTTGTGTTTGCGCCACTCTCCTGGTCTGAATTTCGAGTCTCGTATGCTGTTTCATATGATTGCAGGTCGTCCAGCTCGACATCCACCAACTGACTCTGATCGAAATCTTGGTGTTCCTTCGTGAGGGCTGCTAGTGCTTTTTGGCGGTAAGATTCATCCATGGGCACTAGTAGGATTTTGCGGCGTTTGTTAGGATTAGGCTGGGTCTGCTGCTTCAGCGACGTTATTTTTCGGAGCCGCTTTTCTTCAAGAAACCTCGCCAACTCTTCTTGACCGGCAAGGAGAATTTTGCGCCTGGGCCTGATGATTTCGTTCGTACTTGAAGACTGATGCAGCTGACTAGAAGATTCTGGGTTTGGGGTGTTCAATTTTGCGTTGCCGGTTTGTGCTGCATTCTTCTTTGGGCCTAATGCTTGGTTCACCTTGATGTTGAAGGTGTAGTTCAACTTTCGCTTCATGTTCTGGCGTTTCTCGCTCAGTAGTCGCAGTACAAATGTGTCCTTTTGTAATTCCTCTAGACTGGAACTCCGCACTTTTCCAAATTCATTTTCAAGGTCCTCGTACTGAGCCATTGCGGAGCTTCAGCGTGATGATGTAGTATCTGCCGAAGACCTAGAGATAACGCGCGTCCCTCAGAAGCCGGCTTCGACATGGCGTGGCTTGAGTACATAGGGCTTAGCCATTGATTGCACCAAAAAGCGTCGGAGTTCTCTTGCCAAATACATGAATCCACAATTTGTCCTGCCCAATTTCTTTTGTTTGAATTTTGGCTGTATCAATACAGATTGCAGTTTGGCTGCAACTCAAACGGGCACTCATTATTTTATAAACTGAGACACTTTCGATCCGATCCGCCTTTGACCCTATTCAAAGTATGCTTAAAATGCCTACAACACATTCATGTAATCGCTTTGTTCTTCCAAACCCACAATGGCAGGAGAAATTGCGATTTGCAGAATTCTGGAGTCAAAATAAGGCATTTTGCAGTACCACATCATACCCTTCATATCTTCGGTTGGCTGCAAGTGCGCTACACCCAAGAGCTGCTCTTTCAGCGAATTGGCATGATTCCGAGTCAAAATATCAGTTCTCGTTCGGAGATAGTGACGGACGAAAGCTGCGGTCAATTTCAAAATCCAAATTATTTGATACACCTCATTGATCACAATTTTGGGTCCTGCCAGCTTGTGCCTTGCACCCGTGCACCGATCTATCGCAATGTAGCGATTTTGACCCCAAGTCTCAAGATTCACCCGCCTTCAGCAATTGAATCATCATGTCAAACTTACCAGAATCCGTGGTGAATCTTTTGAGAGCAAAGCACTTCGTTCATCTTGCCACATGTCTTGATAACGCTCCTCATGTATCGCTTATGAACTACTTATACTACTCGCTGGGCTCGGCACACTACATCATCATCTCCACTCCTCGGGATACCACGAAGTACCGGAATATGACTCAGAATCCACGAGTCTCGCTTCTCGTGCATGATTGGATCACATCCTCTGCTGCCTCTTCGACGGGTTCGGAGACCGGTCGGAGAAACTCACTCTATGAGCTTTTGACCAACATCAATAAGGCAGAAACCAACAGTGTGTCGGTGATGCTTGACGGTGAAGCTGCCGTTATTGCTGCAGACGACCCCAAGTATACGCTCTACCGGTCTTTGCTATTAAACAGTGGCTTCAATGACGAAGTGCAGGCATCCAACTACGTCACTAGCGATGACAACGCATTGGTGCTCATTACTATCAAGGCCTGCAAGGTCACAGACGTCGATAACAACGTTCAGCTGTACTAGAGCCGTTTATACATAAATACAAAATGCAAAAAAGTCACGCAGATGCAAAAAAAGAGGGTCTCATGCCGGCCCCAGGAATCGAACCTGGGTTTGTTCGGCCACAACGAACTGTACTAACCACTATACGAGACCGGCTGAATCCGTTTGAAAATTGTGGCGTCATGACCCGGGGCAGACGTACCTGCCGTCAGGAATTGAAGGGTTGCATCAAGCGTATGAACGGCTACAGAGACTCAAGAAGAATGTATATTGATGTGAGTGCTCCCTAAGGCGTCTGCGGGATGAACCGAGCACAACGACATACGAAGAACAAGGTGAAAAACCAATTGTAGCACCAAGCTAATGCTCTAGAAGATGGCGTCCAAAGCGCAGCAGACACAGCATGCTGCCAAACAGGCTAACAAGCAGTCATTGTTGCCGCCACTAGGCTTCTGTTGTTGAACGTAATAGGGTTGCTGGGGCTGTTGCTGGTAGTATCCACCCTGGGGAGGGCCCTGGTTGTATCCGCCGCCCTGGTAGTAGCCGCCTGGAGGTCCTTGGTTGTAGCCTCCTTGGTTGTAGCCTCCTTGGTTGTAGCCTCCTCCGTAGTTCGGTTGGTAGTTTGGCTGCTGTTGAGGGGCGTAGCCTCTATTAGTGTTACCGCTGTTGCTGTTACCAGCTGGGGCGCTGCTGTTCTTGGAGTCCCAATGAGGAGGGGCACCGGTGGGTGGATCGTAGTTTGACATCGGTCGGTTTGATTAGTTTACTAGTTTGGTGCGGAGGCGGAGAGTTTATAATGCGTAGGTACCGTGGCTCTCTCTGCAGGGCATCACTCCAAATTTCTTGGGGGCCCTGTGGCTGGGTCCGTTGGAGAACCTGCAAAGTACAGAGACTCACCTTGGAAACAGATTCATCAGAAATTGGCAGGAGCTGTATAAAAATATCCGATGCGAGGCTGTTCCTGTTGTGTGGTACAGCAGTGGAATTTACGGGGTTCCTCGAAATCCGAAAAGAGTCCCAAACGAGCCGCCATTTCCATGACAAATCCGTGTGACTCGGGAAGAAGATGCCACAAGGAGGGCTTGGGTTGATTGAACCTGATTCTTTTTGCTTCTTTTCTTGTGTTGGCTGCAATCAAGGTCTCGGTCTGTAACGGCCCCCACGGAAGCTGCGAAAGGCGCAGCAGGTCACAAGTGGCCATGGGAACCGGCAATGCAATGGCACTAATCCCCCGAGCTCCTTTCAGGGGATGTCTCAAATCCGGGACTAGTTTTGTTGCTTTTGAATGTCAGTGCCCATAGAATTAAGGTTCTTCTTTCTGTAGCATATTGTGCTTTGGCCCCTGCTAGCACTGACCAAAGCCCGGAGAGACACATGCTTGAGGTCTGAGTTCAAACAGGCGCACATTGATATGTCAAAAAAGCAAAAGCCCATAACGCCAAATCGAGGTCAATGTAGCAAATTGTCTAAGATCGGCAATCAACAGCGTTGATGCAGCCCAGGCGTTCAGAATCAGCTCGCTAATGGAGCTAGAGGTGGTGGCCACGAGGGCCGTGGGCAGTCCAGGCAGCACCTTGTGAGTCTTATGTGAGGTTTAAAAGCAGAATCAAAGGTAATTTGTTCCCACGATACCCATGGACTGTTCTGGGCCATGACCTCCTCTTCCCCAGATACCCCGGATAGGCTGCAAACGGCCCAGGATTTACGCGTAGGCGGCCCAGTTTTTACCTTTCCTAATTGGTGCGAACAAGTAAAAGTAGAGATTAAATTTTTTGTGGCCAATATGCCGGATGCCACCGTCCCCAGGATTTGCACTCATGGCTCAAGATATAGAGTGCCCGAATTCGATTACCCATCGCTCATTTGAGGTGAATAATCTACTGGAAGATTTGAATAGCATCAATTATCCAGTAGACTGATTCTTGTGAGAGAAGAGGGAACGGGGCGGACGTTACAACCAATACAACGCCCAGACCAGGCCCTATCAAGCACCTGTCCCTATAAATCCATCCAATCTCAACGGATTTTGGTAGAGCCACTATCTCTGTAGTCCCCGTAGTCCACATATACTATCGAGCTAGTTTTCATTCCGATTCCACCAACTCTCTGCATTTTGAATCTGACACCGTTCAGAGAGGTCAGTGTCTCTGGTAGCACGTGCACGATGTCAGGGCTGCGGAGGTGCGAGCCCTAGCTCAAAAGGGAAGGCGTGCTTCAAACTTCAGTAGTAAAGTGCGAAAACTCGCACATTGGAGCACGGCGGACTGCAGACAGAGCGCGATTCTCTAGAGAAATTTTTTCAATGCGGGTGCGAATGCTTATAGCGAAAGAGCGAACCACAGCGCAAACCACTCATCTTCTCTTTACCACCAAAATGTCTGACGTCGAGGAACAACAACAGCAAATCGAGGAACCAGTTGTGCAGCAAGAGTTGCAGTTGGTTGAGTTGGCTACCCCAATCCCAGCTGACATCCAGGCTGCTCAACAAGAGATCAAGTTGTTCAACAAGTGGTCTTTTGAGGACGTCGAGGTCAAGGACATTTCCTTGGTTGACTACGTTCAAATCAGATCTCCAGTCTTCGTTTCTCACACTGCTGGCAGATACGCTTCCAAGAGATTCAGAAAGGCTCAATGTCCTCTTATCGAGAGATTGACCAACTCCTTGATGATGAACGGTAGAAACAACGGTAAGAAGTTGAAGGCTGTCAGAATCGTCAAGCACGCTCTTGAGATCATCAACGTTGTCACCGAGCAAAACCCATTGCAAGTTGTTGTCGATGCTGTTGTCAACTCTGGTGCCAGAGAGGACTCCACCAGAATCGGTTCTTCCGGTACCGTCAGAAGACAGGCTGTCGATGTCTCTCCTTTGAGAAGAGTCAACACCGCCATCTCTTTGTTGACCGTCGGTGCTAGAGAGGCTGCTTTCAGAAACATCAAGACCATTGCTGAGTGCTTGGCTGAGGAGTTGATCAACGCCGCTAAGGGTTCTTCTACCTCTTACGCCATCAAGAAGAAGGACGAGTTGGAGAGAGTTGCCAAGTCTAACCGTTAAGCACACCTGTGTATTGTATATTTCCATAAAGTCATTAATCTGCAAGATTGTGTATTGTATTAAGTAGATGCTAGACCCTAATGGGGTAGAAGGTTCTCACAAGGAACATCATCGGGTCTCGGCGCAAAAGTTGCAGGTATCTCTTGACTCTTTCTTCCAAGAGCTCGGAGCTCTCGTGTTTCTCGCAACCGTGCTGAGAGGTCACCAGTTCCGCTCGTTCTTCAAGCTGCGTTGCAGCAGTCTTTTGACGTGCCTTGAATGTCTGCCGCACAAGCCATTCTCTGTTCACAAGCATGAGAATACCGCCCAAAAGATAGCAGCATGCGGTGAAGATTTGGGCATGACGGTAGGATTGGCGTCCATCATTGGTCTGAAGTTTCAATGCAATCACTTCAGCCGGAAGACAGAAAAACGAAACTATGATGTTCAATCCGCCCCAAGCGGCAGGAATCTTTTCACTGACTCCACGGAAAGAAAGCACATCTAATGCCATGGACTGCGCCATCAAACTCCCAATACCAACTGCGCTTCCAACACAAACGCCCAACACCATCATTGCTGCGTATGATGTACAGTAGAGCCAAAAAGCAGTGAGCATGATGCCGACGTATGCACAAACGACAATGGCGGTGTTGTTCCGACCAAATGAGTCCCCAAAATTACCAATGAGTGGCCGCCCCACAACCTGCAGCGCATTGAGAACCGCCAAAATGTTGGAACTTTGAGTCAGGGTCATGCCCACTGAAGTAGCGACGGCTGCAAATGAGTAAAGGACAATGACGTAACCGAGTAACACAATGCCGAACCAAATACCAGTGAGAAGAAGTGGGTAATCAAGAAAGATTTTGAAGTCAAACACCACCTTCGCGCTGGACTTGACAAAATCCCATCGAAGAGTATTCTTGAGTTGTGTTCTCTTTTTTCCTCTAGCCCGCAAGAGAGCAGTTCCGAACGATGAGAGAGCGAAGTTCATGAACCCGACTGTACGAAGAGCCCATTTCTGGTTCCCCGTCTTATGAATGATGCTGTTAAGGGTCAAACTGTAAACGAGACCACCCAAGCCTGCGCCAGAAACGGCAATTCCCATGGCAAGGGCTTTCCATTTGTCGAACCACGTGGGGATCACGAGAGTTCCTGGAATAAACAACAAAGAAAATGAAATGCCAACCAAAATACCTTGGCAAAGAAAGAGTTGCCAGAATTGCGTACATTCCGCGGCAAGAAAGTACCCCAAAGTTTGAATAATAATGCCAACAATGTGAACTGGAGTTTGGCCAAAGACGCGTACTGCTAGAGCAGCCCACGGACACAAAAATTGCGCCAAAAAAATGACCAGGCCTCCCATCAACGCAAATTCGTATTTAGACGTGCCCGGGAAGTATCCGGCGCCTAAATAGTAGTTGAGAAAAACACCGAACGCTGCGTTTGCACCCCAAGTCAGGAACACCATGATCATGACCAAACAAGCCTGCCAAAATGCAAACGGCCCATCGATCGGGTGGTCATTGTCAGCGTCTTGGTCCAACTCAAGGATCTTCTGCTCACACTCTCCTGGTGTGCAACTTGCATCCAATTCTTCGTGGCTATGGCGTGGAGTTTGCTCTCCTACCCTGCTGAATTCTTTTACTAAAGAGTTTTCAGGTACCAGCCGATTTTTGTACTCATCGTACTCCTCGTTGTCAAGTTCTCGGTCGTCTCGAATTCCAGATATGATGTGGCTAATCTCTGACATGTGAGTCAGATGCTTTGAGAGACGCAGAGACTTCACTGATTGCCTTGTTCCTGAACGCAGCAAATTTGGACTATTCGATTCATTGTCTTGACCATTCGTTGCAGCGCCTTGAGGGTTTGTAGAGTCATCTAGGGCCCGAGGGACGTAATCTGTGGGTTTGATCAGATCTAGCGATGAGGCGGAATCTGCCAGCATGTTTCAGAATGTGCGCGTGAATGCTGACACCGAAGCACCTATGATTATAAGTGATGCAGTACTATGCAGAAAAATGTTTAACCAGAGTTCCTCGCGAGATACACCTGTTCCTTTAAACGAAAGAGTAAGGTTCTCTATGACTAATCCCGCCTGAGATTTCCGCACCTTAACTGGAAATGGTTCGCGCGAGCGGCTGTTTATGCGTCAACCCCAGATTCTCCTCGCTTCTGTGCAAAGCGTTATGGCCCCTTATCTCAGTTTATTGCTGAGCCTTGTGCTGAATTGAGCTTTTTATATCCAGCAAGCGGGCTATGTGAGTGTACTCCACAATGCGATGTCATGCCGATGTATTGTCCCTCCAGCTGCCATTGTTGGAGGGGATCCCTGAAACCCACGGATGCAGGCAAGATACGACATGTCAAAGAAGGGCGATAGAATCGCTCGGACTTCTTTTTTTCTGTTGCCAGATATCGGAATGCCAATTCCGAATGCTGATGTTATGGAAAATCTTGACGTTTTGGCTATAGTGTCTGAGTTTAAACGCTTGGCTCGATCTCCTTCCCATTTTGTTTGATCGTTATGGTGCGCCTGCAATGGGGCCAAGGCTGCAAAAAGACGGCTGCACCAGAACCTAGCTCTCGGTGGATTATCGTGCCCCTCGAAATCTCTGTGGGTACTTTGAAGGTACTCCGAGAAGTGCAACACACCAGAGACGTTATTCATAGGATGGAAATTCATAAATGCAGTGGTGGCAGGGTTGGTGGTCGTGTGTATACCAATCGCCCGTATCTTGCAGAGCTTCTCCAGGTTTCCCACGCCAGCACTTTTGAGCAGCAATCATGTCTGGCGCCTCGGACTTTCTCAACAAGGGTATAGACCTTGTTCAGAAGGCAATTGAGGCAGACACAGCTACGCGCTATGAAGAGGCATACAAGCTCTATTACAATGGCTTGGACTACTTGATGTTGGCCCTCAAGTATGAGAAGAACCAAAACTCCAAGGAATTGATCAAATCAAAGTTCACCGAGTACTTGACTCGTGCTGAACAACTCAAAGAGCATCTAGAGAAACAGCTGAGCAGATCAAATAGCGCAGAAGCCTCTGCTTCAGGGTCGACGAAGGCGAAAAAGTCTGGCGAGGGCGACGACGACGACGCTGACACAAAGAAACTCCGCGGAGCACTAGCAGGCGCCATCTTGTCGGAGAAGCCAAATGTTAAGTGGAGCGACATCGCAGGCTTGGAAGGCGCTAAAGATGCCCTCAAAGAGGCTGTGATTCTTCCGGTGAAGTTTCCACAATTGTTCACTGGCAATAGAAAACCAACCTCGGGTATTCTCTTATATGGTCCTCCTGGTACTGGTAAATCGTTCTTGGCCAAGGCTGTCGCTACCGAAGCAAACTCCACCTTCTTCTCGGTGAGTTCGTCCGATCTTGTGTCCAAGTGGATGGGAGAATCGGAGCGTTTGGTGAAACAGTTGTTTACCATGGCTAGGGAGAACAAGCCCGCCATCATCTTCATTGACGAAGTGGACGCCCTCTGTGGACCTCGTGGCGAAGGAGAATCTGAAGCTTCGCGTAGAATCAAAACAGAGCTTTTGGTGCAAATGAATGGTGTTGGCAATGATTCAAGTGGAGTCTTGGTATTGGGTGCCACTAATATCCCCTGGCAGTTGGATGCAGCTGTCCGCAGAAGATTCGAGCGGAGAATCTACATTGCTTTGCCAGATGCAGAAGCCCGAAAGACGATGTTTGAATTGAACATTGGTACTGTTCCTTGTGAATGTTCGCAGCAAGATTTGCGTGTTTTGGCGGATATGACGGATGGATACTCTGGTCACGACGTGGCAGTTGTTGTGCGTGACGCATTAATGCAGCCAATCCGTAAGATCCAGCAAGCGACTCACTTTAAGAGAGTTGGCGAAAACAACGAAAAACTAACTCCTTGCTCTCCAGGAGACCCTGGTGCCGTTGAAATGAGCTGGCTCGATATCGGCACGGATGAGTTGCAGGAACCCGAGTTGACGGTCAAGGACTTCATAAAGGCTGTCAAGAACAATCGGCCCACCGTCAATGCTCACGACATTGAAAACCACGTCAACTTCACTAACGACTTTGGCCAAGAAGGCAACTAAAATGGTCCCCATCTGTCCTTCCAATGTTTGCATAGCAGAAATGATACATTTTCTATAGACACAGTATCGTGATTAACGTCTTCCGGGTGATCTCTCTCTCATTCTCCAAGCAAAGAGATCCTCGCCATCATCTTCTCTCTTATTTTGTTTTTTCTTACCACGAAGCTTGTCTGCGAACAAGTCTTCTTCTTGAACGGGGGTCTCATCCCTGGAATATTGTCCGCGGCCCCTTCCGTTTGTATTTCTCCTTGACTCTCGAGCAGCATCTCTATCAGGCTCACCATGGAGAAGGTAATATCTCGAATACGCAGCAGCATTCTTCACTTTGCGGTCCGATTGGAAAGATTGACGGATACGCAATACCACTGCGCTATCGTCCTCGTCCATTTCTGCCTCCTTCTGTTCAGCTTTTTCGGCCTTCTTGCTCAGAAACAAATCTTCTTCTGCTTCGGCGAGTTCACGGACGCGTCGTTGGTGATTGAAGAATTCGACTGTTGCTGAGACTGGCTTGGCGTCTCTCTCGCTAACTAAAGCAGCCAAATAATCCTCTGAGAAAACAGCGCCTTCTGCTGGCGTATTTTCGACGTTTGGCCAATCCTGCGATAAGGCTGCGAGCGCCCCTAAAGAGTCCTTATGCGTTTTGAAGATAACGTTGGCGTTCGAGTCGTCCACCCATTGGACACGGAACCACACAGCATCCTCGCGGCGCACATACTCGTTCTCGACTGTTGTGACATTCAAGTAGAACTCAACAAATGCCTCGATTTGGTCGGTGGACAAGCTTTCGACGCCTCGAAGATGTACGGTGTTAGGACGCAAAGATTCAGTACTTCCATTGACGGTGACCTCCACCTCCTGGTCTTTGAGCAACTGCTTTTCTTGCTTCTCATTATCCAACGTCCGGGTCATGAATCCCCCGTATGGTGCTGGCTCCATCTTCACGGATGAGTGTAATGTCTCTCAGAGAGTGGAATACCTGTCGAGTCTGGGGAAGATGGTTTGGCGCGGCTGATTGAAGAAAAAAACAGTATGCAAGCGGTCCTTTGGGGTGAGTCTCTGTGAGGGTGTCACAGAATAAATCGACGGAATCTGCAAATTTGAGGTATATGAAATTATTGCCATATCAATCTCCCCAATTTGACTTTCTTCTCTATTTCTGGTCTTGCTCTGATCTGCAACAAGTCACCGATAAGCCATGGGATTAAGATAGACTCAATCGGTCGCCACAACTGTTTCCACCACCGTTTCGACTACTGTCTCCGGTTGCATGGAGTCACTGCTTGTTGTAGTGTTCTCGCGTACGAATAGCACATTGTTGCATCTAATGAAGATTTCTCCGATGGGTTCTCCCTTTTGACCCAGAACAACCTCCTCCGTGTCTTCCAACTGTAAATTCATGTAGTTGTCGATGGCGACAAGAGTGCCTCTATATTCCAATTTGTTCCACTTCAAGCGGACGACGACAGACTTTTGTAGGAGAGACTTCAAGAATGGCTTTGGGTTGACCGGTTGAAACTGAAGTTAGTATGGGTGCGATGGACGACTTGAAAACCTTTTGCTACAGATCCCCAAAGACTCTGCTCCGGTGATCATAACGACGGTTCTTAACTGGAGCTCTGGTGGCTAGTATACATACGGAAGACATTCTCGAGGTGTGTGGGATAAAAAGGAATGCAGTGGTTCACTAGACTTAGGTTTGTGATGTGCGCGACTAGCTGCGAAAGCGAGGCTGGTCAGGAGAAGTCAAGAGGCGCCCAAAATAGAGCCCTTCTGCGGGAAATGATTTTTGAAGGTCCCACCATTGAAATTCCAGTATTTTTTCGACACGAGGGAGACCAACGTCCGATTCTCCGCAGAATGATACGAGCGAGCCGTCCACACCACCCTAATACATAGAGCCCTCCGGGCCCTCCAGATCGCGCGCGCCTGCCACGAGCTACTACCACATTACTGCAACAATCGTGTCCTCACACTTGGCCCACCCATGTCTCTACCGCTCGTGCTTGCCACAGGTGCTGCTGTTCGTTTTCTTTTGCCAACGGTATTTCCGCAGCTCACAGATGTGCTCTCTGCCACAGTCGAGGTGTCTACTCCGGTAGACTCGTTCCGCTCACTTCAAGAGGCGTTTTTCTACGCTGATCATGGAATCGACCTCTATGATGGCACCATGGTCCACCACCCTCCTCTTTTTGTGGCGGTGATGAAATTGGTTAATGACGCAGGTCTGCCTGAGCTCTCGCGAATCTTATTCAATGCTCTCTACACGCTTGTCGACGTTGGTATTGCTTATAAACTTACCCAATTGAACAAATGGTATAATGCACATCAGACGCGACGTGTTGGTCGCAAACTTATTGCTTTGCCTTCAAGCCTCATTGCAGCCTTATACTTGTTCAATCCTCTACTTGTGTTGACCAATTGGTCTCATTCCACCTCGGTCTTTACCTACTTCCTACTTATCGAACTGTTGGCGCAAGCCTTGATCGATGGAAACATGTACAGGGGTGCCATTGCATTAGGAGTGGCCGCATACTTGTCTTTCTTCCCATTATATTTGATTGTGCCATATTTGGCGTTGGCTTATGCCACTTCCTCCTTTCGTGACTGGCGCTCCCAATTGGTCAAGGGATCCATACTTGTATTCTTTTCGCTCACATCGTTGCTATTGATCTCATTTGCGCTCTATCCACTGCCCGACTTTTTGGTGCGCTGCTACTGGTCATTGATCCTGTTCGAGAAAATCACACCTAATTTGGGTCTTTGGTGGTACATCTTCACGGAGATGTTTGAATACTTCACCCTCTTGTACAAGGGAATCTTTAACTTGTATAACTTGGTGTTTGTGATTCCAATTACCCTTCGCTTCTTTGAATATTCAGATTCGCAAAGGACAGGTGATTGTTTCTTGGCTTTTTTCCTATGCTTCTTGTGGATCTCCTTTTCCAAATCGTACCCTATTGTCGGTGACTTGGGCTTTACTCTCTCCATCCTCCCGATCTTCAAAAGCACAGTCATCCCGCACACAAAATTCCTCTTCATTACTGCGGTGATGCTCATCACTTGTTTGCTTTTGTCCCCGATCTTCTATTACTGTTGGATCGTCTTGGGCAATGGAAATAGTAACTTCTTCTACAGCATGAGCTTGGTGTGGGGTGTTGTTCACGTCTTGCTCTTTTTGGACATCATTTGGGCACGCTTGACGCTTGATTACATCCAATCCAACGCAGTCGACAACGTGGAGTCCCTTCGTTTGACTCAAATTTAACAAGTGCATATATTACTAAACTCAATTCCTAAAACGCAGTAATCACTCTATTTCAAGTACTCGACAGCCACAGCAACAATGTCGTCAATGTGTCCACCGTATTGCCTAAAACCTTGCTCCATGTACTTCAAGCGCTGTTCCATGGTAATGTATGGCAGTCTTTCCATTCCGATCTTAGCCTGGGCAACGAGTTTCGCAGACAAAGCGTTCATGCCAGCAGAACTCTCTCTCTCAATTGTACGAGCAATCAAATCGTCGCTCAAATTATAGAAAAAACCATCAGTGGCTAACAAGAGAACGTCGCCCTTCTTCAAATCCCACACATAACTTTGACACTTGGCTGCGTCCTCCATTGAGTTTGCCTCGAAACCAGAATAGGGCTTGTTGTCGCCACCAACAGGTTTTTGGAACTCCAAAATTGGAAAATTTCTTGAGTCCGGGCGGTCTGTCATCTCCACAAAATCACCATCTCTAAACAAGGCTGCCCACGTATAGCCATTGGTGAAGCCATAATATCTGCCTTCTGGTGAGATGAAACCAGCAGAAATCGAGGCCAAGACACCGCTAGCACCAGGAGAGTGGCTAAGGGCACGAAGACTGTCCTCGATTAAAGTTTGCAACAGCCCTTCGTCCTTACTTGCTAGTAACTCCGAGTGTACTCGCATCAGATGCAATAACTCTCTTGTAAACGAGCTGGCATCTTCACTAACAGCCATACCCTCGTCACGGCCATTGGCCACAGCAATAGTAGTCCAATCATCAAATCCAAAGTTAGACATATAACTGTCGATACCTGAGGCCAGTAATCTGGCAGGATCAGCTTCGTCTCTACCCAAGGATAGAGCAGCGGCACCAACATCTAATGAATGATCATTGGGTTCTGAATCCCAATTGTAATCGTCTGGTCTTTTTTGCAATATGGCGCTGGAACTTTTCGAGGAGACACTAGAAGCGGAATTTTCACCATGACCCCATATGTCCTTCTCGGGCAAGTCGACTTTCTCCCAATCTTCGGTATCTTCGTACGCGTCAATGTGTTCGAAGCCAAAATCGGAGTCTAAAGACTTGAATTTCCGGTCTGGAACTTCTCTCTTTTTCAATGAGGGAGGAGAGGCGTTGGAAGGATTGAGGAGGGCGGCAGCGTCGACAAGAAGAACTGCCGAAAGAAATGCGGGATTAATTTTCATTCTTTTCTTTCGGATGTTTTCACTGATTTATTTAAGTCGCAAATGAACCCTCGGGACCAACAGAAGCATTTAAATGTAACTCGAGTGTGGCGGTGTTACGTGCATTATTATCTGGGGCCCCCGAACTTCCTTGGTGATTTTTGCCACTACTCGAGCTTGGACTCAAGCTGACAGGTCGTAATTGTATGGCATATTGGGACACTTTTTCGATTTACAAATAGCAAAACATCTGCAGAGCTGAGACTTGAAGGAAATTGGAGTTGTATCGATTGCGAAAAGGGAAGGTGGGACTTCATTGACGATTAGCGATCACACGTCACAATTTCCATGAATACACGTAAACGCAAGCTCTTGGAGGCTGTACAGGAAATGGCTTAGGTAAGTAGTATTGTTCCATAAATAAAAATTGAAACTACAGAGGCGAGGCTGTGCGCTGCGTATCTGTAGAGGTCGCTTCATAGATGTCGCAATACGCATCCCGGCATTTAACATTACGAAATTTCTTCGAGTAAGCCCCAATCCCTAAAATTTCATTCTTGGGTAATTCCAGAAGCTTTCCTCTTTTGATTTTGCTGGTTTCCACAGTGTGCACATGCCGACACAAGTCTCGGACCCTGTCGAGAACAATGGAAGAAACGATCATAAAAGGCTCCTTTTTGAACATGCAGGTAAGCCAGACATCAATAGAGCGACCAATGCACGAAAAAGAGGTAAAAATCAAAAGATATTCTCCAATTACTCCGAGAAGTAGGAGGTGAAGACGTCTTGAACGCAGACGTGATCTATATGCGGTGGCTGCGAAATGTGGCCTTGCCCACCATGCCACATTTAGAGCACGCAAATGAAACACGCCCATCTCACATATGCGAAGTCTCTGACACCCACAGTAAATGTGGATTCTCCGAACGAGTGGGCCTTTTATAGCGTGACATTAGCTCTGGTCCCCCTCGTTACCTTGGGACTACTACATGGTACTTATCTCACCTAGGTTATCCACGTGACCTGTAGCCAATCACCGGCACCATTTTTCGCATTCCAAACCCACCGAAAAAAAACTCCACACACCCATAGACTTTCCCTTGCAATACCTCTGTCCATAGCCAAAATCTCGAATATGTTGTCCCGTGCTTCTGCCCGTGCCTACAGCACCGCTCCAGTGAAGTTGCTTGCCAGAGAGGCTGCCGGAAACTTGTCCACCCTCTCCGTTGTGGTGAACAATGCAGGCTCCAAGGCCGGCAAGGCTGGTGTGCCTCACTTGTTGTCCAAGTTTGGCTTCCTCAACACTGAGACCAAGTCCGCTTTGCGTTTCTGCAGAGAGTCTGAGTTGCTCGGTGGTCGTTTTAGCTCGTACGTCACCAGAGACGCCCTCGTCTTGTCCACTCAGTTCTTGAAGGAGGACTTGCCATACTACGTTGAGGAATTGGGCAATGTGTTGGCCAAGCCTGCTTTCAGACCTTACGAATACACCGAGACTGTGCTTCCTGTTGCCAAGGCCGAGGACGCTGCCGCTCGTGCTGACCCATCATACGTGGCCATCGAAGCCTTGCACGAAATCACTTTCAGAAAGGGCTACGGCAAGCCATTGCACTACAACCCAACGCAAAGCGTATCCTACAATGACGTTACTGACTATGCTTCCGCGGTTTTCCTTGCAGGCAACGTTTCCCTCGTGGCCTCTGGTGTTGTCGAGAAGGACTTGGCTGAGTTCGTTGCCAACTCCGCCTTCGCTGACTTGCCTGCTGGCTCCACAAGTGCTCCAGCTGTCAAGACCTATACTGGTGTAGAAACCAGAATCCCATCTGCTGGTCCTTCCGTCGCTGCCATTGCCATTCCGGTGGCCAAGAAGGACTTTGCTAAATACGAGGTCTTCTCTGCTGCTCTTGGTACCTCTGTCTTGCCAGCCAGAGCCACGCCATTGAGCCAGATCAAGGGCGCAGACTCCAGATTGCTCAAGTACCAGGACGCCGGTTTGTTCGTGGTTACTGTCTCTGGTGCTGACGCCAACGTTGTTGCTCAGGGCATCAAGGCTGCTAAGCAAGCCGCCACTTCTATCTCTGCTAGCGACTTGTCCTCGGCCACTAAGCCAGCCGAGTTGGCTGTTGCCTTGCAAGACTCATTCGAGTTCTCTCACAACATTTCCATCACTGCTGACAGTGGCAAGGGTGCCAAGTTGGGTGCCTTCAACTACGTGGCTGTTGGTAACGTTGACGCTTTGCCATACGCCGATGAGTTGTAAACTCGCCCTAATTCACGCATATCACACACGAACAACTAGAGGGAGCCGCACGACGATTTCATACTAAAAGCACGCATAAAGAGTAAATGAAATGTATGCCACTTACGGCTAGGTATATTTGAGTACTGCATGTAGTCTCTTCGCACACAAATCTTTCAAACTTTCACCACCTACGACACCAACTCACAAACAACGAAACATGTCTGACGTTGAAGAGCCCTTCAATGAGGGTCCTGAGAATTTCGAGGACTTTGACGCTCCAGACCATTTCTCTGATGATGAGTTCGCAGACCCAGATCCAGTCGAGACCTCCAACGGTGACGACGTTCACATGAAGAGTGAAGATGGTAGAACCATTGTTAATGGAGGTTACAGTGAGGCTGACGCGCAAATGCGCTTGAAGACCGCTAAGGCTTTGTCTATTCCTCGTGAAGAAAGAACCACCACCCCATACATGACCAAGTACGAGCGTGCTCGTGTGCTTGGTACCAGAGCATTGCAGATCTCTCTTAATGCGCCAGTTTTGGTCGACATCGAGGGTGAGACCGACCCTTTGCAGATTGCTATGAAAGAGTTGGCGCAGCGCAAGATCCCATTGGTGCTTCGTAGATATTTGCCTGACGGCTCTTACGAGGACTGGGGCTGTGACGAGTTGATCATTGACCACTAATTCTAATGTGCTGGAGGACCACATAACAATAAATCGAAAGCGAGCGGAGATCAAGGGGGCTGAATTTGGCCTCAGCATCATGAAAATAGTCCCCGGGTTCCATCGGGTTATACTTGATAACTATATAGAAAATGAAAGGATAATAGGTAGTGGTCGTCACTCGACATAGGCATCTAGCCATTTGGAAGCCATGAATAGCTTCTTGCCGTCCATTTGCTCTTTGACGAAGCCCTTGGTGAGGCTATCGAAAGCATGTCGTGATAGGCGATTGTCCCCCGAACCTATGTCCCCTAACTGAACGGAGCAACATGCCTCTTTAAGCTCATCCACATCTAGTGTTAGAGTATCTGAAGAATCGTTATTGGAAAACACACGTAAGGCGTTGGCGATCGTGACCTTGTCATCAAACTTGGCCAATTCAGTAGCCACGATTTGTGAGAACTGAGCAAATGTGATCGAATCTTTGCCATCAAGCATTGATTCCAACGTGTCCTCCAGCGGAAGCTCGAGGCCCAAAGTTTTATGCACGTTCACCAAGTCTAGAGCGGTGATTTTGCCGTCCTTGGAATCGCTGTCTATTAATGTAAAGGCATTTCTGACCTGTGCTTTCTGCTCGTTCGAGAGTGTCAATATTGGTGCCATTATGTTTCTTTCAGGGATGATTCGCGGCAAGTTTGACAATGTCTTTTTGAATTTGGCGGGGTTATTCCCAAATATGGAACTATGAAGGTTTGTTGTATCTAGTGAGTTTCTTGTCTCCACAAATTACAGGTGACTTCCTGATTCGCACTATTTATTTACCGTTCGCCCTGCCACACAGGACCCACGAAGGCTGCGAAAGGGTGTGAACTCTCGGATTGCAGTAGATGGCCAGAATGATAACCATGAGGTAATGACGGGACAAAAAAGTCCATAAAAATCTTATTAGACACTGTGCAGATTCATAAGTATTGAAAGTAGTTCATTTTGGCCTGTCGGTTCATTTTTTTCGCCTTCCGTTTCACATTTATACACTCGTTCCTCACAACTCTGACATAATTCCTCCGCACTCTGTCTCACTTTTTGCACCAAACTTATGCAAGAGTCCATGCACGTCGCACATCGTGAGAATCAACAACACGTCAAATAGGCGACTCAATATACCATTTCGCCATACACAATGGAGGAAGGCACACTTTACAACCAGCCAGTCGTAATTGACAATGGATCGGGAAACATCAAGGCGGGGTTCGCGGGCGAAGACAAGCCAAAGACTTTCGGCCCGGCGTTTGTGGGCCGCCCCAAGTACCAAAAGATCATGGCAGGCTCGCTGCTATCGGTCATTGAAGAAAATGCGCTCAAATACAATAACACGCTGACCTATGTTGGTGATGTGGCTCAGCAACACCGTGGGTTGTTGCGTCTCTCTTATCCAATTGAGCACGGCATCGTCACCGATTGGGAAGACATGGAGCGTGTTTGGCACTACACATATACACGAAACTTGAAGGCAGCCCCCGAGGACCATCCCCTCCTTATTACAGAGGCTCCACTAAATCCACGCTCAAATCGTGATCATATGTGCCAGGTGCTTTTCGAGACATTCAACGTTCCATGTGTATATGTTTCCATTCAAGCAGTTCTCTCACTATATGCATCCGGTCGTACAACGGGCGTGGTCCTAGATAGTGGTGATGGTGTCAGCCATATAGTACCTGTCTACGACGGTTTCTCTTTGCCGACATCGATTAAGCGCATGGATGTCGCCGGTCGAGACGTGACCGAGAACCTCGCCTTCAATATTCGGCGCATGTCTGGTGTCGCTCTAGAGTCCAGCTCAGAGCTCGACATCGCCAGAACTATCAAGGAGAAATGCTGCTACGTATCCAAAGATCCTCAAAGTGACGAAAAACTCTATCATGGCATTCCATACTCCAGGTACCTATCTTCTGGAATGAGCCTGGTGGATAGTACCGGTTTGTTCTCATCTTACAAACTTCCAGACGGTCGCACACTCAATCTTGGAGTGGAGCAATTTAGGGCACCAGAGATCTTATTCAATCCGCAATTAATCGGGAGCGAGTCGCCTGGAATTCACGAGCTTACAGCATTAGCAATTTCCAAGACCGATTTAGACCTACGCGAGCAGCTCTACCAAAACATCATCTTGTCAGGAGGTACCACACTCCTCAAAAACTTCGGAGACAGGCTCATTCTGGAGCTAAAAAATCAGCAGGCAATACAAAAAAGCTCTATTTGGGGCTCACAGTTAACGACAGCCAAGGAGACTAGAATGAAGATCAAGATTTACGCGCCACCCGAACGCAAATACAGCACATGGATAGGTGGGTCGATCTTGGCGGGTCTCTCGACGTTCAAAAAGATGTGGGTGTCAGCAAAAGAATACGAAGAGGACCCAGACGTTGTGCATCGCAAGTGCATGTAATGTCAGTTTAATGATGAGCGTCTAGAGCTACGTACAGTAATACCTGTCGCCGAAGTCGCCCAAACCAGGAACAATGTACTTGTCGTCGTCCAACTTCTCGTCGATGCCTCCTGTAATGATACGCACCTCAGGGTACTTATCATGGAAAGCCTTGATACCCTCAGGTGCAGCCAACAAATTCAAGAATAGAATGCGGTCAGCTCTGACACCTCTGGAGAGGAGAACTTCCACAGCCATCATAGCACTACCTCCGGTAGCCAACATAGGGTCCAAAAGGAAAACGTATCTGTCACTAATGTCCTCTGGCAACTTTTCATAGAACAACTTAGGCAATGCAGTCTCTTCGTCTCTTTGGATCAAGATCTTGCCGATCTTGACCGAACGGCAGCAGTCTCTCAAGCCCATTTCCATTGACTCACCAGCACGAACAATTGAGACACCACAGATTTTGCCCAAAAAGCGGGCACCAGAGTACGACTGGTCGCCATGACATTTAATGGTGACTGTCTCCACTGGCAATTGGTTCAAACCCTCCTCGACCAAAAGACGGATGATTCTGTCCGAGTAAAAGACAAAATCGCCTCGCTTTGTGGCTTTGTTTCTGATAATGGAATACAAGCCTATGAGCTGATTGGTTTGAGGCAATAAGATTACGTTTTCGCTGGACATTGTTACAGAAGGCCTTAAATTGTGGGGCGACGCAGATGAGATGTATACGGCTGAGCGAAAAAAGGTTTGTGCATGCCGCCGGCCTGAGTGGCGGATCGAAAGGTTCTTATCGCGCCTATGATTCCGTGGCTGCGAATACCTTCAGATGGGTGTTTTTGGCCTGTAATCTAGTACGAATTCACTCAACGAAGATTCCTAGCGTATCTTGAAACTGAGCCTAGAGACGAGGACGGTGGCTGTCTTGAGTCGGCTTTCGAAATTGCGACGTTTCGCAGATCACTTGGCGTAGAATTCGGCGGTACAAAACGGGGTGACATTCTCATTTGCTGTAGAATTTGAGAACCACTTATCGCTTCACGATTCAAGAAGATTGCTCTTGAATTACTTGCAGAAAAGCCTTGTGGTTTTCGGGGACCTCAGTACTTTTCCAATCCGAAAGACTTCGGTCTTCCCTATCTAAGGATCGAAAAGCCTACTTAATGGTGGGTGAGTATATATGCTCCAAGAATATTATTTATTAACATAATACTTTCGAAGACTTGTCGACAACCGCTGTAATTCTCGATTGTGATCGGTCAATACTATCGCATAGCAACTGCCAACAGTTGTCGGAAATGAATGGATGTCGCATAGTAGTATAAGATCTCGAATAGAAAACCAAATTCATTACCGTCTAATGCCACTCTACTCTGGTCTGTATCAACCCCACCCGAGTGATCCTCACATTGTGTATTGATGCATCTCTTGTTTCAAAAATGCGGGCTTGACCAAGCCCGGCGTCCGATGTATGTGCTCATTTATCCTGCCAACGTGCGTGGCCGCATGGCCGCAAAAGATGCACTGGCGACCTACCCTCATGACCCAAAGGGCCCTCAGGTACTGAATGGAGAAGCGGCAGTCAAGCCATCTAAAAACTCGCTTTAATTTATTCGTCGCTCACGGCAAATGGGTTTGCAATCATTTCCGTGCCCTCCAATGGAGAAAGCGTCAACATCTGTGGCCCACGCACAATCACCGTGCCCAAGACCCTAGTCTCTTCGGTCAAGATCGAGTCATCTTCCGAGTCTCTAAGCGTTTCGAGAGCATCCTCCAATACCAAGTTCATCAATTGGTCGAAGCCTTTCAACACACCAACAACAGACCGGCCACCGATGAACTTGACTACGACCTTTTGGTCGTAATACTTTTGCAAGTCAACGATCGCTTCCTTCTTGGGACGATCCTGTTTCTGATTATTGGTCTTTCTGTCATTCCTGTCGTTTCTGTCAGACCTTCTGTCGTGATGCTTGTCGTTTCTCTTGTTGAACGAGCGTGGCCGCTGGCTAGTTAGTACATTGTGTATATCAGAGAGCTCACTCGATCGTACCAAGCGAGTTCACAACGCCCGAAAGAGTCTCCTATTTGGCAAGCAACATACATTTTCCATCTTTGTTGAAGGTTCTACGCTCAGTAATCTAGGTTTTTCTCGCACATATCTTTCGCACAGTATGCTACCATGATGTAATAGACACAACCGCGCAAAACGCTCAGAATATCAATACACAGATCAAGTATACTTCATCGTCGTTTCAAATGGATATCCCTGTATATTTTACTTCTGACTTGACATCTTCAGAGCGCAAGGTTTCCACCCATTGGACCGTCGCATATCTCAAACAGAGGCTCGAACAAACGACTGGCATCCGTCCCGAGTTCCAGACTCTACAATACTACCCTGACCGATCTAGCAACGAGTTTAGAGTTATACAGAGTCCCGAAGAGGCTACCACAGCATTGCTGGAGTTTAATTTAGTTCCATACAGCCGCATCCATGTTGAGGACGGCGATCCAGACTCTGAAGTTGCCCGTATAAGTGAAGGTGCAGAGACACTTGCAGGTTTCCAGCTTTCAGAAGAAGCATATGCCAAAAGAACGGACTCTGTACTTCAATGGAAAAAAGATAGCCAGTTAGGACGCTTTGATCCAACATTTGAGGAAACTCTGGCGAGATTGAGAGCCGAGGAAGAAAAGAAAGCCGAGAGTATAAGCGTTGGTCAGAGATGCCGCGTAATCAACATCGAGGGGGAGCGCCGAGGTGAAGTCAAGTACGTTGGAAAGATTACTGTTCTAGATGAGGGCAAGAATATTTGGGTGGGCGTGGAGTTTGACGAGCCCGTAGGCAAGAACGACGGGCTGATTGGCGAGACGCGAATCTTTAGCGCAAGACCTGGCCACGGCAGCTTCGTCAAGCCTAACAAGGTCGAAACAGGCGACTTTCCTGAACTGGATCCCTTCGGAAGCGACGAGGAGGAGCTTTAGTTTGACTTCGTCATATGTGGTTGCGAAATCAACCACACACAATGACGAGCTACAAAAATCTCTTAAGTGAACAAATTAACTTTTCGTCAACTTCGGCAGACGTCGACAGTAATTTCCTTGCAAAGTGCATATATTCGTGGTATATAAGGTTGTTGATCTGATGGCAGGTGTCTCTGCCCGAATTTTGCGCCCATTCTGTGCCGCGCTTGCCGATCCATGGCGGAAAATAACGCCGACCAAGTAGAGCAGGAAACTTGACGTAACTCCATATCTCCTCCGCATCACTTCCTAGCTCACAATGGAGAAGTCTAACCCGCCATTTCAATTTATCTATAACTATGTCGAAAAGGATTCGTTCCAGAAATACCTCCGCTTGACGATCATTGTGTGTCTCTACATCTTCTTGAGAGGGTACTACTCGAACTGGGCCAAGCAGAGACACATCAAGAACGAGTTGGCTCGTGACAAGAGAGACAAAGAGTTGGAGAAAGAGTACAAAGAGAAGAAGGAGACCGAGGAATTTGAAAACTTGGATAAGGAGGCTGAGACCTTTGGTTGGGGTAAGGCGACGCGTAGAAGCGTCAAGCACCAAGAAAAGATTTTGAGAGACACCTCTGAGCAGCTCAGAAACAGACATCAAGGAGGATATGATGCCGCCGAAGATCACGACATTGAGGATTTGTTGGAAGAGTAATCAGGGTTGTTCTGTTCAGATAAAGCCTGGAGTCTTCGTGAAAATGCGACACACATTAAAAAGGCAGGCTTATCTATAAAAGCCCTTCAGAGAATTGCAGAGGCTCGTTTGAAAACAAAAATGAAAATCATGATATAGAGTTAATCCGAACTGAATTGTCTTCTGGTCGTAGCCAGTGCAATGGGGCACGTGACGTAGGTGCGATGGGCCCCAGACTTCACAGAAAAAATCGAGGCTGGCGAGTGAAGTAAGTGTAAATTCACTAGCGAACATGGCAGGCGACCCATTTCTCTCTGATCCATCGAGAAAGAGGAAAAGACAGTCCAAGCCCAAAACCGACGGGAGAAAGAACCGCAAGCCGGCAAAACCAGTTGCGCGAGATGAAGGCTCAGATATATCCAGCGACTCCGATGAGCCCGGAGCATCTGGACCAGAAGATGAATCAAGATACGAAAAAGACGACGTGGATATCGGTTCGGATGAGGAATTTGCACAAGAGAGCGCTGCTGATAAAAGAAGACGTCTAGCCAAGCAATACCTTCAGAACTTGAAAGAGCAAGAAATCGAAGGCGAGGACTTCGATGCGGCGGACGTTGACGAAGCCATTTTGGCTCGCAGATTACAGGAAGACGTTGCAGAGACTAAGGGCCACATGTACAAGTTTTACGGCGAGAAAATAGAGCAGCAATTGCTGGAAGTGACGCCGAAATCCACTAGGATTGGATCAAAGAACATCACCTGCGTTGCAGTGAAATACCCAAACATCTACACTGTCTCCAAAGATATGGAGCTTATCAAATGGCTGGCCACACCAAGCGGAAAAGTCAAGAGAGTAAGACACACGAAGGGAGGTAGCCGATTCTTCAATATCAACAAGCGCAATCCGGCCGCTAACAACCACTATGATCAGATCAACTGCGTGGCTGCATCCCCAGATGGCAAATACGTTGTCACTGGTGGAAATGATGCTAGACTCATAATTTGGTCTTCAGAAAGTCTTTCCTGCTTGAAGGTCTTGGAGACGAGAGCAGCAGTTAACGCCATTACATTCCGCAGAGGAACTGACCAACTATACGCTGCGTGCGCCGATTTGCGAATCAGAACCTTTTCCATCAACCAGTACGCACAGTTGGAGATTTTGTACGGTCATCAGGACAACATCGTCGACATCAGCGCTTTGTCAAGAGAATCTTGTGTTTCTGTGGGATCAAGAGACAAGACTGCAATGTATTGGAAGATTGCTGATGAGTCTAGACTAACATTCCGCGGAGGAGACTCAGACAAGAAGAGGCGCAGGAAGCACGACGACTCTACGGAGCTGGAAGATGAAGGACCACACTACAGCGAGGGCTCTATAGAGGCTGTCTCGATGATTGATGAGACCCATTTCGTCACAGGATCCGACAACGGTAATCTAGCGTTGTGGGCTTTGTCGAAAAAGAAAGCATTATACACACAGCCATTGGCTCACGGATTGTTGCCCGAGTTGCAGCCCACTGAAGCCAGCGCCGAAACAGATCAAGCCCTAGCCCTCAAACAGATTCCACAGAGACAACCTTACTGGATCACTGCTGTTTACGGTGTGCCATATAGTGACTTGTTTCTCTCGGGCTCATACGACGGGCAAGTTCGCTTGTGGAAAATAGAACGAGAGAACTTTCGCTCATTTTCTCTTTTGGGAAGTGTGGCTGTAAGCGGATGCGTGGTGAAGATCGACGGAGCAGAAATCACAGAGGAGAAGAAGTTGGTTGTCTACGTGGCCACTGGAAAAGAACACAAACTTGGAAGATGGCTCGAGAATGTCAGAGGGCGTAATGCAGTGGTTTCCTTGACATTTGATATATAGCATAGTAGCCGAACGGCTGAAATACATAAGGCAGGCAAGCCTGCCATCTGAGACCCTTCAATTAAAAATCTCACCACCTAAACTTCACTGATTGCTTTCATTATGCTCTATTTATCGAGACTTTCCTTTTTATTCTCGCCCTAGTGTACAGTTACCCACAAAGCTTCCCAGGGGTATCAAAATGCTGCCTCGTCATCGCCGTCATCGGCCCCGTCAGAGTCTCCATCGTCGAAGTATTTTTCTGCATTATAGTCATCATCGTCGTCTTCCTCGAATTCGTCATCATCGTCCTCTTCGGGTCCCTCCTCATTCTCTGCCTTTTCTGCATTGGCATCTAGGTCTTCAGCCAAGTACTTCAACTTTTCCAACATTGACTGTTCCGTTTCTTCACCAATTTGAGGTTGAAATTGTGTGAGACCACCGTCGGTTTTGTAAGAAGAGAGAAGAAGCTTCTTCTTCTTCTTGGAGATACCCATTACCGAGTAGAGTTCTTCAGGAAACACTTCTAGCTGGTAAGGATACTCGTCTATAGAGCGCCCAACCTTCTTTACCTTGATATATCTATCTGAGTACCTTTCTATGTTGTCCAGAGCAGACGTGGCAGGCTTGTCCTCTGCAGATCCAGTATAGAATGGCCCGTCGTAGATCAACTTGGCAAGTGCTATGGACTGTTTGGCATTCGACTCCTCCAATGGTGTTAGCGTGTCGTGAATTGGAATCTGAAGTTTAGGCTTATCGTCAGCTTTACTGAAGGCCACAAGCTCTTCAAATGACAAGTCTGTCGCTAATAAAGACCTAGAGCCCCCTTTTCCTTTAAAAGACATTGTCCTTGTCAGAATGAAAAATGGCGTATCTGCTCGCATGTATAGAGATGGAGGTCACGTGATACATTGAAGCAGCCATAAAGGTGTCTGAAACAGTGAGACCGATGAAATGAGTCGGCTCGCTCACGGAAATGAAAGACCAAACGGTAAACTGGACTTGCCTACTATGTTAGAAATTGCAATAAAATGTGTGCATGACTGGGAGGACAGGCTCGGCACCGGCACTACACTTAATGGCCGAGCCACCAGGTCAAATTGTGGAAAGAATAGGAAAACAACCAAGTTGTTGCATCAAAGTGTACGCTTTCTCAATCACTATTAAGCGTTCACCATCAAATCTAATTCCACATCCAACTCAAGCCTCGAGCTATTTGACAGAACCTTCACGTGACCCAGGTACACTTGAGCCGCAGAGCCCAAATAGGAAGTCAAATTGAAGAGCCGACTTCCCGATCCGCACATTTGTAAACAAACCAGCCACAAGAATACTGGCGAAGAGACAGTCGGCTCATTCCTGTGATTCCAAAAGCCAAACACACAGGAGTCGCAGGAAACCAAAATACACAATCACACTTCCCTGTACTTCGAAGGAGGTGTCTCTTTTCTTCCCTTCGGGCACTTCATTCACCAGTGCACAGCCTCGCGGCACAGCTATCACACCTAGCCGAGCTGCCATTCCATAAATAGAACACATTGACCACATCATTATACCGAGCCCAATTCGTCTCCAAGCCAACACACACAAGCAAACCAAAACGGATTTTGTATCTAGCAAGCAGCCCCTCAAGTTATTCAGATCATGTCATACCCAGAGACTGCTGAAGGGACTTTGGTGATCATGGTGTGTCGTGCCAAGCACCTCCCGAACCGAAGAAAGCTCGATAAACAGTCACCATACGTGCTTCTCCGAGTGAACACCGTGGCGAAGAAGACACCGTCTCATTTTCGTGCCGGCCAAACACCCGAATGGACACACGAAATTCGCTTCAAGCTCACGCGAGACCGCAAGCCTCTTATGCGCCTAGACGTGTTGGACGAAACAAAGAACGATCCTACGCCGATTGGCGGACTTGAAATCGATTGCTCCGAGGTGTTTCTGAACCCATCTAATCTCCAAGATAGTGGGAAGTTTATTCTAGACAGTTGGTATGATCTCAGCTTCAAGGACAAATTCGCCGGTAAAATATACCTTGAGATGACGTTCTATCCTAGTGCACCAATGCTTCCGCCCAAAATTTCCAGCTCGGATGTCTCAGCCAAGATCCTTCCGCTTCCGCCTTCGCCAACCGAAGGGGATGATGAGTTTCGTCATCTGGCTCCAGCAGTACCCCAAGTCCCTGCGTCCCCACTGGATGAGGTATTTGTAACTGGAGTGCCAGAAAAGAGACATTTATTTCGAAGCTCGAATCCAGAATTGCATGCACAGAAAAATGCCAGTAAGAAGGCTCAAAAAATCACAAAGAATGACACAGAAGTGTTTGTGAACGACTCTAAGACGAAGGAAAGCCGGTTCGCCAAATTCAAAGGCAAGTTCATGTCGAAAGAACCAATATCTACCATGTGGTCAAGTGACAATGCCAAGTCGAGTCCACCAAAGTCACCCAAGCGTGCAGCCGCACTAACGCCGCCTCCAATGATGCCACCAATTTCTCCGATTGGGTCACTACACCAATACCCTCTACCACAAAACGACACAGTACACGAATCATGGGTAACTCCCGAGGTTGCTCCTCCAATGCCCCCTCCACATTCTGTGACAGAGCGACCAAAACTTGATAACAAAATATCGCCTAGGGCGACTGAAAACCACTCCGGCTATCAAGTGTACTCTCAGGACTCCCTCACAGAGGAGCCAATGAAGTCAACACCGGGATCCCCACGGAAAACTGGCCGTAAACCTCCTCCAGGAATCAATGATACCGAGCAGCCAGGTACATTGACTGGAACAAACATTCCGTTTTCAGCTGACAGTTTCGTTTTGGATGACACGGAGACAGATCCAATGCCAACCGACGTTTATCATCTAAATGCTCGAGTACAGTCGCTTTCAGTCAGAGACACTCCTCCTTTTGAGGCACACCAAATCAACCCCAATGAAATTGATCCGAAATTTTATGCGCCCACGCCGTCGGAGGTTGCAAAAACCAACCGGATGAGGGGAGCCAACCCACGGTTTGAGGATATCGCAATGGACTTGAATACAGAGAATAGCGGCTACTTAGGTGAAGGCACATGGAAAGCGCACACGCTCGGCAAGTTTTCGCCTTCAGTCTTTCAAAGAATCAATGACGAGAATGAGGGACAAACCAACAAGCCGCCGGTGCCACCCAAGATTCCCTCGGGGCTCTCAGAAAGAGAATATTACGTTTTGGACAAAGAGAATTATCTAAAGGACATTAATGGAAGAAGGCTTTAAATAGGGTATTCAAATGTCTAAAGCATATTTAACTCCACGTGAGTATCGAAAGCGGCCGGGTAAATGTAGAATAGCACCGAGTGGCGGACTACAACAAGTTAGCGGCAAGAAGAACAAGCATTGCCGACGCACCCATAGCAGCAGCAGCATTGGTAGATGACGAAGCTGCGGTTGAGTGAGTCGTGGGTGCAACAGAGCTGGTCACCTCTGCCAGAGAACTGGACTTCTCGTGCGAGGAAGTGTGGTGCACCAGCGAAGAGGTCTTGAGGGAGGTCGAAGTTAAGGTTGCGTTGGCCCAGGTCAGAGTGGTGTTCCACGCAGTGTACAGCGAGAAGGAGTACGAGCTGTTGCCCACTGAGGAGGAATTGCTCAAGATAGACAGAGACGATACCTCCAGCAGTGACAGAGGGGCAGGACTAGTGATTGAAGCTTCCAACTTGACTGGAGCCAAAGTGTCAATGGCAGAGTCGATGGTCTTGGTCAAGGTCACGGTCGAAGTGTAAGTTGTGGTTGAGTCGTCTGAGACGGCGCTGACCGAGGCGATAACTGCCAAAGCCGCAAAAAGCGAGGCAGTGGTCTTCATAGTGAAAGAGTGACTAGGGTGAGACGAGCGACGGTAACGAGGGATGTATTATAAAAAGGAAAAAAAGAAGAAAGAGAGAAAAGAAAACTTCCAAACAGCGGTGGTGGCCGGCGCCGGGGTTTTGTTGTATTCTGTACAATTCCGTTCCCCACTTGTGCACCGGCTGTCTGCATTTGTTTTGGCCAAGACTACTGCAGCAGCACAGCAGCTTCGCGCCTCACAAAGGCGCCAGTGAAAATGGAACTCGCCATTTCATCTTGGGGACTGCGGCTCGGCCCGGCGTTTTTTCCGCGGAAAGAAGCCTCACTTGATCAAAGCAACTGCAAGTCTACTTGTTCGAGACTGGGCCAAAACAATGGACCTAACTGCCCGGGCGAAGAGCATAAACTGTAGCTCCTAAGCCAATGTGCGCCGCGCCGCTATGGTAGTGTGTGGGTTGTGCGTTTTGCAGCTTGCCACGCGACGTCTGGAGGCGGCTATTCAAGCGACACACACATGTTTACTTTTAAGGGTAATGTCATGAGCGTGACACCGTCTGGGCACTTGACGGTTAAGCGATGTCAAGGATCGGAATGTGGCCGTTTATACTGCTGTTTGCTGGGAGCAGACCACGCAAGCGAATTCGCTCTGAGACATGGCCATGTATCCGAGCATCTTTGTTTACGCTGGGGACGCACGCCTCTTTTGGACACACAGTCTCTCACGTAAATTTGCCGAAGCGAAAAACGGCTCCGGCTAATGCTTGTTCATGAGCACCACTGAGTGAGACTCCCCACCGCTGAACTGGGGTCCTAATGCGTGACTCTAATTCTAGCTGCCAGGTATTCCCCCAGAATTTGAATACTCCCTTTGGAGCCAATTCCGTCCAAATCCGTGGGGTGAAACAGCCGTTCCTCAAATAATACAAGATCTTTTTCGGCACCTACGCCGTCTTCCCGCACTCCGTGCGCATGCTCGCGGCATCTACCCAATGGTGCTGATGGCACACGATAACAGACGCACTGTCCACTTCATTCAAGACTGCAGGGCTGTGAGTAGAAAGGAGGGTGTTGGCATGGCACTTTTAGTTCAACGATGGTTATTCTTGATTTTCCTTCTTTCCCTCTGTTTGTGCCGTTTTCCTCTGTCGGTCTTTCCCCAAGCTTGTCTCAGCAGTTTCGCATACACGCCCAGCGGAGTGCCACAGCTTTTTTCCCACATTGTGGGCACAATTTCCCTCGCTTTTTCACGGCGAACACTCGCGCACTGGCCCTCACACGACCGAAAAATTTTGTGAGTGAATACCAAGATATACCGTAGGTGCAATACACAGCCAGTACCGTAGCCAATATGCTCCGGTCCTCCACAAGAAAGCTCACGCTCAAAAGCTTGCCATATGAGTCACAACCAGTAAACAAATATAATGGCTCACGTTCCAGATTCAACATCAAACCTGTACCTTCACAAGGACTCATATACAACCCTCCGGCTTCCATGCCTTCAGTGAAGGAAACGCCCAAATCCTTCTTACCTGCCAACGACCCAAGATTGAAATTCTTTGCGGACAAATTCAAAGTGTACAATGCCGAAGAACTTGCCGACATGCCCGTCATATACGCCACAAAGAAAGACAACAGCTTAACCCCAGAGATGGTACAAGAAATCGTCAACTTGCGCAACCTGGATCCAGACACTTGGTCCGTGACCAAATTGGCAGCCAAATTCAACGTCGAAAAGAAGAAGATCAACGTCGTCACCGGCTTTAGCACAGCCAAGCAGCTGAGAATTCTTGAACAACTTGCACAACAAAAGACGTCTTGGTCTGACAAGAAACGCTTTGCCCGTGACGACAGACTCAAAAGAAAACAGATGTGGTTGAGAAACGAATTCTAAACTCCATGTAAATACACCGACCTTGCATGCCTTTGGCAATTATATAGTACACACACACTTTCCGTGTTTTTGAATCCCACGTATTCAGTGCATCTCTCTCTTTAACTCCGATTCTGTCATGTCCTCAAGCAGCGCACATAAGTCTTGAACTCCTTGCTTGAACGAAAGCACAGTTTGAATGATGCGCTCCGCTGAGTCATGCAACTGTTTCCTGTTTTGATTGATTTTGAACTGTGCGTCCTTATATTGCATCATCATGTTCTGACAGTGCACTTCAGCCTCAAGCTCGCCAGCACCAGCTTCCCTTTCGAGCCCCTCCATTGTTTTTCTTTGCTCTTCCTTACTCGCTGCGTGCCGCTTCTTTTGTTTAGCAATTTGAAGCAGCAAGCTCTCTTGCTTCTGGCATAATTCAACGTACTGTGCCTCCAACTTCGAAATAAGATCCTCTTCTTGTAGTGCCTGGTCCAGCACCAGTTCCTCTAAATCTAAATCTGCGTCGATTTTCTGCGTGATGCTGCCAATTTCTTGTCGAAGGTGCTCCCTCAAATTGAAGAGCTTGATTTTCTCTTCGTTCAATTTCCTGTTCAAGACAGCTTCACCTGCCAGGCTCTCTGCGAAATTCTTGAGACCTGGATTAATGTCTAGTTTGAACTCCTCCATCATTGCAGCGTCAACGCTCGAAATCATGGAGTTATACTGCTTCACATATTGTTCTAGACTGCGATGGCTGTCTCGAAGATTGCCCTCCTTTTCGAATATTATGGCGTTCAACTCTTTTTGCTTGATATGTGCATCTTCTATAGCCTCCAAGCAGTTTTTTCTGTCTTGTTTCAAAGCATTCACCTCTTCGATGGTAACTCCGCGCTGTAAAATCTTGGTCTCTAACGAGGACTTCTTTTCGTCGAGTTCCCTCAATTCTGCATCCACTGCGTCTGTCTGTTGTTTGAATTGCTCAAGGACTCTGGGCCATTCCGCTTTTCTCGATTCTAATTTGGTCATGTAGCTCGAAAACAGTTCTATATCCTGTTCCAAGACGCGGGACATCTTTTTTGCCTCATTTAGAGCTTCTTGTCTTTCGCGCAATTCGCCGACTTGACTTTCGAGATCGGTAATTTCTGATGCAGTTTGGGCGGCGATTTGTCTTAGATTTTGAAGTGCGACCTCATATTCTTGGGTAGTCTGGTCAAAGAGAGGGGAAAAGTCTTTGCCGTTTATGTACAATTTGTATGACGAAAGGATGTATTTTATGAAAATACGGTCAAAGTCATCGTCCATAGCAATGAGCGAATCTGGGTTGAATTTTGCAAGAGTGAGCGCAAGATTGACTAGCCAGTAGAGCATGGCCAAAAACGACGGCCAATTTTGACCACCCACAGCACTTATGGAAGAGCGCGTGATGCCATCAAGATAAGGATAATTTAAATTCCGAAGTATGGGTATAATGTCTTGCTCAATTGAAGGGGAAAAATTGTAGTCAGGGTCGATTTTGCCGTAGATGAACAGAAACAAGTAGATGAACTCTTTTTGTGCGGGCTGACGTAGCGTTTTCGGTGTAACCTGCGGAACGATGCCTGACTCAGGCTTGTTGTTGTTCCAAAACGCTAGGATCTCTTGCGTGATAGAAAGCTGGTAAGTCTTGTCTCGGAGAGGACGTGTATCTATGGTCTTTTGCGAAGATGAGAGGAAGGCTCCTGATGCAATGGTAGAACTGTATGCTGGATTATTGTATGGTGTTGCCACGGAGAATTGGGAAGCGCCACTATAGGAGTTCACAGTTCCAGACTGTGAAGCTGGCGCAGCGCTGCCGTATATGCTGTGTCTGACATTTTGAGCCGGAGTCAGTAGGAGAGAGGAGGTGCGTCTTTTCGACGGGTCTACCAACAATGAAGGGCGGGATATCTGCGATTGCCGCCGTGGGTGGCCCGAGATGGAAAGCCGCGACGTTCGGCTTAGCAAATGCGCCGACGAGGAATGGTGGTGGCTCTCTGCCATGGGTTCAAGATTGATGATGGAGATTGTTATTGTTTGCAGGTTGATTTAGCTTGGGTCTGCGCCAACACACCCGTACACCACACCTTTTGATTTTGTGGAGGCCACACAAAACATTCAAAAAGGCTAGGATAAAAATCCATTTGTTGAAAATGAGCAATAATAGGTGGTCGGGTAAATATTTAATTTGCGAGGTAAAGGCTACACGCGTACTATTGTTGTTGAAAATGAGACATGTAGCAAACTCGCGTATCAATTGCTGCAAAATCACTAGTGCAGCTACATTTGTGGTGCCGGAAGACGTTTACCGCAGTTCACAGCAGTCTACCTAACAGAATTAAAGAAAGACTCCCGAAATTCAGACACGGAGACTTCTAAGGCTAACTAAAGCAAAAGATTCATTTCCAAACTCCTCTTTGATGTGACGAATACAATGTAGAAGGGAACGAAGTCTATGCTGCTTGCTTTTGTGTCGAAACAGACCACTAGAATGTGGCGTATCATCGCGATTGACGCAGATAGTTGGGCTCGACAGGTTTGCATTATTGAATAAATCAATACCAGTTAAATGTGCTGCCTTTGCCCCTGGTACAGCGATGTGTCTAGCCGCATGACTATACGGTCAATGCCATCCAACTTTCGAACTTTTTTCTGGTTCTTCAGTATGAGTTTTGGCTACATATACCTGCATTTCGCAATACGTCACAAGTTTTGTCTACATCATTCCAAACACCGTCATTGAATCATTCTGTGTCAACCCCACCACATTCTTTGTCCTACACACAGCACCGCTTCGTAAACAAACACCAGATCCCGCAGAAACAATCACGTTTCCACAGCCTGCAGCGACCAGCGCTCTCTAAGTATCGTGCGTCACGTGCCACGGCCCTCCTTCACCGCTCTTGTTTTCCTTCAACTCCTCCACTCAACTCTGCCCCGCCAGTAATTTCAACCCACTCCTTGCGCGCCGGTTTCTTAGCGCCGAATCTTCGTTATTCGAGCACGTTTACACCCACTGCTTACCTCTTGCTGTCCTTGGCCTTCCCTTGTGTGTTAACTCGCGTTTGCTCCCCGCCAGCACATAGTCCAGTCCAGCTTTTGCTCTCATAGAGGCATCCCATCGATTCGGAATTGTACGGACGCCATCGAGGCTAGCGTGCAATATTCTTATCACACAAACGCTCTCGTTTTTGCATATTCCTGATCGTGTTTTCCTTCGCTTGTGAGCCTGGCGCTCTAATCATCTTTCCATAAGCTCGTTTACAACTCGGATCATGGAGGCAAATAAAACACGAGTACCAGCCCAGGTGCCAGCACCCGCATCGCCCCCTAAGATCGTCAAGCCAGTCAAAATAGAGGCCCCATCAACGCCTCCGGCGCCAAAAACCCGTAAACGGCTTCTGGCGTACCTTTCTACGCCTGATCAGCTTCTGGATGTTGTGCCCTTCAGCCCTGGATCAAAACGCAGCATTGCCGGCACGGTTTTGTCGCCTGATCGTCGACTGAATGAAGCCATGTCGCCATATACTGCCAATACTTTGTTAAAGACCCCCCGCAATGGTGACTACGATTCGGACGAGAGAGAAACGCCACGCCGCTCCAAGCTAATCAAGACACCACAATACTTCACCCCTGGCAAGAGACTTTTTGCCGAGGAATCGAGCCCTAGCCGAAAAGAATTGGGCGAGATTAGCTCTCAGTTAAAAAGCAGACTCAGCCTGGCATTTGGCTCTCTCCAGCAAAAGGAGAAAGCCACGGTATCTCCGATGAAATTGGACTTTTCCGAACTCTCACGCAAATCTGCTCGTGAGTCCCCGACTAAGCTTGAATCCACGCCGAATCCTAACGCTTACTCATTCGGCGCAGGAACAAGCACTAACCTTAATCTACAGACTCTACAGGCTTCCCCAACGATTACCTCGAATCCTAAGAGGAGATCCGTGAACTTATCAGAATCAGTGCCCTCCTATCCTTCACAAATGAGCGAACAACAGCAGATGTCCATTCCCTCTCCGGACGAAGAATCAAGCGCTCATAATGCATTGCTAGCGGCATTTTCGAGAGCAAAGGAAAGAAGAAAAAGCCATTCACACGAACAGAGACGGTCGTCTATTGGACAAAGTCTAAGCGATGCTTTCCAAAATAACTCACACAAGCCTGCTGGAATGCACCTGCCCTCTATGGGTCTCAAATTGCCTCCGATCAGTGTGCGGGCCACTGGAAAGGTGAATGGTAACCAGGAACAAGAGGCAATATACTCCCTAATGTCTCTCTCGTCTCCACAATCCAAAAAACACCCCATGGACGGTTTTGGTTCGCTAGTTAGTAACGGCCCCGTGGGACACTCAAACGCCCTGTCACGCTCATCTTCTGTAACTGTTCCCGTGCTTCCACCAATCACAGGAATATTCAGAAAAGCGGATGATGACGAGACAGACCTCGAAGACGCCACTGCATCTGAAGACGAGCTGACTTCTTGAGCCACATGTTGTGGCGTGCACAACAACACCAGTGTAGCTGGCATGGACTGGTGCAAAGACTCTCGAACGAGATACATAATCAATGATATTGTTCGAATGATGCATAAATTTAATTACGTAAGAAAAGAAATGAAGTACAGCCTAAAAGCAAGAGAGAAGGAAAGTCTTCAAAGCTACTGAGATGCGGAACTAAACGATCACTTCAGATCTGTAATAACGTCTCAGTGAAGTGAAGACATTGTGCAAAATTAGTTCGCAATTGAGTCGCCCGTGAGTGGCTGCTAAAAAAAAACTTCCGGCTGCTCGCGAGTTTGGGTACGCAAACTGAGTTCCCCAGCAGAAGGCAGCCTAAGCGTTGTATGCGCAGGTTGTGAAGTATTTATGGCCAATGGCCGCAGTGGTAAATTACGCAATCACCAGCCCACTATTGGCAGTTTTGGCCTGCACAATTGAGTCTTCATGGAACGATATTTCGATCGCTTCGAATTCTTTGCTTCGTAAACTTGCAGCGCTGATATGAGCCAGGCCAGAATCACAATATGGCCGAGCTTGGTCTACATCTGGCTAGATTTTATATCTTGGCTCAGGTCGGTAACGGTTTGCCGGTTGTGGTAAAGCATAGCGCAAAGAAAGCGATACTGCACATAGATAATCAGGTTGGAGAATCCCGGAGAAAAAAAAGAAATGATAGCAGCATATAAGATCCGACATCCCCAGTCTATTTTGAGGAATTATTTTTCACAGATCACTGAAGCGAGCTTTCACCCGTGCAAAATTCCAATTTACATACTTTGACTAATAATTTTGAAGAGGACTGCCTTTGCCAAGACAACTGATTAAGCGGTGTACCGAAACCAGTACATCTCCTGAGCTCACTTTTACTCATCTCCAGGTCAAGTCACTCCATTAATAAGCATATCTTGGCAGCCAGCCCCATTACGTTCAAGCACCTATTCATTCAAACAAAGCCTTCAAAGGTGCAAACTCCATAAATCAGCTGCCTTTGTCTTCTCAGCTTGTGAAAACAATGTCTGTGCTTCTTCTACTCCATCCTACAGTGGTCACGGATGAAGCTTTGGTCGAATCATCCAAGGCCAAGCTCACAGCGAAATTCCCTGGAACCCATATTACCCAGCATATCATCGACAGAGTTGCCCACGATAGCGTGGAGCTTCCAACTGCAGCATACGACCAGATCAGCTACGTAAACCCCAACACAAATCACTTGGCTCTTCCGACCAGTGTCATCAGTAAGCTTTACAATTCCTTGAAGTGCAATGGTGAGTTCAGCGGTGATCTCCCACTCGATCAAGATTTGGACGCGTTGATGAGCGGTTTCATCGTGCAACTGCCAGGCGTTTGGCAGAAACCTGCCCCAATCCAATCAACCGTTCTTCTAAAGAAGAAAGATTCAAACAGCGGGGAGCCCAGAAAACTACCACTTTTCAAGAAAGCATCAGCAGTCGACACAACTGCGCCTTTAAAAGCTGCTGCCTCGCCAGCTGCATTGACGGATACATCAGCCAACAACTCTGATGGCGACGAGGATCTCTCAATGAAAAGAAAGCTTGACGACACGAAGCTCGCGTACTTCAGCGATAATTCGAGTGGCGACGAAGATGATGAGAGTGATTTCATTGACGAAAACGACTTGATCAACGATGCAGAGATGTTGAGCAACTACAATATCGTCGTGCCTAAAAAGTGTGAATTGCCTACGGGCAAGAAGAGAAGAAAAGCATGTAAAGATTGTACATGTGGCTTAAAAGAGCTTGAGGAGGCTGAGGATCAGAAGACCAGAAGCTTGCAAGACACGATATTGGGTAAAATGGCGCAGCTGGCCACTATGGAAGCTATGAAGATCGAGGAGAGGTTGAAGCAGTCACTGATCAAATTCACCGAGGACGATTTGGCAGAAATTGATTTCACAGTTGAAGGTAAAACAGGCGGATGCGGCTCGTGTGCCCTTGGTGATGCCTTCCGTTGTGACGGCTGCCCATACTTGGGACTTCCACCATTCAAGCCTGGTGAGGCTATCACGCTTGACAGCATTGGCGAGGACATTTGAGAACAGCATTATTTATTGGAAAAGGTTATTGTAAGATATCAATTGTAAAAGGTAAAGTATAACTGAATTGTGAAATATGTAGGTAGCGTCTCCCGCCGCACTCAAGACGTCATTCTGAAACCTCTCCTGCTGCCGCACTGCATGAGGCATGCACTAGGTGGGCTATATCAACCGTTTCAGTTGAATAACTGTTGTTGAATTCTATATGTCAATCTGTTGAATAACTATTGTTGTATTCAGTATATAATTTGCGTAAAAATATCAATAAAGTGGGTGAGTGAAGTGACTCGCAATCGAGGCAGAGAAATTTAATTTTCAAGAGAAACTAAGAAGTGCAGCATCAGGGATGGCAAGCTCATTTCAGAGGCATGGGAAATACTCAGACCCTGCAATGTTTGTGAGCCAAATCTCTGACTAGTTGAATGATCGGGGCTCTGTTGGGTCAAACTGCTGTCGTAAGCATACGTCAACTTGTCCTCCTGAGGAGACTGTTGCAGGTAAAGCAGAAGAGTTTGAGAAGCAGAAGTTTGCAACAACAGTTGCTCGGCGAGTTGCAAAAGCCTTTGTTGAGAAAGGTGGGAATGATAGTCAGTTGACAGCTGCTGTTGTGGGGAAGTCAGAGCATTAGTCATGTGGTCTGAGTACCCGCCAAAAGAGAGGTGGGAATATGGGCCAAATGCCTTCTGCATCATATATGAGTTATCAACCTGTTGTTGTTGCTGCTGCTGCTGCTGCTGCTGTTGAAGCTGTTGCATTCGAATTTGCTGCTGCTGCATTTGTTGATGCAGCTGAAGCTGACGTTGCATTTGCAGAGGGGATGTCTGAGTTGCAATTGGGGCTACTACCGCTGGCGGTTCATCTTGATCTTTTGTGCTTGGAGCCTCGGTAGCAACAGGCTGTTTCTGCTTCAGCAGACTTTTCTTGTTGCGACAAATCTGGCAGTTTTTGCCCTTGCCATTTCTTCTTGGAGTGTAACGGTAGTTAGGATACTTCCTGGCATGCTCCTTCTTTTCCTCCTCGGCCAAATTATTCCAGAAAGCTTTGTCTTCCACAGATAATGCTTGCCAGCGGCGAGCCAACTCGCGAGAAACATCTGGGTTGGTTTTGGCTTCTGTCGATTCTTCTAAGACCGACAGATGATACTTTTGCCGGAAAAGAATGAATGCGTTTCTTGGCCGCGGAATGCCTTGGCTTGGGCGACATGTGCATTTTCCCTTCACTACTTTCGTAGGTTTCTTCGCAGGTTCCGGCTGAGCTCTCTGAGCGTAGATGGCTTGATCAGAGACTTCCATTGTGTTCTGCTGTTGATACATCGTCGTGGATGAATAGTTTGTAGATGAGATTGCGGAGTTTGATCCAAGAGGAGTAGCAGTGCCACTACTGTTGTTCAGGTTCACACACTCCATTTGGCTCTTGGGAACGCTTTGATAGTATGTTGGATATGGGTTATTGAAGTAGTTCATTGCATGTGATGTTTCATCAGGAGCGAACTGCAGTTGTTGCGAAGGAGGCATCATTTGAACTAAAAGTGAGAGACCTTGGTTGAAAAGAGCTCCAGGGTTCTTTGAAGAGCTTGCCTGATCCTGGTAGGTGGCGGAAGATTCAAACTCTTGCTTGAGCTCCTGGTCTAGATAGTCATCAAGCATTATCTCTGGTTTGCACTGTAAGTCTGTGTACATGATGAAGTAAAGAAAAACGTCAATGGGAAAAGATGATCAATGACACTTGCTTTTTGAATACCGTCTTGTCAACTGGAACAATTAACAATATGCAAAGAGAGGAAAGCGCAATAAGGCTGATTGAATGGAAGATGTAGACCTTCTTTTTTGAGATATTCCGCTGTATTTAAAGCTCAAACCACACAAGGAAAATACCATCTTCTTGCAACCTTCCAGGAGCCGCCTAGGAGGAACGACAAAGAAAATACAGGATTGCATCGTGCTGATACGTCTGGAAGCGTGGCTTGGCTGCATGAGCATGCTGGACCTTCCATTCTTGCATCTCGTGTATGTTGTTCCATTGTTCCTCGCCACATTAAACCTCTTTTCGCCTCGAAGAGTCAAACTGTCTCTGCATCGGAAAAGCAGAAAAACTTCACCGTTGCATGATTGTTGTTCCGTTTAATTCCGGTTTACTACTCTGAGCGCCTGGTCAGGATTTGCAACAGCTCGAATTTGCGCTGGCTGCGAATCCTTGGACAAAATGCAACACCTACATGGCAAAATATGTAGGTTTTACTTCAATTCAAGAAGGTGACGGGATTTATCCGCGTACCAGCCTTAAGAGAGAAAAACAGAAAATTTACAGCACCCACCAGCTCGTTCTATCAGCCAGGATGCACAAAATACGCGTTTGCAGGTGGGGCATTTGCAACTGCAAACGGCGATTTTCGCAGACTATTTCATTCAAGGTAGGCTCCGATTTTCCAGCGAGCACTCCCATTTGCAATCAAAGAGCTAAAAGAAATCATGTTCAAACATCTAGAATTCCTGCCTGGATGTTTCTTTTTTTTTTTTCAAATTGTTAAGGCGGCCCAAACGAATTCTGTTGGTTGCAATGCGTGAGACGAGTTGGCCGGTGAGGCGAATGAGGCAGTGCGACTGCAAGACTTTACAAATCCGACTAGCCGTGGAATAAATCCGATAGCTCCAGCAGACGCTTCTTGTTGACAAATCGTGTATCTGTGAAAGTGCCGAAATCTTCTTGTTCGCATAACGGCGGATTGGCGGAAGCGGAGTGACTTCGCTCAGGTCTATGCCAGCAAGCCTACTTTGCCCTTTCGATCCCAGTATTCAACTGAGAAATAATGTGTTATTTGGCAGCGACGAGCTCAATCCATGGCATCGCTTAGCGGTGTTAAGTCAACTTACGTGCCCGTTGCAGGAGACAATCATATTGAAGAGACTTCGATTAATGCTACCTGCACACCTTGCTTGGGCAATGTGTTGTCTGTCAAGCGAGTATAATGGAAAAGAATAGGTCCGAGCTGATTGATTCTCTTCGATATCCACTTTTGTGTACAAAACCGAGACTTGTAGAAGCTTTGATATGCAACGCCTCAAATGAGTCACGATTCTATTTACGCTAGGTAGTAGATTTAGTAGTAGGATGCTGAGGCTAACAATTCTCCAGCAGTAGCAATTCCAGCTATGTGCGTAAGCTCCCATATGCCGCATTTATTTTGCTCATATTACGCAAATGGAAAGAGGAGGTGACTTATGTGGCAAAGGCATTGATGCCAAGGTGTGGTCAAGCACAGCAGCTCACAGAGCTGTGACTAAACCGATACTGTAATCTAATTATAATGTCCAAAGCATTTTGGATTGATGAGCATCATTTCATTTGCCACCGTGAGTCTGCTTCAAATAAGCAGGGCACCACCACGCCTTCGTTCCTGAAACCAAGCAAAACAGGTTGTCAGCTTAAACTTCTTGACTCCTCTCATAACCAATGTAGAGCAAAAGCGGACTATCGTTAAGTAAGGGTATTCGAGAGAGCGTGGTTACCGCTCGTGCCTACTTGATCGTTACCCGGCTTGTTCATGTTCGGGGATGAAACAAAAGTAGCATTCAAGACTTGACAAGACTTGACCCAACCGCTTGGAGTAACCCGAAAAAATGCTTGCAAGGCCCTAATGTGAGGCAGATTGACACAAACTGCAAGTGGTATCGCGAAATCGAAACTTCCAGAATGGCTTATTCGAGGTGGTCATCACACAAACGGCTCGTCTGTGAGGAATGGCAGGCACGCAGCGCGACCGGGATTGAAGCCACTCACAGCGCAGATTTGGAGCACTTTGGGCGTGGCTTAAAAAGATAGTTTCGTGATTTTGGGGCTTGTACATGCTCCCAATAGGTCTGGAAGTTCCCTGGAGTCTCGGGATTAGAGCGGCTGCGAGGCTATGCAGCTGCATGTGGCGAACGCTGCTATTCTGTGTAGTATGCACATTTCAGGAGTCTATACCTGCCACCATGCCGCTTGAGAGCCGCTCAGCCGTTGAGCAACAGTAGGGGCACCCATTTTGCAGTCATCACGCCATTCCACCCTAGCGCTAGTGTGCGCGGTTGATCTCGCGCCGTGCATACAATTACCCGTTTTTCTGCAACACTGCACAGGGAATGCACCCTTGCCTAGCAGTGCGTCGCTCTATAACCTACACCCCTATGTGAAGTAGTAGGCATTAGCCGTAAAATCGTGGCTTGCGTAGCTCGGAAAATTTGCAGGATCCTACGTCATAATTGTAAGGATTGCTTGAATGACGGAAAAGGCGTATTAGCTCAAAGACCAACAAAGGTAATGCCCGATTTCGGCCATACAACTACGGGGACGCGTCGAGAGAAGGCGAACAATCAAAAAATTTGACCTCAAACTCTATATGGAGTCTTAAGTGATCGATCGAATACTGAATGAGGAAAAAGACGGTTCGAAGGAAAGGACTCGATTATCATCTATTGTCAGATCTGCTCGGCTTTGTCCCCGTGCAGATTTGCAACCAACTTGCTTGTCCCAATCAAGAGGAAGCATGACCCGAAGGCTCAATCGTTACAGAATCTCCTTCTCAAATTTCTCCTTCTTATGCAAGACTGAACATCACTTCGAATTACTTGTAGACAGCAAATGATTGTGAGAAAGCTGCAATTTGGACTCGTAAATTACTTTTCATCGATGCGCTGCCGATTCTTCAGTTCATACCCGAGTCAACGCCTATTTGATCTGAGACTCTCTAATGCCACATCGGTATACTGCCCAGTGCAAATTACCATTTTGGACTGACTATCACGAAATTCTCCATCAGACTGACAAAGGTTCACGTCACGTGACCCTCTCACTGAACGCGCTTGAGTACCACCTCACCATCCACCGCTCCACATAGTCTAAAATAACCATGGATATACTAGAGCAGAGCCTCGTGGAAGACAGTTTTCCGTATCCCGTGAACATAAGCCGAGATGACTTCGCAGATGTCGAAAAATTCGATCCGGACTCGTTTCTTTTTAAGAATCACCGGTACACCTCGTTGGACTCGCTTTTGACAGATCTCACACTGCTTTCGAAGCTGCTTAACCAAGATCTCATAGATTTGGTCAATAGCGAGTACACAAACTTTATTCAGCTTGGGCAATCGATAAGCGGCTGTCTCGAGCTCATTAGCAACATCTCCTTTGAAGTAGGCAAGTTCAGAACGGTGTTGACGACTACTCTTACAAATTTCAACGAATCAGCAGAGACAGCCGAGGCTGTGCTTCAACACAAGCGCCGCTTGAACTTACTCAAAAACAAGATCAAACTTATTGTGTTACTACATGAGCAATGCGTGAGCTTTGAAACTTTAATGTCGCTAGATACGACTGAACTGCGACCTGAGCAATTAAAGGCTAAACTCAATACGCTTACAACACTCTACCTCTCAGTAACGAAGATCTACTCTGTTGTCATGGAGGCTGTTGTTAAAAGCACACAAAATGGCGAAGATGAGATGATTTTGGAGCAAGACCATAGAGCCACGTCCCACACACTCAACGGCTCACATAAAACCAGCAAGTCTCTCAACAACACGCTGTCTAATTCGACTGATCTGGATCTGGCTCTGCTTGCATCGGAGCAAAATGAAGAGATTTGCATATTTTTCGAGAAAGTGGTTAAGACAAAATTGCACTCGTTGATCTTTGAGTTTCGCCTGTATTTGGAGGAGCTCTTAACAATGGCACAGACCAACACTGCTCGATACAGCGCATTGATACTACAAATCTTACATATATTCCGGGTGACAGACAACACTTCGCATGCTGTACAAAGCTTGAAGAAGAAAAAGTGATTCTCTAAACAATTATCATGTGCATCAGACTCAAGCTGAATTTTGCGGCAATTCGAAGAGCGACTTTTACGGCCCTGGCGCTAGGCTACGGTACCTAATGGCATTCTAAGACCAGACGCGTGCCAATACTTTTCGGCCCTCCGAGATAGAAGGCAAGATGTCCATAATGCACATGTTGAAATAAAATGAAAAGAGAGAGATGGTCCTAGACAGAGATACCTAGGTCGAAGGTGAAGGTGTAGTTTACGCAGGGTGCGCGTAAACTCAGGCACCAACCAAACCTCAGCAAATGCCTCAGCTTACGCCTAGACGCTCAAATGAGCCGCGCACGAAAAATGACAGTAGTCGAAAAACTAGTGTACCGAAACGGATAATCGTGTACCAATAAAAGCATTCGAAATGGGAATTGGGAAGTTTTTCAAGAGCGACTACCTGTGGGAAAATGTCGACAAAAACAAGTTGCCCAGCGACATCCCCGAGGTTGAGGAAGTTGGCGCAACCTCCGCTCCACTTTTGAGTGCATCCTACTTCATTGGAGCCCGTTGTAAACCTTATAATGATGACTTCATGTTATGCAAAGATGAAAAGAATGGCGGCACAATTGAGTGTTTGAAAGAGGGCAGAAGAGTTACTAGATGTGCTGTTTCCGTGTTGAAGGACATAAATAAGCATTGTTTTGACGAGTTCAAGTTGCATTACGAGTGTCTTGAGCAGGAGAACCACAATCTCGGCGGATGCAGAGCATCAGAAACAATCTTCAACAAGTGTGTCTTTGACAATTTGAAGTTGGAAAAGAAGATCCCTGGCGTGGAAGAGCAAATTCACACAAAGCTGAGTCGCATCTACTCCGGCACTGGCTTCGACAAGCATTCCACCAAAGCATTCAATGAATCCAAGAAGTCCACAGCCGAGCAGACTCAATAACTTCCTAAAGGCAGTTGCGGCATTTGAATTGCCGCTGCAACTTCTGCCCTTGCATTACTTTCATCCTTAGCCCAAGAGGCTTCCACTTCTACGCCTGTAATGGCTCCATAGAATACACGCTTACGATAGTGAACTCAACCTCTCCACAAAAGGGTGCAATCTCCGCCCATTAGCAAACAAAAGCAAGCATCGCTCAAATAAATGATTTTCACAACCCTTGCTTGTGATTAAATGTAGGGTCCTCTGTTACTTGTAGTGCGCCTACCAACGCATCAAGAGCCAAATTTCGACTCCATGCGAAGTTGTTGATCGAGCAGTAAACATCTTAGCATCGCACACTCTGGCGTCTTTCGGACCTCTATTATCCGCCTAAAATTGCATTGACTGCCAGATTGACATGTTTGGTAGCTCTAACGCGCAAACCCAAGGCGCATTGGGTGGCAACCAAAACAAATCGCTGAGTTTCTCATTCGGTCTGAATAACCAAGCCCCAGCGCAGGGCAACGCAGCATCTGGAAGCACTCCTGGCGGGTTTGCTCTTGGAGGAAATAACACAAGCACATTTGGAGGCTTTGGAAACAAGCCCGCCACAAACGCATTCGGCAACACTTCAAATACCCAGGGCACTGGTGGTTCTGGCTTGTTTGGCTCAAGCAATGCAACAACAGGAAACCAGCCTTCTACCAGCGGCGGCTTGTTCGGCACCACTGCCTCTAGTGCAGCAGCACCATCAGCTGGATTATTTGGCAGTGCCAACAACACCAACAACACAAACCCGACGACTGCGTCATCTGGGGGGCTTTTCGGAGGACCTAGTGCCCCTAATAGTAATGCTGCAACAGCTGGTTCCACATTCGGAAAACCTGCAACTGCTCTGACTGGAGGGCTCTTTGGATCCCAACCTGCAACTACTCAAGCAGCTTCTGGTGGCCTTTTCGGCAATGCCAATAATACTCAAAACAGCCAATCGGGAGGTCTTTTCGGCAGCTCTATCTCCACGCAAAATACTCAATCCAATGGTCTATTTGGAAAACCAGCCGGAACGTCTGGCGGGCTCTTTGGAGGATCTTCAACGCAACAGCCTGCAACCGGGGGCTTGTTTGGGGGTGCTTCGGCAAACTCCGCCCCTTTTAATTCCAGTCAAATCGGCAGCCAACCGCAACAAAATACTTCCGGCCCTCAGGCAGCAAACAACCCACATGCGTCATTCAGCTGGTCGCAGCAACGACCACCAACTACCAACACGTTGAGAGACTTGGAAATCAAGGCTCCAGCTTCGACAAAGTCTCAACAGACAATCTCTAACTACACGCCGGCTATTCACGATCAATTAATGAAGCTTAAAGAGCAATGGGACCCTAACTCACCAAGATGTGCATTTAAAACGCATTTCTACAACAAGTTCACCGAGCAAGAAATTAATTATCTCTTGCAACAACCGCGTCCCGCCGACGAATCACCAGAAGATTGGGAACGTGCGATGGCAAACAGACCGTCGCCTTTGTATTATCCGGTGAAAGCAGCTTCTTTCACTGACGTTGGCCAAAGGGTTGAGGTGCAATTGGAGCATGTTGCTAAATCGCGAGTGCTCCTTAACAATATTTATGAGTCGCTGAACCAGTTATCTTCTAGGCGTGATTTAGATACGACCACCAGGATCATGCAAGCCAAGGTCAGACACACAAAGCTATCCAAAAGATTATTGAAGTTGGCCACCCTCTTGGCTGTGTTGAAGCTCAAGGGGTACCCGTTGTTGCCTGATGAGGAGGAAATCTCAAAGCAATTCCAAGATTTAAATGCTAAGTTGAGCAATCCAAACGGCTCTTTTGGAAAGCTTAGTGATCTTTATGCACGTCTAGCTATACTCAAAGGTAGAAGCGAAGATTTGTCGTTGCAGCTTGAGAACACTATTGGTTCAATGAATGGAGGTTTGAACGGCATGGGTGCCGACAACATGGTCATGAAAAGCGAAGACCCGCATCAGAACGACCAGCTCATCGAGCTGTTGACCAAGCTTTTGTATAAGCAGCAAGTTGGTCTTGCCTACCTCAACGAGGTCGTGCAGAAGGATGTGGCTCTTGTGAGCGAGAAGAAGAAGAATAAATAAATAAATGCATATCAGGGGAGTTTCTCCTCCTAATTATATCTCAACGGTAGGGATGTGCGGGTGAATCAGGGTGAATGATAGAAACGGTAGACTCGAGATCGAGTAGGTCATTCACCTCGATCTTCTTCATGTTGTCAAAGCCGTCCTCCTCGTTGGATTGCCGTAGAACCTCATTAAGTCCACGGGCACCTGTTGCAACTTTAAGGATTTCTATCTTGTGCAATTTCTGAAAGTTGTGACGGATGTGCTGCATAATACTTCGAGCATCTAAGTGGCTTTGCAATAGAAAAAAGGGCTCATGGATAGAGGACAGGGTGAACGAGTATTGACCGTGTATGTGCCTGGCAGTTGGTACAACCATGTGCTTAAAGGGCACCACCGTCTTACCTGCGAAAAAGAGCTCATCATTTTCGACATAAGAGAATCTCGGTAGACCTGAAATACTTCGAATATATTTAACCAACTCGCTGCGTCGCTGTTCAAGCATGCTTGTGCTGTATTGTCTAGAGCCTCCGATCGATATGAATGGATCCAGCGGCAGAGGCTGCTCGAAAGAGCTGAAAACTACCAGAGCGTACTGCTGGAACGGGTTTTGCAGAGAGAAGGATGTCTTTTGAACATTGAAGTACTCCAACGGGGCAATTTTTTGAAAGCATTCTCGAAGAAACGACACTTCCTTGGCGTTTATTGGCGCTGGGGTGATCTTAAGCCTCGCGGAGATGGAATATTTGTAATAAAGCGCAGTCCGTGCTGCTAGCGACATCCGGCACGAGACTTTTGACCCTTGAACAGCTTACTTGGGTATTTGTCTCTCACGGTTTAATAGTGAGAATAGACTAGTTCTCTTGGAAATTGTGGGGTCCATCACATCGCCGCGCACTCCATCAGCTGGATTCTCCAGTCATCAACTGTGATCAATGACAGCTCTCGAAAATCTCACAGAATTGCTAACACTGGGCCTAAATCGGTCGGCTCCACAATCGCTACTGGCGGCGGTTGTCAGACTATATAAGGACAATCTGTCCAAGGTCAAGTTCACTGAGGCTACCCTGGCTCTAGGGTTTAGTGAAGCACTTGCAAGTTCGGTGTATGTTTTCGTCAATGACAACATTGCAGCTTTAGACAAGGAAGATGACCCTGCTGCAGTTGCTTCCCCGCTAAAAAAAGCCTTGAAGCCCAAACATTCTTTCAATAACGAGAGGCGAAGGCCGCGCTTGGCCATGCTAGATATGGATGACGACATGGACTTAAACCTAGATTTGGAACCTATGCTCGACGATCTCGACAGACCTAAGCCAAAAGAAAAAAAGATCACGTTCAAGAAGATAAAAAAGGCAGACGCCAAACGCATAAATGGAGATGACGCACCAAGGGAGAGCGACCACAATCAATCCCGATCAGTCAGCAGCAAACCCTCCACTATTTCCAATAATGGCGCAATCCCACAGCTGATCAACACGGCCCAAAATTTCAATACTGAGAGTGAAACAATTGAGCCAGACTCTTTGGATTTTAAAATATTAGTCGACGAACAAGAAGACATTGAGAATGATAGAGACTGGTATACTTTGGAAGACAATGCTGCAGCTGCGGTAGAGCAGTATGCTGATTTGGAGCTGCAGTACAACTCTGTACTGAGCAGTAACACTCGACCAAGAGGAGCTGATCGCACTGGTGGAGTCTTCAATTCCCGTGGTGAGTACATTGACTTTGACCATGATGACCTGCAACTGAAGAACCGTATCCCGATCATTACAAATTTTGTCGTGCCCGTCTTTCTCCGAGACTGGATGCATTTTTTAACACTCGCGATAGACCTGACTAGATCTAGTCGGGCTATCGGCCCCAGCGTCAACCCCATCAAGGACGAAGAATCTGAACTTGCAATAGCTGCACGAAATGGTAGCTTCATAATAAAAGATCGCAAAGAGAAGAAAGAAAGGGCTAAACAGGCAAAGGACAACATCGAGTCCAACAGTTCGAATCACTTGAGTATCGGGCTTAAAGAGCAATTAGAGGAAAGAAAGATCGACGACAAGAATGATGTGCTGGCTTACACATATCAAGAAATTCAAGAACAAAGAAAATCACTTCCCGCTTACAAGGTAAAAAATGAGCTCGTTCTGATGATAAACGAAAATCAAATTGTTGTAGTTATTGGTGAGACAGGCTCAGGAAAAACAACACAAATCGCCCAATTCTTGGCAGAAGAAGGCTACTCTAAAAGCATCAAGAACGATGGGTCTCGTCGGCTCATTGCATGCACTCAGCCTAGAAGAGTTGCTGCAATGTCAGTCGCCAAAAGAGTGGCAGAAGAAATGGGAGTTCGCTTAGGCGAAGATGTGGGTTACACTATTCGTTTCGAGGATAAGACAAGCCACGCCGCCACCAGAATCAAATACATGACTGAAGGTATTTTGCTCAGGGAAATCTTGGAGGATCCGTTTTTGGAGTCTTACTCTTGTGTGATTATGGATGAAGCTCATGAGCGATCTCTCAACACGGATGTTCTTCTTGGTCTATTTCGGAATCTACTCCGTCGAAGACGTGATCTTAAACTCATTGTCACCAGTGCAACTATGAACGCGGATCGCTTCACTAAATATTTTGGAAATGCTCCGCAATATTTTATTCCAGGACGTACATTCCCGGTGGACGTATTTTACTCGAAGACGAGATGTGCAGATTATGTTGAAACCGCCGTGAAGCAAGTCATGACTATTCATTTGGCGAACAAGAAAGGCGATGGAGACATCTTGGTTTTTATGACTGGCCAAGAGGATATCGAAGCCACATGTGAATTGATTCATGAAAAGCTTGCAATGTTAGAGGAGCCGCCGCCGTTAGACGTGTACCCCATCTACTCGTCGTTGCCAGCAGACGTTCAGAAAAAGATCTTCACCAAGCAGAGCCTGGAGAGGCGAAAAGTTGTGATAGCAACAAACATCGCAGAAACTTCTCTTACGGTCGATGGTATCCGGTATGTTGTGGACTGTGGCCTTGTGAAGATGAAGCTTTTCAATCCCAAACTCGGCATGGACGCATTGCAAATGGTTCCCATCTCTCTCGCGAACGCTCAACAAAGGAGCGGTAGAGCTGGTAGAACTGGCCCCGGGGTCGCCTATCGATTGTACACCGAGGCTGCTGCCAATGCAGACCAAATGTTCGTGCAGCCTATTCCGGAGATTCAACGTACAAATTTGAGCGCAGTCATGCTTATGCTCAAAAGCTTGAAAGTCGGTGAAATTATGAAATTCCCGTTCTTGGATGCTCCCCCTTCTGATTTACTTGCTTGTTCTCTTTACGAACTATGGGCCATGGGAGCTCTTGATAACGACGGAGAATTAACTGATTTGGGTTCTCAAATGACGTCTTTCCCAATGGAGCCGACTCTTGCAAAATTGATCATATTGTCCTGCCAAAAGCAATTTGCATGCTCTTTGGAAATCATCACCATAGTGTCGATGCTTTCAGTTCCAAACGTATTCTACAGACCAAAGGAAAGAGCAGAGGAAGCGGACGCCATGAGGGAGAAATTTATGATTGCTGAGCTGGACCATCTCACGCTACTCAATGTATTCACGCAATGGGAGCAACGGGCAAAAGCCAAAGGCATGACCGGATCGAAGTTGGCTGCATGGTGTGGACGAAACTTTCTTCACCATAAGTCGATGCTTCGTGCAAAAGAGGTCAGAACACAACTAATGGCGATAATGGCAAAGTTGAAGTATCCAATTCTGAGAGCGAAACAAGACTCGAGCATTCGGGAATGCATCTGTGCGGCTTACTTCCACCAGCTGGCACTGTTGGAGAAAATGAGTGGCGGACGAGGGCAAGCGGAGTATTCAAATATGAGACAGCCATACATGAAGATGTATTTGCATCCGACGTCAGCCCTAGTTGGTGGCACCGACTTGAGTCCGCAGTATGTGGTTTATGATGAGCTTGTTCTCACCAAGAAGGAGTACATGCAATGTGTGACTGCAGTGGAGCCAGAATGGATATTGAAATATGGAGAAGTATTTTTCAGCCTGAAAGATGCCAACAAAGGGTCTCCGCTCCTTCTGCATGGGGAAGTGGGGGCTCATTTCGAGGAAAATAAACCCCAACGTCAAGCGGTGGACAAAGAAAAGTCAGGATCAAGGCTTCTCTTCAATGCCCGGTCTGCACTTGGCTCGGTGAGAAAACGCAACTTTTAGAATTATAGATAAAAGAGATGATGATGCAAGTTATTTTTCTATGTACAGCAAGATCCAAATTTTTGTTAGAGTTGAACATTGTCTATAAGTCTCGCGGTTTCGCCATTAGCTCTGGGCACTCTGACGGCAACGGAGATGGTAGCGCCAACAGTGGGGCTGACTTCTTCAAGCTCGTCCAAGGTGTCCGGATGAGAGATGGCCACGTAATCCACGACCCATGACGATGGCATGTCGGCATAAATATGACTGATCTGCTTGAGAATAGATGCTGAAGATACTGCTCCATGGGCCTTTTCTTTGTTGAAAAACTCCTTGGCTGCAGTAAGACCCTTATAGATGATAGCACTTTCCTCTTTTGTTTCTGGCAGAAGATATTCGTTCCTTGACAGCATGGCTAAGCCGTTTGCTTCACGTAAAGTCTCCAACACACGCACCTCAGTGTCTATTAAGAGATCCTTGACCAAATTGTTCACCACCACGCATTGTTGTGCATCTTTCTGACCGAAATAAACGCGAGTGGGCATGACGATATTGAGGAGTTTCGTGACGACGGTGGCAACGCCACGGAAGAACGCTGGTCTCAGAGCACCTTCGAGTTGTTCAGAGGAGCCATGTACGGTTACAAACGCACCTCGCTGTTTCTCAACCTCCAACACCACGCCAGATGGATACAACTCCAGGATTTTTGGCACAAAAACTGCATCTACGGGTTTGCATTGAAACTCCTTGTCAAGCATAGCCAAGTCCCTATCCAATGTCCTTGGGTAAGCGTCTAAGTCCTCGTGTGGGGCAAACTGCGATGGGTTGACAAAGATGGATACGACGGTACGATCGTTTTCGTTGATGCTGTGGCGCACAAGGTGACAGTGACCGGCGTGAAGAGCGCCCATGGTGGGCACAAATCCTACGGTCTCCTTGTTAAGAAAGCATTGCTTACGCCACTGGCGGACCTGTTGCACTGTGCGTAGAACGGTGATGGATCTGGTCATCGCGGTAGAGGAAAGCTGATATGGAGGTGACTCAAGCTTTTTTTGCTATGGCGATTTTTTTTTCAATGGGGCTTTGGTGGTTCTGTTAATTCCAGTTGAAAACGACACCTATCAACCAAACTCGCAACTATTTCTGACGTGTGCCTTCGAAGAGCCTATTTTGGCAGCTTTTGCACAGTGTGGAGTCAATGCGGTGCGGTGAAAAAAAAGGTATCCATGTGTCTTGACTCCCGCCTCGGTCACGCCTATCACCGCTGTTCGCAGCCAAATCGACAATGAAGCAGATTCCTTGAATCGGCATGGATGGGAAAAAAGAGGTTCGACGAGAAAGAGAATATCAGCATCAATGAAAAAATTCATGAGCCATACGAGGAAATGCAATGGCAAATACAAAGCAAAAAATAAAAAATGAATGAATGCATGAATAAAGGGGTAAAATTCGTGGATCTTCTTAGAGTGCTTGGAAGGAAAGTGCTGGTCTACCAGATCTCTACTCACTAGACCCAGCTTCGCTCGCGCCTCATATCGAGAGACATGCCCTCTGCATCACACACAAGGAGAACTGTCATACTTTCGAAACACTGGAGTCAGCAACAATGCAGCCGGTAGATGAATACTGCGCCGAGCAAAAACAACCTTCTCCGAAAGTTTCGTGAAACTGCTCCGAAGGGCATTCCCGGCTTTCACGTGCGTCGCGCCGAGGACCATTCCCCACATTTGATATCACTGCAGTTTAGCGCCGGCCCCATGCGCTAACGGCCGCGCATATATGTGAGGTAGGACCCTGTTTCCGAAGCCCTTGTCACCATTGGCTAATCCGAGAAGTTTATAACGAATTGTGTTCGCAAATATGGTCCTCTACGAACAAAAAGTCGCCGCTGCAGCCTGGCCTCGTGGCCCAGGCTCCTCTCTCGATGCGGGGGACAGGTTGCAAATCGCTTATCTTAAGGCAAATTCTAAGACTCCCATCCCGGCTGATTGTACACAAATCAACTTCATTTTTGCTCATGGCACAGGCATGAACAAAAGCTTGTGGAAACCACATATTGACAAGCTTTACGAACGTAGCGTGTCGGCCAAGGGCTGGCGGGTGGGGTCTGTCATTTCCATAGACGCTGTTGGCCACGGCGACTCGGGCCTCTTGAACAAGGACAAGCTTTCTTGGGGCAGTGACTGGCGTGATGGCGCCAAGGATATTCTTGCCGTGATCAGACATGAAGCAGAGACCACCGGCGATTTCATCCCCACTCCATACGTGAGAAACATCCTTGTCGGCCACTCCATGGGTGGCTACATGGTTACGTGGGCTGCTTTCTTAGAGCCTTCGTTGTTTGAAGGGTGCATATCTATTGAGCCTGTTATGTGTTACGAGCAAGACGTTGATGAATTGTTCCGTGCCCGTATGAAGAAGCTCGCAAAAATCTTGAAAGACGAATTTGAGACGCGAGAGGAGGCTGAGGAGTTTTTCAGAAAGAAGAGTTTCTACAAAGTCATGGATCCCGTGGCGCTTGATGCTTTCATTGCGGACGAATTATATTACGATAATGGCAAGTTGAAGACAAAGGCCTCCAAGTTTGCTCAACTTTCTTCGTACCTCACTGCCAGCTACTCTTTGCACTACGGAGAGCGTGTTTTGCACTTGCTTGAAGTTCCATACATGCACGTCATCGGAACCGAGGCGGCTTGGAATCACCCAAAGACAAGACCGTTCATAGAGGAACACGTTCCATCGCAATTGCTTGAGGTTGCAGACCTCGAAGGCGATCACTTGGTGCACTGTCAGAACATCAAGGACACCAATGACCTAATTTTCAATTTTGCAGACAGAAGAGCCCAATGGGTCGCAAAAAATAGAGACAAATATCCTACTGTTAGGTTCCAGAGCAAGCAAGGTTCGTTGAAGGAAAACATGTTTGACTTTATGTTGGCTGGTGATCGTGAGAACGCCTTTTGGTATGACAGACCGCAACCAAAGCTTTAGCTTATCCTGGGATCCTGGTGGCTACAATCTTACTCACTGCCTTTATGATCACAGGCGATTTTACTTATATGAATATTATTTTTATTTCCATAAAAATTTATGAGAGACCATGATCCATGTTTTGAAGCGACGCAGGGCCACCATAAGGTCACGTGAGGGTTACCGATTAGATAGTGAAAAGCATCTCATCGCGCTTGGAACTTCAACCATCAAATCCATCCCAAGCCACAATGGCCAGCCGCGAGATCGCTTTGGCTTACATCGCCAAGTACCTTAAATCAGATGAGAGCCTCGAACAGGTATCAAAGGCGTTGGAAAAAGTTGTGAGGAAGGAGAAGCTCACCTTGCCTCCAATCTCCCAGGACTTGCAAACGCTTCTAGAATCCAGTGAGGCTAACAAGGGCTCTGAAGAGCTGGGTTCAAGCTCGGATTCCGAATCTTCTTCTGACTCGGATTCGAGTTCTGAATCGGACTCCGGTGAGTCTAGCTCTAGCTCAGACTCCGACTCCAGTTCAGACAGCTCAGACTCTGACAGTTCCGACTCCGGCTCCAGCTCCGATGAGGAAGAGGATGAAAAGGAAAGTGAGGCACCTGTGGACAGTGACACAAGCTCCAAAACCGAATCCATCCCAGATGCCGAGGACATTTCCATGTTGAAGGAATCGTCCCACTCCGACACTGACTCTTCGTCTTCGTCCTCATCCTCCTCCTCTGAGTCCGAGTCTGATTCCTCCAGTTCCGACTCTAGCTCCAGCTCCGATTCCGACTCCGATTCTGACACTAGCTCCGATTCCGATTCCAGCTCTGATTCCGATTCCAGCTCTGAATCCGACTCCAGCTCTGAATCCGACTCCAGCTCTGATTCCGACTCCAGCTCTGATTCTGACTCTAGCTCAGACTCCGACTCCGACTCCGAATCAGAATCTGAATCTGAATTCAAGACTAAGCCAATCACTGCGAAGAGGGAAGCTGAGGAAACGAAAGAGCCGCCTGCCAAGAAGCTGAAGATAGAGATTGCTGCAACTCCAGAACCAGAATTATTGGACGGCCAGCGTAAGCATTTTTCCCGCATTGACCGTTCCAAAGTTTCTTTTGAGGACGCCAAATTGATGGACAACATGTACAAGGGAGCTGCCGGAACTTGGGGTGAAATGGCCAACGACAAATTGATGCAAGTTAGAGGCAAGGACTTTACAAAGAACAAGAATAAGATGAAGCGTGGTGCATACAAAGGTGGAAGCATCACCTTGGCTTCTGGGTCGTACAAATTTACGGATTGATTTAAACAAGCATATTTTCAATTCAATATATAATAGGATTCATCGTGAGCCAAAATTGGGCAAAGCTGCAGGTACTTAAAATGAAGGCTGCGAAATACTCAACTAAGTCTAGGGGCAAGCTAATTGACAACAAAAATTCATGCAGCCTTCTCAACGAGAACATTGACAGCAAAGGCCGCAGTCGACCAGCTAAGGCTTCATGGCACTTGAATGAAGTCGACTGACATGCTTATGGGCTATTGACTTGAATCTGGAATGACCCCGGATTATAGTCCTGCACTCACAGCCCTGCTGCTATGTAGATCGCAATTTGACTAACCTTGAGTAGACTCTTACTACTGGGTCTTCGCCATGGCCAGAGTCAATTATGCTGAACTTGAGAGAGGCAACTTCTCCGACGACTCGTATGACTCGCAAGATGATAGTTACTCTACTCGCAAGCAGCTGAAAGATGAGGATTACACCTTTGGCCTGAAGCCCCGAAAGCGTAAGACAGTGGCAAGGCAGACCAAGACAGCTACGAATTCGGCTCTGGATATTCAGGAAGCCACTCACAAGCGAGCCAAGTACAATGCTTCATCCGAGTTTATATCGAGAAATTTGTCCGATGAAGAGTTCAACGAGGATGAAATGATAGAGGTTACTAGAGATGTGCCCCAGGACTATGTCCCCGATGCGGTCTCTAAAGTCTTTGGAAGACTGGACTTTCTGTACTTGCGCCTCAAGCCCGACCATTTCTCCAGGCCCGTTTGGATATCTCCAATGGACGGCCGCATTATCTTGGAGTCGTTTTCCCCGTTAGCCGAGCAGGCGCTGGATTTCTTAATCACTGTGGCTGAACCACGTTCCCGTCCATCGCATATTCATGAATATGCCATTACATCTAACTCCTTGTATGCGGCTGTGTCGGTCGGATTGGAAACTGATGACATTATCTCGGTGTTGAATAGACTCTCCAAAACCCCGGTGCCAGAATCATTTCTACAGTTTATACGAGATGCGGCCGAAAAGTTTGGTAAAGTTAAGCTCGTGCTCAATCACAACAAGTTTTTCGTCGAGAGTTCCCATGCAGAAACATTGCAAACATTGCTCAAAGATCCAATTATTGGACCCTTGCGTGTTACTCTACCCTCCGAAAAGGCACTCACACAGTCGGATGCCCCGAACAAGGGTGACTTGGTAATTCCAGGAACAGCCAAAAATATTGATCCAAATAACGGAAGCAAGGACGTGGAAGATATCTTTGCATCCGTGGTTGGCAAAAAGGCTGATGATGAAGATGACGACGGTTTAGATGTCGTTCACTCTTTTGAAATTCCAAGTGACGCTGTTGAAGTTGTTAAGAGGCGCTGCCATGAAATTGACTATCCAGTGCTAGAAGAGTACGACTTCCGTAACGACAACTTGAACGCCAACCTCGACATTGACCTAAAGCCATCCACTCAAATCAGACCGTACCAGGAGAAGTCCTTGTCCAAAATGTTCGGAAACGGAAGAGCCAGATCCGGTGTTATTGTCTTGCCATGTGGGGCAGGAAAGACATTAGTGGGCATCACTGCTGCTTGTACAATTAAAAAGTCAGTCATCGTACTCTGCACTTCTTCCGTGTCTGTCATGCAATGGAGACAACAATTTTTGCAATGGTGTACCATTCAACCCGAAAATGTGGCAGTGTTCACTTCCGAGAACAAGGAAATGTTCTCGAGTGAAGCGGGGTTGGTTGTGTCGACTTACTCCATGGTTGCAAATACGAGAAATAGGTCACACGACTCTCAAAAGGTGATGGATTTCTTAACCGGACGAGAGTGGGGCTTTATAATCTTGGATGAGGTTCATGTTGTGCCTGCCGCGATGTTCAGAAGAGTCGTGAGCACCATTGCTGCCCACGCAAAGCTTGGACTCACTGCAACATTGGTTCGTGAGGACGAGAAAATTTACGACTTGAACTTTTTGATTGGGCCCAAACTATACGAAGCCAACTGGATGGAGCTCGCTCAAAAGGGACACATTGCCAATGTGCAGTGTGCTGAAGTGTGGTGCCCTATGTCTGCGGAGTTTTATCAGGAATATTTGAGGGAGAGCGCCAGAAAGAGAATGCTTCTTTACATCATGAACCCAACAAAATTTCAAGCGTGTCAATTTTTGATTCATTATCATGAAAAGAGAGGCGACAAAATTATTGTCTTCAGTGACAACGTCTACGCATTGCAGGAATATGCTTTGAAATTGGGAAAACCATTCATTTATGGAAGCACTCCGCAGCAAGAGAGAATGACCATTTTGCAAAACTTCCAGCACAATGATCAGGTCAACACAATTTTTTTGTCCAAAGTTGGCGACACATCTATTGACTTGCCGGAAGCAACATGCTTAATTCAGATTTCATCGCATTATGGTTCAAGAAGACAAGAAGCCCAAAGATTGGGACGAATTTTGAGAGCAAAGAGGAGAAACGACGAGGGTTTCAATGCCTTTTTCTACTCTCTCGTTTCAAAAGACACCCAGGAGATGTATTATTCGACAAAGAGACAAGCTTTTTTAGTCGATCAGGGTTACGCCTTCAAAGTCATTACGCATTTGAGCGGCATGGAACAGCTACCGGATTTAGCATACGCCTCTGCTCGTGAAAGAAGGGAGCTTTTGCAGCAAGTCTTGTTGAAGAATGAAGATGCCGCAGGGGTCGAGGTTGGTGATGACGAAGGAACTAATTTCATGGGCAAGGAGGGTCTCAAATATGAAGGAAGCAGTGCATCGCGTATGGCCGGATCCTTAGCGGGTTTAGCCGGAGGCGAAGACATGGCGTACATTGAGTACAGCAAGAACAAAAACAAGGAACTTCGGGAGCAAAAAGAACACCACCCATTGATCCAGAAGATGTACTACAAAAAGAAAAAGTGAGCTAGGGCCACAGGCTTGTTGTGATGTATAGAAGTGAAATGAAACCTTTTTACTATTTTCTTGGTGCTTTGATGAGAATTAGTCATAAGAGACCCCCACAAAGCTACCAAATTCGTCGTCGTCAATCTCTGCTGAAGAAGCAATTTTTGGTTCTGAGCTGGCTATTCCCAAGTTTGTCCGCAAGCGCTTTTGCAAATCGAGCATGCGAGCGTCATAGTCAAACTTCTCCTGGAAGTTGCGGAAATGCCTTTTGTAAATTGCCATACTCTCTGAAAAAGACAGCGCCGTAATCAGATCAAGCTGCAAAGCAAGAGCTACTTGGACTTGAGAGCCCGTATCTGATTTGGCATGTGGTTGGTATCCCGTGCCTGGCATCAGGCAGACGATTCTGTAGTATTTTGGGGACTCGGGGGTCATTGTTATCGTGCTAGAGCCATCATTGGCTATTCTATAGTCCATGTCATTGTCATCGAATGGATTGAACCAAACTTCTGCCCACGGAATGTGGCTCGAATGGCGTAGGCCATAGTCCAGCAGCGTCGGTATTCTTTTGTTGAACAATTCCAATTTGAGACGAAGGCCCTGATATGGAGCCAAAGCAGCCAGCACCGCCGTATCCTCCTCTTCTAGTAGGCGTATGTGTCCATTCCAGACCGTCTTTTCTGGTTTCCAGCTACTTAAGGAGATCTCGCCCGGCGGGATTGTAAATGCAGACACTGGGCCAGACTCAAATAGCACATTTGAAAGCAACATGGCCTTCTAAGTACGTCAAAAAGTAAATTCTGTGAATCGGAGTACTTTCAAACTCCGAACTTGGAAGCTGTCAAGATAATTGTGGGGCAATTCCTGATAGCGTCCGGAGTGACGTACAGAGCTCGCACTCGTGTGCGCAGTTTGCACCCAACTATGAATGCAGCGAGTTTAAAGTAGGTCAATTTAGAGGGTGAATTCGGACTTAGTTGTCTTGAAAGACGGCCTTTGAATCTTTATGACCACAAGCATATGTTTTGAAACAGCTAGTGATCATTTCGGAGAGCGCCACCATACCCTGATTCTACACTTGACACCTACTGCAGATTTTCTATATCCTTCACTTATCTCTTGACTCCATTCAATATGTACAAGCAAGCTAGTAACCTCTTCTTCTAGCGTCTTTAATCTCTGTCATCAACTCCGAGAAGCCCAGGGCAAAGTGTCTTCTCCACCACAAACGCTTCTTCTCCTTCTGGTACTTAGCTGGACGAATGAATCGCTTTTGGAAATGCCACTGCAGCTTCACGTTGTTGTTTCTAACCACAGCATTCATCACTCCGAGCGCCTGGCCCACGTTTTGGAAGTTGACATTTACGCTTCTTCCTGACTTAGGCCCGTAAATATTGATTCCACGAGCCACTTCTCTGGGGTCCTTGACGCTCCTACCAAACGAGAAGTCGTCATATTTGCCTTTGGCTCCAGTGTTCAGAAGTCCCGGGGAGTTGGCAATCAATTCATCGATGTCAAAAACAGTCAAGTGCTTACTCGACTCTCTGGGTGTGGCTTTCTTAAGCTCTGCAAGAACGTCGCTAGGATCCGTTTCTTTGGACGCCAAAGTGCGGGCAGAACTTAGGAAAGTACCAGCTGGCTGGCGCAAAGCCGGGATTCTACTTGATAGGAGACTTTTAAACATGTGGTAGAACGCCTAGGGTGACAGTGCCAGTGCTGAGAAGAAAAGTTTAAGCTCAGTGCGACTGCGCAGTACATCAGATCCACCACATGGTGCGTGGAAATTTCAGCTAGGAGCCGGATAGCGCCAAAAGAATCAACGAAACATCGAGTTCTTCAAACCTGACACGCTGCTTGAAAGTTGCCATGACCTACTTGAAACAAGGAAAAGCCTCCGAATGCTAACGATTTCTGGTGTCGAGGATCCAATCCATTTCCTGTGGTGCTCGTTTGCTGCAAAATCTATCATGGTTTTTGCTATGTAATGCCTGGGTGGCCTACCTCCGCCACCATTATCCTCATGCTTCCCTCAACTTAGTTTTTCTTTAATCCATTTTTCTTCACCTGCTTCTTATCTTTCTTGGCATCGAACTTGCCGTTGGTGAAAGTCTTGTGCACTCTTGGCTCCAAAACGATCACGTTTCCTCTGACCACAAGCTCTTTAGCAGCCAAAGCCTTTTGTTGGTCTTCCTTGGCCTTGAAGTCACACAACGCGGTTTTGTTTGACTTCTTAAAGTACTTCATTTCTCCAAAATTCTTTACCAATGCATTCCTCAACTCGTCCTCCTCAATCTCCACGTTTTTAATGTAGATAGGATACCACTCCTCTTTTTTGAACTTTTGGTTTCCAGCGGAGCCTGTCGACAGGGTAGTTTGAGGCGATGGGGCCTTCTTGACTTGAGCTTGTGCCACAGCTGCTTTGGCAGCAGCAGGAGCACTAGCAGTAACAGACTTGGCTGGTGCCTTGGGCTCAATCGCAGCCAAGTTTGCCCATGTAGGCTTTTGAGACGATACAGGGGTTCTCTCGGAAGTTTCGGTGATAGCAGCAGTCTCGGGTTCTGTAGAAGCCTCTTCAGCGACTTCGCCCTCTGTGTTTGACTCCTCTGAGGCCTTTTCAGCGGCAGCCTCCGATGGCTCCTCGGCCACTGGAGATTCCTCTGCGAGACCAGACTCCTTAGGCGCAGCTACAGCGGCAATGGCTGCTGTAACAGCTTCGTCTGCAGAAGCCTCACCCGGCGCAGCGGCCGGCTTAGCAGGAGCAGCAGGAGCCACGGTCTCAGAAGTCTCGCTGACAGTCTCCTTATACTCACTGGACAAGTCGAAGAATTTCAAGATATCGTTTGCAACGTCAAATGCCGTTTTTGCCTTCGCCTTTAACACAAACGTCTGCACGAACTGGTGGAATGAAGAAATGCCTCTCTTCCAAGAGCCAGAGACTACAATCAAGATCGAACCTTCCACAGAATGCTGAAAGCTTGCATCCTCAATGACAATTTTGTCTTTCTCGTCCGAAGTGGCGCGTTCGTCGAAGAAACGCTTTACAGCCGCAGCACCATTGGCGAGATGCACCTTTTTGGTGATCTTGGACTCAGATTCAGAGTTTGGGTTCGGAAACTCGTCATGGAGCATCGATGCATCTTTGTCATAAAAGCCATAGAGCTTGCTGATGCTAGTCGTGTAGGCGCTGTAGTATTTTTTGATGAACAACCAACCGATATTTTCGATCGGTAAGTCCGTCTGGGCAGCAGTTGCAGTTGTGGAAGCTGCCTCTGGCTTAATCTCCTTTACTGGCTGTGATGCATTGCCTGTGGCAGCCGCAACGTCGCCAACAACTGGTCTGCTAGCTTGTGGCATATGGAACAAGTATCGGTTTCAGAACCTACGTGAACGTGAGGTGGAAAATGAGTGTCAAGAAGCTTGCGAAAAATTCTTCGATGCAGGATAGTCTTATGACCTCCGACTTGCAAGTCGAGTTTCAAACCAATGATCCTGGAGATAGTTCGGCACAAAATGACAAAACTTACATTTTTCAGCCCAAGGACTGATTGGATGTTGGTATGAATATCTAATTCAACTCTTTTCTTGGACTCTACGTTATGAAGTGGTATTGCATGATCTCAATATTGTGGATCACTCCAATGTGCGCTTCGGCACTTGGACCATGAATATGAACAAGAGCCACCCCCTTGGATTGCACCGTAGTTTGAGACATTATCGTAGCACAGCAAGTGGCTTAGTTGCCCGTTTCACGCAACAACTCTTCCAAAACCTTGTTCTCCGCCTCTGTCTTGTCGTTCACACCGTTGAACGTCTTGATGCCCATTCTGCGCAAGACCTCGATGGTGGTGCTTCTCGCAAATCCCATATTTTCAAACTGACTGACAATGGAATCGTCAATGCCATAGAGTGCACAGTCGCTCAATGCAACTGGGCCCTTGCCCCCGTCGTCCGATGCGTAAACCTTTGTCCAGTAAGCGGCAGTTTCGTCAAACCCAGCTTTGTTGCTGAGAAAATGCTTCGCCACTTCGGCATCCTGTGGGTCGTTGGGCTCGGGAGATTGTAGCAAAGATTGCAAGGAAATCAACGACGACTTGAGAGTCAACACAGGCACCCACGCATCCTTCAAGATGTCCAAGCAAATCGCTCCAGTCACAGAAGAGATGTTCGGATGGTAGATCTTGGTCAAGAATTTCATCACTGGCGGCTTGAATGGGTATTCATTGGGAATGGAGATGTCCACATTAAAGACACCGTTCTCGTACGGCGTCCCAGGAGGTCCCTTGAAGAAGCCAATCAAATGAGTCAAGTCGCTCTCATTAACTAATTCGAGTCTCACTCCAGACTTAGTGTCTTGACGACACTCCTCAAGTTCTTTGGCGATTCTTTTCACTCTCGACATGGATGAATCAGGTAAGGAATAGATTCGGTCTTTGGATCTTGAGCCCTTGTCAAACTGCAATCTGCCAATTTAAACTTGGCTACGAGATGCACAACAGTCAGCGGTATTGCTACACGATGCTCGATTAGTTTTTGCGAGGAAAACGGCTCGAGAACTTGAGTTCAAAATTGTACGTCGTGTTGCTGACAAGTCAAAATCACAAACGGGTGCCGCATGCTCCGCGTCGTTGTATGCATCCTGATGATTCACACATTTGCACCTACTCTCGAATTTGGCTAAACCATATTACACAAACCCAAAGTCTGTGCTGCTATGCATTGATTTTTATTTGTTCGTTACGCATTAAATTTACATGATATTATAACACCCTCCTTATCAAAATGCCTCAATTCCGTTCACGCTAAGCCCTCACATTCTTGGCCAATGTGTCAAAGACAACCTTTAGCTCCGGTGCTGCATTCTTGATGAAGATCAAATCGAAAAAACCATACTGCGGTTTTCTGACAAGACTCGTCAACACAAAAGAAAGACCCCATGGATGAGGCTTGTTGACAAGGTGTCTCTCGATAAGAATTCTGACTGCTATCTCCTGAGTATCTTGCTGGACTTCAACACCGCTCCATGCAGCTTCAGAAGTAAACAAGTGCAACATGAGGCCAGCAAACCATTGCGTGTGGATATTAGGGTAACGAAGCTGGTTCGCCATCGCATCGAGCAAGTGGTATTTGAACTCAGTCGAGCCGTGGTTTAAGAGCTCGGTCACCAAAGAAACATGGGAGGACTTTGTGTTGATGACTTTACCTGTGAGAGGACTGTCTTCGGCAGCTGAAATGCCGACATGCAAAACCAATGCATTGATGAGTTTCACATTGAATGCAACTGTGTCAAAACCACTGTTTGACACTTCTTTTGGATAGTTCAACTTTGTGCTGCTATAAATTGTGCGCATCAAGGTCGAAGAAGGGATCCTGAGGTAGTTTTCGACTGGCTTCTTCAAACCAACCTTTGCCAAGTCTTCAATCGGCGAATAATGTACCTCGGGTGCCTTATCACATCCTGGCAAGTGGTTTGCCTCCAAATTAGCTGTATAAGGACTGATAAGCGACACTCCTTTTGGTGACGCAGACAAAATGATGTTCTTGACCTGAGTGTAGTTAGATGGCACCGCAGTAACAAGCTGGTAATGGCAATCAATCAAGAACTGAGGTTCATCATGCGCCAATGCTGTGAAAAGTCGATTGATTGCTTTGAAAATCACATTGATAACATCGTGATGCACAGATTTATCCCTTGAATAGATGTTTTGGAATTTTAAAAGCGAAGAAAGAAGCTTCACTGTATGCTTGTAACCGGCCTTGCCAGGAAGCTCAAGTAGTTTTGGTAAGAACATACGATGGGCTATCAATGAAACCCAGGCAAACGTAAAACCTGGATAGATGATGGGTTGCAAAGAGTTGAGCACGTCGCTGAGGAGGCCGTAGAACTCCTCGTCAAGGTGCACAGTTGCACCGGGGTCAAAAACCGATGCGTCACACCAGAAACACATCAATGAAGAGAAAAATTTGAAGTAGGCTCTTTCGTTCCAACCTGCTTTCGAAGTTTCATGTTCATTCACGAGAACAAGAACAATCACTCCAAAAATGCTCTTCAAATACTCCAGTGCTTCAACTTGGTACGCTTTCGAAAACTTCAAGATGATGCGAACAACTAGCGCTGCTAAGCAATCGACAGACAACAATGTTTCACGTTGCGTTCTGCTCCGAATCTCTTGTTCTGTCACAAAGGCAGTGGTGGCGATCTCAGTGCATGTCTTGAAAAACAACCCGAAGTCATCAGGGTTCGTCAATATACCCGAATGAAGCAACTTATCAACAAACTTGTTCTGCAAACTCAAATCATTTTCGCTGTGGCCGAGAAGTTTTACCCACTCAACAAAGATGTAGCCCATTTGCACATATGCGCCAGCTCCAGGCTTGTCAATAGGAGGTAAGGCCGAAACCTTCGATTTATTCAAAAGCTCAAATAAGGCATCTCGAGCCCGCGCGCTCTTTTGATGCTCACTTGTGTCCTCTGGTTTATACTTGAGCAAAGCGTCTAATGTGTACGCAAATTCAGACCGTAAAGCAATTGGTCTCGACCCTTCAGATGAGAAGACATTGAGAAGCAAGCTTGACGCAAATTCAACCAAAACGGGACTGTTGCTCTCTGCAATAAGTTTTCCTATTGAGCTGTCCAATTTCAAAGGTGAAACAAGCTGCACTTTTAAAAGCGAAAAGATGACAGGCATGTTGAATTTTCTTTGGTCCACGGAGTGAACCATCCACCATGTCACATCCTTAGCTGTGGATGGAGACGATTCGCAAAGCTTGTCCAACATCACAACATAGATCTCATTGCTCATTGGATTTTCGTGGCCCTGAGTGAACAAACAATTGACGGCATATTGAGCAACCTTCAAAAGCAAATCTGGATATTTGAGCGCGTTTTTCTGGCAAATAGATAGAGCTTGAGAAAGAGCCTGTAAGATTGGGTGCTCTGACGGCAAATCAGTCAAGGATGTTTCCTCGGTACCAGACAATGACAGAATTGCTTTGTCGCAAATCTGAGTAATGACTCCGAAAAGCTGATCTGACGCAGCGCCGTCTTCGGGGTATACACTAGTAGGCGGAGGATTGATTTGCAGATCCCCAAAATTGAGTCTTGACGGATCTTGTGGTCCAAGGCCAACAGGCCCACTTCCAAGTAGCAGGGACGCATTTTGCTGTTGGGGTGTTTCGTGGCCGCTTTGATTGCGTTGTGCGAGTGGAATTTGCAGGGGTTGTGCCACTGTTTGACCTTGCGGTGGCTGCAGCTGCTGTTGCTGCTGTTGTTTTTGATCAGGCATGTTCACAAAGAAATTAGCACCGAATCTAGTATAAATACTGAGCTGCGAGTCACGGAGTCCATCGGGATGCAATCCAAGAGGCGAAGGGAGCTGAAGTGCATAATCTGATACCCCACCGTCGAGAAATTGATTTCCAACAATATGGCGCTCACGGCTCACTAAATATGGGCGCATTCTCTCCTCAATCAACTCGCTGATATTGCTCGCTGCTAATTTTTCGACTATTTCGACACAAGAGTCGACATTAGCCTGGATAGCAAGGCTTAATTCGGTCAAGGGCATTTCACTAGGGTTGATTTGGTTGCTTAGCAATTGAATCATGGTTGCCTCAATTGTGTCGCTCAAAATTTTGCGCCCGCTGCAAAAGACCATACTATGAGCAAGTTGCTGGGCCATAATCTGGTAGCTTTTTCTGAATTTTGCGGCATCGCCGTCAGTTGCAAAGTCTTTTCTGATAAGCGCCTCGGTTGTGGTTAGGACAGCCTCAGAAACTCTACTGAGAATAGGCACAGCACACTCCCTTACTGCTCGTGCTAGCGATGCTTGGAATGCTCTTCTGAGGTTTGGGTTCAGCGTGAAAATAGTGTTACCGTTCAAATTGCTGAATGAAGCATCAAGTTGAGATCCAGCCTGCGATTTGGACAAGTGGTCATCCACTTGTCTACCCTGTTGTGGGTGTTGGAATTGTTGCTGTTGCTGATGCTGTTGCTGGTGCTGATGTTGTTGTTGCTGTTGCTGCTGTTGTTGCATCATTGCTGCTTGTTGTTGAAGATGTTGCTGCATCTGTAAGCTTTGATCGGGTGCTTCTAACGCAAAATTACCAATCTCCTGACTGATGTTGCTCTCTATGCGAATGCCGAACATGGCTGCCAATGCTTCAGGCTTAGGGTTGTGCATTCTGACGATGGTGGAAGGTTCAACGTCCTGTATCTTTTTCCCAAATGCATTTAACAATACCTCAATTTCAAACTTCAAATTGAGTTTCAAATCAGCGCATTCATAAAGTTCCACCAATACTTTCATTATACCAAGGACCCAGGGATTCGGTAAGCTAAAGACCTTTGATTGGCTGGCTTGCTCAAGGATTTTACAAACGAAGGGAATTATCACGTGCAATGTCTTAAAGTCAAATGCCTCAACGAGCAAATACTTCAATGCCACTTGATCTCTCTTTAACGGCTTGTCATTGGCCAAGGTGATCTTGCCTAGCCAACCCCCCAAATTTTTCAAGTGCATTCGCTCGGATGACGTGTCCTTGAAGTTTCTGAGTAATTTCTCAACTTCCCCAAGAGTGGTGTTCAAGATGTACTCGTATAAGATTGGATTGTTTAAGGTAAAGACCAAAGTCGAGTACAATCCGTGGTTGTTAGGTTCTGTCTTCGCTCTTTCTGATACCAAATAAGTTGCAAACCACGCAAAATACTTTTCCGCAAGTAATTCTTCAACATCTCCAAGTTTGGTACGTAAGTTGTCAGCAGTCATGTTATTGACAAAGAACAAAACCTTGTCAGAAACTGCTTCATTTGGCTCGCTTTGCGCTGCATAGCCAACAGTCTTTTGAATCGCCGTGATTGATTTATATGCAATGGCTGATGACTCCAAACGTCCAACATTGCCCTCGGATTGCTGGGCTGACTGCTGAGCATTCGAATCCGGACAAGGTATTCCGTTGGAGGCATCCTTTACTATCTGGTACATCTTAGCATGAGCAGAAAGTGATTGGCACTTGAGCAAATGCTTACAGTAGATAGGGTACTCATGCAACCGTGACTTGAAGTTGTAGAGGGACTGAACAGCGAACTTGAACATGTGAGAGTCTTGAGGCTGATTGCATGACTCCCAGATGAAATTGAGAGCCACCGTGAGTGTTGTGCCTTGAATCAAATCTTTCTGAAGTAGCGCTCCAAATAAGAGAGATGTTGAAGCCAACGCGGTCAATGGGTATTCAGCAAAGAATCTGTATTCGTCGATCAAGGAATGAATCATGCACGCAAACACATCCTGCTCATGTGGCACGTCACTTACCTTCATAGCGCTAAGTAAGTCAACAATCTCCTTAATATCCAATTCTTTGTTGTACATCTTGGAATAAAAAGCCTTCATTTCTTGCTCGACCAGAGCGGGGAAAAAATTCGAGTGTACCTTCTCGTTTCCAATTATAGCCGCATCATGTCCAGTGCCAAAGTTGATTAGCCTCGGATACGTTGTGAGTAAGGACAATTGCAAATTCTTGAGTCTCTCGGGATCAACAAGCCCTTGAGAACTCTTGAGTGCTTCTAGGAGCGTGTACGCAACTGACACCTTCAATGGTTTTTGAGTAGTTGAGTCGCTGCTGGAAACTGTTCCCTGTTGGTGCTGCTGGCAGTATTCGAAATCTTGAGCAATTCTGGTTTCCAAAAACTCCAGAATTGCTTGGAACACCACGTTTTTCAATTTTTGGTTCTTGACATCTGCTTCGATGAGGTCTTTGATTTCCAAATCTGAAAATGATGCTTCAACAATGAAGGCTAAATATAAATTGTAGGTCATGGATTTTGCTTTGGCGATCATTTTCTCATATAAGTTAAAAGATAACGAGGTTTCGACCACTTTCGCCAAAGATTCATGAGTTGAACGGCTCGTGTAATATTCAATTAATTTAACAATCGCAAGTTGAATATCAAGCTCTTTGAATTTTCCGATAACTTTTCCAAGCTGGAGGAAGTTGGACTCGGCCAACGGCTTGTCCATCATACTACCAAACAAACGGTCAATGCAGTCGAGAACGTAATTGTTCTTGTCTGGGATTGCTAGTGCACCCGCAATCACATGATGAGGTTCTGAATTGCGATGAACATCAAAGTATTGGGTGAGCCAAGTGTCAAGTTTCTTGTCTCCTTCTGACTGAGATTTCTTGTATTGAGCAGTTTGGGAGTTAATTCTTGATACAACTTGAACCTCGAGTTTGGCTATGTTTACGAACTTCAAGAGCTCTTGCTCGCCATTGACCTCATCATCGTAACAAAGAGTGAGATTGCGCAGGTTCATGATGTCAAATGCACCTTGCTGGGTATACATGGACTGCAACATGTACAAAAGGGTTTTATCAAACCACCACTCATAGCTCAAAAAGATATCAATCGGACCCTGCTTGAAATCGAGTGCTGAGAGAAATTGAGTAATGCTGGCAACTGAAGGATGACTGTTTCGTTTAGAAGCATCGAACAAAAATTCTTGAACCTTGGAAAAGATATTGAACCAGTTCAAAGTGAAATTTTGGTTTCCCTCGATGGCCTTTAAGCAAGCTTGCAATTGAGCGCCTTTCGCATTAGCCTCTGGGAGATTGTTCACATAAGTCAATGCGGTGACCCCACCGTTGGAGCTTGAAAGGCCCTGAGAACCTGGTATGATCACTTCAGCAAGAATCAATGCGATGCTCTCATCCGCCCTATCAGGATTGATTTGAAGAAGTGCTGGAAGAAGCTTATCAGGCAATAAATTCTCCGGCCCGATCTCAATAAGAAGTTCTTTGAAAGACATGTTTAAAATGCTGCGGAAGAAAGTTTGTACTGGAGGAATGAACAGACCAAATGCGTTGAACTGTGCGATGGTGGATATCTTGTGCAAAAAGGGGTAGGTGGGCGCTTTCAAGATACAGTCAAGAAGAGCTTCAGTCCAGGAGATATCTTGTGGAAGACTTCTTTCGAGAACTAATAGAGGGACCTTGGATGATGCTTCGTCGAGGAACTTCTTACCTTTCACGGAATTCTGGTCAGTGGTTCCGACAATAAAAGTGAATGCAAGAACGGGATCGACTTGATAGAATTCAATGAGCTTGAATAATTCTTCAACTGCGTTGGTACCAAAAACACTGTAGAGCTCGACACGTACAAATTGAAGGAAAGTGCAGTCCTTAGCTAGATACTCGAATTCAGCTTTGGCAATAGAGTCAAGTGGAGTGAACGATTCACGCAGTACGCCCTCGTCTTTGATAAGTTGGAAGAGCTTGTTGTAGAATAAAGAGTGGACAATATGATGCGAGCGCTCGGTCTGCAAAATATACCTGATCTGATTGTGGTGTGACTGCCAGTTGTTAGCTGATGCGGTGGACAATAAAATCGAAAGCTGAGTGATAATTACCACTACAACTTCGGAGCAGTCTTGGAGTGGTGGTTCGAGCTCGAGGATACGTTCGGGGTTCAAGGGCTTTTCCTGCAAAAGGTCTTGGAGTGATGATTCTTCTTCTTTTTCGAACTGTTTGCCCTGTGGGCCACGACTAGTAGGGAAAGTCACTGTAAATGAAGATTGATTGATGCTTGGCGCCCGTACTTTGGAATCACGGAAACAGATCTAATCAGTAGTCTGGTTTCGCTCTAAATGTTAGTATGCCTAATTATCAACGCAGACGTATAATCGTGAGCTCCTATCAGGTCGCAAGGCTGTGAAATGACCTCTAGACGGGTCAATGACTCGTTAAATCGTGTGATTGGACACGCTTGCTGTGTCTCACGATTACTTCGTTTTGCCGCCTCTTATTACAAAGCGCTAGTCCAGCAAGATCGCCCGTGGGCGATTACTTCGAGCAGTAGCAGCAGATAGCTAGACCAGGTCCTGACAGACGTTTAGTTTATGTGATACGTACCGTTTGATCAAGTATCGGACGAATGTGCTATGGTGTCTAAACAGGACGTTCTGCGTACTCAAAAAAATTAGTGAGGTTGGAGGTGGTGAGTGTTACCCGGCAGTACACGCAAAGTGGTATGGAGGAGGTGGGTAGGCTATAACACAATGCTCGATATTTTGCAGTACGAAATCCATTTGATAATTGGCAAATTTGAAATAAATGGATTACATGTGTTTCAAATTCATTTCACTTAAAATCCCTTCTCAAGATGCTTTCGGCCCTATGTACTTTCTGCGCAGCCGCGTGCGTTAAATGTATCCGCTTAAATACCAATCACCTCTCTGATGTCTTTTTTGAGCAGCTCGCTTCTCAATTCGATGTAGGCCCTTTTCAACAAGTCCTTGAGAATCTCGTTCTCGGAAGCCAAGTCATCAGGCTGGCTTCTGATGGAGCCATTGTCACTACAAGAGTTGACCCTGTTGCGGCCCTTGTAGAATCTGTCCCATGAGACACTTGTAGCGCTAGAGTAAATCGAGTCATTGTCCTTAGAGGGCGAGAACAAAGATGTTTGGGATTTGCTTTCCGGGACAGCCAAACTGTCTGTACTGGCAAACGAGTTGGCAGACAATGGTGCTGTACTGCTGTTGGCGCCGCCGAAAGGCGCCGTAGGGATGCTTAGATTCTTTAACATGCCAAGCACCGAAGACGCAGCGCGTTTATGTTCCGTCATTTTCTTCGGGGGTGTACGTTCTTGCGAGTCGTAGGAAGACACATTGAAAATGGAGTCATTCCAAGAAAGGAGTAGGTCACCAAAGAATGAGGTGACATCGTTGATAACATTGCCCCATTTCGATTCATTCAACAAGTGTTGATACACGACTTCTTCGTCGCCTTCAGTGAATGACATAAGAATAGGCCTGTTCCGAAGTAGTAATCCCATGGACACCTTAAAGATCCCAGTTTTCCAACCCTCCATTAAGCAAAAATCGACAATCTTTTGATTGACGGAGAAATGTGGGGCATTGATCAAGGTAGCTGATAGCCACCATTGATACAAAAACACCTTGCAATCGCAAAACGACACAAGATGCTCCGTAAGCTCTGCATCTACTCTCGACAAGGTGGATATGAATGCATTGTACCAGTCATTTAGCGTGGCAGACATTTTGGCTGGAAGAAAGATGGAGCGCAACTCCGGCTCGCACTCCATGATTTTGCACAACGAATGGAAGGTAGTCTCAGCATTTCTAATCTGGAAGTATAGAGTGCCGACAAGGAAAAGTAAGCCTTGACAATACCCTAGTTCCAAGTCGTAGTTTGCGTAGACGTTCAAGACAGTGAGGAGCGCGTTCACGGTCCCGTCTTCTTTAAAAAAGCTCATTTGTGGGAATGTTCGTGTCAAGTCCTTGTTGATCTGGTTCGAAATGTCACGGTTATAGGAATGCTGGAAATTTCTGAAGAGAACTGTTGCCTCGGGGGGGACACCTGTGAGATTCTTTTGGTTTACTAAAATCAACTTCTGCCAGACCAAAGAACGAAGCTGAAACGGAACACCTGTCTGAAAAAATGCAACTTGGGTGTAGTTAGGCAAGGTCATGATTGTCTTGTACGGGTTTGCAAAGAAGGCGAGCCAGTAGTCTTGCTCGATCTGAGACCGAAAACCTTGTGACGATGCTAATTTAAATGACGCGCAGCAATGAGAAGAGCTCTCAGCAACAGAAGCATTGCAGCCCGGACACAGTACGACTTCATCGGCCGAATAATCATAGCTTGCCAACTTTTCGCACAAGTCCTCAGAGGTTAAGGGGGCCCCTGTGTTCTTGGTGGTCGAGAAGCGGTTGTAGTCGACTTTCAAGTCCAAATTGTTGAGCATAATGCTGTGAGTCGAAACCGAGGTCTCAGAGAGTGACTCTTCAAATTCTAGAAGTGATTCCGTAAACATTTGAGGGTAGCTTGTTGATGAAAAAACGAAGGTTTAGGGAGTAGCGCACTGTCACAAGGGCCGACTCTTCAAGGGTATGATTGCAGGTGATTTGTTGATTCCAGTTGTCCCTTGGAAGGCAGACTGCAAGTTGCTGCACCGAATTGCGTATGAATGTGTTTGACGTGCCAAGTGGGCCTGGAGCTCGATTGACAAGTTTCCGCTTTCTGGGGTACTAGACTAAGCACTGAAGATAGATAATCAGCAACAGCCACTTATTGAAATGATGTAGAATCAAAGCGTCTCCCCTTTGAGACTGCCTATGAGCACTTGAGTGAAACGAGAGGTAAATAAACAAGGAGATGTGGGAAAATGACAGTGATCTGTGGTTTTCACCTAAGTAGGCAAGCGGGCTGGTGCCTGGCCCTTCCTGCTTAATCAGGAAGGAAGGCATGTAGGCCCGCAGCTCGCGTTTTTTTGCTTACCTTTTGCTGCCCTCCTGCAGCAGCGCGCATTCTGGTACTCGCGAACGCAGGGCCGATTTTGCTGCGAAACAATGACCGGTCACCCTGTTGGACTACGAAGAACTGGGTAGACCAACAAAGATAGTTCTGAAAAAAGAATTTGCGGAGCGGCCTTTACGCTCTAGCTGGAGTTGTGCTCAGTCACACTATGGGCCGGCTCTGCCGCAGAGATTGCGATCAAAGCATGGCCACAGCATGTGTCGTGCCTGTTTCTGTAGCAGGGTTGAATGCGGGCCGGCGAGATTCTCGCTCCTGGTCCACAGCACCGTGTGCTTGGAACGGAGCCGGCTGTTTGTAAAATGCCTCCATTTCGAAAGTCAACATTTCTCTCCATTCATCGAAGAAGATTCTACGGAAGGAGAGCATTGTTCACTGTTGCCCTTCCCGAACAGTTTAAATGTGTGTCGTCCCAAATGCGAGTGGCCCGTAGTCGACATCAGATTTTGAGCTTGATTTACATCTCAAGATCTAAACTAGTCGGTGCACACATCACATGCTCTTGATGGTACCGTCAGGAAAATCTTTCCTTAGTACGACTGGGCCTTATTGCCTGGTTGCAAGCGATAATGCACCGCTTCCCTCAATGCTGATTTGCTTCCGCACGACCTCCAATTACAGGTGTGCAACTACTGCCATCTGACCCCGCCATCACTCACTATGCTGCATGGACACATTGGTGACGACTGCCCTGTAGCTTCCGGGAGGAGTGCTCTATCCCTTCTGGGGCTTTGGCCACTGGCTGGTATATGCGCCTCGCAAAACCATCCCATTGGCAGCAAAACATGGCTTGCAGCCTTGGCTTCCAGCGATGGTCCCACTAAGAGCCCCACAAATGGCGCTGGCTCTGGGGCTTCTGGAAACGCCTCTCTGTCGGGAACTTTTCCACCCCTGCCGACCTTCTCCGTCATTGCGCAAAACCCAAGCATAGGTCTCCGACTTCTTACGCCGATAGTACCTGCGGCAGACAATCGGCCTGCATTATTCCTCCTTTCGACCGTTCAATTACTTTTTGGCTTGTCATTGATGACGCGACGTGTGCCTCGCATTGGTGAATCCCGTCTCCTGATACGTGCTACTTCGGTGTTGCGCTTCTCTCTAGGTACATCTGCAATTCTTCTATCGGGGCTTGAGTATGCACGATTGTCTATCCCCTACGATCCATGGGCAGAAGAAGCGAAGTATTGGCGCCAATGGGCCACCAAGAATGGTTACAAGCCCAGCTGGTGGTTCGGCGGCATTTTTTGTTATAAGCCCATGAGCATGACCGAATGGAAGCAAAGAACCTCCAATTGGATTCAAAACACTGCCAATGCCTTGGAAGCACTGCCTGAAAGCTCTGCAAGCCAAGACTCGAACCTTCTCACGAACATTTCGATAGGACCACACGCCATTCTCAAGTCTGGAGATTCCAATACATATTTGGATATTCATGCAAACTTGAACCGAATCAATGATAAGAGAATGCAAGATTTGCTTCTCGGAGAACTTCGAGATGTTACGGAAATAAACAAAGCTGCACGTCTCGATGACATTATGGAAAATAAAAGCAAAATTCACTATAACGAAGGGTATACAAAAGCTCACATTCAACTCGGTGATCATACCTTGGATTCTGATGAGGACTTTAAGATGGTCTGGGCGACTTTCGAGCCCTGGGAGGAATTGAGAAATGAGATTGATTTTGATATCCGCATGATTCCTCGCTGGAGGTCTATAGACATACTCCAAGAAGACGGAGATAAATGATATGCTCTTAGGCTCTGAGTCATGCATTGTCTTCAGTATTTATATACATAGCGATCACATATCGGAATCTATTTCTCTGCAATCAAATCATCTGCCCACTTTAGGCTCTTCGCCTCCTGAGCTTTCAATGCTGGATTCTGTAGCTTGTGTAAATGCATTTTCCAAATGATCTCAGCTGGGTCTTGGTCTGGTTCAACCCACTCGAAGCCATCACCGCCACTCATCCAATAGGCCTGTAACTTCAAGTCTTCCAAGTTGTCTTTGGGCTCCAAGAGACGTATCTTCTCGCCCTCACGGTTGTAGCCCGGACGCAAATTACTGGTGACTTCCTCATCTGTGTTCTTGCGGCACAATTCCTCCACCAACCAAGCGCTGCTGTCGACCCCTCCATTTAACTCCACATCTGCCTCCATGATTTTGGTGCACATTGCCATTTCGTCTGCATGCCTGTACCAGTGTGTGTAAAATACTCCCTTTTGCCATGTGAGGAAATCACCACCAGCTGCGCTTAGCTGTCTTCCAAAGTTCACGATGGTGATAAAGAAACTCGAGTTGAACAAGTATGTCAAAACCATCGAATTGATGGACCCCAAGTAACGCCAGGTGGGCAGGAGCCACCCCATATCAATGATTTGCTCCACACCGACCTTAGAGAAGAAGGTGATACCAATAGCAGTAGCTGCTAAACGAAATACACCTTTACGTAAGTACGAGTTTCTCATCTTGATGTAGTTTGGGTGGCCCGTAGTCACGTCTGTGAGCTTAATAGCTCCATGTAAATCACCATTGAACAAGCTGTCACGGAACGGAATTAGGGCAATGTCCTTTTCAACAAAAGCATTAGGATTCCTTTCATAAAAACACAGGATTATATTCAAATTCACTGATGTTGGAAATTTAAGTAAAAAGATCTGCTTCAAGAGGCAAAGATCAAACAGAACGTTTTTGGAAGAGAGTATCCGAAGAACCTCCAGACTAACTTTCTTATTGAGGCCCTCCAGATCTAATTTATCGCAATCGTGAACTTGTTTCTGGAGACTCTTGCATGCGTGCAATACTTGAAGCACGGAGTCTTGACTGACACTGCTTGTGCTTCCTTCGATATATTTTCCGATCTTCTTCTGCAATGCACCGATTGTGCTTGTATAAATAAACGGGTCTGAGGAATGGTTCTGGAGAAACCTTACTGATGTATGGAAGGGACGTGTTAAATTAGGTAGTAGTCTTCCGAACATGTCGCTGTGCCAAATAAGTTTTCACTTCGAGATTGTAATGTTCCTCTGTGGCTTCACTACTGCTTGAAAATGAGCTCTAATTGAGACTTGTTTATGTGCAGGAATCAAGACGTATATTTGTGACAAAGCCAATTTCCTCACATAATGAAGGCACCCAAAGATCCAAAAGCAGCAAATGCTACACTCAAAATAGCAACGAAAGAAGGTTGCAAGCTGTCAGCGCCTGATCCTGAAGTGGAAGATGAGGATGCAGCAGCAGCAACGCTGGTGGTGGAAGGTGCCACATATGTAGTGATGAAAGAATAGGTCGAGTCATCGCTGCCAGAGCCATCGTCGGTTGCAACAGCGGCGGCTGTTGTAGATGCAGTAGAGATACCGGTTGTGACATCAGTGGCATCAGCGGCATCAGTCTCAGTGTCTGTTCCCGTCTCGCTGGAACTGCTGGAGCCACTAGCAGCAGTCTGACCAATTGTGTGGGTAGCGGACCATGCAATAAGCTGATCTGCGTTCATGGTATATGTTTGCTTGTAAACAGATAACTGCGACGCATTCATGGTAGAAGTGTTTACCGTACCGGTCGCAGAAGTTGTACCCGTTGTTGCCGCCGCTCCAGTTGTCGCTGTAGTGCCAGCCGTGCCGGTTGTGGCGCTTGTACCAGTTGTGGCAGTTGTAGCTGCTGCTGCTGCTGCCGCCGTAGTTGTTGGCGTGGTGGCAGTGGTGGCCGTTGTTGCCGCTGCTGCTGCGGCACCTGCCGCGGCTGCTGTAGTAGTGGTAGCAGCCGTAGTCTCTGCCGCCGCGACTGCGGCAAAGGCTGGATTGACCAAATACCCCACTACGAGGGCTTTAATAACGAATGACCTCATTTGAATCAGAAGGCTTGTAAAGATGGCAGTGAGATTCTGTTTCTGTTCACCCTTCCGCATTGACAGAACTATACGCGCATCACGTGCCCACCTGCGGGTTCTCATCAAGCGCGTCGTGCCAATTTGCAACCAGTGCAAAATCAGGCAGAAGCTTCGTTCGAATGGTCTTTTGAAATGGGGAGAATATCGATATATTTCCTCCATAGCTTGGAGCCTCATTGCAAGCTCACATCACATTGTAGTTGATCAATCAAGCACAAGTGTACGCAAAGTACGATCCTGTGCAGGGAAAAGGCACAAGCCTTGTTAGTAGCCCTATGCTACATCAAAAATATATCGAATGTGACGCGGTTATGCGACTGGGCCCTAAGATTTCGATCATAGGCAAATGTAACCATGTCAAAGGTTGACTGTAGACTGAATTTATTTTCACTTCTTTCGCTTCTTTCTCTTTTCCATCTTCGGTGAGCAGTCTGGACAGTACCATATTTCATCGTCTTTAGGAGGGCTGGTAATGCCAACACATGACCAGTGAAACCATTCAAATTTACAGTCGTCGTTATCGCAGCCGATCATTTCCCCAAAAGATACACGTTGGCAAAAACAATACAAATTGTTGTCCGCATCGTCCGTCCCGTTTGGCTTGGCTGTGATATTAAGACTTGTTGACTGTCCGCGTGACAGGCCACCAAAAGTATCTTCGCTGAAATTCGAGTCATCAAAGTCTTCACTTTTAGGTCGCTTGTTCCGTTGCTTCATCACAATGTATGTTCTCTTCTTCTTTATAGGTCCTGGCGAGGCTCTCGGTGTCTCCAGACCCACTTCACCATAATCATCTTTGAAAGCATCTTTATCGAGCGGTGCTAGTAGCTCATCTTTCTCCAACTTTTGTATATCGGCCTCAAAGTTGTACATGTGCTTAGAAACTAGGAAGAGCGCTGTGTTTGCAAGCAATATCTTTTCTTTTTGTATCTTTTGAACAAGCTCCATATCCTCCTCAATCTTCTGAGATATCTGTTGCTCCTTCGGGTGCCGCGTTAGCGTCCCGTTGGCACGGATGAACTTGTGGAGTTGTGAGTCTTTGGTCTGATACCGTTTTCGAGCCTCTGCAAGCTGGGCATCTTTTACCTTGAGCTCCTCAAAAAGATGTTTGACTTCGAGTGGCAAGTTCAGAAGATCCTGCGTATACTTGTCAAGCACCGCTGCAGTGTCCATTGTCGACGTTTAGCTCTGTTATACTTATTAGAGTTGTAGATGATGTAGTGTGAAGGTCGCGCGCACAACGCCCTCAAGGCTACTAAAACTTGCAACCACCCATGGATTAGGAACGAGATTGATACCTCGTGCTATAAGCTGTCTAGATGAATGATCGAAGCCCCAAATCAGCCCTTTTTCATTTATTGGAGAGAGGGGACCCACTTGGTCCCACAGATGTGAAAGAGTATCTTACAATGGCTTGCCAAGCAGAGCTGAAGAAAGAATTGGAAACACACCTTTCAGAGAATTTGCTGACGTTTCTTCAAGCATTGGCTTCAAGCGACGTGAAATACGTGCCAATTCTTGTTAATTCCACTGCTAACTTGGGTTCGTCTGACCTAACTTCGGCGGTTATCTTGACATGCAAAGAACATCTTACACCGCAGAGCGTTGTATCTGACTTTTATTTCTCCCTCTATTTCAGACTTGTCACAAAAGGTGCTTCGAACGATCCTGAAGTGTTGCCATTCGTAGTACCATATATGGCAGCTCACGATGAAGCCACGAGGCTTGCAGTCAGCGGAATACTCATTGCGTATGGAAAGACCGGCGAAGAAGCTCAAAATGAGATTGCAACCTTCATTACATCAATATTCTCCACAACGCCTTCTGGAATGTCCAATGAGCTGTTCGTGGTCGCTTGTTCTGCGTTTCAATATCTTTTTGCTGAATTCCCAGCTCGACTTTTCGAAGTATACTCCTCAGAAGACTGCAAGTCCGCTTTTCTTTTCCAGGGTCACTCGCTCAACCCAAATGCTAGTGAACTGGACACAAATATCGCTTTGACCCTTTTGAAGACTGTGGCTGCGACATGTGTTTACGGGCCTGCTCGTGAATTCAACATGAATGCATACTTACCACTCTTGTTGGAGGCCACCACACCGACGCTTGATGATTCTGTTCAGTCGCTTGCTCTATTGTGCATCGTGAAGCTTTGGAATTTCAGTGCTATGCAAAATCAAGTTACCATTGACGACATCCTCACATTGATTGTGGCTCAATTCAAAAATACGAAGCCCGATGCAGCACACTGCGATTACCTTGTGGAGGCCCTCAACTACTTGTGCTTGGGTCAATCCTCTAGAATCCGTCTTCGTCAGGACGAGGAATTTATTGAACACATTGTGTACTTATTGGAGCTCTCCGCTCGGAGCTTGATGGTTTATGGGCTGATTTGCTTGTTAAATGCTTTGTCGGCTCTTCCTTCCGGAAAGGGTGATAAGAATGAAAAAACACGTCAGTATCTACAGAAAGTGACAGAGCCTACTTCCGAGATGTCCAATGAAACTGCAGAGAGCGTGATCACCTTCAATGAGGCGTTGGTGGTGAAGCAGAATGTAGTAGCTACTTGCCTCGCTGTGAAGAACCCGCTGAATCTGACATCTAGTGCCATAGTGAGACTCATATGCAACTTGTCTGTCAAACAGGAAAAGAATGTTTTGCAAAGCATTCTTGCGCAAAACGGATTGGAGAGAGTTGTCAAGCATTTTCTTGAGGCGTTAAAGTCCAACTCAAAAAACTCGGCCACGGATCAACTTTCGTCGCTTCGATTTATTGCCAACATTTGTCGTTCATTGGACCCAAGGTTGTTGTTTCACAGCTTGAATCCCATCCCGGTATCCTTCTTACTTGCACAGCTTCTTGGCCCAAGCACCACTGACAAGTCCCTTAATATCTGCAGCGACACTGACCCTTTACCATTGAGCAAATCAGACACCTTGATCTGCTTACTAGCACTTACCAATATCACCTCAATCGAGTATGAGGGCCTTCATTCATTCGTGGTTGACAAATTATTTGACCTGCATTTGAAATACCTAATGATGGAGAACTCTATGCCGATGATTCACAAAGCTACTTGGGAACTCATTAATAACTGCATCTTTGAAGACCTGATGATGTCTAAATTGAGTCTGACTGGAGACATGGATTCCAGAAATAATCTCGAACTTCTTATCAGTCTATTAGACTCCAAAGATGTGGACCTACAACTTGTAATTGCTGGTCTTATTGCTAATGCGTGCCTGGCCCATTCTCCCGGGTTTCTTGCAAACAATAAGCAAATACTCTGCAAATTTCTCAATATAGCCGAGCGAGTTTTGAAGTTTCAAGAGGACTCAAATGATTTGATACTTCGAGTGCTTTGTATTTTGGCGGACTTGGCGGCCTTTGCCAAAGATGAAAGAGCTTTGCAAGAAACTCTTCGGGGCTACCTGGGTATAAAGAAAAGAGCTCAAGTTGCCAGCTCTCAAAGCGGCAATACTGAAGTTGAAGCAATGGCGGAGCAGGTCTTACAAAATTGGATTTAAAATATATACTGAAAGACATTTTTTCTTGGTGCCTATATGCGAAATCTAGAATTGCAACATTCTTTGAGCTAACGTGTCGGTTTGGTGAACAACTGTGTCATTTTTTCCTGACTTCTGACTGTCCAATTTCACTTTTACTGCTTTGTGCAAAGACGATAAAAACTCTGGATAATTTGGAGCAGTGTTAACTGTTTTGGAAGGAAGTCTGTCCTCAATGATCAAGTCTTGAAAGTTGAGTTTCTCGCTTCCGTCCTTGACCAAAGTTATTACTCCACTTGCTATTGCGTCTGAGCATAAAATCCTTTCACGAAAGTACTTCACCAAATTTCTAGCTTGCTGTGAAATGTGTGTGGGTAAGTCTGGAAAGGAATCAATAAGAGCATCAAGCTCTTCGACACTTGTGACATGGCTTCCAAACAAGTCTTGGAGTAAGAGAGGATTGGCATTTGAGAACACCCGAACGAACACATTGGTACCGTCGCACAAGACGTACACACCACTGTCAAACAGGCCAGACGTCAAAGGTTTGAATTCCGGAAGCTTGATGACTTCGTTAGCATCGGCGTATGGCATACACTCGTCGTCATCTAAAGAATGTAACTCAACTAACGCCGGGTAAAGATGAAAAGCGAGTCTTTCAACTGGCATATAGAGCATCTGGAAAATATCACATAACCTTGCATCCAGAGACACTGTGGAAGAGTCGCGAAGTGCTTTCAACTTGATGAGAGACAAGAAGAATAGGGGTAGGTGCTTCAATGAGTCTGGAAATATCAATTGGTTTGTCATGATAGAGTTTCGATTGTGGTTGCGTTCGCTCATAAGTCTGTAGGCTGCAAAAATGTCAACGATTTTCTCGTTGAGAGATTTGCGGAGTTCGTTGATGGACTCTTTACCAAGGAACAGAATAGTGTCTTTTGCGATAGTTGTCACAACGGCATCTTGGTCCACAAAATTGAAGACGTCCAGTAGGCGCTCGCTAACCGCTAACACCAAATTGATGACCCTTACTTTTCTGATACCCCTTGGATCAGTATACAAGATGGCTGCTTGGAAGTGGCAGTCAAATTTGGTGTTGAGTGTACCGTCGTATTCGAGAAGTACAGTGAAAGTTTGATCCTCGTTGAGAACAGGAACAATAGGGTCCGACAGTGAAGCGTTGGCGTAGCCTACAATACCGCCTTCACCAGTGGGAAATCCATAGTATTGAGCCACTTGCAATCCGTTCGAGCACCTCAACTTGAGCTGACCCTGATAACCTGCGCACTTTTTGACGGAAGAAACAATATCAGCAGTTAATGCTCTCCCATCACGCTCGAAAGCAAAGTTTGTCCACTTTGAAACTGTTCCTCCGGTAATTGATGCTAGCCAGCCAATGTTTGAAACGTCAGCTGGAGTTTCCGAAACAATAAAGACATCTAGTCCGACATTCAGATTCACAAGGTCTTTGGCCAAAAGCTTATAGTATTCATTGTCTGGCGAAAACATTGCTTTCTCTGCTTCCGCCAGTTGAGTTCGGCCAATACTCCTATTTTCCTTGAGCTTTGATCTTCCGGGGCCCCATGTTGAGAGATTGGATAAGATAGACGTGATTTTTCCTCCTCCAACCTTCTCAAGACAGAGAGCAGCCGTTCTCAAAGCTACTGAGAAACAGAGCTCTTGGTCACGCAAGGTATCTTCCCGACAGAGCATCTCGACCTTGTTTAATGCATCTTCAATGATCATTCGACTCTCATCCGCGTCTGCGAATAAGCCCTCACTGAATGGCACAAATGGATCATCCAAATCTCCGGAGACGCATACTTGTGCGGCTTCCAATTTTGGCGATAAGTTCATGAAGTGCATTTTTGTGTCGAAGAGAATAATGGCGAATTTGGGCTTCGGCTGCTCGTCACTTTCTTCAGTGTTATCACTGTAGTCAAACATGGCAGCCCGCATTGCATCCGCAACTAGCACCGGAATTTGCTTGAGAACACTCTGATGGCTGATATCAACTAAAAATACATGGTGGAGTGTCTTGGGCGTGTTGTCAGCGCCACCGACGTTGTAGTAGTGTGGGACAATTATGTCATACACGCCCTTGTGAAGCTCGGGTCTGACCTGTCGATCAATTCGCTGGTTTGACATTGGGTCAACTGGCGCTATGTACTCCTGAGGCACGGAGTTGTTTGGGAATTGGCAGACATTACACGTGAACCTTCCATTCGAGGTATGCATCATTGAAGGGTTGATGTAGGTTCTACAACGATTGCACCGCGGTGGGCCAACGCCCATCTGATCCGATGCCGAGTTTTCACCCAAGGTGGACATGTCTACCACGGGAATTGGGTCTTCTGTTGGTAAAAGTGGGGCAAACGGGCGAATTGTGACAGCCATTGGCAATTTAGTGGCCTTGCGCAAGGCTTCCGACTCAGGAACGTTGTACATAGTAGCACGCATGTGACGTGGAGTCGAAGTGCCTTGATCTACTGAGTGATACTGAGTACCTGCCATCGGTGGAACAATGTTTTGGAATGAGAGGAACGACTTGAAGCCGAGAGGCTGGCCCTGTGCGTCGTAGTTTTGAGTGCAATATTCAGCCTGCTGCAAGAATCGGGCTCGGCTCAAGGATATATCGGCTGACGGTGCGTTGGCCATCTCCATTGGGTTTGTAATGTTGACAGAAGTTGCTGCTGGTGAATGAACGGCTGCTGGAGTGGAGAAATTGCTCGGTGTGGGAAAACCCTGAGAGAACGACGGAGTGTTGTGCTGTAAAGGAGTTGAAAACGCCTGTTGGCCGTTGTAAGCATTCTTGCCATTGATGTGTGTCCCATTTATTGGTACACCCGGTCCCCCAACTGTTTGTGGAGCGAACGGCTGTGATGGAGGAGTAAATGCTGTATTGTGAAAAGCTCGCTGCGTTCGTTTCTTCTTTTTGGAATCGAGATGAACGCCTTGCAATTCTGACGCCAAGTCCACCAGCAGGCCCTGGATCGATCCGGCGAGCGACATTTTGAGAAGGTAACGGTAATTTTCAAATGTTCCGCTTCACAAACAGCCAGAGATATCCAAGAATTTGCGAGAATCACAAAATTACAAGACTGGAAGGAACACGTCAATAGATAAGTGCCAGAAGAATTCGGGTAAGCCGTCCGGGATCTTTAAAGCGCTGGAGGTTTTGTGAACACAAAGGCTTTTGTTCTCGACACTGCAGATCAGAAGCTGTTGAACGCGGTGCAAGCGACACAGGTGCCGTGCCGGACGACCACCAAACGCATGAAACCGAGAAACATCCTGATCCCTAGAGCATACGTCCTTCAATTCACCTAAGAGATCCGGCTCTTATATAACTGTAGCTGTCAATCTTCGAATGGCTATTACTATCATTTATTTCTGCTTTTGCGGCTTGGTCTGCTGTAAAAGCCAGGTGAAGATTTCGCCGTATGTCTCGGCTGCAAAAGGCGCTTGGCTACGACTCATAGCTTCACTTGATATACTTAACTGCAAGAAAATTGGTCAATCTCTATGAATTTCGAAAAACTTCCCGACTTTACATTTGTCTTGGAGAATCGAAAGACTTGCCCATGGAGTATTAATTGACGCTTTTTGTGGAAATTAGACTTCGCAGCATAGTACCTATAATGCAATAACGAAGCATCTCGAGTCAATTGTGGAAACAGAGCCACTCCAAAATTCAGCAAAGAAGAAATTTTAAAGCATGTCATTGAGTAACGTAGGCTTGGTTTGGCCGATTTCGTTTCACGAAAGAGATAACGTTTCGCAATTAACTGCAACTGTACGAATTATCTCTTTCGTAACACGAGTCCATCAGGCACAGACATGGTTGCAAGTGCAAATGAGGATAAGTAAATATCGGCACGGATGCAAACGCAACTGAGGAAAGAAGAAGCCCAGTATTATTAGAATTACAAATTATTGGATGGCAAAGAGGAAAACCTACGATACCCGGTATTTCAATTGACTGCATCACGTGACTCTGGTTAACACGGGGTATCTCGGATAAGGTACTGATTCAAAGATAATCATCGCTCGCAATATTCTTGTCACATTTTAAGACAGCCATCACCGAGGAGAAGCATTGAGAGAGCAAATTGGTGAAGAAGTTATGAATGTCCTTGGTATCTACTGCTCGGCACGGTGCCTGCAAGTCATGCCAAGACTATAGCGCACCGCTTACTGCGCGGGCTACTGACACAATGCTGCAAGTCGTTCACAGCATTTTCTGCAATTCGAATATTGAGAATGTGTGTATTTGCTAGTTTGAAGGCTCCACTTGTAAAAATTTCATATTGTTGTAGCAGTAGTTCCAGGACCTGAAGTATGTCTCCGAGAATGGTCATTTGTCGGCCAAACTCAATAAGCAGAGTCCTGCAAACAGGTCCCTACCAAGAAAAACGATTCAAGAGAACCCTTGAATACATAAGCGTTATGACCGTCCCCGCGGGAGATGATGTCTTTGCGGGCACCATGAGTAACTATAGTGTGTACTTTCTACTGCAGAACTCGAATCTAAATTTGAACTGCTCCGTCTACTCCTTGACTCTGGGGTCACTACAATACCAGGACTACTTCACGAATGCATGGCTGCTGAACATTTCCCATTTCCTACCGGCGTACTATGTCACAAACTGCTCAATTTCAGAGCTCGTCCGACAGATACTGAGCCAGAATATCTCGCTGGACGATATCCAGACCTGGTTGCAGGAGTACAAAAAGAATCCATACAACGTTTCGGACAACGGCGACTCCTTTGTTGCCTTACTATACATGCTAGTGGGGCTGTGCGTTTCCTGCTGGATGCTTATGCTACTATTCATCCTACTGCCGAAACACAAGCGGAAGCCAATCTTGACGCAGGTCGCCATGTTGGTCTACGTTGCCTTCTTAACTGTGATATTTACTCGTGTGGCGAGTATTACCAAGAAAGAGTACTACGAGGACTCCCTTGACTTGATAAAACTACTATCTGTCATAACGGAGCCTCGATATGCCATTCACTCTGTCATTCTGAGCCTCATCACTCAGCTTGCATATCTACAACTCGTCCTTAAGATGTCCAAATACAACTGGAAACGCGTGAATGGGATCGTCGTCTCTGCCCTCATAATCGCCTGCCTTATCTCTTCTGCTTTGGTGATACCGGACATGCATGATGCCGCCACTTTCGTGACATCCCTGTTTGGCGTGAAAGAAATTGTGAATTTGGCATTTAGTGCTGTCTTCATGTTTTGGTTTGCACTTTGTTTGGCAAAGCACACTGTTTTCGGCACTGCGACTCCTCCCAAACAAGTGTCTTACTCAAAGAAACTTATCCCCTTGGCAGTTCTTACGTGGATAAACATAACTCTTTACATCGTGCTCACGCTTCTAATGTTGTCAGCGTGGCGAGACAACTGGCTATTGATCTCGTGGATTTCCTTCCTTCCCTCTTTGCTTCAAATGTATATTTTGACTACGTCATGGGAATGGTTTTATTCAATCAAACATTTGGAGCTGCAAATTGAGCTCAGAGACATGTTGGGACGCCGCATAAGTTTAGACGGTGACGGCGAGTTTGGTGCAGACCACGACGAGAAATATCCCAAGTCACGGAGCCTGTGGATTTCTTACGTTAGGGCCCTCTTTTCAAAGCCACAACCCAAGGGAGAAGGTGAGATTCAGAAGGTCTCGACAGCGGATACATTTGTGACTACGAAGTCCCCATCGATTTCCCGACCCGACCCTATGAGCTCAATACTTGGCGGACAATTTGACCAGAGAGACAGAGCGGATGATGAGAGTACAGAGTATGAGGTCCATTACGCGGAAAGCGGGGCGTGGGAATTGGAGCTGCATCAGTCATCTTACGACACGGATATTCCCTCGAGACAAGATGCGCAAGTTCACCACTTGGCAGGATCTAGCAGCGCTGGCGCTGTAACAGCCAAAAATTCATTTAGAGACTCAGGCGGTTTGCAATCTTCGAGTCAGGTGCATGCGGAAGAACCACCGACATTTCGTCCGCACCCCGGTTTTCATAGCGAAGACTACTGGGATGATAAGTAGCTTCATTTACGAATTCATGATGACCAATGCAGGGCGCCCCTTCCGATACATCACAAGTAGAATGTTCTCGCTAGGTTCTATGAAATCCAGAGCCTTGATACGATGAAATGTCTTCATGACATGGCAAAAAAATGCGATTTCTGTGGATCGAACACAGGACCTTCAGATCTTCAGTCTGACGCTCTCCCAACTGAGCTAAAGCCGCAAGAAGAACCCATGCCGGGACTCGAACCCGGAATCTTTTGATTAGAAGTCAAATGCGCTAACCATTACGCCACACAGGCTTATTTACAAAATGTTAAAAGTTCAAGCTTGACGATTAAAACCTGAGAAGAAAAGATCTTTTTCAAGTTGTTTGCGTTGTTGACATAACAGTTTCGCCAATAATACTGCAAGGCTGTCAATTTTGCTCCTCGCGTTTGCTTCAATGGACCTGTAGCTCGTCATGAATGCCGGTCTTCTGTTCTCTCACCTATCCCAGGAGCGATTCTTGCTACGATATTTCGGTGACCCTTCAAGTCACATCTCGTGACATGTGCCAGGGAAACCAAGCTTGAGTAAAGAAGTGACATCGCAATTGGAATGGATTACTTTGATCTGGCAACTTCGATAATAGCTTTGCTGAGGGGATCACAGTCCAAGGGCTAAAAAATTAACAATTAGAAGCTGCTATTAATCCCAATTGGAAGTTGCAGGAGCAGTGATATTCACTGAAGAGGGATTTAACTGGATCGTGAACAGGATCACCGGCTGCAAAAACCTGCACAGAAGATGGCCCAAATCACCTTCGATATTATAAATCGGTGAAAGCAATCAATGGCAACCAAGCTCTTGGCAGTAACTACAATTTGCAATGCAATAGGTGAGTTCAGTTGAAGATGAAGTTTCTTCCCGATACTGAAATGGGCTTTTGCAACCAATTACTGGTGTTTGCCATCACCAGGATCACGGGCTTGCTCCCAGCACCCACAACAAGTCAACGACATGGGGTGCATAGTGGCAGGAATAGCAATAGGGGGTAGCAGGAAGGACCCTGCAGTAAATTGGTTATGGTTACGTCGTGTTTTGAAATTGAACTTGCTGCTTGGGCACGAGGAAAATTGGAGATTTCTGGGATATTCCAGCACCTTCTAGTCACGTGACCGATAAGAGCCTCGACTACTATATATGGCTTGCACCCCCCTGAGGCTGCATTGCAGAAGATTTTCCAAGCCACGCATTTATTCAATGTCGAGAAGCGGAAATATAGGAAGGCGTGTACTGATATCTTTGTCGAAAAGAGGCCCTGGCATACTGATCTCGCCTATCTTGATGAAGGCGCTGGCCCGCCCAGGTCTCTTTGGCACATCCACATTTAATGCTAGCATCAAACAGGGATTGCAAGCAGGAGCGCAATGGCGGACCATAAGAAATTTGCATTCAAGTCATCGTCGTCAGCTCCAAATGCTGAAGAACGATGACGATAAGGTGCCCGCATTAGAGAAATTTGGCACTGACTTGACAAAGCTTGCCAAGGATGGTAAACTAGATCCAGTCATCGGGCGCGACGAAGAGATTCGTAGAACCATTCAAATTTTGTCAAGAAGAACTAAGAACAATCCTGTTCTTATCGGAAGTGCTGGTACAGGTAAGACTGCCATCATGGAGGGACTTGCTCAACGAGTCATCAAGGGTGAAGTGCCGGAATCCATGAAGGAGAAGCAAATTATAACATTAGACTTGGCAGGTATCATCTCCGGCGCTAAATTCAGAGGCGATTTCGAGGAAAAGCTCAAGAAGATTTTGAGCGAAGTCGAGGAAAAGAAGGGATCTGTCATTCTATTTGTTGATGAGTTGCATTTGCTCATGGGCTTAGGAAAGGCAGAGGGCTCCATTGATGCTTCCAACTTGCTCAAGCCAGCTCTAGCGAGAGGTAAGCTCTCTCTTTGTGGAGCCACTACCACCGAGGAGTATCGGAAGTACGTTGAGAAGGATGCTGCATTAGCAAGGCGATTCTCACCAGTGACGGTGAATGAGCCCACAGTGCAAGACACCATTTCCATCTTGAGAGGATTGAAGGAGAAGTATGAAGTTCATCATGGTGTCAGGGTGACTGATGGCGCATTGGTGACAGCTGCTGTGTACTCGAGCAGATATATCACAGACCGGTTTTTGCCTGACAAGGCTATTGATTTGGTTGATGAGGCTTGCTCTACTTTGCGTTTGCAACACGAGTCTAAACCTGATGCCATCGCCCAATTGGACAGACAAATAATGACCATTCATATCGAATTGGAGTCTTTGCGCAAAGAGAGCGATCTGTTATCAGAGGACAGGAAAAAAAAATTAGAAGAAGATTTGACAGTGAAAACAAAAGACTTGGAGGCATTAACAGAGCAATGGGAAGCAGAGAGAAAGGTCATTGACGACATCAAAGCGGCAAAAAGTGACTTAGAACAAGCTCGTTTCGACTTGGAGCAGTTCCAACGCGAGGGTCTCTACGCCAAGGCCTCTGAGTTGCAATATTCGACTATCCCCCGTTTGGAAGAACAAGTGAGAGCGGTGAGTGAGACCGAGGACAGCATGAAATCTTCTTCATTGTTGCATGATTCAGTCACCTCAGAGGACATTGCAGGGGTTATTTCGAAAATGACTGGTATTCCTCTTAATAATTTGATGAAAGGTGAAAAGGACAAGCTCTTGGACATGGAGCTTATCTTGAAGACCCACGTTGTTGGTCAGGACGAAGCTATTCACGCCGTTTCTGACGCCGTGAGGTTGCAAAGAGCTGGACTCACAAGTGACAAAAGGCCGATCGCTTCGTTTATGTTTCTCGGGCCTACAGGTACTGGTAAAACCGAGTTGACAAAGCAATTGGCGGAGTTTTTGTTCAATGATAAAGCATCCGTGATCCGTTTTGACATGTCTGAATTTCAAGAAAAACACACCGTTTCCAGATTGATTGGCTCTCCACCAGGATATGTGGGATACGAAGACAGCGGTGAATTGACAGAGGCAGTGCGCCGTAAGCCATATTCTGTTATTCTCTTTGACGAGTTCGAGAAAGCTCATAAGGATGTATCCAAGCTTCTACTCCAGGTACTTGACGAAGGGTCTTTGACTGATTCACACGGAAAACATATTGATTTCCGAAACACAATTATTGTCATGACTTCTAATATTGGCCAAGAAATATTGTTGGCAGATAAAGAAACCCAAGATGATGGAAAGATCAAGGATTCCGTGAAGAAAGAAATCGTCGAGAATTTGAGGCTCTACTACCCTCCAGAATTTTTGAATCGGTTGGACGACATCTTGGTTTTCAACAGGTTGTCGAAACTGTCATTGAGAAGCATCTTAGATATACGGTTGGCAGAAATCCAAGAAAGACTTCAGGATAAGCGAATCACTTTGACCTTGGACAACACGGTGAAGGAATTTCTTGCAGACAAGGGTTATGATCCGATTTATGGAGCCCGGCCTCTTAACAGAACACTCCAAAAAGATCTTCTCAACCCCTTGGCCATGCTCATGATAAAAGGTGCGGTTAAGGAGGGAGAGAACGTGACGGTAAGCTTGAAAGACAAAAAATTGCACATTGTGCCAAACCACCCACAAAATGCTTGATTGAAATCGACGAAATTTTCATAAAAAAGAAGACTGATGTGAAGGGCCACCTCTGTACATATACTTTATTGATAATGATTATGAAAGTAAGCAAAGTAGACCCTACAAGACCCTTCCAACTACGGAAGAGTCAGATATTTTCTTTTCTCCCTCGGCTACTTTTCGAAGAGAAGTTCCACCCTGAATCTGACCTAACAAAGCACTCATTCCCATTCCTATAGGTGGCGTAGGGGCAGCATCCGCCAACTCTGGAAGCTTTGGTGGAGGTGGAGGACCTGGTGGAGGTGGCGGACCCGGAGGTGGAGGGGGCCCACTAGGTGGACCCTGTGGGGGAGCTTGCTGGGCGCCATTTGACGAGGAGAATAAAGCCAGTGGCGGCGAGGGAATTGGGGGCGCTTCATTTGGGAGGGGTGGAGCATTCATTGGCATTGGTGGTGCATCAGCTGGAAGAGGTGGAGCGTCAGGAAGCGTTGGAGGCTGAGATGGCGCAGTCCGAGGGGAACCAACCGGCGACGGTGTAGCAAATTCGTCATCCGAATCAGACCAGGAACTGTCATTGTTCACTTCGTCTTTACTTGCTTCAATGCGAGTTTCAACCGGCATCGCGACTTCATTCGACTCGTCCTCAGCTTGGGCTGCCGCAAAGTTACCTGTAGGATTTCTCGAGATAGGCTGTGGCATTCCACCAAATAACAAACTTGCCAATTTTGCGGCACCGGCCCTATTGGGCCCTTCATCGTCGGAAGATTTTTGTTCATCATCACTCCAGTCGTCCGCGTCCAAGCCTCTCTGAGAGGCTCTCTGTGCATCCAATTTCTTCTGATCCACAATTGGCTCCTTGGATGTAGGCTTGAAGAAGGGATTTGTGTTTGCGACCAGAGGCGCTGATCCATTTGCGTTGTTTCCGTTGTTGAGCTTCGCAAATGGATTTGAATCGTGTGCCGCCTTGGTTTGTTGTGACGTCATCTCTTTGCCATTCACACTCGCAGGCTGTTGATTCAGATCAGTCAGGGGTGTCTCTTTCGGAACAGTGCTCAGTTCTTGTGCTTTGACTTCCATTGGTTGACCATAATCTATGGCACCAACATTGTTTGGGTTGAACACTGGAACAGAAGTTGCGGCTTTTTCATCCTCGCTCCAGTCATCGTTCTGATTTTCTAAGTCTTGCATTTCCCTTTTCAACTTCGCCATTCGGGCCTCTTTATCTTGCTTCCTTTTCAATTCTCTTTCTTTCTTGCGTGCCTCCATTTCTTCTTTTTTCTTCAATAATGCGGCATACTCTTCGTCAACCTCATCATCACTGTTGTCCACTTCGCTTAGAGTAGCCAGTTTCTTCGCTTCCTCCTGCTTATCAGTCGCTACAGAAGGCACAGCTGTGTCAGTTGTCTCACTTCTGACTTGCTTTGGGGTTTCGACGGACTTCTCGGCCACACTTGCGGGTTCAGCCGGTTGCAGTTTGTTTCGGGAAAGACCTAATTTGGCCAATCGCTCATTCATTCGTTTCTCGGCTTGGGCCTTGATGTACGCAGATCTCTCCTCAGGAGTCTTATGCACAACTTTGGGCAGTGCTTTGGCTTCTGGTGTGTTCTTCACCGCCGCCCGTGGAGCCTCAGCATTCCAGGACCGCACTGATTCAGCCTTTTCGGCTACTGCAAAACTTGATAACTCGTTAATGAAAGCTTTCAAGACTGAAGACACACCTTCACCTTTCTCCCACTTTCTTGAGCCAGTTTCAGATTTGATGGAAACTTCTAGGTGTGCAGCGGCTCCATCCTCCAAATCACGAATACTGGCCTGAATATCGGAAATCATTGCAGCCTGAGCCTCACGGTCTTTATTTACTGCGTCGGTGATCTGCTTCCACTGCAAATCTGCATCTGAACTCGAAGTACCGCCGTATGGTTTTCCAGTCAAAGCAGCCATTCTTTGTCTCAATAGTTGTTTGGACTTAAACTTGCGACGGTCGCTCTCGGTTATTTCTCCATTTGGACCAGTTGGCTCAATGGACACCTCGTTATTTTCGGCGTTCCAATCTGGATGCTTTTTCTGCAATTCCAATTTAGCCAATTCGCATTTCGCTTGCGCGATTTCAGAAGTAACTTTAAAGATTCTAGTAATCAATTTCGGAACCGTATCTTTCGTGAGATTGTTCAATGTTTTCAAAAGATCACCTTTATCGCCCTCACTACCACCGATACCTCTTATTTGCGATTGGGCGCTTTTGATTTGAGACTTTAAGGATTCAATATCGCGCTGATTGGCCTCATCAACTTTTCTGGAATTGATGGAATTATGTTGATCTTCCAGGTCGACAGCATCCAACAATATTTTCTTTTCCCTCACTAGCTTCTTGAGGTCATCAATCGATAATCCGGATGAAGTAGACGACTTAACGCTAGTCTCTGTAGCTTCGGTCGGATTTTTGCTTCTATGACGAGATCCTGAAATATAAGAAACGTCGGCATCATTATTTTTGAACCTGGATGCATTCCCTGTTTGTTTGGCTGTAACCTTCTTGTTTGAGCTTCCACCCTTCAATGAATTTTTCAATGAGTCAACTGAGTCTTGCAAGTATTTGGAAGAGGGTGGAATCAATTCGGGGGGAAGTCTTAGTGGAATCTCGTAACCGTTCAATCTACGGTAAACAAGATGCATGGCGACGGCGAACTCATCCTTATTTAACTTACCTCTGTTGCTGGCGTCACACAAGTTCCAAATTGACTCGAGATCAGGCCGCCCTAAACCAGACTTGTTGAATATAGATATGGCAACGTCGCCCTGAATGAAGCCGTTTCTAGCCTTGTCCCATGCAGCAAAAACCCCGTCATAAATTTGCTTTTCTTGCTTGGTTATGGCCCAAGTCACATTGCTTTTCAATGAGCCGCCCATCGCGTCTTGCAAGTTGTTTGATGGAAGCGAAGCCGAAGGAAGGAAGTGTTGCTGCATTGCGTTCAAGCCAGGAAGTCCACCAGTAGGAGTATGGACGAAGCCCCACTCTCCAGGCTTTCCAGTCGGCTGTGCTAGTAATGGGGCCATGCCCGTGTTGTTCACTTGAAGAGCACCAGTCTGCTGGGGCTGAAAGCCATTCAGCTGTGGTTGAATGCCTGTGGCCGGGGATTGCTGAAAACCGGTCAATTGGGGCTGAACACCAGTTTGCTGACGCTGGAAACCAGTAAGCTGTGGTTGAGTTCCACCAGTGGGCTGAGCTTGAAAAGTTGTTGTCGGAAATGGGCCTGTTCTTTGCATAGTTAACTGCAGTCCATTAAATCCCGTCAATTGAGGATTCAACGGCTCGGTCACTTGAGACTGCATTGGTTGAGGTACGAAGCCAGAGGTCCGTTGAGGTTCCAAGGGAATCAACGTTCCACCTCCTGTCCTTTGCGATGACAATGGTTGCACGCCTCCCGTTGGCTGTGCCGTAAACGAAGTCATTGGCGGAGCGACATTGTTGATGTTGGAGCTTACTTGCGGGGTGGACAGTGACATCCAATCATCCTTCGGTGTTTGCTGCTGAGCAAATGAGGAAAATGGAGTGTTAGCTAAAATTTTGTTGGGATCTTCGGGGACAGAAAATGAGATGGCATCCACGAAACTTTGCACTTCGTTAGCCCATCGTTCCGGAAGAGCCCCTGGCAAAGCATCGCCTTTCAATGCCAAATTGCACAAATGAAGAGCCAAGGCAAATTCCGGAAACAAGAGCGATCCCAGCTTGTTGGTGTCGGCTAACGCCCAGATTTCAGCTAAGGTTACGGGAGTCAAGCCCGACCGCAACAAAATGTCACGAGCAGCATCACCTGAGATAGCAGACTCGCCTTTAGCTACAGCAGTACGAAACAAGCTTTCAAACTTGGTTTGGTCGGCTGCGGTGATGAAGGAAAGACGAATGTTTGGAATCTTCACTTCTTGGTTTTGCAGAACATTTGCAAGAGCAGCGGAGAAACCGGTTTTTTGCGCTGCAAGCGGTTGTTGCTGTTGAGACTGTTGCTGAACTCCTACAGCAGGATTTGAAAAGCTTTGAAAACCATACCCGGTGGGCTGTGGCTGAAATCCATTTGGAGGTTGGTAGCCAGTTTGTTGAGGTTGAAAGCCCGTGGGTTGAGGCTGGAATTGCTGAGGCTGCTGTTGCTGCTGCTGCTGAAATCCCGTTTGCTGGCCCTGGAATAATCCAGGTTGTTGCGGGTTCTGGGGCTGGCCACCTGCCTGATAGAAGCCGGTGGCCTGCCCTTGGAGGGGCATACCTTGGCCATATTGCAGGTAGCCGTAGTTTTGGTAGCCACCTTGCTGATAAGGGTTGTACATCAGATTGTCAATTCCTCGTGCAAGGGGGTGTTTGATATTTTGAGCGTCTTTTTCGAGTCCACGAGAGTTTGGTCTGTGATTGCCAGTGACTTGATTGATGGTCTATGACGGGTAGATTTCTCCAGAAAGGAGAACGCTGAATCAGTTGACGACCCTCTGCAGGACTGCGGGGGCGGTGACAGATTGATCTTACTGCTCAATCTTAGTGCTCAATCTGAGATGTTAAAAATTGGAGCATTTTTTTTTTGCTTATGGAAACTCGACGGGACATTGATTCTATTCAATTGCTGGATATTTTCTAGAAGTTGACCCAATTCAAGCTTATGCTGATTGGAACGTTTTTGCACCAAGATCAACCGCAACCGCGGCCGCTAAAAATGCCCTGCCTCGAAAGCCCATTGTAAGAATCTAGACAAGGAAAGTACATACGCATTTCTTTGAGAGTTCGTAGATAAGTGACTAAGTTGTTGACAGTCGGAAGTTCAGCCAGACGCAAGTATACGAATTGAATGAAAATTTTGGAATTTCGGGCAGCGCACTCTCTGGTAGGATGCTGAAAATCACAGCTCGCTTCTTGCAACTACTTCATCCCAAAATCCAATTTCCAAGCGCACCACGTCTCTGAAATAGCCACGGAGTTCTTCCATTCTCTCCTGACTTATCTTTTCTTTCGCAATTAAATCATCAAGAGTTTCGATTCCGCTTCGGTTAGCCTCTCGATACCACTCTGAGGTGTAGTCATTGAGCCAGGATGTGTAAATTTCACTTTGCTCTGCGTTCTCGAGAACTCCCAAGGATGGAGGTTCAGAGCTCCTGATATTATGACCATATTCTCCTCCGTCGGCATATCCGTGGAGACATGGTGCTAGCGCAACCTTAATTGCTGCAAAATCCTGCTCGCGACCAATCTTCATTAGATAATTACAGTAAGCACGACAGGCGGGGCCAGGCTGAAGCTCAGAATCTAAGTCCGCATTATCGTAGTCAATGTTGTACTTCTTAGAGAGCTTGGACTTGTGGCGCTCAAGTTCTGTCATGATTGATCCAATGATAGTGGTTTGGGCCCGGATCTGCTCAGAGTCCGGAGCAACTGCCACAGCATACCCGTGAATTCGGGCATAGTTTACCAAATAGTAGTAGTCCTGCTTCAAAAAGTACAAGAAGTCATCGAAGGGCAAGCGATTTCTTGCCAACAATTCAATAAACGGATGCTGTGTGTATTGCTTCCAAAGATCTTTGATCAGTGAGTGAGACGTGAAATAAGCGAGACACGATCCATGCTCTTGCTGAACTTTCCATGGGTGACTGCTCGTAACATCAATAAAATTCTCAGGAGCTGATACCGTATGATCAAGAGGATTGTTTCCGTGGCCAAGAAGACCATGGTCCGATACCATACCCTTGTGGACAAAATGAATTGCAAGAGAGATGGCTTTGCGAAGTGGCTTTCCTTTGGCCAAGTTGGAGGATATGGCACTGGATAACGTGCAGCCCGTGCCATGCGTCTTCGAAGTGTGAATGTATGGTGATCTGAATACGCAAACACTTGATGTCTCTCCATCAAACAACACATCAACTACCTCGAGGCTGGAGCTGTCCTTCACAAGTGCAAAATCGTGTTTTCTGCCGGCTTTAAAAGGGATATGCCCACCCTTCACAAGAAGATTCTTGCACTTCAATGACGTAAAAAGCTTTTGAGTGAAGTCAATTAGTTCATCGACGGTTTCGATCATAAAGCTGCTCGGTTCACCAGACGCTGCCTCCCAAAGCGAAATAGCCTCTTCAAAATTTGGTGTACATAAATAGGCTCCAGGAATGATATGCTGAATGGCAATGCGTGTGGTTTCCGTCTGGGTCAAAACACTGCCGGACGTTGAAACCATGACTGGGTCTATTACAATAGGCACATTGTTTTTTTGCATGTATGGGAGCAACTCTATGACTGCTTCAGCGGCCCCGGTGGTCAACATACCGATTTTGATCACCTTCAAGGGTGCATCCGAGGCATAGCCATCAACGTAGTCTTCAAAGACCGTTTGCAATGATTCAATGATCTGCTCCTTTGACGTTTCAACTACTGAACCTACCCCCTTCGTGTTCTGGGCAGTCAAGGCAGTGATGCATGTCAAACCATAAACTTTATGAGCAGTGAATGTTTTGAGATCAGCTTCAATCCCTGCTCCACCTGAACTGTCGGAGCCTGCTATAGTGAGGACACCAGGCAAACATTTACTCTCCACAGGTGCCTCCAACAAATGAATTGTCTCCACGCTCAGCATGTCTATGCTCTCGCTGGATATTTTGATCAATGGAACTCTCTCGACACAAATTGCCCGAGTTTTCCTTTGTGAGTAGTCAATTCTCCATAATTTCGAGAGCTCACATTAAGTAGTGAAGAGATCAATTTTGCATGCGATTTAACCTCTCAAGTTTGAGACCTGTAAGCGAATGCAAGGGTTTATGCGACTATGAGGCGACAGAGCCTACGGGCTATTACTGTCACTATGCGAACGTCATTTGTTGAATAAATACAGCAACTAATGCTTTTGCCCCATCTTTGTGTAAATCTCCACGAGCTCTAGTTCACTCTTCAAGGTCTCTTCTCTGTAACTCACACGAATATCTGGCACATTTGTCTTTTCAATGTCATTACCCTCGACTCCAGGCAACATGAAGTTCTTGCCTAACCAATGCTTCTTGATACTCCACTCCCATCCTGACTGCAAAACCGAATTTTTCGCAAGTTCACACATATCAACGCTTGAGAGCTTGTAGATTTGTGCTGCGACCGAGTACTCCTCAATTAACGGCTCCTTGGTGTAAGAAAATTGTAAAGGATCATCCGTAGACAAAGAAACATTCAAACCCTTTTCAAAGAAGTTATAGAATGGATTTTTGTCATAAGTCAAAAACAAGGCATTGTTAGATAAAGGAGACATAGCCAAGCCAATTTGATCTAAATAGTAAAGGTATTGGATGAAAGGGAGTTTTCTCAACAAAATACCGTGTGAAATTGAGTGAGATGTAAGGAATGCCGAGATCAAATGTTCGGGGTCTCCAGCCTCACCGCAATGCGGGCGCAACACAAACGTATTCATGCTCAAGGTTGCACGCAATTGATTCAATGAAATCAAATTGGAGTAAAGGTAATAGAGGTAGTATGAGTAGGGTGGATTTGTAGGAGACTCCCACTCAGTTGAAGGAGGAATCTTGCGGGTATTGAAAGGTCTGTCTTGCTTGGACTCATCATCAACAGAGTCGAAACCAACAACACGCTGTAAGAAAATGAATAACTTTGGATTCGATTTTGGATTCAATGAGACCTTGTATAGGGGGTCAAACAAGTTGTGCAAGATCTGCTGGAAGTTGTGCACGTTGCCATTCTTCTTGTACAAATCATACAAGCGAGGCACTTGCACCAACCAACGAACATTATGACTGAATAACTTATTATCAACAACCCATGCGGCCAAGTTTGTCCACTCATCCTCAGAACGACCGTAAATGGAAATGCGCAACTCATTCATCTGATACTTTGAGCTTTCGAGATCTTCGAACACCTGCTGAGTGATCTCTGCCAAGTAACGCCCATTGATGAAGTTGTCGGTCTTGAGGAAAATCTCACGCAAACGTGATTCACCGATAGGGTTGTACTTCAAGTTGAATTTATCAAAACGATGAAAAGTGTCTGTGTGAGCATGCATATCCAAGGTGTCAATGGAAAGGTCATACGCAGTGAGTTTAAGCGACTCGAATACCTGGGCTAAGGTCAACAACTTGCCATCTCTGAAAATCACTTGTTCGTCGGGGGTAGTTTTCAACTTGTATTTGATGAAACGCAACAAGTGTTTTTGATTCATGCATGCTGAGTGATGAATGTGAGTGTCCACTTTTCTAACATTGTAGAAATCCCTGTGAGGGTTTTTTTTGGATTGCTTGTTCTCCTCAAACTCATTAAGCAACAGATACATGTTCCACTTTGTCTCCAAGTACTGCAAGCGCTTAAATGCAAACGATTTGGTCGGTCCATCCAGTGAGATTCTGGCAATACGGTACAAGTCCGTGTAATAGTCATGCAAAGTTGTGATCTCACTCAAGGATTCACCGCTCTCCTTCTCCACGACTTGGAATACATCGTCTGAAGTGAATTTTATCTCATAAGTCTCGTTGTAATCCTCTTGTGGGATCACACACTTTGAAAAGTCGAACTCTTCTTCCTCGGTGATGTTACCTGGCAACTGGTTAAACTTGTTCTTCAGTTTATAGGTTGGTTGCGGAGGGGGAGGATAAATTGACCAGTCCGGCTTATTTTTTGGGTTTTGGCCGTCATCACGTTGCATGCTGCGATCCAAGTATGCGTGACGTAAAGCCAAGCACTGTTTGACATTCTGAAACAATTCGATGAGCTCCAGCGATGGGTACATTTCCGGAAGCGCATTGGCCTGGCTCTTAGAGCTCTGTGTATGATTATTGTTATGAGCAGCAGTGGCTGGGTATGGGTGGTAACCAAAAGCCTGCTTTGGAAATTCAATGATCAGAGATCTCCGCTTGATCAGGGACTGGCTAGGGCTTCTAGGTACTTGACCACCTGACAGCGGCGGAGTCTGGCTCAGAGAAGCATTGGAGAACTGGCCACTATCTGACTCCTGTAGAGCCTCGAAGGCACGCATCTTCAAGTCATGGTCTTTGATGAATCGGTCCTCATGGGAGGAGAAATGGGCGGAACTGTAAGATTGGGAGAGTATTTCGTCATCCGAGTCTGAAAAGTGGAGAGGGTGCTCTTCGTTCTCAGGATGGTAATCATCACCACCTTGTTCCTCCTCAGAGCTGTCTAAGGCAGATTTGAAGTCGAACGGCATCTTCAATCAGGAGCTATGCGCTTGGTCAATGCAAAGCTTGCCCTGCCTTGATAGCTGAGCACGTTGGTTGCGTGCGCTGTCTGTGCAGTTCAAGCTAAAAGAGTGGTCAACAGAGGGAACGTAGAGTCATGTCCCAAAGCCAGAGAAATAGTAAATGATGGATGAAAACTATTTTTCGAGCTTCATGTGGCTTGAATTCTCGGGAATCTTTGATTTCAGTACGGTGAAGGGCCTTCAGTGGTGATTCAGCGCGGGACGTCACAGTTGATTAAGGAGTCCGAAAGGCTCCGTACAAAGTAGATGAGTGGTTGGCCGGAACTGGGTGTGTTGTAAAAAAAGGCACCATGTGACTAGAAAATGAGCTTTGCCCTTTCGAGAATGCATTGGTGGCAGTCACAAAGGTTGGCTGCAAAATAATCGCCGCAGTGTTCACTCATATTACCTGGTCTCACCAACACCACTTTAATCGTTGTGAATCTGGGACTCACCACCGAAACTGTTCCCGTAGCCCTCATAGACCTGAGGCCCCCAAAATGCATTTGTTCAGACCATTTCATATAATCACATAAAGCCGGAGCCTGACGGAGAAGCAGATCCTGGGCTCGACGCAGGTCGCAGTTGCAGCCACCCTCGAGGTAGCCACCGCCAGCATGAGCCGCTCTTCTTACGCAGCGCTTGTGTGTCGCGCATATAGAGCGAACGCAGAGCTCCAGACACAATAGCGTGGTACGGACTCCGATCATCTACGAACTCCTGGCGTGCTCTGTCTGGCAAATTCCCCGTTGCTCGCCAGCTCTTGCCCTTGATGAGTGCCTGCTGCCGATCTTCGTGCGCGCTTGCGACCCCGCGGCCCCGCCCCCAGATTAGGCCCCAAGCACCCGTGCCGCGCGCCACCCACTGCGCGGAAGCGGCCCCAAACTAAAACTCTCTGCCAGATGGGGGCGGACGTTTGCCTACCACCTCCGCCAACAGAAGGCACAGACGAGCGCGCGTCGCTATCTCTTACTATCTGCACCCATAGTGCAACCGGGAGTGGTTTCAAGTGACTTAATACTCCGGCAACTGATTCCGTATACTGTCCTGCCAAGCGAATATATATAAGCGGGTGTTTCCGTCTGATTTCTGCATTTGCTGACCACATTCTATTCCCTCACATATATTCATCCCGTTAATACCTATTATATACAAGCCATGACTAGTATGTTGATACTGAGGCACGACGCGATAAGATCAAACACTAACATCCCAGGCGCACAATTCAAGTTCCACCCAGACAGAAAAGTCAGCATTGTGACTGCTCCATTTTCCGGTGGTCAACCCAAAGGCGGTGTTGAGTTGGGCCCCACCTTCATTCTCAACGCCGGCTTCGAATCTCAGCTACAGAAGTTGGGCTGGGAAACCGAGGTCGTGCACCCTTTAAAAGACACCGACTTTGAGGCCAGAAAGTCCGACGACAAGGATTCGTACGGTGTCAAGAACACTCTGATTGTCAGCGAATGTAACAAAAAGATCTTTGACGCTTGCACCACCGCCAGAAACGAGGGCCGCATGCCCGTCACCATTGGAGGCGACCACTCCGTCGGTACTGCCACCGTGGCAGCTGCCTTGGAGCAAAACCCAGACACATGCGTCTTGTGGATTGACGCTCACGCTGACATCAACTCTCCGCTCACCTCGGAGTCTGGCAATTTGCATGGCTGTCCTGTGTCCTTCATCATGGGCATCGACAAACAGTCATACCCACCAGAATTCGACTGGGTTCCTGCCAAATTGAAGCCAGGAAAGATCGCCTACATTGGCTTAAGAGATGTTGATGACGGGGAGAAGAAGATTTTGCGGGAAAACAACATCCCAGCATTTTCCATGTACCACATCGACAAGTACGGTATCGGCAAAGTTGTGGAAATGGCCTTAGACAAGGTCAACCCAGACCGCAAATTCCCTATTCACTTGTCTTACGATGTCGACGCCATCGACCCTTCATTCGTTCCAGCTACTGGTACTAGAGTTGAGGGTGGTTTGACGTTGAGAGAAGGTTTGTTTGTAGCCGAAGATGTGGCTCTGACCGGCTTGTTGGCTTCCTTGGATATTGTGGAGACCAACCCTCAATTGGGTGAGAACGATAGCCATGTCTTGGACACTGTCAGTGCTGCCTGTGCCATTGGCCGTTGTGCCTTGGGTGAGTCTTTGTTGTAAGGTGTGACGAAGAAGAATGAGAACCTAAAAAACTACAGCTGTTCGAATCGCATAAGAGTTCCAGGAGGGACTGACGAAATTAATAATGAGCAAATGCTAGCATTCAGTGCCCTGACTGCAGGCGATATAGATGAAAACACAATATAAGTTATCTGCGCCAATGCATTGTAAGGGGGGAGGCTCGAAGAGTAGGTAAAATGGCAGTATAATAATATTAAGAAGACAGAAAGATCGAAGAAAAAAAAAAGCTCAGCTTGCTTTTTTGTGTGTGGTGCAATGCTCTCTCCATGTGCTTGTTTCCCATTACAGGCTTTGCAGCCAAACCGCCGGACCAAACCACGTTCGGTAATATTAGCCACTGTCACACGTGGAGGTACATGGCCACTTCCAGCAGCAGTAAATAACACCAACACTCAGGAAATATCGAGCATATTATAGTGAATTAGAAGCCAGAGTGTTTAAAATTACATCCTTTCAATTCTTCTCAAATTTTTTCGAATAAAAAAGCAAAGATCTCTAAATAGACGAACCTCTAGGTGACGCAGTGACGCATTGACAGGATATGTGCACCATGAAATTCGCGGCCGTTCGTATGGGCAAACCGGTGGACACAAAAACCTCCTTGACACACATTAAAGCTCATAAAGATCCAATTAATACTCAGTCACAGGGCTGCGGGTCTTTCTAGCAACAACATACTTAAAAAAAATTATCAGATTTAGTGCGGACACCGTGGCATACTAGTAAGAGGTGCTTATCTACATATACCCCTCCCCACGTTCTACCCCAGAATGAAGTTCGGAAAGACGTTTTCGTCCCATCAGATTCCAGAATGGACGACCCATTATATGAACTATAAGCACTTGAAGAAGATCATCAAGACCATCGACAGTTACTTCAATTACCACTCATTCTCACCTTTGGAACTCCCAGAGCTTATCTCGTCGGCGCTCTCCCAGTTCTTCTTCGAATTGGACAGAGACATCGAGAAGGTCTCTGGCTTTTACGACTCTAAACTCCAAGAGTACCTCAGACGGTCTCTGCGCATCACCCAAGTCCTTGGATACACCCGTGGAGAGGTGACTTTGCAGGTTGACACTACCGACGAGCTTGATGAGATTGTGTCGATCTTGCTCGAATTGCGCTCGGTATACCGAAACCTTAAATGGTTTGGCGAACTCAACCATAAAGGGTTTGTGAAGATCTTGAAAAAGCTCGATAAGAAGCTAGCCTACATTACTGTTTTGGCGAATGACCAGTTGCGCCATGACAACCCTGCTGGCACGGACTTGCCAACTATTGACTTGCCTAGCAACAATAAGGAGACCTATTTGACCACAAGAGTCGATGCGTTACCTTTTGCCAACGGTATAGACCTCTCTCATTCCTTGGAAACGATCAATGCAATCTTAATCCAGCTTGGAGAACAACAAGCCAAGTTGGCTGCCCACGCTGCGACCTTTGCCTCTGCCACGGATCTTGCAGCGGCCTCGGAGCGCCTCAATGTTCTCAGAATCGGCAACAACAAGAAGTACTCGTTTGACAAGGATTCTCTTCAGGATTTGTACGATGCCATCCACAAGAATGACGGTGAAACATGCTTGTCCCACTTGAGAGAGTTGCCAAGCTCGCAGCTTCTGTTGAAGCTCTTGCTCTCACTTTTGAACAAAGCTACTCTCTCAAGCTCATTCTCGTGTATTGAAGCATTGTTTCACTTCATCTTGGATTTTGCCTCTGGCTCTATTGAAGGATGCGAGAAAGCCCGGTGTCCACTCGTGGATGACGAGGATATAAGCCGTCGTAACTTCTTTCACCAACATGTGGTTTCATTGGGCAAAAGACAGCTCTCTAAAGAACAAAATCAAGTTATGCCTGGTGAGTCAACTGATGTGAGCAGACTTTACGGAAACAAAAGTGGTCCCGATGGTATTCAACTTGCTCCCGTCCGCATCAACGGCTTGGTCCACGTGCTTGAGGCTTTGGACAAGATTCCTGAATTGCATTTCTTGATCATGGCAAAAGATGGTTACAGCAGAACTCCTTTGCACTATGCCTCGCAATACGGCACGAAAGACGTTTGCAAAATTCTATTGGACTACCTTAAGAAATGGAGCTTAGTGGATTTTTCCCGTCCAATTGACGACGTTCATATTTGGGGTGACCAAGAAGGACTTACTCCGCTTCACTTGGCCATAATTGGCAAACACCCTAAAACATGCCACAACTTGGTTTCTTTTTCGAAGATTCACCTTAGTTGTCCTAATTTGCTTCTTTTGGCGACGAGATTGGGATGTACCGAAATTGTGAAATGCTTCATAAATGAGGGTGTGGTCGATATCGACTACACTGATGCAGAGAACAATCACGAAACTTCGTTGTATATCGCTGCAAAAACCAACTCTCCGTCGTTAGTGCGATTCCTTTTGGAGCATGGCGCAGATCCAGAAAAAGGCGAATCTGTGTTTGGCTGGACCCCCATATTCGCAGCCGCTGCAGAGGGCCTCATGGAAATTGTGGAAGATTTGAAACTTCATGGCGCCATTTACACTTTCACAGACGAATCCGGTTGGTTGCCAATGGAGCATGCGTCATTGCGTGGTCACTTGGCAGTAGCAGACGCATTGACACCGAAAGATCCAAATTTGCTTTTGTTCAACATTGATGACCCCTCTGAAAATGCTCCTAGAGTTCAGAACTCGCTGTCTAGAAATGCATCAGCTACTACGTCACCTTTCATGAATCCTGCTAGCGAGGAAATGCTTTTGTCCACTTCATCGATCGACAAGCTTCCAGAGCTGAACAGAATTGCGGTTAATGAAGTTTACAGGCAGATCAAACAATTGGATAATGGCTCTTCGACCTCCGTCAATGTCGTTCTGACTCAAAATGACAACGAGCCGCTTGCAATGGCTGCAAGGAATGGCACACGTTCAAGATCACCAATGAACCGTAGAAAGATGAAACCAATCAAATCTTTCGGCCACAGATATTTGACAAAGGATGAGCAATTGATCTTGATTACCTTGGGAACGACGGACACAAGAGACAAGCTGAAACCTGTTGATCTCAACAAAATCTCAATATCCCAAAGTTTCTTTACCGAATTAGATACCGCTCTCTCTTTGGTCGTGACTTGTCATAATAGAGCCACAAAGTCCGTGGTTGAGGACCCTGTGGTTGTTGATTTGCCGTTGGAGGACCAGCATGGGAGTGCTACTGATCCATTGATGTTCAAGTTGAGAAACAACATGCAAGTGGCCGATGTGTATGTGACCTTTGACATCGTGCCAACATATCAATATCCTACAAACAATAACCAGGGTCGCTCCAATGTTCTTGGCAGAGGTGTTGCAATACTCGATTCCGTGTATTCGAAGGTGGGTCAGAATATGCGTTCCTTAAACAACGATGTTGTGGTTCCAATTCTTGAACATGGTTCTCTTGAGGTCATGGGCAAGATCAAATTTGAATTCATGTGCGTGAAGCCATTCGTGCATCCACAAATGTCCATCACACGCACAGACACTTACTGGAAGCAGCTTGTCAGCACAAGAGTGATTGGCCACCGTGGTTTAGGTAAGAACTTCAACAACAAAAAGTCTTTGCAATTGGGCGAGAACACAGTGGAATCATTCATCGCGGCGGCCTCTTTAGGTGCCAGTTATGTCGAGTTCGACGTTCAGCTCACTAAAGACTTCATTCCGGTTATTTACCATGATTTCTTGGTAGCTGAAAGTGGTGGTGATATTCCCATGCATCTCTTGACTGCAGAACAGTTTTTCGGCCTCAATGATCAAGAAAACGGAGCAAAGGGTGAGCTTTACTCCTTTGATAAGACTAAGAAGAATGGTAACGTCACGAAAAATTTCGCCCTTGACGATGAGCTTCTTGGCAAGTACAATCGGCCAAGACTGATGTCGTCATATCCTTCTGCGCCGAACATGTCCTCCAGTGTTGAAGACCAAGAATTGGATAAGGAGCTTCAGGATCAGTTGGCCCGTCGCATGAAGCTCACGAAAACGTGGAAAGAAAAAGGATTCAAAGGCAATTCAAGAGGGTCCTCTATCGCATCTAATTTCGTGACTCTCAAAGAATTGTTCAAGAGACTTCCAAAAAACGTTGGCTTCAACATGGAGCTCAAGTATCCGATGTTGGATGAAGCGCAAGAAGAGAGCATGGGAGAGTTTGCGTTTGACTTGAATTTCTACGTTGACACCATCTTGAAAGTCGTTTACGACGAGAACACTTCTGGCAGAGACATATTGTTCTCGTCCTTCCATCCAGATATTTGCGTGTTGCTCTCGTTAAAACAGCCTACCATGCCCATTTTGTATTTAACTGAGGCGGGAACACAACCAATGGCTGATATCAGGGCATCGTCATTGCAGAATGCCATTCGTTTTGCGAAAAAATGGAATTTGCTCGGTATTGTCAGTGCTGCCCAGACATTAGTGAAAACACCTCGCTTGGCTCAGGTGGTGAAAAGCTCCGGATTGGTTTGCGTGACATACGGAGTTGAGAATAACGATCCTGAGGCCTGCAAAATCCAAATGAGAGCCGGGGTTGACGCTGTGATTGCAGACTCAGTGTTAGCCGTGAGAGAAGGGTTGAGAATGGAGGAGGGAAAGGAGTAGCTGATTGTATCAGTGCCATGTGTGGGCTGTTCGGCTGCAAACCTGGCGAGACTTGCCCACGAGCATTCAAGACGCAACTCCGTGCTTTGGAAGATGAAAAATCTCGACGCAACTGTTATAGAAAATATGAAGTACTTAGATAGCGCACAAATACAATTGCAAGTACTGTTGTATTTTGTAGCAATATTCACATCTTGTTTGCACCTATATATCTACCGAGCTCTCTCCGAACACTGCGCGCAAATCATTAGAACAGTAGTACTCGCCTCCGAAGTAAGGAAAACACCATAGATACACTCGCACAAGATCTGTGCTCTTACTTCTGCAGTACAACATGTCTGATGGTGAAAACTTTCCAAAGCCAACCCACTCCGGTCAGCCGATGACAGGATTAACGAGTTCACCTCAGACGAGTCCACGGGCCGGAGCCAAGGGCCAGCTGCTTTACTCCGGCCTGGCCAATGTAGCCCGAGAAATGGTTTCAGCGCATCTTCAGGGCCGTAACCCGCAGCGTCATCAAACATCGCAAAGCCTACACCGAGGATCGGCAGATCTCAGAGGTCAAAGCAGTCCATGGTTGGAACTGCTAGCCGCCGGAAAGGAGCTCAAGCTGTCCACATTTCAGACTAATGTAAGAGATACAGCCTCGTTGAACAAGCTACGAGCACCCGAGAGCCATTCCTCTGTTTCGGTACCTGCAAAGTCACACGTGGGCCCCTGCAACAACCCTCAATGTGTTCACTGTGGCACGGTGATAATCCCATCACCCAAGGCTTCGTATCCATTAAAAGAGGAACCTTCAATCACCGTGAATGACTGGAGCATCTTCACCACGAAGGGCCCAATTTGTCTGTCTTCGGAGCTTGACCGCTTGAATCTTACACGCTTTGACTTCCCGTTGCCAGAGATGATCTTTGGTACGAACCGTGTGCGGTTATCAAACGATAAAACTGGAGCTGTCATCGAGTTCAACACTCTCGACGCCTTGGATTCATTAGCGCCATCTACCGATTTGAAGGTGGCAGCACACAAAGAATGGCTCAGTACCCGACCAAAGGCTAAAGCCTCAAATGAGGCATTGGCCAGGCTGGAGTCTCCGATCGAATCAGAAACGGACGATGCGGCGTCCAGTCTGAACCTGCAAGATTTGCAGTCAGTCAAGCCCTACGACTGGACCTATTCGACGAATTACAAGGGAACAACCAGTGCATGTACGTTTACGTCTACTGAGCAGGAGATACCGTTGGAAAAGCTTGTAAAGCAGGACCCAATATTGTTTTACGACGAGGCGGTCTTGTTTGAAGACGAATTGGGTGACAACGGAATATCTGTGCTTTCAACAAAGATCAGAGTCATGCATTCTTGCCTTCTTTTGCTCTGTCGTTTCTCAATGCGCATTGATGACGTTGCCTTCCGCATCCGGGACACTCGAGTATACGTTGACCTTGAAACCAACTTGGTTTTGCGTGAATTCAAAGTCCAACAAGCGCTGTACGACGAGCTTCTCCGGAAAATCTCGGGTAGAAGCGCTGACCCCAAAAAGTTGTTTCGCGACTCGAACTGGGTTTCAACAAACATACCTATCTTGCTGCGAGAGATGGAGATCTTGGTTCTGGACGACGACACCCAGGAGGCTATATAGCTTTTCTGTTAAAGGGAAACTTTTGCCTTTTGTCACACCATTGAAAATTGCGTTGACGATTGTAATCCCTCCTCAACTCTGTGACCTAGTCGTTCCCATTTGCAGCCTCTCCACAGTGTGCGCGCTACATGCACATCAACTATATGAAAAAAAAAGTTCTCCAATTCACCTGACCACAATCATAGATGTTAAGCAGAGTGTCCACGCGATTTGCAGGTCTGCAAGTTCGTAGTCATATTCGCAAATTCCATGATGTGCCGCTTTTGAGCAAGCATGACCTGTTTGCACAGCATGGTATCCACGGTTTGCTCTCACCAGAGGGTTACGCAACCGCTTGGACCAACTACCAAAAGTACCTCACAATGAACCTCACCATGCAAACGGTGGGCACCAAGCACGAGGGCAAAAACGCATATGAAATTTTGATGCTGACAGCCAGAAGAACCACCGAGCAGAATGTCTTTCACTACGCCTCCCAAGCACACAACAACCACTTCTTCTTCGAACAACTCGCGCACAAGGAAGATGCCTCAGGCACCAGACCAATGAGATTCTTGCTCGAACGCTTAGGTGATATTAATACGGTTGATGGAATCAAGCAAAGGGTAATGGAATTAGCAGAAACGATGCACGGACAAGGCTGGATCTTTTTGGTGGAGGACGCAAACAAGTCCATTCGTTTCATGACATGCAACAACGATGGCACTCCGTACTACTACGGCAAAAACCAAAGTCTTGACTTGAATGCTAGTGTAGACGAAAGCAGCTTTGAAGCGTTGGAAGTTTTGAAGCAAAGAGGTGAGAGAGAAGAGACAGACTACGCCCTTCCCCTTCTTGCAATTAACGTTTGGGACTTCGCATACTACACTGATTTTGGCGTCTCAGGCAAGAGAGAGTACTTGGATAAATTGTTCGACTGCATCAATTGGGAAGTGGTGAACAAAAGAATGTTCCAGGTTTAATGTACATAGTAACGCAGAAATGCATCAGAGCTTAAATGACTCAAAGTCAACCAGCAAAAGCGCTTCCACGGACAGGTTTCGAAGATTGGGAAGGCTCTCAAGCTTTTCAGCCATCTCCAGGCAGTCGTCCATTATAGCTCGTAGTGATTTTTCAGTGTACCAATTCTGCGCTTGGCATAGAACCAAGTTAGGTATGAGGTCTGCAAGTATGGATAGTGACTGCTTTCTTTTTGCGAGCGCAGAAACCGCATGCTCTAGTTCCTTCTCATGACTGGTCGCTTCTTCAAGACTGTGGACAGCCAAGCGGTTCCGTAAGGTGTTCTGTGCAGCTTCGTACTCCTTGTTGAGAGCCTCAAGCTCCACTAGTTTCGCTGATATGGGTCCCGTCACTAGCTTCTGAATAGATGTGCTTGTTAGTGCCACCTCGCGTGAAGCTTCATCCTCATGACCATAACTGTCTAGTAGTTTCTTTATGTTGGCAGGGTGATCATTGTAATGAGAGAAAAGCTTCTTCAAGTTGTTCAATACGGTAAACTCTGTGTCTGTAAGTGATGAATTCTCCTGGTAAATTGCACGTAGGAGCGGAAGGGCAGACGTGAGAAACTTGGACGTGAGCTCTTTTGTTTTGAAGTCAGTCATTGTCCGCAAAAACCTGTCGATTTCATCGTAGTCCATATGTTCGAACTTGCCTGGAACATTGGGACTTGAATGTGTAACTCGAAACACCTCGTCAAACTGGCGGTCCACCTCCAGCTTACTTAGCTGAGCAATTTCGTCTTGTTTGCTAAGGTAAACCAATTTGTCTATACCTGAAACTAGCTCCGAATTGAGCAGGTAATATGTGTTCTCGCTTTCCGCTTTTTGCAATCGAGGAGGAGTTTTAGTCCAGAGCTTCGGAATCCCATACTCGTGGTCTAATAGGTCCAGCTCTAGGAGACTGTCACATGCATCTGAAATTGACATTTCTAGGACGATCACCTCAAATTTGTCCCTGATCAGGTGCTTATCAGCTAGAGCTCACTTTGTTGATGTATAACTAGGTAGAGACTTACGCGCACCACAGTAACCGCGAAACTCTGAACTTTCATACTTTCATCAGACTTGAACGTGTGTGACCCCAGCACCCAGGTGACACTTGAATTCTATCGTTATGTCGGCTTTAGCAAGACAAAGGTATTTGGACATACTCACTTCTGGTCTGTTTGCCCAATCTCTGCCCTCGCAGCTCGAAGATCTACATGGGGAGGTGGCTAACTTCCGTAAGAACTACGACCACACTTTGGATGCTGTAACGCTATTTGATTTTTTCGAACTCCAGTTCTATCTTGCGATTCTTACAAACAGAGATGTGGAGGCCAAGTCGTACTTGGACCAGCTCAATGACCAATTTGCTGGACAAAAATCTCAGAAGTTGATGATTCTCCGCCTGATGTACTACGAGGCCACTGGAGACATAAAGACTGCAATTGATGCACTTGGATCTGACCCTGATGAGTTTCGTGCTTCTAGACGTTTGGCTACTCTCTCTCGTACAACGAGTGGTGCTCGTGATGTCCCAGAATACATAAAGAACTTGAACTATTACTTGGACCTTCAGCCATCTGATGTACTCGCCTGGGCAGAGCTCGGTGACCTTTACTCTTCGGTTGGCCACTATGAGAAAGCCGTCTTTTGCTTCAAAGAAGTCCTCTTGCAACATCCAGAAGCTTACAACATGCATTTCAAGGTTGGACTCAATTTGTACCTCCACCACCTTTACCTCAATACATTGAAGCAAGACAAAAGAGACGCCCTTCTAGAAAGCATGTCTTTCCTAGAGCATGCGCGGGACGCATTTCTTCGTTCTGTTGAACTCTGCGGTGCCTTCGTGAAGGGTTGGATCGGGGTATATCTTGTTTCTGACAGTCCCCTTTGGAACAAGATTGAAGGCAATAAAACACTTTCTTCCTCGACCAGTGTTGTGAGAACGATCGATGACCTAAGCTCCTTGAGAGACTTGAGCAAGCGACAGATCATTGACTTGGCGCACTTGGCGGACTTCACAGCTGTTCATGAGTACATCGAGAAAACCTTTTCCTACAGGGTTGTCTCCGAGAAGTCCAATTGAGGTTGGGCACATCCACAAACGGTCTCTACGTTTTCATTGGCATAGTTTTGTGCATTTCAGGGCATACGTAATGTCGAAGCAATCACTAACTCGAGCTACTAGGTACTTAATCAAGTAATGTTTAGTGCTTGGTGCCGCAAGTGCAAGTCTCGCCACACTTGCAGTTGTCACCGCAGGTGCAAGCTCCTTCTGGGTCGTTAAAGTTCAACATGTTGTAGAGAATAGATATTGGAATAATTTCGGGGAATCGAGGATTGGGGAGCAGTGCCTTTATATGCTTCGCGCAAGGCGTTATCGCGAGTCATGCATCCCATACTTCGGGGCACGTCACGTGCAAAACAATTGCAGCCAATCGAGCAGCTTACGAGACTTAGTTATCTAGAAGTACTAAATGTTTATGCAATTGACAGTATAAGATAAAATTTTCTCCAGTAGCACCCTGGTCTATGTCGAATCATTATCCCCACGTGGTCATAATTCCGGTGCTGGATGGTCTCGTGTCGGGTCTCTCCCTAAAACTCACCCTTTTGATGAATATCGTCTCTAGACAAAACCTCGTCCAAGATACCAGCTGACGCAGCAATCAAACCCAAAAATGGTCTAGATGGGTCCAATACCTTCGAGCAATACTCTGGGTGGTATTGTGTGCCGACGAAGAATTTGTGATCCTTAAGCTCCACAATCTCCATTCTGGTCTCGGTCTCGTCCTTACCAATGAACTTCAAGCCCTCGCTTTCAATGCGGTCAATGAGCTTGGGATTAACCTCGTATCTGTGTCTGTGTCTCTCCAAGACGCTGTCGGCACCGCCGTAGAATTTTCTCAATTTAGACCACTCGGAGTCAGCCGAGTACTTGGTGCTGTGGATACCCAATCTCATGGTTCCTCCCAAGTTGATCTGGTCGACATCGGGCATGTACACGACAGAGGCAGTTTCTTCGTCTGCCTCCGGGTCAAACTCCATGGAGGTGGAGTTGGAGTAACCCAATTTGGATCTAACGACATCAATGACGGCAACTTGCATACCGAGACAAACACCCAAATATGGTACATTGTTTTCTCTAGCGTAGTGGGCAGCAGCAATCATACCCTCGATACCACGAGAGCCAAAGCCACCAGGGACCAAGATACCGTCAGCCTGACAGACCAAGTGCCAAGCCTTGTGGTATTTGGCCAAGTCCAGCTCCTGTGCGGTGGCCTCCAAGTCAGAGGACTCGACCCACTCAATCTTTAGTTTGCGGTAGCATCTCATGGCCGAGTGCTCCAACGCCTTGATCACAGACAAATACGAATCCTTCAAGTTGGTGTACTTACCAACCAAAGCAATGGTGACGGTCTCTGTGGACTTGTCGTGGGCAGAAGTGATTGTTCTCCAGGAAGACATGAGCTTTTCACCCTTGGCCTTGGCTGCCGAAGACAACAAAGAGGTGTCCAATTGCAACTTCTTCGCCAAGAATTTCATCATTTTTTGCTCCTGCAACAACAAAGGAACGTGGTATGTGGAGTTCACATCTCTGATAGCAATCACCTGCTCGGGGCCGACATGACAGAACATTCCAATCTTTTGAACGGTGGCAACATCTAACTCCTCCGAGCATCTACATGCGATCATGTCAGGGGTCAAACCCAAGGATCTCAAGTCCTTGATGGCAGCCTGGGTTGGCTTCGTCTTTTGTTCACCGTGAATCACCAACACAAGAGAAACGTGGATCAATGCAAAGCTCTCGGGGCCAACGCGGAATTGGAACTGTCTCAAAGCCTCAACGAAAGGAGCACTCTCAATGTCACCAACAGTTCCACCCAACTCGATGATACAAATCTCTGGTTCCATACCAGACTCATCGACAGGAATTCTGGCGACGCGTTCAATCCACTCCTGGATAGCAGTAGTGATGTGAGGAACGACCTGGACAGTCTTACCCAAGTAGTCACCCTTTCTCTCTCTTTCAATGACGTGGGAGTAGATCTTACCAGTGGTTATGTTGTGGTCTCTGGTCAAGGTGATGTTGAGGTATCTTTCGTAGTTACCCAAGTCCAAATCAACCTCACCACCGTCGTTCAAAACAAAACACTCTCCGTGCTCCAAAGGAGACATGGTGCCGGCATCGATGTTCATGTAAGGGTCAATTTTGATAGACGTGACTCTGTAGCCCAAGGTCTTGAACAACAAACCGGTGGAAGAGGCCAAAACACCCTTTCCAATACCGGAAATGACACCACCAGAGACAACGACGTATTTCATAGCGAGCTAAGCGAGATCCAAGCTGAGAAGAAGAGAATCGAGAAAAAGTTCCACTCCCTTACCAAACGGTGACAGAGTAGTAAACAAGCTGGTGAATGCGGGAAAGTATCACAGAAAACTGGCAATCAAGGAGACTGACGGCTGTGACCAGGAAAAAGATGAAGCAAAGCAGCAAAAAAAAGCAAACTGAAGATTTACACTTGCCCTCTTAAATGGATAATTTAAGCGGGAAGGAGAAAAGAAGAGATGCGGCGAGGAAAAAACCGATGAGATGAAGGAGGAGCGAGGGCGTGGTGCGCGTGACTATTATGCAGGTCTAGACTCACCAATGCCGTTTAGGATGTAAGCAAGAGCATGACTGTTTGACAAAATGGCCCCAGTATTGTGACACATGGGTGAAAAGCGTGGTAAATAAGTTTAGCCCTGAGACTTGGAATGTGTGTGATACACAAGCCCGAGGAAGGCGAATTGACAAAGGCCTCACTTGCCTGATCTTCGGCCCTTCCCCGGGTTTTGCAGCTCTCTGCCAAGCTGCCGCACAATACTGTACCACTTGGATGTACCAGCTAGAACCTTTTGTCCCTAGATTTGCTGGAACATTCAAATTGGTACTTTGTTCAACTTGTCGGTTTATGCCGTGCTTTCGTACAATATCTCTCTGTTCGCAATTGTATACACCTGGACCACACGTGGAGTGGCTAGGTACCTTAGTATGCGGTTCATCTTTGCCTATGTGGACCAAGCATTTGACTCGGCTTTCACGTGGCATGGCTACAATGCGAGTTGCTCTTCGAAAGAGCAATTTCTTGTCCAGTCAATCCATTGACTACACTATCTTCACAGCGCCAATCTCCGAGGGACTATCCTCAGACATGAGAATCTGGGCCCTGCCTTGCTTCCTCAACACCTCTAGTATCTTCACGAATAGGGCGTAATCTATGTTACGGAAGTCATTATTGGATGTTGTCTCCTCCAGCTTGATCAATTCGTACACGGTCAAAATCGACCCCAATTGCCCCGTGCTATCCACGTGTGAGTGTAGAAGCTCAGCCCACTCGTCTAGGGACCGCCATAGAATCAAAATGCCCGCGTCCTGTTTCTTCGGATTGACATAGACTGCTCGGGAGGCTTTATGTATAATGTGGTTGAAAATATCTTTCAAGAAGTCCGGCTGCACACGCCGGTCGATCTGTGGATTCTCAAACAAGCTTTCTAGCTCTCCTTCCTGGCTTTGCCTCTTCAACACTGTGCCCTGCGGCGTCATGCTATAGATCTTATGATATTGGCAGTACTGCAAGATGAGCGTGCACCATTCATCTAGTTGGTTTTCAAGAATCGTAGCATTGAGTTGCTTGGTGTAGAATGGCGGAAACGAATGTATTTTGGGGAATTCAAACATGCTCTTTGTGTCACCGCATAAGTAGCCCAGACTCACCACTAGTGTTAGGGAGGCACGGAGGTTTCAACTACTGAGAATAGAAATGCTCTACGGTCAGCCATCCCGGCATTGCTAATAATTGCATGATTCCAAATATTAATGTTTTCAATATACAGACGTCACCTGACACGCTTAAGCCTCAGCCATGTCTCTCAAACGACGGATGGTCGATCTGACAGTGGCAGCAGCAGCAGTGGAGACAGTGTAAGCACCACCAGCAACGGTCTTCTTGCAGGCCTTGCACTTCCAGATACCGACAGCACCTCTCTGGACGGTTCTCTTACCGCAGAAAGAGCAGTCGTACTTGGCGTGCTGTTGGACCTCCATCTTCTTGGTTTGTCTTCTCAAAGAAGAACCATATCTGACACCGAACTTACCAGTGATTCCGACCTTCTTAGTTCTCTTAGTCCTGACTGTTAGTATATGCCGATCTGATGCAACCGTTTTCACTGAGTTATTTTGGCTTGCCTCGAAGGGGTAGCCGTCTTTCATCGTGGTGTTCCTGACATCGTCGATAATGGATATTCCGAATTGTATGGACTTGTGATTAAAGTCTTTGACCGAAATTCAACTTCCAGATTTGTTTGCAGTGTCATGAGGGTTTAAACGGTCATCAAGATAGAACTTTACATACATCTTGCTGTGTTTCTGTGGAAGCTGAAAAAGACAGAGGGATTTTTCTGGTTGGCTTTCGCAGGCGGAGGTGGCAGACTGCGATGAAAATTTTTGTAGTGCGACACACAAGCTTCGCGCGTGATTTGGATCACGCGTGCGCGCGCCTTATTGGGGCTTCTGCCCTGAACCTGCCACTAGCTGCGAAATGTGGGCTCCGGTTTACTCGAAACGTTTTTGAGCTTTGTAGTGCAAAAGTGCTTTGTAAAAAAGCTCGATTTAAGTCTGGCTAGGGGCTTATTGCTTTGACATCTTTCGCAATGAAATAATGAGATTTAATATTTTCTGTACTATTTTCGTATACAGCTGCTTCTCTGCTGTGTACGGCCCCAGATTTGGCTCTGGTTACGAGCAGAAAATGATTACGACCATATCTGGCACTACTCGTCGTGGGAACAGAGATTTCATGCTCCAGTCATATCATAACTTCAACAGCCTCTCATGATTTCATTTTTTTTTTCTTGGAGCGCCAATTCATTTTTTTGTCAAGGTTTGTCTAAGCTGTCTCATGTCTAAGGATTGACTGTTTGTAGTAATCTTGATATTGTACCGGATTCCCGCACAACTCTGAATTTGCAACCAAACCCGCCGGAAGAACCAACACATAATAACGCTTGACACGGCACCAATTGGTCTCACAAACCGTCATCACTTGCTCGTGTGCAAATTTACGTGCTATTCAAGGCTAGAAGCTGCAGATTCAGGAATACAGCATTCACCTTAGCTTCCCAATTCCGAATCGTCTGTGTTCCGTCGCCACGCTTATGGTTTTTGCATCGCCTTTTAGGAATAGAAACGGCGAATGCCAAGAGAAAATGGAGCCAGTCAGCAAATACGAAGGTTTCGACCCGGTTACGAGCTTGCTGCCGCAAGATATTATTACTATTGAAGAGGAATCCACGAACTACATATGTGGGGTACCAAATCATAGCAAGCCATGCCGCCAGAATATCCACTGCCCACGTCACCTGCTTGAAGAGCAGATGGCAGTCAAGCGCTCAGCTTCACTGCCCTCTATTGCTCGTATGCAATTGGCCGACCCCAATGCATACCAAAAACGGAGGCTCTTCACGAAGTTGTATCTCGACTGCAAGGCATTCTGGGCTAAGAATGCATCACTTTCTCAAACGCCAAAAACATGCTCTATTTCTAGTTGTACCACTGGTCTGAGAGGCCGTGCAAATTCCGCCAAGCAAACTTCATGCGCATCATCAACTGATGAAACCAGCTTTCGTATGATGAAGTTGGCCTTCTCACGAAGGCTCTCCCGTGCAACAGCCACAAGCACCGACGAAACAGTGCTCTACTTGTTTGGGGAGCTTGCAAGCTATGAAAACGTCAAGATGGATGTCCGAGTCCGGAAACTTGAGGCTAGGCTTGGGTCTACGCGTAGGTAGTTTAGAACCTAATCTATATCGATTACCAATTCACTTCGGCAACTCAAGCTTGGATGACATCCAACGCCATCCATCAATGCCTGGCAGCACGGCGATTATTGCCCATCTGGGGAAACAAGTCGGCCGATTCCATCTCGGTATCCTCGGTCACCTCATCTATCACGGCGTCATCTGCAAAAAACACTGGAGGTTGTTCAATTTGCGGCGCGTTGCCGGGACGAATGTCGCTCTGCGGAGGGTTGAGTCGAAAAGCTCTGCCAGTATTGGTGAAGGGATCAATTCGAAGCCGAGCATGCTGTCCCAATGTGTGAAACTGCCTGAAAATGGCGTCAGTATTACGAAGCCGAGCATCGGCCTCTGCTAATACCGCTGGGTCTCCTCTGACGTCTGGTAAGCCTTGCCCTTGCGTCCACTCTACCATATCGCCCTCAGTTGCGAAATCAGCAGGAGGCGGAAAAACAGGGTTACCAAGGGTATCGTTGGGAGTTGGATGCGCCTCAATGTTGAGCATTCTTCGCCTCGCGTCTGCAGCAATTCCTGGTACATCATCTTGGAATCCATATTGGTCCAAAATATACTGCCTGTGTTCCAACAATGTGCCGAGGTAACTCCTGAGCTGCACGACGCCGTGCCCTGAGAACACACAGAATGAGGACTTCTGGCTTTCGGTGAAATCTGGGGGAGGCTCGCGGCAGTATTGGGTGATTTCTCTGCGAAGAAATGCTGCAATGCCAGTAAGAGACAAGTGAGTAAGACGAGGGCAGTTTTTTAGCAAGAGATATATCGGCTCTATGCTCAAGTTGGTGCAATATGACAAGTGAACGCGCTCTAAGCAGTCTTGCTCGCCACGTCGACGCACCAATTCATAGATTCCAGAATCAGATATCAAATTGCACTTAACAAGCCCAATTCGACGCAACTTTGGTAAACTGGCAAGTTCAATCAAGGTCCAGTCAGTAAGCTGAGAACAGCATGCAAGGTCAATATATTGGATTCGGTGACAGGCGCGAACTAAAGCCTGGACGCCAAAGTCCGTCACCAGAGCACAATGACCAAGATGAATGTAGTGTAAACTGCGTCCCAACTTCTGGAGATGTCTGAGAGAGGAGTCCCCAATCTGCATGCATTTTGATAGCACAACATTGCGCAATCTCGGAGCGCATTTCACCATGCGCTCAACGAGCTTATCCGTAATGGCATTGCAACCAGTGACGTCAATGATCCTGAGCTTATCCAAGAAGTAGTCATCAGGTATAAGTTCAAACAAGTCGTCTGTGATGCCTGCAGCATTGCTTATACGGAATTCACGAAGTTGTGTGAGATCAGCGAAAATATGCTTTAGATGTTTGTCGGTGACATTTGGGCAGTTATGAAGATCGATTTCGACCAAAGATTTGCAGTTCTCATACATTGCCAATATGCTATCATCATTGATGTTTTCGCTGTTGTTGAACTTGATGCGTTTCAACATAGGGCAAGACCGTAACAACTGAATGATAGCCTTTTCAGAAATGTTGCCACAGCCCGGAGCGTAGAGTCCCTGAAGACGAGTGCAGTTGCGGGCTAATGCATATATTATGTCATCATGGATATCCTGAACTCCAGTCATGTCTATGGACTGTAATCTGCCGCAGTTCTCCAAGACACGAGTGATGGGATGATAATCGAGTTGGGTACAATTGACCAACGTCAAGCGCTCCAACTTGGGACAACCAGCAAAGAGATCTAAGAGCTCATTGTCGACAAATTTGGTCATAAATGATAAGTTCAATCTTTTGATATAATTGCGGTAATCCCAATGGGTTCCATTTCGCGAGCGTGTCATGATTTCCTTGATTTTCTGAAATGCACGATCACTTTGCATATTTGGTCTAAACCATAGAATCTCCACAATAAGATCTGAGAACTCCCGGCAAACAGTCAAAAGCGAGAATAAGTCAGCTTTTTCCAAGTGTTTGAATACCTGTAGAAGGATTTCTGTGGGTAATTGCAATAGCCTCGAGTTGTTGTAATTGAGGAGCTGAACTTGCGACCGATGCGTAGTGGAGTCCCGTTTGTACTCCAATATCGACGACTGCATCTCTTTGTAGTCATTTGAATCGTTGTCCAAGCTATTGAAATCATGCTGGTTGTGGCCGCTGTTCTGCCCGATAAAGTAGGAAGCCAACTTGCCCCTCTTGTAAAATCTGCCTTCCGAATTCAGTAGCGGCATTATTGCTGATGAATGAGAAAGCGCTGTAGATCACAAGCTTTGAAATGAAAGGAAACGAGTGCTAATAGTGTTGTCAAGGGCTGACTAATGGTTGCCACAGCTGAACAGGCACACCTAAATTCACTGGATAGTTGATCCCAGGTTCTGCAAAGAAGCGATCCAAAGACGCAACACCTAATGATGTAAGCTGCTTCAGCCCAATGACCTCAATTTCAAATCAGGAGGAGTCAATCTAAAGCAGTGGCTCTTTTCGTTTCAAATGTGGGTGAGCTGGAACACAAACGCACAGGTATGCCACACGCTTTCGACACAATGACTTGCAAGCTGAGTACGCAGCAGAGCACCAGGCAAGCACGTAAACAGTAATTGAATGACAAGGAAAGAACCCACAGAACACCTCCCTTTGTGCCGGCGGGTGTCTAGTACAAATATGTTTTTGTGCGGCAAGATCCCATAGTTACCTCTCTCACAACTTGGGGTCAAGCTCACGCGCGTGCAATGTGCACGCCGACCGATTTCGCAACCTACAGTGATATATAGATTTGTTCATTAAAGTTATTTTGCTGTTGCGGAATTTGTTTCGTGGATATCAAAAATTGATTTTGAAAATCTGTGGCATCATGGCTTCTGATTTCCGTGCTCAAAAAAACAGGTTGTGCGAGTTTGGGCCTCCTCCGCCTGGGGTTCCTGGATTTGAGGCATACCCCATTGCAGCGGAGCTTAATGACAACTGCTCTAGTTGTCTCATCACAGAGGCGTCCTGGTATTGACTGGATTCCGGTCCCATGAAAGTTCCAGCTACGTTCTGAGCTGAAACACCGGGTGCATACCCATAGTCTTGTCCGCCCATCATAGTCCCGTAGAACATGCCGTTGACAGGATCATAGGCAACGTTCACGGGCGGAGCAGGATGCTGTCCCAGCATTGGCGGCATCCCTGTGTTTGCATAGTTGGGAGGGTATTGCTTGCTGCTGCGAGAATTTGCGGGTATATGATTCAGTCCACGCTTCCCTTTGCGGCCCCCAGAAGAGCTGCGATTCAATCTGTTGGACGATAAGCCTACTTCGTCCACGAGCTTTTTATATGGCTGCAAGTTGGCAATTTTGATCTCAAAGAGCACCTTCCGTACCTGTGCTATGACAAATTGGTGGTAGGCATGATTTGTATGCTCATTACCAATGCACATCACAGCTGGATTGGAGACGATCTTGTAAATAAACAATGGACCGGCACTTTGGTCATTGCCCTCCAGCAAAATCTGCTCCAAGAGTCGTGGTGCCGGCGGAGTACTTTCAAATTCGTTCTCGTTAAATTGACCAAAGATCGCGTTTAACAAGTTTCGTCTAATGCCAGCATCAGTGCGCATGTTCAAAATCTTGAAGATTGTCAAGTTTGCCAATTTGTGAACGCACAATTTTTCCAAGTGCGGGAAGAGCTTTTCACACAAAGGCCAACACCTTTCGTCGGTCAGAGCACCATCCGGGAGTTGGAACGTATCTAAATACCAAGTAATTAGAAGCGCGCCGTTCGTGTTTGTGACGAGATCAGTGGCATACTCGACAATTAAGCCAGCTACCAAAAGAAGTTGCTCGTTAGAAATAGCAGGGGATGCGTCATGGCTATCATTAGCCATTTCGAGCATGGTTCTAATGCATCTGACACCAAAGCGCCCTGATGTGATCTCCAAGAAATTGTTGCAAATTGTCTCGAAGATGAAGTCGTTATATGGGGTCCCAAATTTGACACAACATTGAAGTACGTAATTGCCGAATTGGTCGTTGAATAGCTTGACAGCATATGGCCTCAAACTTTCGGCAATAAGAGCTTTTTGTTGACAATCATCGTGACAGACGTTGATGATTTTTTGAATCGCCCAGGTTCCATTCTTGTGCGTGCCCAATTGAGGAAAGTATGGAAGAATTTCTTTCACCAAAATGAGCTTTACAAGACGCGACTCCAAGGTTGTGAAGAGCTTTTGTACAATGGTGTTACCAATGTGGTCGTAACATAATTCTGGCAACTCATCCAACATTGCGAGAGAAAGCGCTTCAAGTTCGGTTTGTGATAAAACATTCAGGGAATCTTCTCCATCAGGCAGATGAGACTTCTGGCCCAGGATTGTTTTCTCGATAGATTCTAACAGTTTCCTGATATCTCTTAATTTTGGTGAGTCGAATTGCCTCACGGCAGCTGCTTCTGGTAGAGGTCCGAAAGATGATTCATATCTGCTTTTTGGAAACTTGAGAGCATGTTTGATAATTGATTGGATTTTGAGCAAATCCAAAGGCAGAGAAGCTGCTAATTGCGTAGCAGTGGTTTGAAGCGAAGGAATGAGCAGAGACAAAGGCATTTCCAGCGAGTCTAAGGAAGCTCTGTTCAACGAAGATGACCCAATCGATCCTGTAGAAGACTTCTTCGATAGTTCCTCCGTTTGATTGGGCTGATAAGATGCGCTAACAGAAGTAGAAGGCGATCTATTCAACGATGGCACCGCTTTGTTCACGTTGTGGGCGATGTTGCCTTTCTCGACAACTCTTGCAAATGCCACGTATAGTACGGCTCCTGGAACAACTTCCAAATGATTAAAGTTAGCTTTGATGTTCATTGCAGACTCTATTGAAGGGCAAATGACAAGAGCCATCTTCGAGCCACTTGTTTGCATGACGCGTACGCTGAGCAAACCACGATTGTGGTAACCTTGAGAGAACCCAGCAGGATTTGTTAAAAGTTGATAAAGCTTGGAAGCATCTAAGAATTGTGGGACATTGTCAAGGAGCAATGTGTTTGTTGGACCTAAGCTTGGATTCTCGAAGCTCGTCGTCAAATGCAAGTCTGAAAAGTCAAAGTCGTCCTGTAAATGAGGTTTGGTATAATTCGCAAAATGCATTGCCGATTCTTGTGGGAGGCCAGAATAGATCGCTTGGGTAGGGCCGTTCATCTGCGTGGTATTATTGTTTTGTGTTGGTTGATGTGGGTCGGGAACCTGTGAAGTCTGAGGTTGTTGGGCTGCAAGGAAATAGCCCTTAGGGATGTTACCGTGAAGAATGCCTGGAAATGCTGCGGCAGATATCTTCGGACCCACTCCTGAGTATGTTTGAGCTCTGTTACGGGTACCTTGGCCGGAAATATCAGTCATGTTTAAATAGAATGTTTCCGTTAAGAAAGTGGAGTCACCATGCGAGGAATTGAGAAACGGAGACAGGCTAAGGCGTGTGGCGTCGATTGCATGAGAGCCAACTCCATTGATTTGACCCGAAGTCGTGTGTGATCGGTTCCGAGGTTGCGACGAGAAGCCAAGCAGAGAGGTTTGGGGGCCGAGAAGAGGACTCAAGAAAGACGAGGAGCCAGCATTGGAACCAGGGCCGGACAAGTCAGGGAACATTTCGAGAGGCGCGCTTGTTGACAGGGTGTGGCTTGGGGAATTCAACAGAATGGAGTCGTCGTTCCAGATGGAGTTTGTCGAAAATAGAGAGCCTGAGCGTACACGGCGGTTGTTTGAAACTGACTGTGCATTGCCCAACAGCAGTGAGAAATGACCCTGTTCTTGTGCGTAGTCGTTGTGTAGAGAAATGTCAGTGTCTAGCAATAGGTCGGCGGAGATGTTGGCTGCATCCGCAGAGGTTGAGTTCAATGGTTCCAAGAAGCTCAGGGGAGATAAAAACGCGGCATCACGCGACGCTGATGTGCCAAAAGATGACAATGGAGAGCGGGCTTCGCCGTGCTGAGCTTGAGAAGGTGCCGTTCGGGTACCCGGCCTGGAACCCTGGTCGTTCTGCGAGGCGGACGTGGCAGGAACCGAGAGGGAGATCGCAGGAGGAGACAAATTGACCATGGGGAGCAGCACTAGATTGCAGTGGGGAACAAGGAGAGACAGATGGCCAAAGCGAAAGCCCAGGGCAGGGGTTGGGGACGCCGCTTGGGATCAAGGACAGGCGCTAACAAGCGATCGACGTTGCGTTGGAGAAGTGGGTGCTTGGCTGCAAAGGAGAGCCGGTGGGCAATTGGGAATAGACCGTGGCCGGCAGATGACTGAGGGTATGGAGTGACAGCGGAGAGGAGCCAGAGGCCTGGGTCGACGGCGGCTGGGTAAATGGTTAATGTGTGTGGAGAAAGCGGAGCTCAAGCGACCTTTTTTCCATGGAGTATGTAAGCGTGGTGAAGGCATTTGGTGGGGCCGGTGCGTGTGCGTGAGCGTGTGCGAACGCAAGTGCGTGCTTGCGTTGCCAGGGCGCAAAATAGGAGAACAAGGCCCGGGGCCAGAAAGTCGGTGCGAGGCGAGCGGCCGGTGTCGCTGCCACTGCGGTTGCGACTGCGAATAGCTTGCGGGCTCCGCGGGAGGGTGCGTGTGCAACGTCGTACACTTATTGTGAATTTTTCTATTGTATGTGGATGCGAACTGGTTCTTGCTCGGGGCTTGCTGATGTTGCCGGTATCGTGTTTGTGGTCTTCCCAGCTTTCCTGTTTGCTTCCGACACTGTGCCGTCTCAGCTGCTAACGTTTCCGGGCCCGTTCCGATGTAGCCGCTGCGAGGGTGTGCCAGGGCGCGGTAGGTTCCAAATCGTTGCAGGTTCGCTGCGACCTGTGGCAGTGCTGTCTCCAGCAGGGCGGCTGCGGAATGCCCAAGAATAGAAGCCGAGAAAAGAAGCCCGGCCACGAATTTCGTACCACCACTCCAAGAATATCCAGGAAAAACTCTGCGTAGTCCTCTGAGGTGCAGACGCATCTGTTTGAGTCTTCAGCTGCGCCTAAATCGGGTTTTTGATCCAGTAGCATGGCCCTTAGACTGCCACAGGGCTAACTGCCGTTGGGCTCGTCTCACTTGGGCCTGGAGCACTCGCGATTTTGCATCTCACAAAATCATAGGACAAATCGTAGGCTTTCTGTAAACGCCCTGCAATTGGCACCTCAGCTGTTCTCTTCTTTGCAAAACAGCGATCTTGGCATCTTTGTCTTTTCTCGCCTCTGCTCCATCATGTCTCTCTATGAATATCTCTTGGAATTGTCTACGGCACTCGGTCGAGAAGACGGACTTCAGCTACGAAACCTCCTCACCATCAATCCTCCCAAAAACGCTGGTCCAGCTCGTGCGGAGTATTCAGACCCAAGTGAAGTCGATCTTTACCAGATTCACGAAAAATTCCATGCCGTTGTTCGGAGTTATCTCACCGCTATGCGGTCGATCTACATCAAAAGCGACATCAACAAGTCTTTTTTTGCTCTTAACGACTTGGTGGTGGCTCTCAACAGAGCAGCCGAAACCCAGTCCAACTGGATTTGTCCAGCACTTATCAATTGCAGCGATGAACTCATCTCCCTACATCAAGTCCGTTCCAAGCAGCTCGCAAGCACTCCGAAGACTGGGGAAGTGGGCCACAAAACTTCAGAAGAAGCCTTGGAGCTTGTGGCAAGCACAGTCAACAAATCTTTCAAGATCTGTTTGACGGACAAAACTTTGGATCTCTCCACCTCCAAGAAAGCATGCATCCACTTCTTTTTGGCCGCCTTGATCAAAATCTATTTCAAGTTGAACAAATTGGAGCTTGCCAAATCCATGGAAAAGGCTCTCGTTGGCACTGGCCTTGCGACACCCACAATCGTAAACAGCCCGGTGGCCTATCGCAAGCACACAGTCACATATTTGTACTATAGTGCGTTGCTCTCGCTAGATGACGCCGACTTTGCATTCGCAGAAACTAAGCTTCTTGTTGCAATGGAATTTCTTTCGAGCTACAAACGACAAGAAAAAGTTAGCGCTCAAACAGAAAAAATTCTTTTCTTGTTGGCTCCCCTTAAGATGTTTAGCGCACGCTCAACCCTCCCAGATAAGGTATACGACCTGTACCCTCAAATGAACCTTGTCTACAGAAACAACTTGTTCCCAGCTATAAAATCTGGCGATCTCCGCCAGTTCAACGACTGCGTCGTCCGCTTTCAAAACATATTTTTGAAGCGCCACATCTACCTATTGGTAACTCATTTGAAGACCCTTTGCTACCTACGCCTTGTTCAGCGCACAGTCAACTGCCTCGCACCGATGAACCTGGCAACACCACATATCGTACCAATAAGCGCTTTACAACTCGCGTTTGACTTATCTCGTTACAGCAAGGATGGCGAAGATGGAAGTCTCATGGCACCGGCATCATTGGCCGCCCAAAATTACTCTTCTTCGGTGGAGGAGGTGGAGTGCATTGTTGCAGGATTGATTGCAAAACGCTTTGTGAAGGGCTACATTTCGCACGCCAATAGGTGCATAGTGTTCCTGAAATCCGATCCATTCCCATACATCAAATAAGTTGAGCGCGCCAATACAATTTACTCGGTGGTGCACGGGTGTGAGCTCTTAAGTGGAAAAAGAGAAAATTCTGATACAATCAACTTCCAACACTCACGTCCAACATGTCATTTATTAATATTTGTCGGGACAATACCGATCCATTTTACCGTTATAAGATGCCACCTATCCAGGCTAAGGTCGAGGGTAGGGGTAACGGTATCAAGACTGCCATCCCAAACTTGAGTGAGGTTGCCAGAGCCTTGGGCAGACCCCCAGCTTATGTGGTCAAGTACTTTGGTTACGAATTGGGCGCCCAAACTGCTTTTAAGGAAGAGGATGACCGTTACTTGGTCAACGGTTCGCACATGCAATCTGAGTTGCAGGACTCTTTGGATGGTTTCATCTCCAAGTTTGTTTTGTGTGCTGCCTGTAAGAACCCCGAAACACAGATCCAGATCAAGGGCAAGGGCAATTTGCAAAAGGACTGTAAGGCCTGTGGTCGCATCACCGATGTCGACACAAGACACAAGTTGTCATCCTACATCTTGAAAAACCCTCCCCCAACCTCCACCGGTAAGAAGGCTGCCACCGCCACCGCCAATGTTGTTGGTGGTGGTAAGTCTATTTCGGACATTGCTCAAGACAACGAGGCCAGTGAGAAGAAGGAAGGTGACGATGACGACGATGCTTTGACCAAGAAAATCAATGCTGAGGCTGCTGCCTTGTCCGCTCAAACCGTCGAGGTTGCAGATGATGACTGGGCTGTCGACATGTCTAAGGAGGCCATCGAGGCTCGTGCTAGAGAATTAGAGGGTCTTTCGCTCAATGATTCCCAGGCCAAGGTCAGTGAGCTTGGTGAGTGGGTCTTGGAGCAAAGCCCTGACTCTAAGGAGGACTTACCTACCGACATCGAGATCTACAAGAAGATCGCCGAGTTGAAGCTTTTGGACACTCCTGAGGTTGTTCTTGTTTTGGGACAGGTTTTGTTCGACGAGGGCATCATTGCTCAGATCGAGGAACACAAGGACTTGTTGGTTAAGTTGATCAACGAGAGAAGAGAGTACGAGAAGGCATTCTTGGGTGGTTTGGAGAGATTCTTGGGTCTTGAAAAGCCTGAAATGATTTCTTCCGTGCCTAAGATTTTGATGACTTTGTTCAACGAGGACTTGTTAAGTGAAGAGGTGATCACAGAGTGGGGTTCTAAGGTCTCGAAGAAGTATGTCCCCAAGGACATCTCTAAGAAGGTGCGCAAGGCTGCCAAGCCATTCATCAAATGGTTAGAAGAAGCTGAGGAGGAGGACTCCGACGAGGAGTAATATAAAGAGTGCATTAGGTCTATATAACATAATTCGAAGACTATCAACGATTTTTAATCTTCGTATTATCGTCTGCGGCCGGGACCCAGCGGTTTCATGCCAGGCTTGAGACCCGAGCCACCTGGCATATTCGGTGGCATTCCCATGTTTGGAGGCATGCCCATGTTGGGTGGCATTCCTGGAGGCATTTTACCCATATTGGGTGGCATTGGCATATTGGGCATGTTAGGCATATTAGGCATGGGCATTCCGGGCATGAATGGAAAGGGAAATGGAGCCTGGACCTTTCCTCCTGGCCCGCTCATCATCTTCGCCATGACCTTTTGCGGGTTAAACTCGCCTCGGAGCTTGTCCTGTTTGTGGCAGTATGCTGTCCATGTGAACTCGTCAAATCCATAGTTAAAGTAGTCACTGATGTCAACTCCCGGTGCACGCCAAGGCTTTTCTTTGAGCTCATCGAGATCTAGCTGTGTTAAGGGCTTGCCCTCGTACTCGGCAACCACGTTTATATCTACTTTGGCTCCTCCGTCATCTTTCGTGACCACGGTCTTCTTCTTCTGTGCGGCTCTGCTGGTTCCTTCTGCGCCGTCTTCATCGGCTTCTTCGTCGTTCACTTCTCCAATTGCGTCATTAAGAGGTCCAGATGTCGTGCTCACGGTAGTAGTGGCCTTTGGTGCACCTTCTCCAATGACAAATTCGATGTCGTCATCTGAAGACTCCTCTTCCTCGCTTTCTTCCTCGCCGATTTCTTGTTTAGTCTCAGTAGCACTTGAGGTGTTTTCCGCACTGTCGCCTGGCCCCGTAGAATTATTGGCCTCTTGTAATTTTGCTCTCTTTGCTGGCGGTTGTTCCTCGTCGGAATAAAGGTAGGCGTCTTCGTCCTCTGAGTTTGCCATCTTTCGCTTTCAAATCGTATTTCTCAATGGATTATATGTTGAGTTGTTCAACTTTGGTGAGATCTGGGCTGAGTACAGGGATTAGATGTCTTATGAAGATCCAGAGTCTCGGTAGATAATGCTTATGGTCTGTTAATACATTTTCCATACTAACTATGCTGTGTTACTGTGTGCGACTTTTCTGCAGGTCTACTTGTATGGCTGGGTTGCAAACTTGAGTGTCGACATTTATTATCTCAATACATTAGACGCCGTTTTCGAAAAAAATCTATGCTTCGATCCACAGTTGCCTTTTGTCGCCATTAATTTGCTGCATCATTTTGACCCAAGGCTGGCGGCGGAACTTGTTGCGGTACACAATCTCTTGTATGGCCTTGATCCAGAGCTCTTTCTCAGGTTTCGAAGGGGCACCGAAATCGATCATCTCTCCATTTGCAAAACGAATTTTGAAAGAATTCTCCATCAATAAAATGTCGCTGAAATTTCGGTAATTCGAGGAGGACCGATTCATGTTTTCCTTGTCGACGTAGATCACTTCAGCAACCTTTGCTAAATTAATCTTGGCCCTCGTCTTATGCGAGAACTCACTGTGAGCAATTAAGGAGGTTCCAAAGAGGCGGAAATATCTTCGTTTCCAAGTATCGCAGTCCCCTCCCTCTTGATGCATGTAGCCCTCTAAGTTCTGGGTGCTCTCTATCTTGAGATCATCTAAACTCTCATATGCTGCTTTGATGCTCTTTGGCAAGATCTCGTATCCCTCACTTCTTGGGATGTAAAGCATCTTCACTTCGAGCTGGGCAATTTGGTACGGTTTTTTCAAGACTTTCTCGCCGTTGTGAATGTATGTCGCCCATTCGTTGAAGCATGTAAGGTTGAAGTTGCATGCTTGCCCAGTGATTTGATTTTCATACTGCTCCAAATCGACATAACATCTCGCAAAGGACCCGTCAGTGGCAAAGATGCCCTCCAATGGATCCTTGACATCTTGAGGCACGAACTTGGTGGTGGTGATAATATCCTTTGAACCAAATAGCCTTCCAAGCTTGTTTTTGCTCTTGACAACCTTACGTTCACGAACCTCCTTATAGCCCTGCTGTGCCTTGTTATAGGTTGCCTTGACCGTCAAGATGAACTGTAATGAATCTGCCACTGATAATTCAAACTCCTTTCCGATGGAAACCTTCTTTGTCTCGAGATTGTAGTTTGGCGTTTTAATACAATGCACACCATTATCTAAGGTCAAATTGAGTGAAACATTGCGGTCCTTAATTGCACCAAGGTTGACGTGCTTCAATCCAATGACCCGGAAAAATAATTTTCCCCTTTCGTATAGCTTCTGCTCGGAAACTCTCCGGCTACCAGGTGCCGAAGCTTGCCTTGCGATTGCAGCATCAGAAAGAACAGTGGCTGAGGCTTCGCTACCTACCCTTGTGTTGTCCAGGAACTCGGTCATAATGTTTGACGGAACTGAAACTGTGCTAAGCCCATGTTCATTCTTGTGTCTCACCTTTTTCAAGTGCGTCTCCATTGCGTCTGAGTTACCGCTGAATTTCCGGTCGAGGATTATGCCAGTCACAGAACCGTCCTTCTTCACTAGTTTTACTGGTGAATTGAGTTTTATTGGCGAGGCCCTTTTAGTTTCCTTGTCTTCCACACGTTCTTGAGTTTCGATTTTGTGGTTCTTGTTGACAACAGAAAATTTGGGGAGCAAATCCTTGGCATGTCCCTTGAACTTGACTGGCTCTATGGCTTCAAGTGGGGCAGTAACATTTTGTCTCACCGAAGGAACTCTGAAGGGATTGTGGGGTGATTGCTTTCTAGTTGCACCTGGCGCAGAGCTCACGGTCACTTGAGGCACATTCACCCTTTCCATTTTTGGCGACTCTGTAGCAATACTGATAAGTTCTGGGTCAGGTTCGGGGAAGGTGAAATTTTCGACTTTAGGAATGGGAGCTTCATCAGTGACAAAATCAATTCCTTCCCATGAATGATCGCCACCTTCGGTCATAGGGGAGTCAAAAACGTTATCTCCGCTGAAAAGTTGCTCTTTGGACTCGATCGCGACGGGCTTGTTGGAAAGCTCTTCGTATAAATGAGCAAACTTCAATGCATCTTCCTTCGTAGCACGCACAGGTTCACCTTGAAAATTTTGGCCACCATCAGGTACAGGCAGAGCGATCTTTTGCAAAAGAGATTCTCTTTTGTCGACAGAAGTAGATGCCAAGGAGTCACAATGAATTGAGGCTCGTTGTTGAAGCGAGTCGAAATAACTATCTGGCTCTTGTTGAACTGCTGAAAACAACGGTGCTCCCACTCTCTTGAGACCAGAGTACTCCTCCTGGCTCATAGCTTGCTTCATTTGCATTATTCTCTTCACATCATCTTTATCCATGCTGGGCAAGGTCTTCATTCCATGTGCTTTAATTGTTGGCTCAACTAAAGTCCCGTCATGGAAGATATCATTGTTGTACTGATTGCGCGGAGAGAGAATCGAATTTGATCTTTTAATCTCAAAAGACGGGACGTGGAATCTGGATTTCTTCTTGGAAACGGGTACTTCACTGTGAGGTGCGTTCGTGGGACGCAAAGTATCATGCATGGATTTTCTACGGCGCTCCTGAACCGCTTTCATGCTTGCAATGTTTGATTCTTCCAACTCTGCGAGAATGTTCAGCGAGTCGAGACTGCGTCTTCTTCTGGGGTTCCTTGTTGGAGCCACTTGCGAGTCGTCATGTGTGTGGTCCCTGATCAAGCTGCGGAAGTGGCCCTCAATTCCGGAGTCCTGTGAGAGCTCAGGTAAAAATCCGGACACATTCAAATTTTCGAATGTCAGGCTCACCACTTTGGATGAAACAAGGTTCACATCTGTAAATTTTTTGGGTTGCAAGGTCAGTGGAATTCTGTACTTGCCACGTTGCGATAGATCTGCCGTATTGTAGCTCAGGATAGATGGTACTTTGTAGTATGCTGGGGTAGTAGTTTTGTTCACGCGACGGCCCATCAGTTGAGAGTGCCAAATTGATAAAAAGTCCAACGATTTTTTGTCCGTGTCATGTTCTGCCGAAAGCGACTCTTCAAATGAAGAGCCGGGGTCCTTGAATTTGTCAGTTAAGTCCGCAAACACATTTGGACTGGAGTCCACAGAAGGAAGGCGAATATTGGAGGGTGGATTGATATTAGACGAATTGGCCAAGACGCTGCTGTCATAATCCTGTGAACTATTCATATCAGCTTGCGCTGCCTGGCTCGCCTTAACAGATTCGCTTAATGTCTCTGAATTTTGACTTCTTGGCGGTGCTAAACTGCGGGTATTGTGTTCGATGGATTTCATTGGGATTTCAGCCTCTCCATTGTCCTCTGACACCTGCTCAGTCAGTATGCTTTGCTGATGGTGCTGTGTGTCCAAAACTTTGTTCACCTCAATAAAGGAATCATTTGCTGACACCCCTGGGTCAATATTCCTGGACTCCGTGGAAAGGTTTTCACAATTGAGTGTTAACTCCTGTCCTGAAAGTGAATTTCGAGACGAGTGTACCAACTTCACGGGGCCGGGAGAGATGGCAACTTCCTCAACGTGGAATGTGTGAATATCAGCTGAATGATCTTGACTGTGTAGAGACTCGCTTTTCTCTAAAATTGCACCCGTTGTGGACATCAATGTGTCGGCATTTGGGTGGAGTGCTGCTGCTCCATCCTGCGGGTGTCCTGAAATGTGTCTGTCTCCCTCTTCAGATGATTGGAGGTGCGCATTTTCGTTGAAACGGGCATCATAAGGCGTGGACTCCGATTTAACGCCATTCACTGATATGTTCTCTTCTTTGAGAGCAAAAGATTCCTCTTCTTCTTTGATTGAGCACTCGCTTGCAGACACTTGAGGGGAAGCTGGCAATGGAGCATTGAAACTTGCGGCCTCTGCTTTAACGAAGCTATCTTCCGGTTCATCCTTAATATACACATCTCCAGGTAAATTCAGTTTCGGCTTTTCTTCTTCTTCTTTGGGGAGTGGTCCCGTGTCAATGTTAATGCTCTTTGGTATGTCGTGGATGTCCGCTGTCTGCTTCTCGAAGGAGTCTGATAGTTGGCGGTAGGTCAGAATTACCAAATTGCTGGAATTGGTCTCTGCCGCCTTATCTAATAGGTTTGTGTAAGTCGGTAGCTCGTGTTGGTTTGGGGACTCCATCATGCTTAAGATTGACTTCTCGGTTAAATTGTACGGTGCGTTGATTTGCGTGTCGTGCTTGAGCTGTAGATCCTCAAAGCCAAAGCTATGAGAATCAAGCTCAGAAGGCTGTGAAGTATCGCTTTCTGCTGTGTAAGGAATCAATTGAGTTGCAACCGTGTCGGAAAATCCTTTGATACCATCATTGAATTGGATTCCTTTGGAGACTTTTTCGACTTTGTCTGCGGGTAGAAGCCTATTGGAGTCAACCAATGATTGAAGCGATGACTGTGAAGAATGTGCTGAATTGAGGTAAAAATCTTGAGTTTTAGTGAGGGCGTGTAAGGGGCTCTCCATATCTTTAGATTGGTGGGATTCGATGTCGTAGGACAATTGATAGAGATTGACGTTTGTCTCCTCATTTGTGGCTCGGCTCAAATCCTCTAAATGCTGATCTAGGTCATCGAAATTATTTTGGGCGCCAGATTCTAAGAATGCGTTGACACCTTCACTTAGAGAAGTGTGAGAAAACAGCTTCGACAGCTTGTACTCTGAAAGTCGAGACAAATCTAAGTCATCTCTTAAGCTGTCTTCTGGCAGGTTGATCGACGTAGTCAAAAGTCCCGTTATTGTGTGTGAGGTGTGTGGCGGAGGCATTGGAGGCGAGGGTGCAGCTTCCAGGGGCGAAAGCGAAGTATCAATCTCTGACCACATGTGGCTTATGGGTGTCCCAGCTTCGGTTGGGGGTGTGGATTCCGGATCCCTCGGAGTGTAGGAATGGAAAGTGTCTAAGGAAGGCTGGAATGCCACCGATTTCTTAGGAGACGACTCGGAGGCATTGGACTTCATGATGCTTTTGCTTGGCGATGGTTGTTCTTCTCTTTCTGTGGTAGCTTGTTCTAGGGTGTCAGTTGGATGGGAAGAGTCTGTGGTTTCATTCAAGCAGCCTGCACCTGTGGCTGTAGTCTCCGGGGCAGCACTGGCCACATCAGCAACACCTTCCTCGCTCACGTAGGTGTCGGAGGAAGAGTTGAAATCGCGTTTCAGGGATTCACATTTGTCGTCCTGCAACTCATGGAGGGTGTCTGTTGGCTTTTGCTCCGGCGACAGGTCCATTGCAGTATCTGAGGGCTGCTTAGGGTGCTGGCAGTTTAAAGGCTTTGTGGGTGATGCTAGTAGAAAAGACTCGTCGTTGTTTATCGAGAGGCTCGAAATGTTTGCGTTATTAATCTCCTGGATAAGCAAATCCACGGATTCTGTGGTTAGTATCAAGCGGGGGATCACAGTTGCTTCAGGCAGCCTTGACATGACTGTTGATTCTGTCACCAGAAGTGAGATCAGAGTTGACAGATCCGCCTGAGTACAACGCGTGGCTCATGCCAAACAACAACACCGCTCACTGCGCTATGAACATACCGTTTTCGTGTCTAAAAATGTCTTGCGACTTAACAGCAGCCGTATGCTCCATGCTTGAGATGGAGTTTGTGGAGTACGAACAGAAAAACAAACAAGTTTACCATGGCATTTGTGAGACGACCAATGAGGAAAAAAGGTAAACAGGGGCGCGCGGTGACGACGGTGAGCGGGCCAAAGAAGGTACGAAGACGTCAGAGTCTGCGGCGGATCGCCAGATTACGAAGATTGTCAAATTTGCCTGCGAGCACTGCAAATATTAAAGTAGTGCCACAAAAGAGGCTGCTTTTGGTTTTTGGTCTAGAGATGGTGTTTCTTGCGTATGCAAGCTTAATGACTGGGGCGGGACGTGTGAAATGTACGGGTGTCTTGTGCCTCAGAAACTGGGGAGCGCCAATGGTCCAGTCAGGGCAGGTATCAAGAGCGAAGTGACTGGCATCAGAAGGAACACAAGTCTGGAAGGAAGCTGCGTGGGACCCAAATAGCAGTTTTTACTGAAATAAAAAATCGGATGATTCAGATGTTGTAGAGGTTTTTTGACGTTCGCGGGCTGCCTTGCTGTCGATCAGCGTGCGGCTGCAAAACGCTCAGGTAGGCTGGTCATTTGACTCCACCGCAAAGGGAAGCAGGTGATCAATCCGATCTTAGTCAAAGCAGAAAAATAAATCCCCACCGGAATACTGCAGTAATTGTAAATTTTCTGCGCTTTGGGTCTCAAGCGATATTGAGCACACTACGTGCTCTTTCACATTGCAACAAAGCTTCTCCTCTCCGCCTCAGCCACTATTGCTACTTTCCATGGAACCACAGAGTTTCTCGAATTCTAGCTTCAAGGGTTGTCCAGTATCGCAGCTTCCACTAGCCCCGCCATATTTCGGGATGCGCTGTAGATCTCCCGCCCAAATTCCCCCTATGCATCAGGTGCAGATCCTGGAACAGGATAAACTTGCGTGCGGTTTCAAGTGGAAGCTGCAAATGATAACCGCTGCCACCGAGTGAGTCGGACTCGGAAATTGCAATCCAAAGATCGCCAGAGTGTCAGAATTAGCCGCCAGAAACCGCAGCAATGAAGACTTGCGGCTTTGGGCGGCACGGAAGACAATGCTCGCGCCCAGCATTGTGAAACAAGGTTTGCAACAATACCAAGCGAGCCAAACTCACAGGAACCGCGCTACTGAGATGTAGATCCACGTACCTAGCACGCCTTAGAAAACGCTATGCTGGCAAATTCGGAGACACTTCGAAATAATTGTGACATGACTGGCCGGCCTTTAGCGGTCTGCTTCTTTGGTCTCCCCCGCTCGCTGACTCTCTTCTGCCAGAATATTTGTAGAATGGCCGTGCGTGGCACCCGCGCAGACCAGACTCAAGCCTGCAGCATGCTGCTGGGAGTTCCATGGCTGGTGCCAAGAAGATACATATCTAGAGCGGCACCGCCAGATTTGAGAGTGGATTCAGTTCTGATTGTATTGTTCACCTCCTTCTTACGAAGATCCCGATGAAGCTTTCTCTTATTGCTGCTACCTGTGCGGCGCTTGTGCTGGCTGCAAACTCTAACGACTCATGCAATTTCGCCGATGCAACGACTCTTACCGAGGCGTCCGAAATTTCTGCTCTCAACTCCTGCGAAACCTTGAAGGGTGACATTGGTATTTCTGGTAATGATGTTTCGGTGTTGAAGTTGGACAAGATCAAGAGCATTGAGGGAAAGCTCACGGTGTCCAACTCCTCTGCCGTCACCAGCATTGACTTGAGCTCATTGAAACAAGCCGATTCGTTGAAATTCGAGGCTTTGACCCAATTGCACAACATCGACTTGTCTTCTTTGGATTCGGGAGAAACGTTTGAATTCATCTCACTTCCTTCGCTTGTGTCGCTTTCTTTGGGCGACGCTGCCTCTGTGACATCGTTAACCCTTTCGGACACTGCCCTCTGGTCGATTGACCAGCTCGTTCGTGGCGATAGCATTGGTCTGTTGAATGTCAACAACAACCGCAACATTTCAGCGATCAACTTGCCCAAGTTGCAGACCGCTGAGAGCATGACCTTGGCTTTCAACGGAGACGAGACTGTGGTTGCGTTGGACAGCTTGCGCTGGGCTGTGGACTTGAAGCTCCAACAAGTGTCGTCAGTCAAGGCACCAAAGTTGCTGGCCGTCAATGACACCTTTATTTTGGGCAACAGCACTTTTTGCACGGTGAGCTTCGGCTCCTTACTGCTGGTGGGTGATTCGTTGCAAGTGTTTGGCAACAAGAACTTGCAGGCAGTGGATTTCTCCAGTCTTCAAGAGGTTGACGGAGAGTTCCGCATCTTCAATAACCCTTCTTTGCTGGACATTAACCTTGACAAGTTGCAATCCGTCACTGGTGCATTCGCTGTTGCTGGCTCATTTTCGGACTATTTCTTGCCTTCCATGAAGTTGGTTGGCGGTGACTTTAATGTGTCGTCTACCTCCAGCAACTTCTCATGTGCTGCATTTGACAAGTTGAACACTGGCAAGAAGATCAAGGGCCACAACTACGACTGTTCTTCGCCATCTGAGACGCATGTCTCCCATGTTGCTTCATCCTCTTCCGAATCTACCTTTACTTCGCTGTCTTCAAGTTCTCCTTCGAAGAAGTCCAGTGCTGAAGTCGTGAGTCCTGCTATGGTCCTTGCCTGCGCAGTGGCTGCAATTGCCGCAGTGGTTGTCTAAGTTTGCAGCCATCCAGGGCCTCCATTAGTATCTGCTCGAGCAAGTTCTGTGAGCTGTGATTTTTTTTTTCAATAGCTTCCTTTAAAGGAGCCTAAGCTCTAGCATCTAATGAATGTTTAACTCATTTCGGTCGAGTAGTTCTTCAGTAAAATCTATGGAGGGTAACCTCTAAGAGGGACTTCGGGTTCCACAACTCCAGCTAAGCCCGATAACCACGATACAATCACTTAACTCCGCTCAAAGCTCTTCCGAGCTGCCTCATCAATATCCTCCCCGATTCGTTAAAAAAATTGAATTGCCTGTGCTTACCAGAGCCAAACCGCCGGCCCGCCCAAATCATACGTGCAGTGCCGCGGGCAGCCACCGGGCGGTATCTACAGCAACGGGGTGGTTTCCCGTGAGTATCAGCTAAAAATGCTCGGGTGCTACTTTTGTCTTAACCGCAGGACCGCGTCGAATGACACACCATAAGTCCAGCTTTTGGCCTATGGTCCTCCGCCCCCTTAGCCTCGTATTCCTTTCTATTTTTAGCGGGACCCGTGCCTGGACTCCGCCGCGTGTTTACCTTTGCACCACCGCTTGCTGATTCCACATGCAGGCAGACGACGAGCCTCCTTCCCGATTCGTTAAATCACTCTTTCTACGCAGTGTGTTCTGCTCTCGCTGCACGTCTCTCTGATCCGGGCCCGACGTAGGCGGTTTTTTTTTTTTTTCAACCCAATATATATTCAGCTTCCTGCTCTGGCATACCAGTTTGGCACGCAAAAGCTTCTGCTGGTATCTCATTTTAGTCCCGTCCCCCACAGCTATACACACTGTCGGATCGACACCTCCCCTCCTCCACCACAACCATGGACGCTCTAGAGGATGCCAACCAAGCCCACTTGGTGCAGGCGATCCAAGCCTTGTCGGGCGAAGCAAAGGCAGCTCTCGAGGCTCAGATCGCCAATATCGACGATCCCGTGGCCCTCGTCAAGACCGTGCACGATGCCATCCAGTTCTCGGCGTCTGCGTCGAAATCCAAAGCGCATGCCCAACTCCCGCCATCGTCCACCGGAACGGTCGTCGATCACCAGGGCACCGACTCTGCCAAGTGGAGGCAGCTTGGCCTCGAAGCAATTGGCAGGAATGAGGTCGCAGTCTTGCTTTTGGCTGGTGGTCAAGGCACCCGACTTGGCTCGACAGATCCAAAGGGCTGCTTTGATGTAGGCTTGCCCTCTGGTAAGTCGCTTTTCCAAATCCAAGCAGAGAAGATCCGTCGAATCCAGAGCCTTGCGGCAGGTTCGGCTGTTGTTCAGTGGTACATTATGACTTCTGGCCCGACTCGCGAGGCCACTGAGTCCTTCTTCACCAAGCACGACTACTTTGGCTTGATGCCTGACCAAGTCACTTTCTTCAATCAGGGAACATTGCCTTGTTTCGACATAAACGGAGAAAAGATCTTGCTCAAGTCCCCAGAGGCCATCAACGAATCGCCAGACGGGAACGGTGGCTTATACAAGGCTATTCGCAAAGCGGGCATTTTGCAAGATATGAAGAAGAAGGGCATCAAGCACGTGCACATGTATTGCGTCGACAACTGTCTTGTCAAGGTCGCAGATCCCGTGTTTTTGGGTTTCGCCATCGACCGTGACTTTGACCTAGCCACCAAGGCTGTACGCAAGAGAGATGCATACGAGTCCGTCGGACTCATTGTGCTTGATAAAAACGCACAAACGCCGTGTGTCATTGAGTACAGTGAGATTTCGCATGAGTTGGCAACAAAAACAGACCCTGAAGATCCCTCTAAGTTGTACCTACGGGCGGCTAACATCGTCAACCATTACTACTCAGTGGCCTTGCTCGATTCCATGCTTGACAAGTGGACATCTTCGCAGGAGTTTCTTCCGTTTCACATTGCTAAGAAAAAAATCCCATACTACGATTTTTCGAAAGGCGAATACGTTAAACCAGAGGAGCCGAACGGTATCAAGTTGGAGCAGTTTATCTTCGATGTCTTCTCCTCGGTTGAATTGTCTCGTTTTGGATGTCTCGAAGTCGACCGGTCCGAGGAGTTCAGTCCATTGAAGAATGCGGTTTCTGCCAAAAACGACAACGCCAACACGTGCAGACAGCATTACTTGGAGTTGGGCACGAAGTGGGTCAGAGATAACGGGGGAGTGGTGCCTGAGGGCTGTTTGGTTGAAGTTTCGAGTCTAACCAGTTACGCTGGAGAGGAGTTGGAGGCTGTAAAGGGGAAGATTTTTAAGCACGGCGACCAGATTTGAAAATGAGCCGGTGAACACTTGCATAAATTACATTAACTTAAGACAAATAGACAGAGTCAAGAGTATAGTATCTTGGCTGCAATTTTGTCGCGATAAACTAACTCGGCCAAAGAAGCACGCAACATAAGTAAGTCCAGTTTCCAAACTTGCAACTCGCCTTTAGATTTCAAATATCAGTTTGCCTTCAGATCTCTTCCGTTAAATGCATTCGCCATTGGGCGTTCTTTGAATTTTTGGCTCTTGACTTACTGGTGGGGCGGGATCCCGAGCCCGACGTAATGCCCCACACTGCGTATGTGGGCCAGGGCTCAAGTGTGGGGTACCTCCACGAGATTGCAACACTATCCCTCGAGCTACACCAAAAACAAATTTGTTTAAGCAAGTAAAACCTGTCCGGTAGCCTCATCAGAAACCAGCTCTACTGACGTATTTTTCAAAATTATTTGGGTCTATGGCCACAGACTCAAGTTGCCGGCGCGGTCCAGTCTGCTGCGCGGAGTGAAAGAAGCCCGGAACCGTTTCCCATCAATTCAACATTTTCTTCGCCAACACTTTTCGTTCGTCTGCACCGCCACTTTTGGACTCGGCAACAACCAGACAGCTCCGAAGAAGACATTGTGCATTTATTGCTGAGCCTCATAGCTTGCTACACTCATATTCCAAACCTACAGCAGGTGCACATAGCAATCTAGTGAAGTGCAAAGTCTCATTTGACGAAACCTTTGAGCCGCTCATAGAAGGGACCTTTTCAAATTGGAGGGCCGATATCATCGAAAGAAACTCCAGCCATGCCTCGCCGCTCTTCCACTGCACCCTCTGTTCCTGTGGTGGCATCTATTGACATTGGCACTACGTCTGCCAGATGTATTCTCTTTGCCAAGGATGGTACTGAAGTCGCCAAGCATCAGATTGAATACTCCACGTCGGCATCGGAGGCTCCCGCAGAGTCCCAGAACACTGAGCAGTTCCGTAGAAGATCCTCTCTCGCCCGCCACAACGAGCCAATCTTCACTGCTGAGGGTATAGCCATCCTGATCTCCGATAATGTTGAGATCGAAAACAACTCCGCCTCGGTGGGTCCGACTTTGCGCTTTCCACAACCTGGCTGGGTCGAATGTATGCCTGTGCACATCTTGGCCAATGCTGTCCAGTGTTTGGTGGCATGCCTCATCACTTTGCGTAAGATAAACCAGAACCCACAGATCAAGGTGAAGTATAAAGTCAGGTGCATTGGTATCGCCAACATGAGAGAAACGACCATTGTTTGGCACAAAAAGACTGGCCGCCCTTTGAGCGCCGGTATTACTTGGACTGATACAAGAACCGCTGAGATTGTGCAACATTTGGAGAACATGACCGACCAAGAGACAAAGGACAAAATGCGTGAAAAGACAGGCTTGCCGCTCTCTACCTATTTCTCAGGTGCCAAGTTGCGTTGGCTCTTGGATAACGACGACACCATCCGTGAAGAATACGAGAAGGGCGAGAATTTGATGTTCGGCACAGTCGACACCTGGCTTATCTACCATTTGACCAAGGAGAAGGCCTTCGTCACCGACGTGACCAATGCCTCGCGTACTCTGTTCATGGATCTTGACACTCGCGATTATGACGACGAGCTTTTGGACTTTTGGGGCATCGACAGAGACAGGATCCTGTTGCCTAAGATCGTGTCGTCTTCAGAATTCTATGGCCTGTTTCAGGCTCCAAACCTCTCGAACTTAGGATTCCACAACAAGCTCACCGATGAGGCATATGATATTCTCAAGACTATTTACAACGTGCCTATCAACGGCTGCTTGGGAGATCAGTCAGCATCGTTGGTGGGTCAGTTGGCGGTCAAACCGGGCTCGGCGAAGTGTACTTACGGCACAGGCTGCTTTCTCTTATACAATACCGGCAAAAACAAATTGATATCAAAGAACGGAACATTGACCACTCTCGGTTTTTGGTTTCCTAATCTTGAGGGAGAAGACGGTATGCCACACTTCGCTCTCGAGGGTTCCATTGCAGTCGCGGGCTCCATCATCCAGTGGTTGCGTGACAACTTAAAGCTTATTGCAGACGCAAAGGACATCGGTCCCTTAGCATCTCAAGTGGACAACTCGGGGGGCGTTCTTTTCATCCCTGCCTTTTCGGGGCTCTACGCTCCTTACTGGGACAGGGGAGCCCGCGGCACAATCTTCGGAATGACTCAATATACCTCATCATCTCACATTGCGCGTGCCGCTCTAGAAGGTGTGTGTTTCCAGGTGCGTGCCATCTTGCGTGCCATGGCCGAAGATGCTGGTCTTTCCAAGGATTTCCTTGAGGAAGCCTTGACTAGTCAAAACGAGGATAAGCCCCTCTCAACTTTGGCGGTAGATGGCGGTATGTCGAAAGCAGATGAAATCTTGGAGATCCAAGCAGACATCTTGGGGCCATGCGTCACAGTCAAGCGTGCTGTTGTCACAGAGTGCACTGCATTAGGTGCTGCAATCGCGGCCGGCTTGGCATTCAAGGATAAGGAAGACCGTGTTTGGCACAACTTCGACGACGTGATCAGTGAGATCCAAGCAAATGACAACGACAGCAATGTCTTCAAGGCAAAATTACCTGATGCGGATAGAAGAAAGAACTGGAAGCGTTGGGAGCGGGGAGTAGAGAGGGCACGCAACTGGCTCGACGAGGAGTGAGCCTATAGATATACAAATTTACAACTCCCTTTTGAACATCAGGCAACTTCAAATTTATTTCCATTCAAACGGATTCTTCTGTATAAATATCATCGTCACTGGAGTAATTGTCAACGTCTATAACGTCGTCATCATCGCTGTGAGAGCAGTCAACAAACTCGGCGAGGTTCTCTAGGAAAAATGGAGAGTTTGCGGTATCTACTGCTGATTCGCTCTGCTCCTTCTTTGGCGATAAGGACGTGATAAAGTTTTTAGCAAGCAGAGAGCTCTTTTTTGTGAACTCTTCGATCTCCAAGTGTTGCTGATCTAGTTTTCCCCGTACTTCAGCTAGAAAGTTGCGATTGAAGATCGCTGAAGCTTTTTTCTTCAATTCATTACCTGGGAGGAAATTTGCCGGGGGTGCAAACACTGTTGATGTCGTGCTGCGTGATTCTGATGCGACTGAAACAGGAACTTCGACTTTGGACAGTGAATGATCGGTTTTCTTGACAAATAATGTGCTCATTTTCTTCTTGATGCTCTTCGCTTCATTGTTGGCTAACGTACAGACGGACTCGACGAAGGTTGGGTTTGATGGAGGCGGCCCCAATCCTGCCTCCTGCTGTAACTCGGCGCAAATCTCGAGTAATTCAAACTCTAGTAGTTCTTTCTGTCTTTGCAAGTCGCGAATCTTGATCTGCTTGCTTTTATATTTGGATAGAAGCTCTTGGCGGCGGGTCGCTCTGTTCTGACTGGACCCATCTTTTAGTTTGGGTCGATCCGGGGAAGGTGCCAATGGCATGTCCCGCAATGATCCATTATTTACAGACCTTTCCACGTAGCCGTTCCATGATGATGTACTGTCTTTGTTAGTAGTCAAATCCAAAGACTGAAGCCCTGGCAAAAGACTCTCCATCTGTTGAAACTGAGCCACTCGGGTTGCAACTGCCACTCCGCCCAGCGTAGGGTTTTTCGCTCGAGCAGGCGAAATATACAGCTTTTTACCAATTATATGACCATTATTGGTACCTTTAGGTGAAAGTACATTAGCTGGAATGGGTTCCATCGCTTGCTAGATAAGAAGGAGGAGTTGATGGCTCAGCTTCAGTAAGTAGTTCGCTCCAGCCAATTTACCCAATCGGGCACTAATGTCAACATCGCCGCCGGTCTATCTTGGCTCTGATCCAGGCACTTTAGTGGCTTAGATACATTTTAGTATTACTACGATTAAGAAAAAAAAAATTGAAAAAGAGCTTTGCTGTTTTACAAGCTTCTTAGCTGCTGTGTGAGTTGCACGGGTTGTTGCAGCGCAAGCAACTTGCCTCGTCTCTCGATTCAACAATGTGGAGTAGCACACATTATTGCCCAAATATTTGGATTTACCTACTGATATGTCTTATGATGACTCTATTATTCTAAAAACTAATGTACAAACCCAATTTAAACCCTTTGCAAGTACTCCTCGTTGGCGTAGTGGTACTCAGACACCTGCACCTTGAACTCATCCGTCTCCTTGTTGTAGCCAAGAATGGTGAAAGAGCTCAAGTCGTCGACAACTATGTCGGCACCAGCGGCTCTGACCTTCTCAGGGCCGTAGGTAGAGCAGATACCAACAACCATGGCACCGGCACCCTTGCCGGCAGTGATACCGGCTGGGGCGTCCTCGAAGACTGCAATTTTTTTGCTTTCGTGCTCGTAGCCCAAGGTGTTTCTGGCATTTTGGTAGCCCATAGGGTGAGGCTTACCCTTGGTGACCTTCTCGGCGGTGATGAAGGTGTCTGGTCTCTCGATTTTCATCAACTTCAACCACTTAGTGGCCAAAGGCAAAGTACCAGAGGTGACAATGGCCCATCTCTGCTGACCGTTTTCGGTCTCATTCTTGGAGAAGTCATCAAAGGATTTGACGAGCTCAACGGCGCCAGGAATTGGCTTAGCGTGGTGGCCGAAGGTGTCTGGGATAGATGCCTCCCAAGCAGTGACTTGCTCAACTTGGGCATCCTCAGGAGACCACTTGGCGATAACGTCAAATGTTCTGCATCCGTGAGAGGTCTTGATGATCTCCTCTGGGTTGACGTGTGGTCTGGTCTTACCGAAGTCTCTCCAAAACTCAGAGATGGCACCGGTGGAGTTCACCAAGGTACCGTCACAGTCGAAGAGGGCAGCGTGGATGTTGAAGACAGCTGGTTGTTTCTCGATCGTCATGTTGTGATGTGTGTTAAATGAAAGTATACTGATTTTAAAATTCGAGGAAGAAGCAGGGGACAATCGAGGGGCATTTATAGCATGATGGTTCTTAGTTGCAGCCATGGGATCCTGCATGGCTTGTAGCAGGTTATCAGTTTTTCCGCGCGTTACTTTTTCGGAGCTGCAGATACCGCTGCCCGCAGTGGCCCCCGTTTCTTTTTCGTTGACAATAGAGTGTGCGGTATGCTCTTAAGGTGGCTTTTCTTTTGGGCCGGCGTCTGCCGTACGCGTGGGTCACCTGACTGCGGGCCTCTGAGCAAAGCTCATGTAACGAAGCCAATTGGGGCTCTTGTGACTTCGTAATTCGCCTCCGTCTGCCAAGGTTGCTCGGCCCGCTTCACACCGGCATCCCCTGGTTGCGGAGGATACGAATCGGTGTAATTGGATTTGGCAAGCACTGGCTGTACGTCATTATGACGTTGAGGAGGCCATTGGTAAGAGAGCGCGGGATTTTTCTGGCTCTATCTGCAGTCTGGGGCCGGTGGTTTGTCGAGGCTAGCTCTGGGTCAGCGATCCCTAGAGGCGATGAGTCTTGTGTACAGGCGGTTGCCTTGCTAGAATGTTTGGTTGAGTCTCTTTTCCTGCAAGTAGTGTTGCTTATCTCGTCGGTCCTGTTTGCTTTTTACGATGTGGCTGCTGGGCAGGCCTGATGTCATTGAGCCTGGTACTGCAGAATACGCGGAAGCTCTGGGCGGCACGTACGGTCCAGAGTCTCTGCCAAAGCTGCGGTTTCACGGTCAATGCTGGCTAAAGCGCCGCCAGGAATTGAACGATTCTTTTGGAACTGTGGCTTGTGTCTTTGTTCAGTCAAAAACCGACGATCTGCCACTTTTCACACTCTGAAACGTAGCTCAGTGTCAAGCATCGGCTGTTGGCGGCGCTGATCTGATGTGAGTACTGCATGCAGTACGGTGAAGGAAGGAGCATTGTCATAGTATAAGCGTACCCAAAACAGGCAACAGGACCAAACAAAAGGAACGAACGAGCCTAGGAAAAGGAAACGAGGATGCAAACACGGAAAACCCCGTTGGACGAAAGAAAAAGCCGGAGTGCGTAATGGCACTTGGCCCGCTGCTAGTGACTGTCCAGACCTGCTGCGAGTAGCGGGAACCAGGCCCAGCTCGAGATTTGCACCCAGACCGAATATTCACCATTCACAGCAGCATTCCGCGCCTTAACCGTCGGTGGTGCTGACTGTGTGAGTTCTCCACATCCGAGCATCATTCCACAGGATCGTATCAGGAGCCTTGTGTTCACGTGCGTATACCCTTTCGGTGACCAGGGCCAGACCTGTGAGAGCCCAGACCACCAGCGCGGCATGTGGTGGGACTGACCCCACAGGATATCTCAGCAGCCAGTGCTGTTCTCACCGGTGAAGCCGATGGCATTGCGCAAGTAGGAGCCATGTCTTGTGAAAACGAACATTTTAGTGCCGAAGCACTGCACGCTGGCCATAGTCACAGTCACGGCGGTGGAGACGACCACGACCATTCGCATGTGCCACCCACACAGACCTTCAGCTCACAGCTGCTTAACCTGAAGATCAACCTTCCTCAAGTTGTGGCGTTCAATCTCCAGAACAAGCCTGAGGACCTTCAAAAAGTCTTCAAGTCTTCTCTGGATCGCTATCTGCTCAAGCCCATTGTCAAATCGGATGCAGACGAGCAGCTCATTCTCCACATTCCGTTTCTCAACGGCAGTGTGAAGCTCCACAGCATCATTTTTCGGACCAACGGGGACAAGTTTTGTCCCAAGAACATCAAACTTTTCAAGAATAACCGAAACATCGACTTTGACAATGTCAATGACGTCAAAGCCACGTATAGTGTGGTGCATCCTCAGGTGGGCGTGGCTTACAATGACGACGGCGACGATGGTGATCTGATTCCAGACACACTCGAATCGACGGTCGATTTCGTGGAACATCATGTGCCGCGTCACATCTTTACTGGTGTTCAGACACTTACACTCTTCATTGAGAGCATCTACGGAGATGAGGAGGAATGCCACATACACTCAATTGAGTTGCGTGGAGAATTTACGGAATTGTCCAGAGACCCCGTGGTGACTCTATATGAGCTGGCGGCGAACCCTGCAGACCACAAGGCAGTAGAAGAGGTGAAGTTTCAGGCTGGCTTGTAGCGTTGACGTGAGAGAGCGGGGCCGCCTGCAAAATTAAAAGTAGACTTGACCTCAGGGATAAATTGAACACAGTGGGTGCTAACTGTCATGATGTAGAGAAACCCAAGCACCAGTCTAGTGTGCAAAAATGGGCACTGTGGCATCTCGAAGGCTGCAGGCATGTTGGGGTGTTTGTGGCGCACTGTGCTTTTCGCAACCACCGACTCTTTAAGCGCATGCTGCACCGAGATCACGGAGTTTTGAGTGGCCCAATTGTGCCACTGCAGCGTCTATTCGGCCGAGTTCAATTTCAGAATATACTCAAAGACGGCACCGATGATTCAACAGAATATAGCAATTCATAACGGGGCATGCAGAATGTTTCGTGTGTGTCACATTCGGCAAGTAGAGCACACTGGCCACGCGGGCAGTGCATTGGTTGTAAAACTGGGATTGAATGAAACATGTTTGCCTCCAATTTAGACATTCAGTCCCAAAAGATTACCGCCGGTGAATCGAGAATCATTCATAAAATCAGGGTCAGCCCGAGCCAGACCTAATGCCCTATTTTTGCGCTGACACAGGCAACACCAGTGGTTTCGCACTGTGGCCTTAACAGAAAATTTGCGGCGCCTCGGAGCCTCGGACTTCAATCCTCCACAATGCCCGCCCATATAAAATGCCGGCCGTCCGCGCACAGGTTGACGAATAGTCACTTCAGTAGCGAAAATCACATAATGCCTAAGCTTGTTTTGGTTAGACACGGTCAATCCGAATGGAACGAGAAGAACTTGTTCACCGGTTGGGTGGACGTCCGTTTGTCCGAGGTTGGACAAAAGGAGGCCAAGAAGGCTGGTGAGTTGATCAAGGAAGCCGGCATTCAGGTCGACATCTTGCACACCTCCAAGTTGTCCAGAGCCATCCAAACCGCCAACTTGGCCTTGGACGCTGCTGACCAATTGTACGTTCCAGTCAAGAGATCGTGGAGATTGAACGAGAGACACTACGGTGCTTTGCAAGGTAAGGACAAGGCCCAGACCTTGGAGCAGTACGGTAAGGAGAAGTTCCAGATCTGGAGAAGATCCTTCGACGTTCCTCCCCCAGTGATCGAGAACGACTCTGAGTATTCCCAGGTTGGCGACGTCCGTTACAAGGACATTGACCCTGCTGTGGTCCCAAAGACCGAGTCCTTGAAGTTGGTCATTGACAGAATGTTGCCTTACTACCAGGACGAGATTGCTGGCGACTTGTTGCTGGGCAAGACTGTTCTCATTGCTGCTCACGGTAACTCTTTGAGAGGTTTGGTCAAGCACTTGGACAACATCTCCGACGAGGAGATTGCTGGCTTGAACATCCCTACTGGTATTCCTTTGGTCTACGAGTTGGACGATGAGTTGAAGCCAACCAAGCCTGCTTACTACTTGGACCCTGAGGCTGCTGCTGCCGGTGCTGCTGCTGTTGCCGCCCAAGGTACCAAGTAAATTACTCTCTACCGATATTGAGTAAATGAAATATATTGGACGCTACTTTCAATGGTGTAGGCAGCTTGCATTGGGGAACATCCATACCTCCAACCCGCTTCATAACAATTCTTGTCAAAGTATGGGTGAACCCAGATGCCAATTCTCGTTATTTCGTCCTCCGCCTCGAAAACCCGCAGACTTTGTAAGTTGGAGTCGCTTGGGCTCTGCAACGACGATTCTATGCCTGCACACAGTGCAACTCACTAAGTTTTCTCTCCAGAAGTAATTCACCCTACATCAACAGACACACAACGCCCCTTATGTTTGGGAATACCAATTCCGGCCTGGGCTCGCAGCCAAGCTTTTCTTTTGGTGGCCAATCGTCGGGTCAAGACAATGCCAAACCAGCGTTTGCATCGACCCAGCCAGCATCATCCTCCGCCTCATTTACTGGTTTTGGATCTACTCTGAATGCTACACCTGGTTTCGGATCAATTGGTTCGACAGCTTCTGCTCCCGTTGCTTCTGGCTCCTCTTCAACTACAGATGCTAGTGCTTCAAAACCGTTGTTTGGGGGTGCCTCAACTGTGGGTAACGCAGGTACATCAAATGTGTTTGGTAACACGACGTCTAAAACACCATCTTTCGGTGCTTCCGGGGGAAACTCGCTGTCTGTACCAGCGGCTGCTCCCTCGTTCAACGCTCCTTCAGGTCTGCTTTTTGGTAATGTAGCGAGCAATCCCTTTGGCAGCGGCAACCAACAAAAATCGGCTTTTGGAGCAACTCCGCCAACGAGCACTTCGTCGCCTTTCGGTGGAAACCCTGCAGAATCCAAAACCGGTGGTTCTCCGCTTTTTGCATCTGGGGGTGGTCAGGCATCGTCATCTGGTCTTTTTGGCTCTAAGCCCGTCGAAAAGAAACCGGAAGCGGCTTCCCCAGCAACCGCAGCTTCGCCTGCTTTTGCAAGCACGTCCGGGTCCGGAAATGCTGCTTCGGGATTATTTGGCGGCAACTCAGATGCTAACAAACCTTCCTTGTTTGGCTCTAAGCCGAAGGAGGCTGTTTCTTTCGGTGCTAAGTCGACCGACCTGGAGGATTCAACTCCATCTCTCTCATTTGGCACTCAAAACAAGGAATCGAAACCGGCTTTTTCATTCGGCGCAAAAGCAGACGAAAACAAAGAGAAACCTCTGTTTTCCTTCAGTACAACCCCCCTGGACACCAAGGCACCTGGTCTGATTTCATTTGGCGCTAAGCTGGATACACTGAATGATAAGCCACTGCTTACTAGTGCTGCCGCGACAGAGGCGAAGAACAATGAAAAGCCTCTGTCGTCACTCTTTGCAGCAAAGACTGACGACAAGAAAGACGCCCCCAAGCCAGCATTTTCTTTTGGGGCAAAGCCTGATGAGAAGAAGGAAACGGTGACGCCATCGTTCACGGGCAGCGCAGAAGCAAAAAAAGATAGTTCTGCTCCCGGGTTCAACTTTGGTGGTCAGAAAAACGATTCTGGCGCCCCAACTCTATCATTTGGACTGAAACAATCTGAAACCAATGACGGAAAAGCTCCCCTGTTCGCCTTTGGTGGATCTGCTGATAAAAAGACTGACGCTCCAGCTCCTGCAATTACTTTCGGAAGTTCTCTATCGGGCAAAAAAGAAGAAAAGCTGACTGGGTTCTCCTTCGGTGCTAAAACCGATGAAAAGCCGGAGACAAAGGGAGCACTAGCCACCGTCGCAAAAGCAGATGACAAGGCTGATGATGGGAACGTTCCGAACTTAAAGCCCACCAAAGTGGAGCCGATCGCTGTTTCACTAGACAACAAGACTTTGGATGATTTGATCATGAAGTGGTCCAAGCAGCTAACTGGGGCAACTGAAATATTCGACAAATTCACTGGAAAAGTCAGACAATGGGATGAGAAGCTCGCTGATAGTGGCGAAGAGATCTCACGCTTGAATAACGATTCGATGGAAGTAGAAGCGTTGCACAAGCGTATTGATCAGCAATTGGTCTTTGTTGAAGGACAACAAGATGAGCTTGATAAGATTCTTGACAACTACGAGCAACAAGCGGAAGTATTGCTTAACAACATTGAGATAAACGCCACCGAGAACTCAATTATTCCAAGCGGATTCGGCGGCCAGGGATCAGCCTTTGATCTCGATGTCACAGATAAATTGAGAGAAAAAGCCTATCAAAATGCCAAATTGTTGGATGAGAGACTAGACTTACTTGGCGGCAATTTGTCGTCGTTGGTGGGTGAGATTAATTCTGTGAGTGAAGTCTTCAACAAATCCTTGCTAGAGAACATATCTCTGAAGGACGCCAAGACGGGCGAGAATCCTGTCGAAGAGATCGTCAAACTCTTGAACTTACACTTGGACAACTTGAGATACATTGAAAGTACTAAGGACGTCTTGGAAAAGAAATTGGCAGACGCAAAAGTGGCTAAAAGCTATCGATAAAGCCAGTGTCTTATGAGATCTGGCGGGTTTATATTGTATTAAATACTGGGCATTGAGCAGATTTTTCTGATTTTATGTGGCTCCTTTGAGGTTCGAGCTCCCCGGTAGGTTGCAGGACTACGGGGATCCCCAACAGAAAATCGCACATGATAGCGAGGAACGGGCCAACCCCACCTCTTCAGCGAAGATATAAGCAGGACCATACTCCTTCAATTACCAGTATCGAGACTTTCGAAGACTTCATATTGTTGCAACGTTGGTCTTGAAGGCAATTCCTCAAACGTTTAAATTTCACTACCGCCTTTTGCGGCCTACACTCTACCCCACACAAAATGGCTCCTCCAATATTTATGATCCTCAAGTTGCTTAGAGATCCCGAAATCTCGAACCGGGTGATTTTGCAATTTGCATTTCGCCAAGTGAAGGCTATTGGCTATGCCAAGGTTCTTGCTGCCTTGCTTGGAGCTTTGATGGTTGCGGTCTCCTCCTTCATTAAGGTTCCGCAAATCAAGAAGATCTTGAAGCCTAAGAAGTTGGAGCAAAAGGCTCATTTGGCCGAGGGTCTTTCGAAAGACTCCGTGCGTTTGGAGACGTTGGCTCAATTCATTCATGTCACCTACAACCAGCAGCAAAGAAACTCATTCGTGAACTACGGTGAGTCCTTGTTGTTGGGTATCCAGAACTTGGCTCTCCTCTTGATTCTCGAATACTACCGTGTGAGGAAGGAGATCAGCAGCGCCTCGACTCTTAATGATAAGAGGCAAATCCAGGAGTCTCTTAAAGAGCTTGTGAAGCCTGCTGCCACTATTTTGGGTGCAGTGATTTTCATCACCAAAATCGCCCCACCTAGTTTGATTCTGGCTTTGCAAGTGGTGAACATACCCATCGCGATTGCCGCCAAGATCCCTCAGATCCGTCGTAATGCTGCATTGCGCTCCACTGCTCACTTATCTGAAGTCACCATTGGTGCCAATGTCATCGGCTCTTTGATTCGTGTCTTCACCACCATTCTGAACTTTAAGAAGGGTAGAAGCAGAGATGCTGTTTTGCTTGCAGGCTACCTGACTTCTTTTGCTTTGAACGCAGTTCTTGCTGGTCAGATATACCGCTACCGCGCAGAGAAGAAGGAGTAGACCCAAATATGTTTTATATAAAACTTCACCGAAGGCTTTGAGAAAAATTGTAGCCCCATAATTTTCAATATTTTGATTCTTTCAAGGAGAGCCCATTTCTACATTCTTTTTTTAGCTGATCTAATTAGCACTCTGTGAATGAAAGCACGCTATGCGAAGACTTAGTACCCCAGTCTGCGAAGTTGCAAAAAAATTGAGAACCATTTGAAGGTGTGATACGAGCAATTTACAGGATATAAAATCCAAACAGGCCTCAATCACATAATCTTGAAGAACATCGAGTCAAGAAGCTACAGAATTATCATGTACCAAACATTTGAATTGCCCCGAGTCAAACCGTGCCACAACTTCATTCCCAATGAAGTGAGCCCAAGCGAGGACCTTAACGAGGAGTTGCGACACACAGCCGTTTCACATTACACGCTGGGTCAAAGAGCAATTCCAGTGATCGATTTAGGTATGAGAAAGCGCATTGAAGAAGTCGGAAAAAAAATGGTCTGAGTTCGTCTACGGATGTAGGTCGGAGAGAGTTGAGTCATATGTGTTTTTCGCACCCTCTCATAATTAAGAGCTGAACCTAGATCCTCGTCAGACCAGCATCCACAATGTCAACTGATCAAACTCACAAGGCTTCGTACCTAACTCCTTCAACAACAGACATTTCGTCGATTTTGCAGGGTGGTTATAACCACCCTCTAGCACGCGAGTGGCAAAGCGAGCGCCAACTCACGAAATCCATGTTCATCTTTCCGCTCTTCGTCTCCGACATTGATGATGAGGAGACAGAAGTGCCCTCGTTGCCTCGGATCAAGAGGCACGGTATCAGCAAATTGTTGGGCTATGTTCAGCCTCTTGTTGAGAAAGGCTTGCGTGCTGTGCTCTTGTTTGGTGTCATTTTGAAGCCAGGGGTGAAGGACGAAGTGGGCACTCCAGCGGATGACCCCAATGGGCCGGTGATCCAGGCAATCAAATTGCTCAAGGCAAACTTCCCAGACCTCTACATCATATGTGATGTTTGTCTATGTGAATATACCAGCCATGGGCACTGTGGAGTGTTGAACGATGATGGCTCTTTGAAGAGAGAGCCTTCCGTGTTGAGGATAGCTTCGGTTGCAGTCAGCTACGCCAAAGCAGGCGCCAATTGCGTGGCACCATCTGATATGATGGATGGCCGTATCAAAGACATCAAGAGAGGTCTTATTGAAGCTCAGCTCGAAAACAAGGTTTTGGTAATGAGCTACTCGGCGAAGTTCGCCGGATCGTTATACGGTCCTTTCAGGGACATGGCTGGCAGTGTGCCAAGTCACGGCGACAGGAAACTGTATCAATTACCCAGTGGTGGATCCGGATTGGCTAGAAGAGCTTTGGCAAGAGATATCGAAGAAGGCTCAGATGCTTTTATCGTCAAGCCTTCTACTTTTTACCTTGATGTTGTCAAAGAAGCTTCCCAGATATGCAAGGACTTTCCTCTTTGCGTTTACCAAGTCAGTGGTGAATATGCAATGTTACATGCTGCAGCGGAGAAGGGAGTTGTCGATTTGAAAGCTATTGCTTTCGAGTCACACCACGGCTTCTTACGTGCGGGCGCAAGACTCGTGATTTCTTACTTTACCCCCGAATTTTTGGATTGGCTCAGCTCATGATTCCATCCAGACAGACACTCCGCATTAATTATCCTGCTCATTTGCAGGTGACATTAAAATCTTACATAAATTACCCCTCAATGATTAAATAGTTTCTATAAGTTTCAGGCGGCTATTGGCTCCGCTGCAACATGCTCCAGGGCATCTTCTTGCTTTATCTCTTCCTTGGCTTCTTCAGGATTCGTACTGGGGACTTGTGGTAACTTCGGTATCTCGGCAGATTCCTTTTGTGGTGCCGCCGAGCGACCGAGTTCGGCCTCCAATGCCTCAAACTCTTCGTCAACCTCGTGTTCCTCGGCATTTGTGAGTCCCGAGCCAAGAATGTCCAGTACCTCATCTACCTTCATGCGTTCTTCCTCCAAATCATCCATGACCTTGTCAATTTTCTCGACGCTCATTTCAGAGTTTAGTTTCTTGAGAACTTCGTTTCCTTGTGACAAGCCGTAGAGAACATCCTTCTCTATAAGTTTGAACTCTATCGTACCGATTAGACCCTCTAAGTTCTCAAGTTGCTGATAAGTACTCTTAATGATGCTTTCCTGGTGTTTCTTCAGCCGTAAATAGACCTTTGCCTTATCTGGCTTGGACTGCTGAATCGCCTGCTTGGCCAAAGCCGTTTGCCTCTCGATGACGACATTGATTTTCTTTTGGTGTTGCTTGAGATTATCTCTCTGCCGTTTAAGCTGGTAGATCGCTTTGTCTTGTGATGTAATCTTAGGCGCCGAGGGTTGGTTTCCCATTATGCTACGTTGATTGGTTTTGTGGAGGGCATGCATTTGCGCTTCTATCTTTGTCCGATCTTCGCACGTGACCGATAAGGAAGCGTCTACTCACAAGACCACTACAAGTGATTTTGCAGAATCTTGAATTCTCACCCGAAACGAGCTGGCATTTAAAGACTTTAAAAAAACGCAGTGTCTCAAATATTGACAACAAATTCAAGTCAGGAATGAACCTAGGATCGAATAAGGATTGGTCGAGAGTTCATGTGTGACGAGACAAAAACACGGTCAATTGAAATGGTGCTATGATGGAATTAGTACGGACTTTGCCACATCAGGATGCAAAAGAAGAAACTGATAAATCTCCAACGATTTGTAGCGTTCATGTTGTTCTGGTAGCTCTAGCCTTGCCCGGTGTTTCAAGTTTGCAGCCGCTCGAAAGCAATGAAGAAGAGGAGCTGCACGCAAAATCCTGGTCCTTTAGTGTTCCAATTGTAACCTCAAGAGTGGCGATCCCGAAATTTGGTAAATAACTGTGCTTGACTCATTTGACCGTGGTGTTTACCTCGCGCAACCATAGATCTACAATTGCTTCAGAAAGCGTCAGATTACGGTCGGGGCTGAAGCATCAAAAGCGCACAAGCAGATGAAAGGGTGAATAGTATAATACAAGCGATTGAAAACCTTGCTGCCGTCAAAAATCCTAATTCATTTTCCCAGAGTGGAGACCATTACAGTTAACGTTTTTTTTTTTGGCGTGGATGCGCTCTCATCACATTACCTAATTGGGACGCCACCACAACATGTCCTCAGTCCGCTTTTGTGTCAGGCATAGTGCGAGCAGCACTACCAGCAACTCCAATCGAATTATAGCTCTTTTTCACGGCTTTCACTTCTCAAAGTCTTCTTAGCGCTGGCTCTTGCATCTTCGAACAGTGCATCTGCATAGGAAAACATTCAGTTTTGTTTCTTCCTCGTCTCACATCCCACGCCTAACGGCTCTTGATTTTGCAGACAATTGCGTGAGCTTTTGTGACAGAGGTCTTTACTGGGACACCTGCGCTACTAGGTGTTTCTTACCAGGCCGACCCCTAGTAAGTAGGGCATTGCAAAAAGCCAGAAACCTTGAAGAACCCAAGCATAGGTTCCATCCGCAGTTCTTCACCCATCATAGACCTATTCATTGAATCAGCATCGAGGTGATCTGGTATAACCTTGACAATTTTTGGCATTTCCTCATATAGACAGCATGTCAGCCCGTTTGGATTCCCCGCTGAGCCACAGAAAGGCTCCTTTTCATGATTCCACCAGCAATGCTGTGACTCTAGACAATGTTCGTCTGGCAAACCCATCGAAGAGAACGCTAGATGTCTTTCTGCCCCCAAAAAAGAGGATTGCCATGGCAAGAGCTGCCCCACCTCCATTTCTACTGGGCACTGCTCTGCGGTCTAAGTCTACATTAGCGGAATTCTCACGGCCAAAGCTCACAAAGCTAGGACCGACTACGTCCCTGACACTTGCATCAATGTCTCCACCAAAACCAGCAAAGCTCCGTCGAGCAACCTCGTTGTTGAACTCCAGTGAACTCACAGCTTCTGATCGCTTCATTCCGAGCTATAAGAATTCAACCCCAGGAAAACTCAATGCTGCTAGTGAGAGTCCGCATCCCAATGCACTGCCGCAAACACACATCAAGGCACAGTCTAGTAGAATATATCAGCATCATGTCGCTGAGGCATGTGGCCTCGATGTCAATTCCCGCATTTTGTCATATCGCCCTTTGCCTCCAGAAAGACTGAAGCCATTGAACCTTTTTTCGCATTTGGGAGGATCCCTAGCCAGGTCCAACCTGGAAACCCTGGTAAAGCCTCTTAGTCCCTCATTGGCTTCAGAAAGAGCAAAAAAGATTCCCACTGCTCCAGATCGCGTGCTTGATGCGCCAAACATTGTCGATGATTTCTATCTCAATCTTGTTTCCTGGTCTCTGACCAATTTGATCGTCATCGGTCTCGAGGACGCAGTTTACGTGTGGAATGCATCTACTGGCTCGGTGGGATTGCTTTGCGAGACAGGTTGCCTCGTAACTTCACTTCGATGGTCCGAGGATGGTTCTTACATTTCTATTGGTAAAGATGATGGTTCCATTGAGATTTGGGACATTGAAACTAACTCGCGATTGCGTTCAATCACCACCGAAGCGTCTGGCCGCGTTGCAGCCCACTGCTGGCTGCTGCACCTCTTGACGTCGGGGTCAAAGAGTGGTTCAATTTATCACAGTGACGTCAGAGTATCTGCTCACCTTGTTGGCAAACGGGACAAGTCCCACGTAGCAGAAATTTGCGGACTTGAGTATAGAGGTGACGGGCAGCAATTCTGCAGTGGCGGCAACGACAACGTGGTGGCGATTTGGGATGCGAGAAACATGAATGGCGATGCACTCTTTGCCAAAACTAACCATCGCGCAGCTGTGAAGGCAATAGCCTGGTGCCCATATCAAAGCCTGCTACTAGCCACTGGTGGTGGTACCAGTGATAAGGCAATTCATTTCTGGAACACAAGCACGGGCACACGAGTCAACCTGATAGAAACACAGTCCCAGATCTCTTCCTTGAGTTGGGGTTATGCCAATGGCACAGGATATGAGGTGGCAGCGACACATGGCTACCCGTCCAACAGCATTTCTCTCTTCAATTACCCAACACTCCAAAAAACTGGAGAAATCACACAGGCCCATGACTCGCGGATTTTGAATGGCTGCCTAAGTCCCGACGGCACTACATTGGCAACCGTATCAGGAGATGAAAATTTGAAATTTTGGTCGCTATTTGATTATCGCAAGCCAGTCCGCGAAGACTCTGCAGATGATGCCCAGAGCACAAAAAATCATATCAGCAAGTTCATGAATTTCCGATGATCATAACACTCATGGAGTGGATGCAAATTTTGGAAAGACAATCTGCAAAATCCGCAAACAGCCCACTGTTAGGTGCAGGCAGTGCAGCTATTGTTCGCACCAAGTGATGTCTCACTCATTAAGTTTGGGGTCGCTTACCAAGCATGCATCCACGGTTAACATCGCATAGTAACAAAGTCAATTCGATAGGCGAAAGAAAGATGTAATTTTAATCTTTGTAGTGTGTGCGATCTTCATCTGCTTCGGGCGAAAGTGGGCGAAATAGTCATGTAAATCCGCGGGAGTCGTGTTCTTTTTCTGATGTCGTCATAGTTTGCTGGTTCCGCCACGTGATCGCATTGCTCCCTTACCCGAAAGCGTGCTGAGTCTCTGAGTGCCGTTTCTCGAAAAAGTTCCCTCGAGCTGAGTGAAACACCGAGAACCTTATCCCCTCGCCCCTTTTTGACTCCATATTTCACGGTCAACACTCTGTTTTTCACCCAACCAACCCGTGGCGTGATCCTCTCGCTCCTGCACTCTTTGCCTATTATCAAACAACCGCAATATCCCTTTCTACTTTGAGTAGTGGTGGAATACAAGAACGTAACGTCGATTATACCTCTTGATAACTGAAATCAGTCGGCTGCAACCAGGACGCAACACAATCAAATTCTATCACCTCCAAATCCACTCCTCTTTCCGCCCATCACAATGACCTCGTCCGGAGAATTCACGAGAACGCAAATATTCGGGACGGTCTTCGAAATCACGTCCAGATACACAGACTTAAACCCCGTTGGCATGGGTGCTTTTGGTTTGGTTTGCTCAGCTATGGACAAACTCACCGGCCAAAACGTGGCTGTGAAAAAAATCATGAAGCCATTCCTGACATCTGTGTTGGCGAAGAGAACCTACAGAGAACTAAAGTTGTTGAAACACTTGCGCCACGAAAATTTGATCACATTAGAAGACATCTTCTTATCTCCTTTGGAAGACATATATTTCGTCACAGAGTTGCAGGGCACCGACTTGCATCGCTTACTCACATCCAGACCTTTGGAGAAGCAATTCATTCAGTACTTTACTTACCAAATCTTGCGAGGCTTGAAGTACGTTCACTCTGCCGGAGTGATTCATAGAGACTTGAAGCCATCTAATATACTCATCAACGAGAATTGCGACTTGAAAATCTGTGATTTTGGTTTGGCCAGAATTCAGGACCCCCAAATGACCGGTTATGTGTCGACGCGTTACTATCGTGCACCCGAAATCATGTTGACTTGGCAAAAGTACGACACGGAAGTGGACCTCTGGTCTGTCGGCTGTGTTTTGGCAGAAATGATTGAGGGCAAACCTCTCTTCCCTGGAAAGGACCATGTCCACCAGTTCTCAATCATCACAGAGCTCTTGGGATCTCCACCAGCAGACGTCATTGACACGATTTGCTCTGAAAACACCCTTCGCTTTGTTCAGTCGTTGCCTCAGAGAGAACCTATTCCATTTGGCGATCGCTTTTCTGACTGCACGCACGTCGAACGTGAAGCTATTGATTTGCTTTCCAAAATGCTCATTTTTGACCCCAAGAAGAGAATCTCTGCTGCTGACGCATTGGAACACCCTTACATGGAACCATACCACGACCCCACAGACGAGCCCGCTTGTGAGACCAAGTTCGACTGGAGTTTCAACGACGCAGATTTACCTGTGGACACGTGGAGAGTTATGATGTACAGCGAAATCTTAGATTTTCATCAATTGAATGGAGCCGACCCTAACCTGGTGGTTTCAGAGCAGCCGCAAGCTCCACTTGAGGGCCAATCTCAACAAGCCTAAGCGCGTCAAAAACACTCACCGTTATCAGGTCAACATTAAATGCATGGAAATATGCCTGCCAATGAGAACATTAATTATAAAATGGAAAAGTTGTTTAGACAATTAAGCACCTAAGTTTCAGCTCTGTAACGATTTAATAGCGAGATCACTAATGTCAGTGGGCGCCCCCAGCTATGGACCTCAAGCACACCGCGCGATCTCATAGCTAACACTCGTGGCATACTCCGACAGATCATGCCCACAATGTCCTCGGTGAGCCAAAGGCTCACTCGAGACGTTAACCTGAAGTTACAAATTGCTGTGACATATAATCCGGTGGCGGGTGAACCCGATAAACTAGATTGTGTGATTGAGTTCCGGAACCAGAGGAGTCTAGATGTGCGCTCCAAAAGTTCCGCAAATGGCACAAATGAATTGAATGGAACAAATGAGGACTCCGGCAACGATATGTACAAAGGAAGCACACAGAACGGTCACGACAAAGCACAGGAGGAATCGACTGTGCCTGGAGGCGTGAGTTGGTTTCGTTCACTATGGTCCGGTGACGAGTCTGTTGCGAGATTACTTGATGAGCAAAGTTGCGAAATACCTCTTTTGCTCGGGTATATCCAGGTATTTGGATATGTCAGAGTTAATCAATTGGTTGGCGAGGATGGCGCTTCAGAGCAAAGTCAGGGAGTCTACTGGAAGAATGCAGACTACGTGTCCACATACCGCAGCGAGGATTGCGACGACAAGATCAACCAGATTTTGCAAACACCGTTTTTCGAAGGATCTTCCAACTCGTCCAGCAGCAAGCGCAATAGTGAAGATGTAAAGGCTTCTGAGGGGCTACCTGGTGACCTGGAAAGTAAGAAAACGCTACAGAAAGAAGAGTCTCATAAGAAGACCCGAATAGGAGGCATTCCAGACCTCAGTGCTAAATCTTTCGATCAGACAGCCCAGTACTTACTCCACGACTTATTTCACTCCTTTGGATCGCTGAGGCTTCCTTCAAAATCAGCCCCGTTGATGCCGCCGCAACTGCAAAATGAACTTGCGGAGAGCTTGAGCACATACATTTCACCTTTCTATGTCACTGCGCAACACCTTATATTCTCAAGCATCAAGGTGAATACTGCTGAGACCAATCTGTTTCTGTTCAGGCTCAATTTGCCACCAGATACGCAACCTCCATCATATAACACGAGGCTGACTGGCGCAGCTGGAGAAGCAGGTTTAGCTTCCATAGTGTACCTGCTTGTAATTGGACTCCAAGAGGAAGTCAGCGGAAGTATCAAGCATAGGGCTGTATACTTTCCGCTAGAGCTCAAGCAGGGCCAACAAGGTGCAGATAGACTGTGGTTTCAGCACGATTTCCTTCAAAAACCTATGGTAGACCTCAGCTGGAAGCCAACACAACTTCGGCAGAACCCTGACGATCATGACGTAGGGAACGCTGTTACCAATGATGAAGCTCTTCAACGAAAAGCGAAAGAAGAGTCTAAATTTTTGCGCAACTTGGACTCTCTAATTGAAGATAGCGTCGAAACTCTCACAGTTAAGGAACGGAGGAAGAGCTCAGTTTCATTGTTTAATGGCAGCAGTGGCATGATACTGCAAATGCCTTCCAAGCCTAGAGTGTCCTATCAAATCAGAGTTAACAAACAGTCCATTTGTGCGTTGACTCTTTCAAGCCCATTTTATCACGTTGGTGATGACATTCATTTCTCCCTTGCATTCCACCAAGATACCATGGCGACTACCCGTATTGTCGGCTTTACGACACATATCGAGGCACATGAAATTTTTCACACCAGTTCTTCAAAAAAGGTGGTCAATGTTTATAAAGCTAGCCCTACGATTAAGGTGAACACATACTCTGACGCCTTGATGCACAGCATTGACCAGCAACATGCGCTGAAGGTGCCCGTGATGATTAACATACCTAGACACCTTGCACAGCAATTCCAAGCATCTACATTCATGGATCTAAGATATTTTATGGTATGCAGATTTGTTCTCAATGAGTTCGAATGCCTTGAGCCCTATTCAATCGACGCGGATGCAAAAAAGTTCACAGACTACATCCAGGCGTACAAGTCCGAAAGCGACTCGTCGGAATTCAGATTTTCCGTCCCCCTTACCATATTGCCTTGAGTGCCGAATTTGAAGTCTACTTAACCCGTGGCGCAGTTGGCAAGAACTTAATGATCGCAAAGCTACCGTTGCAGTAGCAGCGCAAAAGTCACACTTTGCGACCACAGCCTTTTTCTGCGCCCCTGGTGGAATTTCAGGCCGCGCCCCTGGAAGCAATCTGTCGTCATGCGCACTCTGCGGTTGCTAAAAACCTGGGGTTATAAAACGCTTCCGCTATCGTCTACACATAAAATTAATCCATCTTAACACCATTCCGTTTCAACCTAAAATATGTCTTCTGTCACAGTTTCGCATGTCTCCAAATCAGTGAGCGTTCACGAGCTCCAAGAATTTTTCAGCTTCTGTGGCACGGTCGAGTCTATTAATGAAATTGAGACAGATTCAAATGGATACAAATCGTATCAAGTCAACTTCACGCTGCCCAAAGCATTGTCGACCGCGCTTCTTTTGAACGACGCCGAGTTAGACAATGACTGGGTCAGAGTCACCGAAGTCAAGCTTCCAGCGTATGAAGACGTTGCTGCAAAAGATGTGGCTACACACGACAACAAAATTCAGCCCAACACTGTTACGGGTGACTCAAACTATGACGATATTCTGCAAGAAGAAAAGCCAAAGCTGGCAATTTTGGCTCAACTTCTCGCTTCGGGTTACAAATTGTCGGATGATTTGATCGCCAAAGCAATCAAATACGACAATGAGAAGGGTATCAGTAGCAAGTTCAAGACATTCTTGACGGACTTGGACTCAAAATACTTGCATACTCAAGAACCAGAACTGACGGCAGCCAAAGGCATCAGTAAGGCGCAGAGCCACTTCTCGAACCTTTCCACCCAAGTCCAAAAGAGTTCGTACCTGCAGAAGATTCAAAATTATTTCGAGAGCGTCGCCAACTCACCATATGGCTTGAAGGTCCATGACTTCTACAAGCAAGTATCGAAGGAGGTTGCAGACGTTCACAAGGAGGCCACTCGTTTAGCTGGTTTCAAGAGCAAGAAACCTGAAACTGCCACCGTTTCCATTCCTATTACTAGTGAGCTGGAAAAGGCCTACGAGAGCACACATGTACCGGAAAAAACCGGCTAAATAAATGAAATGCAATTGAGTATATTAGTGTCTTTATCCTAAATAATGTAATAATGTAATCCACGTCATGAGTTCTTCTAAATTTTGATAGGCTTTTCGAGAAGGTGTCCCATGCGCTCAATTTTCGTGCTCAAATAACCTTCAATTTCTTTGGATTTGATTCCCTCTTCCGTTTTCCAAGCTAAAGGAATCATTGGTATTCTTTCAACGACCTTTACATCCTGATTCTTTCCCTCCACAGCCACTATCTTGTCCGGATTGTTTGTCAAGAGCTTGACATTTATCAAGTTTAAATCGACTAATATCGCAGTTGCCAATGAGAAAGAACGCCCATCTGCGGGGTGTCGCAAGAGCAAATTCGCCTGAACTGTATCAGCACCCAAGTCTTGCAAGTTGTAGGCTTTGAGCTTTTCGCCTAAGCCAATACCACGACCCTCTTGGCGCAAGTAAACAATACAACCATGTCCTTCATCTCCCATTAAACGTCCAGCCTCATTAAATTGTTCACCACAGTCACATCTGGCAGACCAGGCGGTTTCTCCGGTGTAGCACTCCGAGTGAATTCTGGCCAATACGTTTTCCGTAAATGTGTTGGAATCCAGGGTGATTAAGTCTCCGGCTTCATCAAATTGGAGCTTCTTACCGGATCTTACATCGAAATCTGCCTCGTGGCGGCCAGGAAAGAGCTTTCCGACGTACGCCCCTCGAGTCATTCTGTCCTGCTGTGTGTCGCTCTGTCTTCTCTTGAAGAGCGATTTTGAGCGGATGTCCTCGCCAAATACAATCGCAAGATGCTCCTTGTTATCTAGGTCATTTTCGTAAAGATGTAAGAAAATTTCGGGGCCCTGAACTGTCGGGATACGGGCACGAGCTATGCATGTGACCTTAGGAAGCTTGTCGTGAATCGGAAGCTTGTTTCTCTCTTCCTGAGTGATGAGCGGCGGTATTTGCGGGGATTCTGGGACCACTACAGACGGTGTAAGAGCTGGCGAAACGAGAGGCATATTTGCGAAGTCTCTGGCGTGGACAGGTTCGGGCTCGTATGTCATTTGTGGCAGTGGCCCAGAGGATTCTTGGGGAGTATCAGCTTTTTCACTCATCAGGGAATATAGCTTTACCTCAAGTATTCGAAGTGTATAGTAGAGATATCTTGATAGGTTGACGCTTGGTTAAGTGTACCGGAGCTTTTGCGGTATATAGATCTGCCTCTTGCGTATGTGGCTTTTGTAATCCAGAGGTCGCTTATGTGCCGTGGGGGTAGGCCAGTGTCTTTTTTCGTCGCGCACACCAAGCACATGAGTAATCATGACAAATTCTACACTCGGGAAGCTGAGAGAATATAGTCAGCTGGAATGAAAAAAAAAGCAAGTCACACATGTATATTTCCCTTTAAAAAGTTTGGCGACTCCACGAATTTTAAGGTTCGCTCCCCCGATTCCTGTGCGGCCCGCTCGACCTGTGCTCGGCAACGAGCTGGAAAAGCCGTGCCATCCACGAGCGTCAGAGCCCATGAGCCAAGCCCATGGCTGCAAAACCGGTTGCGCAATACAAAGCCACGCAAAGCAGCAGCGAAAACTCCAGATATATCGACACGAGCAGCAAAAAAGAGAAGAAAACTGCATTCAAGCTTAATCTTCTCGAGTCGGTTCTCAAGCATGAGTCAACTGCATTGCAGTGACGGCGTTATAGTACAGATACACCAGATAAGCAGATCAGGGCTTAAGCACTAACTGAAGATTTGAGTTCCTTTTTTCAACTTCAGCCAGAAGTCGCTCGGAACAATCTGTCCTGAAAGTGATCCTCAACCCCTGGGTTTGTCACTTCTTACCAGGGGGGCAGTGCTTAGTGGATCTGGCTCGCTATGCACTATAGGAGAGAATGGACTACACAACGTACTTCAGAAAGCGGACTTTATTCAAGCCACTATAGCACAACGATGAATAAGACGGTTTTACTTTGCCTCTCGCAAATTATTGAAAGTCATCTCATTCAATGCTGTTTGCTTTCTTGTCCGCTCACGATCTGATAGTCAGATGCCTGACCGTAGAGCATGCTCGGCCTACCGAGGAGCCGATGTACCGGCCACTGCGCACTGGTATAAATGCCGCAACACTTCTCCACGATCTAGAATCACAAAAAGTATCTCCAGGAGATTTTACACGCACAACAGGGCCAATGGAGTCACCATCCACAGCTCCGGCAGCCCAGTCGCCTGCTTTGCTGCAGCATGATTCGGACTTGCAACACTCCCCTACAATTCCTCGCCCTTCCCTGCCCAGTGACTTACAGGAGACAACGATGCACACGGATCTGGATCTTCGAGAGTTCCACCCTCTGCCGAATGAAAGATTTGACATCCAGCGCCATTACACACAAGAAGATGCCAATTCCTTGGTTGGTGGCGAGCAAGTCTCGGTGCATGGTCGATTGAATGAGAAGGGCGATGATAGCTCTGATTTCTCCTCGCAGAAAGTGTTTCTGTTTTCTCTTCCCTTTGGTGGGCTCTCATCCATACGTTCGGGGTTCAAGTTACCATTCACACACAAAGCTGAAGATCCCAAGGTCGAGGAGCTTCGCTTGCGTTTGGAGAGAAAGCAATCCGTCAACACCATTGATGAAGCCCACTTTTTCGCGGCCACTAAGGGAACGGACGATGTACGCTTCCGTGCCATGAAACATTCCATCAAAGAAAATATTTCTGAATTCCTACCGGAATTTATTTCCAAGAGAGAGAAGCCTTATGAGTCCATATATCATGACCTCACGGGCCCAATTGTTGTCATGGGCGGGTACCGTGGCTCAATATTGAGAGAGACCGCAACAGGAAAGAGAGCATGGGTGCCACTCAAAGCAGGCTTCAACTTGAGGAAAATAAATCTTTTATTGGGACCATTACCAGAGGACGAAATCAAAGCCACAAAGTTAATTTACCCCGACGGCGTGCTCAAAAACATCGGCCCTTTTGACATTTGCAAGAAATTCATAAAAAAACTTGACAACGGCAAGACAACAGTGAAAGAATTTGGCTACGATTGGCGCTTAAGCTTAGATCTTACAAGTGATCAGCTTGTTAAATTTCTCACCAAGCTTCAGAGAGAGACTGGGCAAAGGGCAATCGTGGTTGCGCACTCCATGGGCGGTCTTGTTGCTCACGGTGCGTTACAAAAGAGACCAGATCTATTCAGGGGGATTGTGTATGCGGGTGTTCCGAGCGAATGCTTGAACATTTTGGGGCCAATCAGATACGGAGATTCGATTATGTTATCAGATAAAATACTCACTTTCGAGACCAATTTCATGATGCGCTCGTCATACTCGTTCTTACCTTTGTCAGGAAGAGTATTTCAAAATAAAGAGACCGGCGAGTGGTATGATTTGGACTACTTCGATCCTGACACATGGGTGGAGTACAATCTCAATCCCCTTGTTCTGTCTACGCGTAAAAACCACGAGGAGGGATCTACTTTAGGGCAGCGCTCTATTGACACGCTAGTTGCAGAACACCATCCACTGGACGACCCATCTTCAGCACTGTCTTCTTCGTTGGGCAGCATTGGGTCGAGGATCAAACAGATTCAGACTGGAATAAACCGGAAGAACAAGCTGATAATTCTCACCAATCTGCAAATGCAAAAGCGTCATCAATCGGGCCGAACGAGTCCAACCAGTCCGGTAGATGAGGAAATGGATTACTCATTCTCTTTCGACGAGGCATACAATTACTTGTCTGATACGCTCAGCAAAACCAAGGAATATGTGCTTGGTTTGGACTATAAAAAAGAGTTGAAGGACCAATATCCCCCGCTAGCGGTTGTATACGGCGACACTGTTCCCTCTGTGCGTGGCTCATATGTAAAGAGTCGACAGGACATCAAAGATGGTAGCTACTATGAGTTTTTCTACGGCCGTGGAGACGGCGTCGTGCATCTGAGATGGCTAATGCCAGAGAACAAGGGATTCGAGCTCTATGACCCGAAGACAAAACTGGGTAACATTGTGGGCAAGTTTGCCTCTGCGCATGGGCATGTCAATTTGATGACCGATTTCGAGGCGATGGCGAGAGCATTGAATGCAATCGTTGAGGCGGAGAAAAATTGGAAGAAATGAAAATAAGAAACCAAATCATTCCGAGACTTCTTCTTCGTAGAGCACAGTGATCCACAAACTGCAGGTCAGACAAGGTACCACTATCTGGAGTCCCCCCGAGCCATCGGGCGTGCCTCTTTCCAAGTCCGACTCCAAGAGCTGAATTGCTCCTGGGGTAGTGCAGCGCGGGCATTCTTTTGACCACAGGATGCTGTTGGTTTCTGGGTCTTCGGTTTCAGTGAAATCAGCCAAAGTGTAGAAATCTAGACCCTCGCCGGTAATATTAAAGCCCTGCTTCCTCACCTCTGCCTTCAACTGCTCGTCATACTGCTTGCGGTTCAACGGATTAGATAATGCGGCATACGCTTGCTTAAGTTCGGTAATAGAATGGGCACAGGTACCTGCTAGAGGGGCCTTGTCCGGATGGGTAGCTAGAAGCAAAGTGTGGTATGCGGAGCGAATCTCCTTCTCGGAAGCGTCAGATGCTACGCCGAGAATCTCATAATACGACAATTTCATGTGACATAGAACGAAGCCACTAATCCCAAATCCTTTTGTGGCAGAGATTATTTAATTGAACCCCAGTTGTTACCGTAACCTTATGATTCGTGCATATACATCCTCACATCAGAGCGCACCGGTACAAGTGCGATGAGATGAAAAAGTGAGCATCGACCAAAGAAGAGGTATGGGCAAATCTGAGTACAAAACCACAGAGTTGAAGGTGGAGTCTGTCGTCGAGGAGCCTTCGCTCGTTGTCGGCTCCTTTTTTAACGGATTGCAGATCCCAAAAGACAGCACATTTGACCTTTACCAGCACAAGTCGGAGAACCACCGCTACGCCTTGCATGGTGAGAACTCCACATTGGAGTACAACGGCATCACTGGGGAGGACGACGACACAAATGACTATGTTGTTGCATACTATGATCCCAAGAAGAAGAGTGTCGAGCTCTATAAAGCGCCTTTGATCACTGGATCGGTGACATCATTGGCTAACAGAGTCTACAAGGGCCCCAAAATCAAGCTGCGTGGACTTCGGAATGCCGACCAAAGAAATGCGTTGGGTCAAGCATTCGGTACAAAGAAGGCCAAGAAAGCTATCGAAGATTTGGCAAGAAACAGAATCGACGCCGAGAAGTTGGAGGAGATGGAGTTGGACATTGTGGACAATGTCAAGGAAGTCACCTCAACATTGCCAAGCTCGCATGCCATGGCGGAGGACGCACACAGCAACAGACCTATCCCACCAGTCAACGAAGCTGCTACCTCGGTGGAGGACATTTACCCTCTTACCTCCATAATATCCAAGAAGGAGTTGTCGTCGATACGGGTGTCGTCGATTATGGAGGAGAGCGATGCCGAGAAGCGCTTGGAGTACTTGCCATATGCCAAGTCGGCCTACTTGACGAAAACCCTTCCCAAGCTCGTGCAGATTGGCGACACGCAGAAAGTGCAGATGTTATACTATGCATCGTTATTGCTCGGAGTCTTCAACAACCGTCGTGTGCGTGACAAGACCACACTCATGGAGAAGTTGGACAACAAGCCTTCCGAGCTTTTGATTGATGGCATTTTGGAGAAATTTGCTGTCGCCAAGTCATCTGCATTCGGCAGACACAAGGACAGAGCGTTCGCTATTGATCCATACCACGAGGACAAGTTGATCTGCTACCTCTTGGCTCTCCTCTTCCACATTGAAGGCTTTGTCTTGGAGCTCGTTCCTATGTCTCACGAGTTGAACATGAAACCAACGCGACTCACAAACTTGTTCCGTGTCATGGGTGCCCAGATCAAGCCTGTCGGCGTCACGATGGCAGAATCGCTCGGCGTTTCGAAAAAGGAGGCAGCTTCGTACAAGGTGGCCACCTTGAGGGTGCCGTTCCAGTTCCCACCTATGGTGAGAAGGGGTGGCAGACGTTAAAAAATATATAGAGTATTGGTGAATTTAAGATGTGCATTTGAAGCTTTTGCTTTTCCGAGTAATCACTGCTATTTGAGGGTCCTTTGTGAAAGACTCTTTCTCCACAGCCGCACATTTTGCAGTCGCCTCGAGTACCACATGTCGCCGCGCACCGCAGAGATCAACATTGTCTGGAGCATATAATGGCAGAGAAGCTCGGCAAAACCCTTGCCGAATTGGCAAATTGCGAACAGCAAATGGGAGAGGCAGAGAAGGATGCTGAGATTTATCGCATAAAAAAAACCCAATCTTTGTATGCCACTAGAAGGGCCATCACATCATCGATTCCTCAGTTTTGGTACATTGTGCTAGCAGAGAACGACGACTTTGCGGAATACGTTCCTGTTGAAGACTTGAAGTACTTGGACTTCATAAGCGACATTTATGTGCATTATGACATAGCAGAGTCCGAAGATACCAGCCATTACCGGAACTTTTCAATTTCCTTCACATTCTCCGGACTGAGCGAGACGGTACCTGCGCAAACCATCGTGAAACACTTTACGGTGGCCATTGAAGATGGTGAAGAGACGCTTCATTCGAAACCGGTGGATGTTGTTTGGCCCGAGGCTTTGAAAGACATATGCCCGAGCGAAATTCGCAGACAAAAGGATGGAGAGTACACGAAGGAGCAAAAGAAGCTTTACCGCAAAGGTATGAAATCTTTATTTGCATGGTTCGAATGGACAGGAACACGTCCAGGAAAAGAGTTCAAAAGTGGCGAAGACTTGGCCAGATTGATCGCAGATGATCTTTTTCCAAACGCTGTGAGGTACTACGTAGCAGCAGCTGGCCAAGACGAGGAGAGTGAAGTCGACAGTTCAGAGGGAGAAGAGCTCAATATCAGCGAGGACGAAGACGCTCCACCCAACAAAAAGCAACATACCCAGCTGGTATAGACACAAAGACGTTTGCGCCCCAAGCAATGGTTGCAGGCGCTGCTCACTCACTGGAGACCTAGGCAATTCAAGGCATATACTACAGAAAAGATCAAAATAAACTCGAGGAGATGACTTCAGTTTAGGATTTCCGAGAATTCGAAATCCGATACTTGGGTAAAATTTAATGGATATGCCATTTTTTACGAATGTGGTCCGATGAATATATTCGTACCACCTCTTGTGGGTAGCGCCCAGATTTCGCATCTCAACCGCTTATCACACCACACGACGATGCTTAGGTTTCTGCGGTTTCTAGCCACGACGGCCAAGCCCAAACTTCAGGATGTTGTTATCGTAGGCGGTGGTCCTGCGGGGCTTCTGCTTATGTCCGCCTTGAAGAATAATCCCAAAACACTGCATCTACTGTGCACCTTGGTGGAAGGACTGGACTTGGCTCCCATCCATAGCTTCGCCGAACAGGCGCCAAAGAAGTATTCCAACCGAATAGTATCGCTCACTCCAAAATCTATTCAGTTTATGAAGGAAAAATCCGGCAGCTGGGACTTTCTTCACGCGGATAGAGTGAAAATGTATGATAACATGATTGCCTACGACTCGCAAGACGCCGAGGCTCGCATACATTTTGACGCCGGCATGGTCTCTGGCGAGGAGTCTCCTATAATTGCGGCGATGGCCGAAGTGGTAAATATCCAAGGGTCATTGCTCCAAAAAATCGAGAGTCTCAACGAAGAATTACCAGAGGAGGATTGCGCTAGCATTGTGGACAGAGCAAAGGTCGTTGATATCTCTAATGGCCAAGAGCTAGACTGGCCAGTGGTCACTCTCAGCAACGGCGAGGCGTTCCAAGCCCGCTTGCTTGTTGGCGCGGACGGACAAAATTCTCCCGTTCGTAAGTTCGCTGATATCGAGTCCCGCGGATGGAGCTACGACAGGTTCGGTGTAGTTGGTACAGTGAAACTTCAATTCGAGGACTACAGGGACGTGGCATGGCAGAGATTTCTCACAACAGGCCCGCTTGCAATCTTGCCTTTGGCAGATGATAACGCCACCTTTGTGTGGTCAAGCACCCCTGAGTTGGCGGAGATTCTCCTAAAGGTGGACGACGAGATCTTCCCACATCTTTTGAACGCAGCCATGACATTGGAAGAAGTAGACCTAAACTACATCTACAAGACATTACAGATCAACCCAGCAGATAAGCTGGTAATCGAGGATATTGCGTGGAGAACCTCAAAGATGTCAGAAGAGGACTTGGAGGACAATTACCCGGCGCCAATTGGGGAATTGGTAGCAGGTAGCAGGGCCAGATTTCCGCTCAAAATGCTTCATGCTGACACATACATTGCACCGCGTATTGCACTTGTGGGTGATGCCGCACACACTGTCCATCCCTTGGCGGGGCAAGGACTCAACATGGGCCAGAACGATGTGGCTGCCCTCATGGAAGCATTGGAGACTGGCGTTGACAGGGGACTTGATATCGGCTCAACTTTGGTTCTTGAGAAGTATGCGGCCACAGCCTGGCCAGCAAACCACGTCTTGATGGGAGTTTGTGACAAACTTCACAAGATTTTCTCAACTGACTTCGAGCCTTTGGTGTTTCTCCGCGGATTTGGATTGAAAGTATTGAACCTGAGCGATGCTGTGAAGCAGCTCATGATCCAAAGCATCAGCGGACGTTGAAAATGTGTAAATAGTCTTTTCAGATAAATATCTGCAAACACCGATTCCCGATTATTTCATATGCTCGCATTGGCAAAGGAATTTGAAGTGCTTACATCTGGTGCATCAGCATATGCACTTTTTCGCAGTCATTGATATCAAACCGAGCGCAAGCATTACTGCGCAACTTCAGTGAATCGATGTATACTCCAAGGCACCTTCGGGTTCTTGCGTCTTTCCTGGCAATATCGCTCTGGGCAGATCTGAGTAGACGCCAATCGATTGTCACAGAATGCAACACATCTGCAGAGAACGACGGAGTGAAGCTTCTTACCGCAAAGTACAGAACACTCAGAGACAAATACACTCCTCCTAAATACCCAATTGTGTTATGCCACGGACTTTCTGGATTCGACACATTTACACTACTACTGTTTCCACAGATAAATGCGTATGCTGAGGCCGAGGACCCTGAGACAAACTTGGAAAAGGTGTCAGAGGAGATGAATTCAAGTGCGATTATGGTCAACTACTGGCATGGTATCGAGGATGCATTGACAAAGGCGGGCGCCACCGTAATTACTGCAAAAGTCCCCCCTTTTGGCTCAATTTCGGATAGAGCTGAGCTGTTAAATGATCTTTTGGGAAAAAAACTAGCAGATTTCCCCAAGCAAAATGGCGGCAAGCGCATAAAGCTCAATTTGGTGGGACATTCCATGGGCGGTTTAGATTGCCGCTATCTTATTTCCAAGATCCAGAGTGAGAATTCGCCTTATGAGGTTGTGAGCCTCACAACCATCAGTACGCCGCATCATGGCTCAGAGGTAGCGGACTTTGTCATGGGATTAATTGAGAACGACCAAGTCCTCCTCTCGCTATGTCCCAAGGCCATCCCGCAACTTACAACCAAATTTATGAAAGGCTTCAATGATAGAGTTAAAAACGACCCGTCCGTCGCATATTACTCTTATGGAGCACTGATGAAACCGAATGGAATACAGATCTTCCGTGCTACCTATGAGATATTGAAAAAAGAGATTCGAAAAAACGGAGGAGTGCACCTCGAGAATGACGGAATGGTGAGTATTGAACTGTCTAAATGGGGTACATATGTTGGGACTTTAGACTCCGTTGATCACTTAGATTTGATCAACTGGACCAACCGCATTAAGGCAGTGGTCGACCTGGCTATGTTTCAAAAAACCCCAGACTTCAATCCGATTGCACTATACTTGGACATTGCCGAAATGCTTAGTAAGGAAGGGTTTTAGAGTGTCACGAGTACGAAATTCTATCTGGAAACGGTGATAGCCTTTGTGTAATAGAATTCGCTGATACCCCACTGACTGTTGAACCGTCCGTATCCGCTGTCTTTCACACCACCATGAGGGATTGTGGGTTCGTCACTTACAGTTGAGCTATTGATGTGAATACCCCCAAAGTCCATCTGTTTTGCAACGTGTATTGCCAGAACGACATCGCTGCTCCAAACAGAAGCCTTCAACCCATAGCTCATGTCATTGATCTCACGGATGACAGTATTCACATCAGTAAACTTCTGGATAGAAAAAACAGGCCCAAATGTCTCCTCGAATGCAATTCGCAGCTTTGGAGAAACGTTGGTTAGAATTGTAGCAGGACAGACAGCTTCCGAAGCCATTGATTCTCCTTTGAAGAGAACGTTTGCTCCCTCCTCAACAGCTTCTGAGATGAGATCATTCACCTTTTTGGCCAAATCCACACTTCTTTGATTTTGAGAGAAATCTGGACTACTGCTCAAATTCTGAGCAGTCGACTTCACAAGACTCAAGAACTCGTCATACACCGATTCATCCACATATAAGTTGTCAAGACACATGCAGATCTGGCCCATATTAATCCATGCGCTGAAGATTGCGCTGGACGCAGCTGCCTTCAAATCAGCATCTTTTAAGACGAGAAACACATTCTTGCCACCTAATTCAAGCAAGGCAGGCTTGAGATGGCGACCTGCAACCTCTGCTATGCTTCTACCCACAGCGGTAGACCCTGTGAAATTAACCTTTCGCACCTTTTGATTTGCCAAGAGTCTTTCTGTCGTCAATTTGTGCTCGTTTACCCCAACGTTCATTAGCTGCACTGCCATTGGATCTACCCCGGCCTCCAAAAGATGCTTTGCTAGCATGTATGGTACGAGCGGCGCTTTATCCGACGACTTCATAATCACAGAGCAACCTGCAGCAAGTGGAGCCACCACCGACCGGACCCACAATATGGTGGGAGCGTTCCAGGTAGCGATAGACAACACTGGTCCAACAGGTGTCTTAATTGTGAGGGCCAAATCGGTAGTATGAGATTGAACTACCTGTCCTTCAGGTGCAGAGATGAGCAGCGCATATTCCTTGATCGCCATGATAGAACCTTGAACACCAATTTTGGCGAATGTTTCATTTCCACCGATAGAAGTGTGTGCTTGAACGTAGGAATCGAAGTCTTGCTCAATCAACAGAGCAGTTTTCAATAAAATTTTCAGGCGCTCATTACTTGGCCGTGAACTCCATTGCTTGAATCCTTTGAATGAGTCCCCGCAAATGCCGTCGATCTTCTCTGACACATTGTCGAGCGGAGAGTAGTGATGAAGCACTTCTTGCTTGTGTGATAGAACTGGCACCTTAGTACTTGAAAATACCGGAGCTCCGTTCAATAAAGAGGGAATTTGCGAGACAGATCGACGAAACGGTCCAGTGAACATGTGAGAAATAAGGATTACGGGCAGATGCAAAAATGAAAACAGACAAAGTCGTCTGGTATTAGTGTGGAGATTTAGAGAGCGCGCCTTGCAACCAGCGGGCCATGACAGGCGATTGAAGCAAGTGAGAAGCAAGCTTAATGAATGGGCAAAAGCAATAGATTATATCAGGGTATTCGTTCAATGATGTATTAGCGATACATACATATAGTTTCTATACATACATAAGCAATCCTTACGGAAGCAAAGAAATTAACCAAGCGCTTAGTAACCGAAAGCAGCCAACTTCTTGGCAGCGTCGGACTCGGCAGTAGAGGCGGTGGCAGCAGCCAACTTCTTGGCAACAGCAGCCTTCTTGGAGTAGTACTCGGCAGATCTCAACTTTCTCTTCTCCTCCAACTTCTCGACGATAGACTCGTACTTCCAACCAACGGAAGCAGACAACTTACCGACAGTGGTGTACTTTCTACCAGGCTTCAATCTCAAGACTCTCAAAGCTTGTGGGACAACAACTCTCTTCTTTCTGTCGTAAGGAGCTGGGACACCCTCGAAGACCTTCAATCTCTCCAAGGCAGCCTTACCTCTGGCGGTCTTGTGAGGGATCATACCTCTGATAGCTTTGTACAAGACTCTGGAAGGAGCTCTGAAGTGGAATGGACCCTTGGTTCTGTTGTATCTGGTGGCCTTTCTCAAGTAGTCGTGGAACTTCAACTTGTTTCTGAAGAACTCGCCGGAGATGTTCAAAGCCTCGCATCTAACAACGACAACCTTTTGGCCGTTCAACAATTGCTTAGCAATGATGGAAGCCAAACGACCCAACAAGTGGCCCTTGCCATCGATGACAACAACTGGTTGGAAATCAGACATATTGTGTGGTGGTTACTTCTGGAGAGTAGGTTTCCTAAGAAAAATTTTATTCAGAGTCGGTGGGACCGCGAGTAATCATAGTGTGCAGACAGACCTTGAAAAGTGCGTGCAGGGCATCGGCTCTGGTCTTTCGGTGCGTACGTGGGGTCATGTGAGCAGGGCTGCAGCCCTGACAATGACTGCGAAAGTGTGGTGTGGCTGCCGTAGGCTGCAAAAGGCGTACCTACAGAAGTACATTAGACTGAATGCTTCAGTGTGAATAGATCTTTACTCAAATCAGAGATTGCTGGCTATTGACTTATTTTTTTTATAACATAGAACTTTGATTCGCAAAGGACTTTTCCAGTTCAGATATCATACAGTAAGTTCGCCGCTCTTGATCAAGGCGTTGAGAATGGAGATGATGGCCTTCAAGGAGGACTCGTTGGTGTCAGAGTCCACACCGCATCCCCATCTGGTGAGTTTGTCGCCGTTAGAAGCCAAGTAGGAGACCTCAATGTAAGTAGCAGCCTTGTCCCGGGTACCAGTACCCAAGGAGTGCTCGCTGTAGTTGACAACCTCGAACAAGGTGCCGAATTCCTTGGCGATGGCGTCGATGAAAGCAGAAATAGGACCGTTGCCCTTTCCGGAAATTTGGATAGGAGAGCCGTTGACCTTCAAGGTGGCCGTCATCTCACGCGAATTATTCTCGGCGTCCTTGTTCTTGGACATGCTGTAGTCGTCAAGAACAATGGTCGACGTACCGGTGTACATGTAGTGTTGGGCAAAGAGAGCGTTGATCTCCTCGGACTTCAACTCTCTGCCCAAGTTGTCAGCACGCTCTTGCACGATACTGGAAAATTGCACTTGCAAGGTTCTTGGCAAGTCCATGCCCAAAGATCTCAAGATGACCCAAGCAGCACCACCCTTACCGGATTGAGAGTTGACTCTGATAACAGCCTCGTAGTTCCTGCCGATGTCCTTAGGGTCCAAAGGCAAGTATGGAATTTGCCATGCGTCTTGCTTTCTTTGCTCGGATTTGGTGAATCCCTTCTTGATAGCGTCTTGGTGAGAACCAGAGAATGCAGACACAACGAGAGAACCGCCGTATGGAGCTCTGGGGTGGGTAGGAATTTTGTTGCATCTCTCAGAAATAGCAATTATCTCCTCAATGTCAGAGAAGTCCAACTCAGGCGAAATACCGTTGGTGTACAAGTTCAAAGCCACAGTGATCAAGTCGACGTTACCTGTTCTCTCTCCGTTTCCAAAGAGACAACCCTCGACTCTGTCAGCACCAGCCATCACACCCAACTCGGCGGCAGCGACACCGCAGCCTCTGTCGTTGTGAGGATGAACGGAAATGCACACCTTTTCTCTCTCGGAGATGTGGTTACAGAAGTACTCGATTTGGTCAGCGTAGATGTTTGGCGAGGCGACTTCGACCGTAGCAGGCAAGTTGAAAATAAGAGGCTTCTCTGCGGTTGGTTCCCAGGCAGCCTTGACAGCCTCGCAGATTTCGACAGCAAACTCGGAAGGAGTGTCAGAGAAACATTCGGGGGAGAACTCGAGAGTCCAGTCGGTCTCCTGCTTAGCTGGGTCGTCCTTGGTCAAAGATCTGATCAACTTGGTGGTCTCGACAGCCTTGGCGATGGCTTCCTCTTTGGACATGTTGAAGACAATGTCTCTGAAGGTGTCAGAGGTGGCCAAGTAGAAATGGATGATAGCCTTCTTGGCGCCGGTGACCGACTCAACGGTTCTTCTAACCAAGTGCTCTCTAGACTGGGTCAAGACCTGGATGGCAACGTCGTCTGGAGCAGTCTCAACGGCATATCTGGTGAAGTCAAAGTCAGTCTGGGAGGCAGAAGGGAAGGAGACCTCGATTTCCTTGAAGCCGATCTCGATCAACTTCTTGAAGTACTCTTTCTTCTCAGCCACAGACATAGGGTCAGGCAAGGACTGGTTACCGTCTCTCAAGTCCGTGGAAAGCCATCTTGGGGCTTTCGTGATCGACTTGTTGGGCCACGTTCTGTTGGGAAGATTTGGACCCTTGAAGGCGAAATACTTCTTCGAGGGGTCCCGTAACATGTTCTTGTATGGCTTGATGTTATATGCCACCTTTTGGAGCAACACGTTTGTCTGCTTAAACATCTTGTTCGGAGTGCAGGGTTACCGTGTGTGAGCGGGCTACAGAGTGTTATCTGGAAGCCTAACTTTCAAAAGCAATACTGACAAAGTAAAGCGTCCAACACTTGGAGATTTATTGGTAGGTGCGATTTTTCAATGACTCAAAATTTTTCCCGGTAGCGGGCCTATATGTGGGGTGGTGCGGCGCAGCGGCACAATTTCGCAGCTATGCGTAGTGCGGAGAAACGCAAAGGTGGTGATTGGCGACGAGAGAGAGCGATGCGCTTTGTTGATTCGGCACAAGATCAAATTCCCGGAATACTTCTAGGGAGTGTGGCGGCTTTAAGAAAGTTTGCTGTATTCAAGAAACCGCCTTTTGCAGTGTTTGCAGCCGCGTTGGGTGTACCTGTTCGACGCTCGACCGGAGCTCTGCACCTTCTATGCATCCGCTTGTAGGGCTGCAAATACATCAGCTGATGGATGCACAGAACGAGAATGGAAGCAAGGGAACGAGAATGGATATGAGCAGCACAAGGAGAATGAGAAGATCTTCGAGATTCGGATGCGAAAGTAAGAATCTGGTCAGGACGTGTTTAATGGGCCAACAGAGGTGTCGCGCCCATGCACATACAGAGCCAGGGCAGTGACAAGCGAGGAACGACAAAGAGTCACAGATACGAGTGTGAAACAAAAGTTGACGAAGAAAAAGCGTTTTGTAGCGAGATTTTCCGGTGTAGATATCAGCCTCCGAAAAGACCAACATATGTTTCTCTGCTGTCTAGAGAGCTTACGGGCTTGGACCAAGCATATCGGAGCTCTAGCCTTGACCATAAGCAGTGTGAGTGGTACCAAGTACGCACAAACTTAGAGGCAAGCAGTTGAATTTGAATGGTGAACAATAACAAAAGCATATTTATACTTTACTCAATCACATCTTCTGCTAACATCTCGGTCTCTCGTGTCAGGCGACGAAGTGCCATGTGGAGATGATAGCGCTTGGGAGCTCCATTGCCCAATCGCACGCACCTCTAGACGGCCGAGCAGAGTGGGCAATCGAAAACAACTTGCAAGCAAAATTTCTTCAATTGCAAAAGCATTCGTTAATCAGGATGCGTCGTTTTTCAAAACACACGCAAAATTCCTTCAAAATTCGCCCGTGCCCCCTCTCGCTTATCGTCGTCTGAGCCCTCGCTGTGGAGGCGATGAGATGCCCCAGAGCGGTCCTGTACACCCATCTCCTTAGTGAAAATTTCCTACAGGTACCTTTTTTTTCGTACTACTACTACTACTCACAGAGATGGCTAAATCTACAACAAAATCCAGCAAGCCCGCTAAGGTCACCAAGAAGCAGGAGTCTTCATCATCCTCCTCTTCTTCCTCGGAGTCGTCCTCTTCATCTGAGTCCTCTTCCGACTCTTCTGACTCCTCTGACTCCGAGTCCGACTCTTCGGACTCCGAGGATGAGAAGGTGAGCACCAAGACCGAGAAGAAGGAAGAGTCTGCCTCTGCCAGCTCTTCCAGCTCTGAGTCTGAGTCTGAGTCTGAGTCTGAGTCCGACTCCAGCTCTGAGTCCGACTCCGACTCCTCCGACTCTGAGGCTGAGAAGAAGGAGGAGCCAAAGGAGACCAAGTCTGCTCCTTCCGACTCCGACTCTTCTTCCTCCGACTCCGAGTCTGGTTCCGACTCTTCTGACTCTTCTGACTCTTCTGACTCTTCCGACTCTGAGTCCGAGTCCGAGGAGAAGGAGACCAAGTCTTCCAAGCGTAAGGCTGAGGCTTCCGAGTCCGATGAGTCCTCTACACCTGATGAGGAGCCAGAGGCCAAGAAGGCCAAGACCGAGGAGGAGCCAGCCACTCTTTTCGTCGGTAGATTGTCTTGGAATGTTGACGATGACTGGTTGAGAAGAGAGTTTGAGCCAAGTGGAGGTGTCATCAGCGCCAGAGTCATGATGGAGAGAGCCACTGGTAAGTCCAGAGGTTACGGTTACGTTGACTTCGAGAGCAAGTCCGCTGCCGAGAAGGCTTTGAATGACATGCAAGGTCATGAGATTGACGGCAGACCAGTCAACTTGGACCTTTCTTCCGGCAAGCCTAAGCCAACTACCCAAAACGACCGTGCCAAGAAGTTTGGCGATGTTCCTTCTGCCCCATCTGACACCTTGTTCGTCGGTAACTTGTCTTTCAACGCCGAGAGAAACAAGTTGTACGAGATCTTTGGTGAGCACGGTACCGTCATCTCCTGCAGAGTTCCTACCCACCCAGACACTCAACAGCCAAAGGGTTTTGGTTACGTGCAATTCTCTTCCGTTGAGGAGGCCCAAGGCGCATTGAACGCCTTGAACGGTGAGTACATCGAGGGCAGAGCATGCAGATTGGACTTTTCTACTCCAAGAGACAACAACAACAGCCCTGGTGGTGCCAGAGGTGGCCGTGGTGGATTCCGCGGTGGCCGTGACGGCGGTTTCCGTGGTGGCCGTGGTGGTTTCGGTGGTCGTGAGAGATCCGCTACCCCAACCCCAAGAACTGGCGCCAACACCGCACAGTTCAAGGGCACCAAAAAGACTTTCGACTAAACTAGTCGCAGCATTTCATCATTGTATACTATTAATTTGTTAGAGCTTTCATATTGAGCGAACGAGATTTTGAATTGGTAAGGCTGCAAAATTGTAGGCTCGCGTAGTTAGTTCATTGAAGACGTACGGCTCACAAAAATTTGAGGGAATGAATACTCATTGAAGTAGAAGGGCTCAAAATTCATGGGTGAAAGACACGAAAACTCAGAACGGGCTCCCATAGCGCAAGAGACATCCGGCCACTCTTGTCACACAGCGGTCACGCTCTGTGGAAAATTGTGCAATGGTTCAGCATTAGGTTTGGACGAACAACACTTGGGCCCACGAGAAAGAAGCGACACTACTGCGTTTGAATAATTAAATGGGGCATCTCTTGATGATATTCGCAGTTGAATCACAATCGTTCTTCATCCGCCAACGCTATTATCACACAAAATTGAACGGATGAGTTTCCAAATGCAGTCTTCAGGGCCAACGTGAAATTGGCTATAGTTGACGATGCGATACCAGCAATGCGGGGCTGTCTCGCGCTGCAGTTGCAAGGAGTCTATTGCGCATTCGCTTGATGTATTGTGATCGAGAAATACGACAAGGGATCAGGCTCAGCTGCAAGACAAGTGTGTTTTTCACAAGTTCGGCTGACTCACTGGCCAGCAAGAATGGAGCAGTATATGCCGATAAATTCGCTTTGGAAGCTACTCCACGAAGCAGTCTCCCATATTCCTTTCTCATTGAAGGGAGACTTTTATGTATATTGCTTGGTATCGATAACGCACACTGCGTAAAGGCGCCCGTATGCACCAGAGCCAGAGACAGGAGAGAATAGATTAAAAGTCACTGCAAGGAGAGCATTGCAAAACCCAAGCCAGCAGCTCTGAGATTTGGAGTTTTGACCTGGATACAAAAGCATGTGATTAAAGTGATATCCCGGTGATGCCTCCTAGTGAGCGAGGTGCCAAGAGGTGTCAATCTTGAGTCCAAGGCTGCAATTCCGCGACACAAGCCCATCCCGCAGAAACGAGCGGTCGTGTGAGATAGCACCTTATACGTCTGTTGAAACTACATGGAATCTAGGATTTGGTGGCACGAGCTTGGAAGCTCTTGAGCATTACTGCTTGAACGTCTTGGCTGCCGAATGTGCAATGAAAAGTCGGTCTTGACCACCATGAGCCTGAACGTGGCTGTACTTGCCTACTTGCTAGTGCTTGGTAGTGGCAGCGTCGAGCGGCGTACCTATCTGCGCACCGTTGCCTTGTGCCGGGCAAACAACAATGCTCGAGGTTTAAGCTTATGGACAAACAAAGTGTATGGGCATGAGCCAGTGTTCTTTCCCGAAAAAATCTGCTCATTGTGCCCTGAGTTTGGACTAGGCACCCGAGGAGCGAGCTGTATTCGTAAGCGAAGCGAAATGGAAGCGGACCTGGACCTGGGGAAACCTGTCAGCCCAGAGGTACCGCAGGGCGGTACCAAAATTCTGCCTGCGCGGTTCCGCACTGGCTGCAGAAACGGCACTGGTTTTCACCAGGTCTGGTTTGTTTTTTACATGGCCCCGCGCTTCCTTCACGTGAACTGCCTATCCCGCACTGCTCGTACATCATAAAGTGAAACGACAGTAGTATTGCCCTATAAGACCGTTTTTTGTGTCTGTTCTTCCAATCCTTACCTTATTTAAACACGTTCGTATTGTCCGTTTGTGGCGTGTCTTTGCTGTCGCTGCTAAACCCTTTTGCTTGTGCTTTCTAGGAGGTCTCCGTCTTGCCACTCCCTACCTCCAATTATTCGAACGGGTTGTACTTACCAGGCGGCTTCGAGCCTTGCCAACTCCGGACTCCCTTGCTGATCGCTGAATTCTATCATGAGGCGTGCGGTCTCCAAGCTCGTGCCAAGCAAATTTCAGAAACTTCCTGACAACTCCTCTGGCATGTACAAGATAGACCACAACTCCGTTGAGGACTTTTACATACAGCTAGACGACCCACATAAGTCATGGGTCCCAGGAGAGGAGCTCACTGGTCAAGTGTTTCTAATAAGCCGAAAAAATCTCGCTAATGTGGCCATTACCTTCCGCTTGACGGGTTACGTGAAAATCATCGCACTGCCCCACTCCAAGTTACGCCCGGTCAAACATGTGCTCTTCAACCATACAATCATGATTTACGGACCAGAAACTGACACTTCGTCTGCAGATCTGAGTTTTGTCAACGGTTTGTACAAGGGTGAGCATAGATTTCCATTTGTGGTCAAGCTACCGACAAAGCGCATTTTCACAAGCATTGACTTTGGAAAGGGGTCAATTACCTACACTCTCCTGACACACCTTCGATCCGCAGAATCCAATCAAAATCAAGACTCCGCATCTGCATCTCTTCCGAACCGTGGGGAGTCATCTATTTTCAAGAGCAACGCACTTTCGAAACTTCACAACCCTTCCTACTCCTATGAGAAAATTATAAACCTCATAAACCCTATAGATGTCTCAAACCTACCGGCTCCAAAGCAAAAGCGCCTCATTATCAGGGACCCACGCAGAGGAAAACTACTGCGAGTACACTCTTCGAATTCAACCGCAACCACAACGGGCACAATTTCCTCAAATAATTCCGATTCGGAGAGCATATCACGACAAACAGCACAATCCAATGGCATGCCAACAGCCATCCATAATCTCAGCCCTGAGAATATCAACGATTCTCCTGCGCCCTCACCATCTCTGACTTTTCATCAAAATGACGCCATCAGAATATCAATGGACATCAGCCATCGGGGCTTCTTAAGGGGAGAACTTATTCCAGTTAAACTCAAAATCAACCATTTGAAGAAGATACAGGACTCAAAAGGTATCATCGTGACTCTAGTCAGAGTATGTCGTATAGATCATGGCCCTGACGGATACTTTGAGTCCTTTAGAAAAGACCTCCAACAGCTGGTCATCCCCTTGTTCGTGGATCCAGAAACTTTCTCTCTGGAAATCAGCACTAGCTTGCGAGTTCCTCCAGATGCATTCCCTACCATTTCAGGTTGCCCCATTGTCTCATTTCAGTATTTCATCGAGGTTATGCTCAATCTTTCAGGAAAATCTTTGAGCGTATCAGCTCCATCTGATCAACCTAAAACTTCTCAGGATGAACAGGGTTTATCACCAGGCTCAGCGACAGCTGGAAGCTATAATTATAATTCTCTTGCTCAGGTAAGATCTGATTATATCAACACAGACAAATTCAAAAGACTGAAGAAATTTCTTCAAATCACAACTGAAGTTGTAATTGGAACACATAGGCTGGAGAAGCCTACGGTATCCGCCAATTTTTCAGATGGCTCGGTGTTAGTCAATAACGAAGCGACAAGGACTACATCCCTGAGCCCGGCGTCGCATGGCAACTCTCCCTTGCCTATCATGAACGGGAGCTCTTTGCCAGGCCTGGCCGGAATTGTCCCTGTTCCTGAACTTTCAGAGATGAATGCGTTCGACAGTCCTCTCTATACAGATGCATCAGCTACTCAGGCCAATCAGTTGTCGGTCGCTCCACAGTATGAAGACATTGCAGTCTCGCCACCTCAACCGCTTTTGGGCAATCTAACAGAAAAAGAGAGAATGAAGCAGCTTGAAGCAAGTTTGCTACCCTCTGAGCCGCATTTCGATGATGAAAATTCTGATACCGATAATGAGTTGCTCGAGCCGGTTGTCTCCGAAAGCTTTCACTCACCACACAATTCCTCCAACTTGACAACTGCTCACCCAGTGGCATACCACAATTCTGGAATTGCAAATCTCGAAGGAGACCTATATAATGAACCAAGCATCCACGAAGGAATTGGTCTGGAGGGTGCTGACGATTACGTTCCCAACTACAATGCCGCTACGAACGACCGCTTGGTAGAACCCAACGAATAGTGCGTTGGTTTTCTTCGTTCTAGTCAATCCACACATCGCTACGTCGAGTTTCAATTCTCTGCTACGTCTATTTGATCAATAGTGTCATGTACATTAAATACCACAATTTCGTCGATTTTCTCAAATCCCACTCTCAGCGAGACTTAGGTTTTGGCCAAATATAACTCTTTCTTCAACGACGAGACAACATCGTTCAATTGATCCCTCTCTTGCTTCATGATGTACAAATCAGCTTCCAAGTCCTTCAACTTCATGTTATAATGCGCAGAGGTAAATTCTTCGTGATCTCCATCATCCCCAATCAGCTTCTCAATTTCAGGAGAGGCTACTCCATCCGGAGAGGTAGAGTCCGATACCGAGAAAGTATGCTTTTTGGATGCACTGGCGGCTTTTTTGAACAACTTCAACTCATTATTTTCCTTCATTAATTTCTCGATACTGATCTTTTGCGATTGAATTTCATCTTGACTTAAATCAAGCGCCTTGCTGGTGTTCTTCACGGATTGCAAGGCATCCCGGTAATTCTCCTCAAAAGTGCGCAAGGACATGAGCTTAGCCTGCAATTCAGCTTCAAGGGCCTGAACTTCAGCAGTTGAGCCATCGTGCTGTAATTTGGATGTCTTCATCAAATCGTCGATTTGGCTTTGCAATTGAGAAACAACATCTCCATTTTGGGAAGCAAGCTCCCGCAGTGCTTGATTTTGAGATGAGGACCCATGCCACAACTGGATCAAGTTGTCAAGCTGAGATGAAATTTGAGCCCTGCTCTTCTTTTTAGAAGACCCGGTCACCATCGAGCTGTCCGGGTCTGAGCCACGAGAATTGTCTAAGTCATCATCATCATCTGAAACAATTACTTCGGCATTGAGTGCCTTGTAGTTGTTAAACTCCAATTCGAGGTCTTCGAACTTGTGTTTCCATTTTGCGATTTCTCTGTGCAAAACCAGCTCCAGTTTGACTTGAGCCGTTAAGCTCGCGATTCTGTCTTCTTGACCTTTTATCATTTTTTGCAAGGTCGATAGCTCCCCCACTTGATTGTTCATGAATGGCTCAAACCGCTCATGCCTTTCCTTCAATTGTGCATTCTCGTTTTGAAGATGAACCAATTTATTCATCAATTCCAATCTGTTCAACTTGTATTTCGTCAATTCCGTGAAGCCACGTCCAGACGTAGCCATGCTGCTAGTGTCATTATCATTGATTTCAATATCTGCAGGGTCAATAGCACCTCGGAGCTCAGTTATCATATTCTCCTTCTCCGCAAGGACTCTTTCATGTGCCTCACTCTGCAAAGATATTTCGCGAGCATGTCCTAATTTCAAGGCTTTATTTTCTTTCTCGAGCGCAAGGATCTGTTTGCTAGCCTTTTCCATTTGGACGCTGGTTGTTTGCTTTAACTCGCTTATTTCAGAGTTCAATTGAGCAATGACTCTCTTCACTTTATCGTCATCTGCAGCCTGATACTTCGAAGGCGACGTGATGGCTCCCCTGGAAGCATAGTCTTGTGATTTCACAGTGTTCAGTCTAGATGCAACAGCAGCACCGCCAGCGGCGAGGGCAGCAGCACCAGCCCCGCCCGCAAGTAAGCCGTTGGCATGATTGGGTGCGTGTTGGGGTCCATCAAGAGGCTGCTTTTCTTGTTCATCATTGATGTAAGGGGATTCGTGCGTGTCGTCTGTGAAGACAGGAGTCTGATTATTTTCTGCTCTCTCATCATCGATCGGATGAGTAAAGCTATTCTGGTCGTGGAAAGAAGATTGCTTGAAGTCATCATCCTCAAGATATCTGTCACGAATATCAGTAAGGTCGGAAGTTGTATTACCATTCTCACTGGTGGCTCCGGAAGACGCCACATCCACATCAACAAACTTCTCACTAGGGGGAACAGCACCGGCGATTCCCAGGTGCAATGAAGAAGCCTTATTTGGGTCAAGAGACCGGTTGAGTCGCTCCACGGAAGCATTAGGTGTTCTGAAATCATCAAGTCCCGCACTCATGCTCCGACGATGGCGTGTCAAGGCATCTTCAGATGGCAGGGGCGAAGTTGCACGTCTGTTCAATGCACCAGCGGCACCTCCACCGGCAGAAGCTGCTATTTTCTTTGGTTGCGCACCCTTCATGAACTGTTCTGCGATGTAGACATTCAACTCAAAAATCATTGTTCCAATCTCTTGGCCATCAAAGTTTTCGTATGTATCGTAGTTGGAAGCTTGGGAATAAATGTAGTCGTTTTTGTCTCCTCCCATGATAATGAGCTTGTTGAGCTTAGGCAAATACGTCATGGAATGGCCGCAGCGTGGACCAGGACCGTTTTCGGACAAGTCACTACTCAACTTGGTCCATCTAAAGGTGTGGAGGTTCAAGGCGTGTAAGGTATCGTAAATGACGCCCGAAAAGTCGTTTCCACCATAGACATACAAGTTGTCCGCGACGATACATGCCGCGTGTTCATTGACAGGAAGCGGTACTTCGCCCACTGTCACGACCTGCAGCCATTTGTTTGCGGTGGTGTCAAAACACCACACATCGTTCGAAACCTTTTCATTGTTGTAAACGCCTCCAAAAACGTAAATTTTGTTCTTGTAGATGCTCATGGAGTGATTTGTCAAAGGCGGAGGTTTCAAATTATTGAGTGGGTCCACCAATTCCCAGCGAGCCTTTGGCAGTTTGAAGGAAGTCAATTCAAAGTAGTACAAATCGTTGTACACGTCGTCCTCCAACTGACCACCGAAAAGGTACAAGCGGGAACTGGAGGTGCTCAGCAGAACGACTCCGATCAGGTGACCATAACGGCCTCTTGGCTTGTTCAAGATATGCAGTGGAATGGTATATTTGCGATTGTTGACGTTAAACATGTAAAAGTTGTCATCAGGGAAACCATTATAGTCCGTGTCCACGGTGTCACCACCATAGATGATATATGCGTTACCACACAATACAGAAGAGTGACCCACGCGGGCTGGAGGATTGTTGTCGTTGATGACCTCGACATGCTGTGCAACCAAACCGTCGATTTCTTTGCCTGAGGGAGACATCTGCGGAATGATTTTCCAAGTGTCACCAAAGACAGAGCCTTCTTTCAATCCGCCCATCAAGAAAATTTCATTCTTTTCGGAAGAAATTGAAGAGGCAGCATGTCTGTAACGAGGAAAAGGAGAGTCGAAAAGCTTGTGTCTTTTCCAAGGGGTAGTAGCATTGACCACTGCAGGGGTCTGACTGCTGCCGACGCCAGCAGCACCAGCGGCTGCGGTGGCTCCATTGTCGGAGGTGCCGTTTTCGTGGCGGTAGTCGTCGACTTCGTACGAGCCGTTTTCGTCCAGGAGCTGCGATTGTTCGGTATGAGTCTTGGACAGGATCGATGTCCTGCGGAGGTACGAGTGACGCTCGTCAGCGGTTTCGCCCGATGCCATCGACATATCCGCGTCGGCGCTCTTCTTCTTCTTTCCGAACTTAAAACGAGCCATGGCGATGGTGCGAGCGGGTTCAGGATTGGGTTTCAAGTGTGAACGTGTAGCGAAAACACAGGGTGGAGCAAATCACAAGATTAAAAATGTGGGGAAAGTACGAAGCCAGCAGAGGGGAAGGAGCGCAAGCCAGGAGCGATGAACAGAGACCCGAATCTCACGAACAGATGATTGCTACCTTAGAAAATAGAAAAGGTGTGACAAGCAACAAAGAAGCGGTAGTGAAAATGCCGTTAGACGAAAGTGGGGAAAGCCGTGGGATATATAAACCCTGGCACAGTAGCTCTGGAGACAATCGACGACTGTAGACAAGCGCGCGGATAGCTGCGGGCAGAGACGGTGAGGAACTATTGCGTGCACACCCAGGGCAGGCGGACCAAGGGTTCTCTCTTGATTTGGAGATTTTTTTTGCGTCGGCAACAATCCGACACCCACCCTGACAGGCTGCCATGTAGCGTAAATTCAGAGCAGAGTACGCATTGTGTCAGCGGGTAACTTGTAAGAATCTAAAAAAGATCAGTAGGTTTTTATAAGGAACCAAGTTTTTTTGCGTCTCGGTAGTTTGGGATTTTTTACAGTGTGCTGTCGAGTTTTCAATTTCGCCCTACTGCTCATAATCCGGTCAATACTCTAAACATGAGGGGGGCCTGCGGCTGGCCCCGCGGCTTGAGCATTCGGGGCTGATGCTGCTTAACAGTTGAGGTCGCAGCACTGAGCCTCACTTGTAGCCACTACCTTAACCAATTACGGCAATCGCATTGCATGAAGCTGTCGTCATTTGGCTGTGCCATAGTCCACGGCGCCGGATTGGTGTTTTGCAGTCCGTTCTGGCTTTTTTTGGCAGATTTAACAATTCCTCCACTGGGGAGAATCTCCGGCCCGGCTCACGCAGATTGTGCATAGGGCAGGCAAAATTACACAGGCTTGCATTAATGTCTTCCCTAATTAGGCATGTGCAAGTAGCCGTTTACAGTAAATCACTACGCATCCAGTGCTGCCCACACACTAAAGGGCCCTATACGACAAAGTCAGCTTCAAACTTTTACCATTCCGGGGAGCACAAAAAGCTTCAAGATCCAAGCTGCACAGGAAGCGATCACTCCCAAACCAGGTGACAAATGTTCAGGGCGTGGGGCCTGGGCTTGACACGCCACTAGTAGGCCCGCACTCGATTCTCGCCATTTCCCGGGACATGTGCTTAGCACGACACGCTCACTCACATCAACAAGCGTGCTCGTTGCAGTCACTATATAGCTGTTGCCCACTGATCTAATGGGCTTTGTCTACGATCCTGAACTACAATTGCAACAGCTATTTCCATCTGATGACTCACTAGAGCATCTTGATGATGTACTTGCATATATCACACAGCACAAGCAGAGATCCAATGCTAAGATCCAACAACAGATCAAGAAGTACAACCCCTCCATCAATGTTCAGGTTGATATCGACGCTCTCGAGCTCTCGCTAGGTCATGTGCGCAAAACCTCTCAAGGCACTCATGAAAATATTCTACGGGTTACCTCACGGATCCAAACGCTAGATACTGCTAAAAGCAATTTGGTGCTATCTATGCGCGTGTTCAAGCGACTCCAGATGCTTATCAACGCATTCAACAGTCTTATAGAAATCGTTCAAACGCGAGATTATGAAGCCATTGCATCTTACCTTGGCGCTGTCCGCGGTCTCATGGACTTCTTCAAATCCTACAAGTCTATTGACGAAATAGCCTCCCTCTACCAACGCATACACCAGACTCAAAACAAATTGGTTGACGACGTCTTCTTCGATTTCGAAGAGTCTGTCGCCAACCACATCAGCAATGACAAACTTCAGCACGGCTGTGAAATCTTGGAAATGATCGACGCCAAGTACAAAGACAAGCTACTCACTTGGTTCTACAATGTGCAATTGAAGGAGATCAATTCCATCTTCAACTCCTCAGGTGAAGCTGGCAACATCGAAAACTTGAACCGAAGATACATCTTCTTCACAAATATACTTAACAACATTCGCACAATTTATTTGCCGATCTTTCCAGTGCTGTGGGGAGTGGATCTCGAACTTAGCAAATTGTTTTGCAAAATGACCAACCAAGAAATTGCTTTGCAATTGAGCGCTGGATCGTTCTCTTCAACAGTGATACTTGACGCTGTCACCTCTACCCTAGCTTTCGAGAAGCAGTTGAATGACACTTTTCAAAGCGACTCATTTGACAAAATGATTCTGCTTCTGTTTGAGCCCTACTTGAGTACTTGGGTGAAAGAACAAGAAACTCAAATTCGCACCAAATTCATGGACTTGCACGCTCGCCCAATGATCCCAGCCGAGATCTCGTCCGCCTCGAATGCATCAGAACTTTTAGAAGTGCTTCGTGTAAACAGCGTTCCTAATTTCGCAGAGGCATCTTCCGAGCTTTTCAGGATATTCCAAAAATCGTTGAGTCAAACTATCAAGATCTCTACCGGCTCAACACTCTTAGATCTCTCCAAGGTGTTCGCCAGATTCTTACTGGAATACCACTCGAAAATGTTGCTTCCTATATTGAATTCGGCTGCGGAACACCCCCAAGGCGTTGAACCAATCAAATACTTGACCATGATTCTCAATACGTGCGATTTCATCATCAAAAATATAAATGACCTACAGGAAAAGATCGAGCAGCTAATAGATCTGCATCACAAAAACGCAGTCGATTTCGAGGATGCAAAAAGCCTATATTTTGATCTCGTCAGTAGGGCAATCCGAGTCTTGGTAATGAAGGTCTCATCAGACCTTGACTTCCTGTGGCGTCAATTTGAAAATAATAGTTGGGATGCAGTTGACTCCGTTTCTGACACATCCAATTATGTGAGCGACTTCATTTTGTCTTTGACTGCAAATCATCAGATAATGTTCCCACTAATCATTCGCGAGGGATACATACGAAACTATGCTGATAAGCTAATCAAGCAGCTTGTGCACGACTTCATCCGGAAAATCTACTTGGTGTCGCCATTGAGCGTTGTTGCAATTGAACAGATGATGTGGGATGTCTCTGCGCTCAAAAATTTTTTGTCCTCCTTGCTCTTCTATTCTGATCCTAACTTCGAGATGTCCAAGATGGGCGAGACTGCAGAAGCCAACATCCCCAAGACTTACTTGCGTCACTTGAATCAACAGTTTTCCGAGCTTGAAATCATTCTCAAATTGCTTTTGACTCCTATATTGCCTGTTGATAATATTGTTGAGAGCTACTTCAGCATGATTGGAGATAAAAACACTGACAACTTCCAGAAGGTCTTGAATCTCAAGGGCGTTCTGATCCAGGAGGTTCCAAAATATGTTGAGAATTTCAAGTTGCAGGTTATCACGAAGCACGACTTGCTTGAAAACTCGTCGATGCTAGATGCCATACCAAGTATTGTCGATCAAGATAAGCAAGTACATCCATCCTCTCAACAATCTTCGCAGCCAGTGGACTATCGCGAGTTCGCCAGCAGCAAATCACCTGAACCAAGCATACCGGAGTTTTTCAGGGGAAATCCTGCCAAATTTCAAGCTCTTAAGTTCAACAATGCCTTGAAGGACTTTTCTATCAATGGCGAAAATCATGTGAACAAACTTAACGAGAATTTCAAAAATTTCGGCAAGTTTTTTCGCAAGGACCACTCTGACATGAATCACACTTTGTAAATACTGCATAGACATCACACGTCGGTAATCTCTACATTAGTTCAACTTCTTTGACAAATTCGAAAACATGGCACCGCTAATAAAGATCTGTGGGCTCCGAACAAAGGATGCCGCTCTTTGTGCTATAGAAAATGGTGCTGATCTTCTCGGTGTGATTATGGTTCCGAACAGGAAGAGAACCATAGAACCAGCTGTTGCCAGAGAGATTACTAAGCTAGCGAAGAACCAGCGTCAAAAGATGGGAAGGCGTCATTTAAGTGCTAGAGACATTACAGAGGAACTAAAAACAAAGACTTTCGCAGACCACAATGAGTATTTTAAAGCTTATAGCGAGCTTGTGAAAGAAAACGGCCCGTTTGTGGTGGGTGTCTTTCGCAACCAAAGCATCGATGACGTTTTTGCATTGGCAAGCGAATGCTCGGTCGATTTTCTTCAACTTCATGGCAGTGAAGACCCTAAAGATTATGTTTTACGAAACGAGCATTGTCAGTTCGGCATTATAAAACGATATGTCATCCCAGACCAGATAAAAGACATGAGTGAGTTCTTCCCTGCTGTACAAGATCCGGAGAACAGAAGCTTTGCGTTGCCTCTTTTAGACTCTGAGGCTGGTGGCGAGGGCAAACTTATTGATTGGACCTTGATAAACGGATTGAATGGTCGCTTCATTTTAGCGGGCGGTCTAACTGCAGAAAACTTGGCGAACACCAAGCCATACCTTCTAAATGTAGTCGGTTTTGATGTCAGTGGCGGAGTCGAGGACTCCAATGGCGCTAAAGACTTAGCGAAGATCAAAAGCTTCTTGCACAACGGCAGACAGTTGTGATGCTTACATTGTATAGAGGTACATCATTGTCATGGAAACTACATGTTTCGTCTAGGTAACTAATCATCTTGATCCCAGTTGCCCTGCTTGCGTTGCTTTGGAATTTGTGGCCCACCAGCTCTTTTTGCCATGATGATCTGGTCAATCGACAAGATGGTGTTAGCAGCCTCGGTGGCAAAATTGATTGCTGAAAGCTTGGCAGACAAGAGATCGAAGATTCCTGCTTCTGTCACATCGACAAGGTTGTCTTCTGCCTCGCCATCGATGTCCACACCTTTTGTCAAGCCTGAGTCGTCCTCAGCAGAGTGTGCGGCGTACAACTGACTCAATGCTTCGGTTGCGTCCAAGCCCGACGTTTCTGCAAGCACTCTTGGAATAACTTCAAACGCTTTGGCGTAATTCTTGATTGCAAGTTGCATCAAGCCCGGGGTTTTCTCGCCATATTGGGTAATCAACTTCACCAACTCGATCTCCACCGCACCTGCACCCGGTAAGAGTCTGTTGTCTTTAACCAAACCCTTAATAGCATTAATACCGTCATCAATAGCCCTCTCAATGTCGTCCATGTTGTTTTGAGTAGCACCTCTGAGGACAATAGTAGATGTTCTCGACGTAGACTCCTCGCTTTGTCTGAAGATAGTGACCTTGTCGCCACCAATTTCTCTTGTCTCAATAATGTCGATAGATCCCATCTCTTCAGGCAAGGGAGCACCGAGTCTGGGCATCGGCGTGGCTCCGCACACTTGGCAGATTCTGCGCACGTCGAACTTCGAAGGTACCTTCAAGACGAGAATGTGATGTTTGTTGAAGTAATGAAGGGCGAGCTCACCAACACTGGAGCCGGCAATAACCACGCGGACACCGGAAGCGCTAATTTCTTCACACAAGGCATCCAATTGTTGTTCTTCGCCCTTTGAAAAGTCCAACATCTCTTGTGCATTATGAAGTAAGACCGTGCCCTTGGTTTCTGTGGTCGAGATGTCGATTGGACAAGTGTAAACAGCCACCCGGGACTTTTCCTTAACGTGCTTGATGTGTCCTTCAGGTTCACGTGGAAAGACCATTCCCTTTATGACCTCAGACTGTGCCAAGGAGGAACCCATGATTTTCACCACACGAACATTATCAATGTTGAATGCCTGGGGTTTCTTTGGGTTGAGAATCAATTTGACAGCATCAATGACCAATTTGGAAATGGTGCTTTCCAAACCATACTGCTTTGCAGCAATCACAGGTTTGATCACCTTTAAGAGCTCGTGGCTGTCCACGACGTTCTCCACGGAGTCGACCACAAGTTTTTCGATAATGTCTTGAACGAACTTGTTAGCCAAGTTAAATCCTTGCACAATTTCAGGCACACTCAAGCCCATGGTAATGAGCTTCTCACTAATATTTAGCAATTCACCAGCCAAAATGAGCACAAGGTTTGTGTTGTCTCCCATCTCAAACTCCTGTTGCTTAGATGCCATAATCAACATCTTCACTGCAGGGTGCACGATATCCAACTCATTCAAAATTGTAGCTGCGTCGTTGGTAACAAACGTTCTGTCGTGCTTGTTCACCAAAATCTTGTTGCGTCCACTGGGACCCATCGACGTAAGCACAATCGAGGAGATCTCACGAACGGCCTCGATGTTTCTGAGTGTGGCTCCATCGGCTGCAGAGTATGAGGAGTAACCTTGCTTGAAAAGTCCGGCATTAGGCGCAGATGGCAATTTCAAAGACATGGTCGATGTAAAGTTCGTGGGTATTGGTGCTCAGATCGCCGTGACAGGTGAATTTTTTTGTGTATCGCGGAGCCTGCCTGTGCAGGGCGTGGAGGATCTTAGGGCGAGTTGCAATAAGGAGAAGAATTTTGAAGTCAAGAATTGGAGAATTTTCCATAAAAGAGATCAAGCAACAAGAAATATTTGTGAGCCACTACTGTTATTGCCCAACTATGGTGTTAAGGAAAGAGGCACTCGGCGTATGCAGCTGCTTTGCTTTCTAGAAAGTGCTCACATTCTTAGTAGGGAGCACTGAAGTGAGTGAATTAAGTAGAACGGATTTCATTTTTTGTATGTTTTCTATATGTTTGTCACCCACGTCTGCCCACTGCCCGAGCGGAGAAGCGCATTTCTATTAATATAGTCCTGGTGTAGTCTGATATTTTGTACCTCAGTACTGTTACTCGAACCCAAGCCGCCGTGGACAGCGGCTTCCCGATAAATTTTGCAGTGTATCAACCTATGATTCCACTCATCTTGTCAATTGGCTGACCGATCAAGCCACGTATGGATTCAAGGGCGGTGGAATCACCTTCGAAAAACAGTTGCAACGCATTGTCATACAACTGGAGAAGCTTCTCTTGCTTTTTAATCTTATAGTCTTTCTCCCGAAGATCCTTCTCAAACTTTGCCATGTTGCTTTGCAACTGCTGTTGAGCGTGCTTCTTCCGCTGACGACACTTTGAAGCGGCCACTCTGTTTCTTTCGAGTAATCTTTCCTTTTTCCATGCTGCGGTACCCGGGATTGGGCCGGCATGAGGGTTGTAAATCACCTCGTTGTTGTAAATGAGGGAGTGGTTTGGTGGGGGCACACCGGCAACCAGAGTAGCGTCTTGAGAAGTTGAACCTGCAACCAGTCCCTCGAGCGACTCCTGCTTGATACCACCTTGTCTGAAATCCTGACCGACCGTCGAGTTGCTGACCGAGCCAAAAGCATCGCCTGCCCCTCCTTGGTTGCTGACGGATGGCTGAGCCACAGAAATATTAGACGCTGTGCTTTGGTTAGCCATAGTGCTATTCATTTGAGCGTCACCCCCTTGATATGTCAGGGCAGCACCAGGAGCGAGCAGGCGGTACATGGGATCTTCGTAGTAGTCAGCGGGGTCTTCATCGAAAAAGAAAGCCTCATGGTTGACAATCTGACCTATCTGACCGTTAGAAATCGAAATTCTGCGGCGGCGTGTGCCGGGGGGTCCACCGTAAGGGAGCATAGTAGGGTCGTAAAGAGGAGGGTTCGTGAGGGGGTAAGAGTTCACATCAAACGGGTTGTGAAACAAGAGGCCATTGAAAGGCACAGGGTGATTGTTGTGATGGTGAGGCTCCGAAATACCGTTTGGGGTGGCAGACACGGGGGCACTGCTTGGAGCAGCAGAGGCTGATGCTCCCACGGGTGCGGCAGCGTTATTGGCAGGAGGCGGGACCTGTGCATGTAGGGGCTGAGAAGCAGATGATGGCACATGAGAAGCAGTAGTCCGTTCAGCCCAACTCGGGGGCTGCTGTTGTTGCAGGACTTGCAAGCCATGCGAACTGTCTTGGCCATTCATGACTACGGAGTCTGGCTTTGGCTGTAAAAAGATCTCAGACGGAATAGCTTCGATAAGGGTAGAGTCTGCTTTGGAATGCATCCTTGCAGTTTCGGGAGACTGTGAATTTGTCAGGGAAGGTGAATATGGGCAGCGTATTCGTAAATGGAGCTGAACACTAACTTGAGGCCGTAGCAAGAGAGATCCAGCGGCAGCAAGGAGGAGCGTGAAAGAGCCACGAAATCAAGGAGCTGCGTTTGAAAGAACCGAATGACCGCTGTGGTACAACAGACAGGCTGGAAAAGTCAAGTTCTGTCGTAGCACGGTCTTGTGTCAAGATGGAGTACCCGATAAATTTGTGCGTAGTGCGGATTTTTTTCTCTTGTACGACAAGTCGCAATCGGGTGTGTAGGCTGAACAATTATATTATATGCCCCAGCACTTGCAGGCGTGCCCGGCTAAAATGAGCACTTGCGCCTAGGTGCGTTTTTTCTGCGCTTATCGGGAAAAGAAAAAACGCAAGTGCTCAGGCAAATGGCCGTGGATGCAACAGGAAAGAAACAAGACCGCAGGTAGTGAAACCGAAAATCTACCAATAAGACGGCTGAAAAGAAGGTAAAACTGGCGAGAAACGCTGGGTGATGCACCGGTGTGGGAAGTATAAAACTGGGCTGCCTTAGGAGCGATTGGCAGGGCAAGGGTAGCCGCTATTTGTGAGAAATTGTACAGTATAGACGGGCTAGCCGGAAAAACTCTTTGGTGAATGGAAAAAAAGTACTGGACGACCTTCAGGAGCCGGCGTTAGGCTCAAGAAGGGAACATTCGGCCGCAGGGAGTGGGTCGTAAAAAAAAGGAAAGCGGATGTACAGGAACAGCTTGCCAGATAGAAAGGGAGGGTTGGCAATACACAGTTTTGCCTGGCACGGAGAAAAGAAATGAAGACGAAAGTGCATGGCCGGAATCGAACGTTACTGCGGATATGCACCGCGTGGAGGAGAGATCCAATGGCCGTTTGGTGCATGAGCAAGCAGCCTTCATACTGTCGGGAAATTGGCAAGTGAAGCGAGTGGCGCATGTCGATTGCGTGCAAGTGCCGACGCAGACTACGCACACGCATATGTGGCCCCCCAATTCTGGGGAAGAGAATGCCACAGAACATCTTCTGAAACGCCCTAGAATCCCAACGTTTCTCCAAATGCGGGTGAGTTCCGACTTTTCGGGGTCACAAGCAGGGAGCTGCACAAGGAGGCGCTAGAGTTGCCCGGCCGATAAAAAGACCAGGAGCCAGGAAGTCCTGGGCGGCGGATCCATGCTTCCACCATACGTGCACATAGCATACAGGACGCGGTAGGAGCACTGCCCGCCACCAGCTGCGGACCCAAAGCGAGGTAGCGAAGGTATCGAAATGCGTGCTTTCCATTTGGCGATTACTAATCGCGGTTTGCACTTTCTATGGTACCCCTACCCCAAACATGCAATGTCCACAAAGTTGCGCTGGTTATGTACTCTGTCCAGATGGAGAATGTCCAAGGGCCGATGTCAGGACTTTGGAGCCTTGCGTAGGCGGAGAAAAATACGACGTAAAAGCCGAGGCCCGCCAGACGCCTTCTATACCGCTTACGGCCGTGGGCAGATTTTTCTTCTCTGATTCTTCGCTGGATGCATTGCACGTGCCTTCGAGGGGAAGCTTTAGCCGTTGCAGCGCCTACCGGCGGGAGACTTTGCGGGCTGCTTGCTGGCGCACCAGAAGGTGCAGGGCCAAACCTTGTCCTTGAAACTCAGGGTCGTACCCAGCAGTCGGTTCGTACACCGGCACTTCCTCCACCCACCGGGCTCTGTCTGTTCTGTGCACTCTTGGTGGCCCAGCATATCTGACTGATCTAGGCGGCCATATGAGTTCGATCGAAGCCTTGGTGCAACAATTGAAGGAGCACAAGTTCAATATCGAGGGCTTCGACGACAACTTATACAAGCATCTCTCCATCGACGAGGATCCTTATTGCGAAAATGTGCTCGACATCATCGTAGAGAATCAGCGAGGGCTCAAGCTCTTTGGCATTCCGCTATTCAGCGGGAAGTCCTTGCTTCCGTTAATTGATCCGTCAATATATCTGCGTTTGGACGGCCAGAAAGTCTTGCTATCACAAGACTCGATTGACAATTACCCGCTTCCCGATTTGGACTGGCAATGGGCCTGGCCCAGGTGGTATGTGTTGATGCTCAATGATGTTGACGAGCTTGGCTGGGTATATCTGCTGTTCTGGCGTTTCAATACTCGCTGGCACGGCAAATACTATTTTGGAGACTTTGTTCGAAAGCGACTCTGGGTTCGTCGTCGTCACCGCTCTTTGTCATCGGAGCAATCGGCCCCCCAAACTGAGCCATCATCCTTACTGTAACTCACCTTCAACCAATTCGAGTGCCCGTATTACCAGCATTTATAGCATTTATCGCATATTAAGCATTATAAAAAAGCCAATTGGGCACCTCAGTAATTCAGCGTTAGCTTTATTCTGTTTACCCAGCAGTGTAAGCTTGTTATTGCTAAGGCAGGCGAGCGTGCGCGGCCGTGTTTCATATCAATTTTTGCAGCCTACTCCATTGTTTTTTCAGAATAAATTCACACATCGGGGATTTATCTTACTTGAGAAACACGTCCACCAAGAAATTATCAAGCAATGAGCCCAGACATAGCCTTATCTCTTGTTGTGGCAAGAGTCGCCATAAAGAAAAACCTCTCTTTGCAAGGTACGTCTTCACTTCTCCGTGTATTCTAGCGGCCACTAACACAAATAGAAGCAGCCGACTCCATCGGAAGCGAGCTAGTTTCTGGATATTTGCGTCGGCGTTTGAATTTCGTCGCTCCAGAAATCCGCCCAGTGAGAAGCTCTGCCTTTGACATTACCATAGTCATCACGAGAGTAAAGTCAGTGTGCAAATTCCCTCCAACACAGCAAACTAATAGCGTTCTCGAGAAGTTCAAGATCACAACTCTAGAGGCTTCCTGGGAGATAACTAGCCATAAAGCTGTCATTTCAATCAAAAATTTGGTGGAAAGCCTCTTGTTGTGTTACTCCCACCAATATGAGGTGTCAATATACATGGAGAGAACCAAAGACTTGCTTATGTCACTCATCCAGGAAGTGTTCGCAAGGATTCTTGCAGGGCAACCCTCAATTACGTCTCATCTCTTGATAATTTTGACTCAGATGGTGTTCTCCTTTCGTTTCCTTACCGGCTGCGAACACAAGTACTATCCCATATTCATGTCCCTCTTGGAGTTAGGTACTGCCAAGCGAGTGCTTTCCAAAGTAGTGATGGATAGCATCAAGGTCATATGTACCACGGAGATGGTTGCATTTCACATCGACTTGATTAATATGTACTGCTCTCTCTTCGACAAGAGCCTGCTCAAATTTGCTAAGCGTGTTGTGATGGCTTGCATTGCAGTTCATGGAGAAAGCAATCTTTTGGATTATTGTTCTGCTTTACAATGGTAGAGCAACGTCTATTTCTTGTCAAGTCCGGCCACAAGCTTGAACGAATTTTTCCCAACGACATATGTCAATCCACTGCATACTGTGCTAGCGGCAACAAGCATCCCCAACCAGTCAAACGCTGGCGACGCATTGACACCATAGAACAGCTCAATTGCAGGCGCCACAACCAAGCCTCCAATATACACCATCTGAAGAGCGGTGGTGACCTTGCCCAAAAAGTTCGGGTGCACAGTGTGCGTAGTGATTGATAAGTCGAAAAACCTCAGCAAAGTCTTGGGGGAAGGCAAGTGCTTGTACCGCATGAAAAACCCGGCAAAGCTCAAAAGAACATCTCGTCCTATGATCATACTGCCAACGTATAGCGGCATCAGGCTTTGGATGCAAAGTGCTACGGTGCAAGTCGTCATGAGAAACTTGTCTGCAGCCGGGTCCAATATTGATCCAAGCACGGACGTCATGTTGTATTTTCGAGCGATATAACCGTCAACAAAATCTGTCACGCAAGAGTAAGTGAAAAGAGAGATTGCTGCAACCGAGTGGCCCGTGGCAAGGAAGTACCCAATGAACGGAGTGCTTGCTATTCGAGTGAGCGTGAGCATATTTGGAAGCGTGTAAAGTTCATTCGAGATTGAGTTGTTTACAATTGGTGGGACTGGGGTTTGTCCAGATACTTTGCTGGCGATCTTACCTCCATCTCTGTCTTCGACTGGCTGCCTTTGCAAGGTATAGCGTGAAGCGCAGAAGGTTCGAAAGGCGATGGCGGGCCGCGGGAGTATTCTCGCCACGCTTCTGGGCCGTAGAAGAAAGCTGCGATATAATCCTGGGTGTTGAACTCTCAATCCTATCATCTCTCTATTTGCCTTACTTGCAGAAGGATGCCTTGGTGACAATTCTCCACATATTGTGCGACTACAAATCGAGTTGTGCATATCACCAAGAACTTGGCTGCAATTCTAAATACATTACTTTGGCAAGCCCTGCTCATTCACCAATGATTGTGCAGTTTCTTGAGGACCCGGTCCGATCTTGGTCAAAATGATTCTGCTGACGCCTTTGTACGCTTCCTTGTCGAATTCGATGCTGGAGTCCTCGAAACTGGACACCTTATCAGATGCTTTCTCCCAACCAGGCACCTGATGGAAGTACTTGTGAATCAAGCCCAAAACCTTCTTTTCGTTCTGCTCCTCGTAATAGATGACCGCATTTGGACCCGCGTCGAAGGTGTACGCAGCGAGGATCTTGCCTTCTTGCTCGTTCAATTGGTGAATTAACTTGATGATCTTCTTGGAAGTGTCATTCAAGTAGAAAATGGGAGGCGTAGAGTCCAAACACACGGCATGAAACGAGTTCGAGTCCTTCATGGTCAAATCACCAAATGTTTGGAAGTCTCTTTCGATGATAGACTTCTTCATCTGCTCGAATCTGACAGGCACAACTTCCTTGATACGCCACTGGAACAAGTCAGAGGTTGCAACAGTCGTTTGCATACCGGTAGTAGAAGGAGTATCCTTTTTGTCGTCCGAGACAACCAAAATGGCAGCCTTCATAGTTGGCCAGTGGTCCAATGGTGCAACCTCTACAGCCTTGGAGTCCTCGCCATCAGCTGAGTCTCCCATTTCCCAAGCGACATAACCTCCGAAAAGGGATCTACAAGCAGATCCGGAACCCTTTCTGGCTATCTTGGAGATTTCCGACATCAGCTGAGGGAGTTGGTAGAGCTTGGCGATGGCCACCACCAAAGCAGCGAAGCCGGCAGCAGAAGAAGCCAAACCGGCAGCAGTGGGGAAGTTGTTTTCTGAGACAATGTGTAAGCCCCACTCGGAGAATTTTGGCAAGGACGAATCACTGTCCTCCAATTCTTTTCTCAACCTCCGCAAGTCCTTTAAGCATGCCACGGTTCTCTCTCCTTTGATACCTTCCTCGACTCCGTTGAGCCACAAGTTATCATTTGTAAAAGAAGAGCTGGTAGCAACCGAAGTGAGCGTCCGCAAATCCTCTTGTGCCAACGTCACGGAAATGGACGAGTTGGTAGGAAGATTGAGAGTCTTGTCTCTCTTTCCCCAGTACTTGAGGGTCTACTGGTTAGTATGATTTTAAACGTTTGTCAAGAGGTCCGTACGGGATTTGCGTACAGCCGCAATCGAGCCAACATACAGCAATGTTCACCGGGGCAGTGGTGGAAGCGGTGTAAACAGACATTAGCTTTATATGTCTTGGTGAAGAAATCGACAGCCGCGTTATACGACAGAACGCGAAAAACAGGAAGTCTGCGTCACTAATTCAGCGTGGAAACCAAATGAAAAGAGTCGGCTTGAAAATTTTGTTTCTTTGATCAGAAAAAAAAATGACTTCGACATATTGTGTCATTCATCGACTAATTATACTTGTACAAGAAAGCAGCATTAGCTGTGCCTTTTAGTTTCTTCTCCACTTCCACAATCTGGCTTTGCAGTCACCACTGCCTGTTGCGAACACACCTTCCGTTCCCAGGGAATTGAACGACACGGCGACAGAAATGACCGAGTTGCGGTGGCCCTGCAACATCAACAAGGGGTTACCGGAGTTTTGGTCCCAGAAAATAACACCACGGTCTTTCGAGCCCGACAAGATGTATTCGCTGTCGGGCGTAGAGCATACACTCAACACAAAGTCCTTGTGGCCGACATAAGTGACCTCGCAACTTGACTTCTTACCGGAGTTCTGACCGTTGCTGTTTGCCCCGATCAGACCAGAGTCGGCCTTGCCTTCCAAGTTCCACAATTTGACGGTTCTGTCCAATGAGCCAGAAGCAAGCTGGTGACCATTGGTGGAGAAAGCCACAGAGTAAACGGAATCCTGGTGGCCATTACCAGACTCGTTACCAGAGTCCAATCTCTCGACGAGGAATCCGGTGGAAGAGTCCCAAACTCTCACTGTCTTGTCCAAGGAACCAGCGGCAATCAATTTACCGTTTGGCGAAACAGCAACAGTGGTGACGCCGTCCTCAATGGACAATGTCAACGAACATTGCGAGGAGCGCAAGTCCCAGATTCTAACGGTGCGGTCACCGGATCCCGAAACCAAACGGTCACCGTCTGGGAAGAAGTCCAAGGAGTAGATGTCCTGCTCGTGTCCCCTCAAGATCTTTATGATTCTCTTGGTCTGCAAGTTCCAGATTCTGATTAGCTTATCTTCAGCACCGGTAGCCAACAACTTGCCATCAGGTGAAAAACAGACTGATCTGATGTACAAATCACCGTTAGCATTTGCGGACGAGCTGTTACCAGAGCCATTGGCGCCCGAACCGTTTTCGGCTCCGTCGCCCTCACCATCACCTTCGCCGGAGGCACCGGAGCTGTTGTCGTCGATCAACTTTGCCACGAGAGCACCGGTTTTCACGTCGAAAACTTGGGTGGTCTTGTTACAACCAGTTGCAACCAAGTCACCGTTCTTGGAGAACTTGACGCAACAAACGACCGAGGAGTGGTCCAAGGATTGCATCAAGTCGACATCCAACTCGCGCTTGAGAGCTGGGTTGTACAAAACGTAGAACTCGGGCGTTTGTTTTTTGAAGTCTGGGTTTGCTTTCATCACGTCCAAGTCGGTGAGGAAAGGCGGAATCTCCTTGACGTGCAAATTCTTCTCTTGTGGGTTGACAATGTACTGGGACTTATCGATGATGGTCAAGGCGGAGGACTCTTGTGGAGCCGGCTCTGGGTGAGAAACAGGCTCAACCTTGGAGTTCGTAGGCGACTTCTTCAAGATATCCTGCTTGAGGGGCGTCTGCTTGATCACGGGAGGCTGGGCTTGTGCCTGAGGGTGTTGCTCCTGCTGTTGCTGTGGAGGAAGCTGCTGGTAGGCGTAGGGGTGTTGGGCGCCATTGGAGTGTTTCTGCTGGGCCTGTCTATCTCTGTTTTCCAACTCGGTCTTCAAGCGCAAGATCTCCTCCTCGTAGGCCTCCTTGATTTTTCTGTGGGCCATTTCCAACTCATATACCGTCTGTCTGATTTGCTGCATCTCGGCGGTCTGCTGGTTGCACTTCATGTCGTAGTCGTCCTTAACCTTGGAGAAGTTAGACGCCTCGTTGAGTGCAAAGTCAAACTCCTGCTTGACAGCATCCAACAACTCGTTCAAGCGCTGCTGGTGTCTCTGTTGTTGCTGCTGCTGAGCCTGGTTTTGCTGCAGCTGGGCAGAGCTGGCGTAGACAGACATGATAGGCAGAAATGTGTGCTTTGGTGTTTCCCAGAGTCCGCGGATTTAGTGGGATCCAATCACTGGCAAAAAAAAATAGGGCTTGGTTTCCTAACTGCGGGGGTGCAGGCAACTTGCACAGGGAGGGCTGGGCTGTGTTCGCTGTTTTCAGTGCAATCGGCGTGGGAGGTCCGGTGGCTGTTTCCAGGATAAGGGCTCGACTTGCGCTTGGTAGTAGGTGGTTGTTGAAGAAAAAAATGTCTCCGCGGGACACGGACCAGCACCCCCTGCAGGCGGCGCTAAGGACGTCAAGCAGTGGAAAGTCGCGGCTAACCGTGCTGCACCCGAAACTGAGCTTAGATTCGGTAATAGGTGCGTTTCGTATTTCTTTTTTGGATGCTTGTTTCTCGGTGCAAATGGATTACTTTCGTTCCACGGTGTCAAGTCAAGGCTGCTACTGACGACTCTGCTGTTGGTGCAAATTGCCAGATACGTTCTGCCCACTAATTTCCCCGGGTGCATGCGCCCGATTCTGCGAGTTTCTGCCCAGCCATGGGGCCTGCTGCGCGGAAACTGGAGGTGCTCGCTACTGAGCCTCCCTTGCGATTTCGTAGAAGCCCAAACCGATCCTCTGGTTATTATTAATTGAATTCATAAAGGCTGCCTCACATAAATTTATGGCTATGTGACAAATCCCGCCCGCCATACGTTTGTCTCTTTCGAAAATTGGCCTGCTAGCTTGTGTGATGTGTCCCCATTGTTTTCGCAATCATCCCCTATTACTGCTAGAACATCCAGCGCAAGACAGACGATAATAGCAATGCCTACCAAGACATGGTATCAGTGTGAGGATTTTCTTACAAAAGTTTGTTGAATACGTAGAAACGAAGCGGCAGAAAAATCACGGGACTCCGCGCCGCTCCTTGGCCCGGTCCTTGTGCCATAGTCGTCCCCTGCTTATGCTGCTCTCCAGCTGTCACTCTGGCTTTCGACTCTGGCACCCGGGATTTTTGGCAATTTTGGCAACATTTTTCAGCCCACCCTCCCGTCTCTCGCAAAGTTCCATCACAGACTGCGATGCTCCAATCTCCCCGTTTTGCCCGTCTGTTCCATTTGCCCTGCTGGCCAGCAATGCACTCGCTTGTAAAACGCACGGTGGTTGTGCTGCCCGAGCCGTTTCCTAATCTGATCGAGTTACGTGCCCGCGCCTCTCCTATCTGGGCTCATGGGGTGTCACGGGGTGTCATGGGGTGCGACCTCAATTCCCTCGATTCTGTTTTACTTTTTTCGGCACATTCTCCACAAGTCACGTTATCTCCCGCATCCTCTCTGAGGGCACGGGTCTCACATCTGGTGCACGGGCCTTTCTGCCGGCCCTGGCGTGTCTTGGTCTCAGCCAAGGCAACCAGGTCTCACCAAAACGGTGTACCCACTCCACAACGCCATGGTCTACTTTGGCGAAAAACCTTTCAGGGGTGCAAAGGAGCAAGCAGCGTATGACAAGACCTTCGCTGGAAAGTATTACAAGCTTTTAAAGCGAAATCACTTTGTGTATTTCGGGCTACCGTTCATGCTCAGCATCGTGGCAGGCTCAATCTATCTCCAGAAATTCACCACCTTGAAATGGGAGAGATATGACGAGAAATACCGCCAATTAGGTGAAGACGAAATGCTTGGCATGATAAAGAACAAGCGTCAATTCGATAGAAAGGATGATTTCTACAGGCTCCAGGGCTTGTTGAAAGATCACTCCCTGGATGTGTCTGAGGACTACGAAATCGTCAGAGTGAACCGTAAAAAGGAGGATGAGCCAGTGTGGTGGAAGTAAATTGGAATCCTCTTTTCACATCTGCATTTCCGGGTTTTGCATTTGGCTTATGATTCATTTCGGCGCCTTCCACTCCACCTTACCGCAGGACCCGCTTTTTTCTACCATCGCGAAAAAGTAAAGCTGTGCAACAGCCATCCCATTCTCATCGCTAACATGGTTTCCTTCTCCTGCGAGGTCTGCAATGACACCGTCATAAAAAAGAAATTGGATCAGCACCGTCAAAGATGTCACGGTGCTTATTTCACATGCATCGACTGCTCTACTACCTTCAGTGGCACCGACTATAAGGCCCACACTCAGTGCATATCGGAAGCAGAGAAGTATGAGAAGTCCTTGTACAAGGGCAAGCCATCTGCCAAACAGGCCAAGAATCAACCAGCGGCTACTGACGTCAAGCCAGAAAAGCCAAAGTCCGAGCACAAGAAGAAGGAGGCTACTCCAAAGAAGGACTCGAAGCCTGCCAAGGCTTCTACCGAGCCAACTCTCGACTTGACCAAGTATAAGAGTGGTTCATTGTACAAAGTTATTAAGGGTCTTTCAAAAGACACCAAAAGGGACAAAAAGGAGCTTTTGAAGCAGTTGCAAGTCAAGGTAGTCGACGGAGCCCTTGTCCTCACATTATAAATAGCATCACTTTAGGTACCTCAATGCCAATTAATTTTATGATTTCCTCAATCATTCGTACGTCAGCTCTTTGTGCTCTTATTCAAAGCCTTGCCAATCTTGGCGTAAAATTGCAGGAGAGTGTCGTATGGAAACTTCAAGTTACTCTGTAAGTAGTCTGGCAAGTTATCTTTGACCTTCTCTGCATCTTTGCGTTTAGCCTGCTGTTCAGCGTCTTTCGGCTTCTTATCAAGATGGCTCAAAAATAGTGGAATGTACATGACTTCTGCGATCTGTTCCAACTTACGCTTAATCACCAAGCGGTACTCCACGCTAACTGGCTCGACGCCAGGCTCAACGGTACTCGTTTGCTTGACGTCGAAGTAATATTTATCGTTGTCGTTGTGGTAATCAATGATGCGTGCGCCTGTAATGAGCTCAAGCATGTCAAATGTGAAGGATATTGTTTTGAGTTCTTCTTCAAAATTATCTCTGTGCACCATCGATGAGGAGGCACTTGTTCTTCGGATTGGCGACTCGAACATGTCACTTGTTTGCGCCTTCCGTGGGGTAGCGTCAATTGTTCCGGTGCCCTCAGCAGATTGCTGTCCCAGAAGCTGCGTGGCAAGATGATCGATTGTGGTTTGTTTAGCCTCGAGCTGCTGCTTGAGGTCTGCGATAATCTTGGCGTCAAGCACCCGCTGCTTTTCGCTGACATCTTTGTATCGATCTAAAACTGTCTCGCGGTCGCTGCCAAGAAGCTTGTTCATGTATTCTATGATTTGGCCAGTGTTCTTTGCAACAAGAATGTCATCTTCTGTCACTGTGGCCGCCAGCTTCGTGGCAGCAGCTTTTAAAACTCCTAAAGCAAGTTCTCCAGATAAGACGGAGTTTCTTTTGTTACTCACGTCTTTAATCGAAGGCTCGGCCCCGGCATCGGGCAGGGTCCTCTTGATGGAAGCTTTGGCAGTTTTGCGTGGTTTGACTGCTGGTGCCGCTTCATCCACCCGTGGTTTTTTGCGACGAGGTGACTTTCGTATCGCCTGGTTTAGAGGTTCACTGTCAGGAGAAGAATCGGCCGCAATCGGGCGTGGCGCTTTCTTTGGACGAGCCATGTTGATGACTTGAAAAGTATTTGTGGAGTAGAGGCGCGCCTGTAAACAAGGTGGATGTAGCGCGTGGGTGCTGATGGCCCCAAAAGGAAGAACTTGAAATTTCTTTCGTGGGTGCTGTGCAGCTCGGTATTTTCTGAAAAAAATCGAACATCTGCTGAAGAACACGATTTTTGTCGTGAAGCTTTTAATCGTCTCTTTCAAATGTGTGGAGCTGCATCCGCCGCAGCCAATTGACCTCGCCATGAAGCTCCTCTCTATTCAGGCTGTCTTCAATCTTATCGGTGTGCTCTACACTTTTGCCCACGAATAAGCAATATCGATCTCACCCAAAACGCTTTTGACTTTTGAGCTCATTTACTGTATTACCCTTTCATGGCACACTGATTTTGGCGGTATTTGGGCTACCCTTCAAATCCGATATTGCACCCACTCCCCAAACTACGACTGAGGAACATGGGGTGCCAAATTGGTCCACGCAAAGCCACGACCTAAACTAGGAGCGAAAAAAAAAGGCTGGGAGGAAAAATAATGCTTCAGGCAAAATTAATTCATTTCACCTCTTTTTTCCAACAAGTTCGATTTCAAACCCAGCAGATCTGGTCAAACCGGCTGGTCCCTGCAGTTCGCGGTAGCTAAAGTTCATCATCGAGACGCACAGCTTTAACACAAACTGCTATCGTCATGTCGTTCTCTCCCGAGGTTTTTCGGAAAAAGTTGGACGGGCTCCAAGAAACACAGGACTCCATTGTGTCAATTTCTCAGTGGGTGCTCTTCCACCACCGCCAGGCGACCCATCTTTGTGAACTTTGGTCAGATTACACCTTGACCAGCGACAATGCTAAGAGCCTGAAGAAAAAGCTCTCCTTACTCTACTTGTGTAATGACGTGGTGCAGCAGGCTCGTCATAAGCGCAAGCCCGAGTTCCTCACGGGCTTTGCTGGGATTTTGCCCCGGGTCTTACACTCCATCTACGGAAGTGTGGATGCAACCATTCAACTGAAGATCGACAGATTGATTTCGGTGTGGAGCCAGAGAAATATTTTCCAAGCAAAAGACATCGATGCGATGAAAAAATCAACAAACTTGCTGAAGCAAGGAAAGTCTTCGGAGGATGAGCCTGCCCAGGAAATGCCTTCTACCTCCAACGGCGCCTCTCAGGTGGCAACTGACTTAACCCACTTGAACAATCTCTACAAGCACATGACACTGATTTACGATAAAAGCATAGCCAGCATGTCTCTGATCGGTCAGCAATCCAAGCTCTACTTGCCAGATGATCATTCGAGCCTGGACAACTTGCCGCTGCCAAAGGTCTACATCTCGAAACTCAACGTGCTCGAGAAACTCTGCCTGATGACTACACAGAATTTAACTGAGGTTTCAAAGTCCAGGAAAGAAATTTTACAAGCGCTTGCCAACCTCACCAAGTTGATGACGGATGGATTGGCCGCAGACGAGTCCAAGATGGACATTCTCGACCAGAAAATACAGAGGGTTCAATCAACTAAAGCCGAACTCGCTGAAATGATCAAAGATGACATTCAAGATGCTCAATCTGAGACTGCTGACCCTGTACTGCCTGACGAAGAACCTCTGCCACAATTTGAAGCGACGCTGGGAGACATCGGGGAAGAAAATGACGACGTTATGCCGACTTATGAGAATTCGAGTGACGACAGTGACGATGAAGTTCTGACTTCTAACTCAAAAACATCTCCCGCATCAGCGCTAAGATCTCAGTCCCCCATCCTGTCTAGTTCTGAATCAGCGCTGGGGTTGAAAAGAACGCTTCTGAACGAATCGGCGTCGTCAAAACATTCGAAAAGGGTGGCGTTTTCGGAGCAGGTGGAAGTTAAAAGGTATGAAAGAGATGAGCAAGGTGAGGAATATGCACAGGCAGACAATGGCTTTGAATCAACAGGCGACCCTGTCTTGAAGGACTTCAGCAATCATCATAAAGATGCTTTGGAACTAAAGCACGAAGAACAAACTGAAACCGATGACGATGGATATGACCCGACTCTGCTTGACAATTCTGATCAAAAAAGGGGCCTCTTCGATCTTTTGTCGAAGCTCAGTTAGTGCGTTTGCCTTGAATAGATCATAGCTGGATGGAGCGTTGAGTTCGCTTGAAAAAAGTGTTTCTCCTTTATTCACCCGCATCCTCACGGAACACGAGGATCTCCCCACCAGGCACGAAAATTGTTTTCGAAATAAAAATCGGGAAAAATGAATGTTTCATATTCATGCGCCAAGTAAAATTGTTTGCTGTAAGACGTATCGGCACGGGGAAAGTGACGACTAGAATTCTCGAGAATTCGAATATTTTGTCGATGGCGACGCAATTTGATACCATTGAAATCACCCTGTCACTGGAGGCTGAGAAAGAAATAAGGTATATCATGTATACAAATCAAATGATCAATTGAGAAGTCTATATAAGTCTTTTTTGCGCCTTTCCTTGCTATTTTCCGCCTCGGATTGACTCCGCCCACTCTGCTTGTTGTCGTCATCGAACTGAGGATTTGGTGGTAAAGCCACATTGGGAGCTTCTTCTCGTAACGTATCGGTCTGCTTGGGGGCTATTAGGCGCACATCATGGGAATCACCTCTCGAATTTGGCGTGGAGATGCTTTTAGGGCGTTTTTTTCGAGGCTTATAAACACACAACTCGTCGCTGCTCGAACACTGGTGGCACTCCGGAAGTTCTCTTGTACATTTCTTTTTGTATTTCTGACAACGCACGCAACTGCCTCGAGACTTTTGAGGATCAGTGGTATCTAACTCGATGTCAGGTGGCAAATTTCCATAGATGTTTCCTCCCAGTCCCGAGGGTCCCAGGGGCAACTTCTTTTTCTTGAACACAATTATCGAATCTCTCATATCTCCCGAAAAACCTTCCTGTCGACTTGAAACTGATGTGGACAGCATTTGGAATGAACTCATGTGATCGGACAAGGGAGTCACACCCATCTCATGTTCGGGTTGGATGCTCTCGTCTGATCCCCTTTCTGGTTTGTTGAGACCACGCTTCTGTCCTCTCGGTGGCATTACAAACGGTGAAATGTGAACAGATTGAACCACGAGACGGTGGGCGAGAACATGAGTGCAGCCTGATGGGACTGTTTATCTTGGAAGATTGAGGGCCGCCAGCAGTGAACCCTCTTGGAAAAAACTGGTGGGATGAATAGATACTTGGCAATTTTGTGACCTCGGTTGGTGCTTTTTTTGAGGCGAGTTTTGGTCACAGGGTCTCAAATCAACATTTGGAGCCGTACCGCATCCTCCAAAAATAACCTGGATGCAAATTGGCTCCTACCATGAGAAGGCACAATAAACGAATCCTAGTCTTCTGTCCTTTTGATGCAAGCGTAAAAATGGGCGATGTGAATAGCACTCGTAAGTAGTTGGCAAAATTCATCTCACGGTAAGTCTGGGAATCAGTCTGACAAGCTGCATAGCTCTGCCTCGTGAGGCCAGCCAGAAAAGGGGATCTGCACTCGACATTTTCACGTATGGGAACGACCTGCCTCCGGATCGAGCCGGGCCGCTTCCAAAGCCCCCCATTCTGCGATGCAGATCGGCGAAAATCGAGTAGCGCTGGTGTCCCATCTGCAACTCATGCCACAGCGGAATGCCTCGGTGCAAGTCTGCGGTGAGATTTCTCAACAATGAGGTGTGCTTGCGACTTGGTAGTTGCACTGAATCTTGATCCAAATGTTTCCCATCAAGGCCACTAGTAGCATTTACTTCCTCGAGACCCGTAACATTGCCCATTAACGGAACCGCAATTCCGTTAAATGAAGCGCTCCGCGTATTCACGGCTGCGCTTTCCGCACCGGGCAGTTGTATGCCCGCGGTCTGCGTGAACTCTGGAAGCGAGGCGGTAAATTTGGAGCTTGCCACTTTCAGAAAAGTTTCAATACTGCTTTTGCACCCAATGTAGACCATATGCCGCGCACGCGTCAATGCAACGTACAATAGGCGGGCATGAGAGTTGTTTGCTTGGTTAGGCCCGTCGTAATACGATGGTAGAGGCTGCGAAAATGCATCATGTCTCTCAGGCGCAGGTACGGGCGACAAGATCTTCTCCCAGTGAGTCGTGTGTTTGGCATTCCCGAGCACAAATACAATTGGAAATTCAAGACCTTTGGCGGCGTGTATCGTGGAAATTTGAACTGAATCTTGAGATGGTTGTGGAATGTCACTTTGGCAGGTTTGGAGAAAGAACTCTAAAAATGGCTGCGATTTTGAACCCAGCCTTGCATATGTTTCGAAAGATGTCATAAGGGTGTTGTGGAACGACTCAAGAACTTCCAACTTTGAAACACCGCTCTTATCAGGCTCTGTAGACTGGAGGTGTTCTTTGAAGCCGTCAAGTTCCGCAATTTTCTTCAAAAAGGCGGCGAGTTTCAAAGGTACGCCGCAGACGTCACTATCGTTTGTTTCATTCAACAATTTACGCCCCGCCTGCAACTCATTGAAAAATGTGACAAATCTTCGAAGAATGTTGGGGTTCTTTTTGTATAGATTCCCGATTGAAGTGCTCTCGTTCCCGTATTTGCACAATTGGCCATAGAGATATGACTCCAAAAACGCCAGGTCATATGCATCAGCAAGCTCCACGCTGTGATTGAATAGCTTGGAGATCCGTAGCTTGGACCCACGATTCTTGTCAAGAATCGCCAATATCGAAATTAAGCTCAAACTTGAGCCTTTGCCACCAGAAAGTGCTTCCAATACATCTCTGAAAACACGCAATCTTGACTTGAGCCAGTGATTTCCCTGGGAAAGCCTGAAACTCGGTATACCATAGGTTGTTCGTAGCAAGCTTTGCATCTGTGCTGCCGACTGATTTGTACGTGTGAGGATTGCTATATCGCTCATCCGTAATAGACCGCCCAGCTGACATAGAATACGTATTATCTCCTTCGCAACCACATGGTACTCGTCAATCGCTGACCCTGACTGCAATAGAACTGGCTTTGGGGCATGCAAATGCGCACGTGTTGAAACTAATTCGAGCTGACTGTCTTTCAACACGGCCTTTGCTGCTGCATCCAAAATAGGCTGAGTGCACCTAAATGAGTCTTGTAGAAATATGTCATCCACATCCATACCAGTAATTTTCTCTTGTAGAAGACCCATATCCTCGAATGATGTACCCAAAAAACCATAAATACTCTGGTTTGGATCGCCAGTCACAGTAAGGTGTTTCAAGTTGGACCCCTCACCGTATGTGGGGTGCCTTACTATCGCCCTTACGACAGATATAAGAGATGGGTATATATCTTGGAACTCGTCAACGAAAACTGCTTTATAAGTTGCCAATCTGGGTAGTGCCGTGTTGCTTAGTGCATAGTCCTCGCATGACGAGTTTATGAGCTCTATTGCATCATTTATAATCTGCTCGTAGCGCATGACTCCATTTTTTTTCAAATACGCAACTAACGCCTTGACATATTTCTCATTCACTGCGTATCTGCGAGCAGCATCACTGACGGATGATTTGCCTGACAATACGCTTGCAACAAGAAGGCTCATATTTGACGGAGTGATAGCATGTTCAATGGTTTCGCCATCTAATTGAACCAGCTTGCTAGCAAAGAATGAGATCATAGATGACCAACTTACATCGTCAATGATGTTTTGCCTGCTGTTGCTTTCGCTGCCATATTGATCAAGAATGCCGCCGCAGAACGAATGAAATGTCGATATTTCCACTTTTTCTGCACTTTCCTGGCCTATGAGTCTCGCAAGTGAGTCCTTCAAAGAGTCCACCGAGCGATTGGCCATAGATAGCACCAATATTTCCTCCGGTCGCATACCATTTTGAAGAAGATGGGCGATGCGAGCGACTAAAGTGAACGTTTTTCCAGATCCAGGTCCAGCAGTCAATCTAAGAATCGATCCCATGTCACAAGGATGTTTTATTGCCTTGTACTGTGAATCCGTTACTTCGATCAGCACTTCCTCGAGATCAGAATCAGGCAAGGGGTTTGTATGTGAGTGCAAGCAGTCCCCTGCAATTCCGCCCAAAGCTTCTATTTCTTCCTCCACACTTTCAGTGACTTCGGCCGCTTCCATTGTAGTCATCTTGATAATTCTCGAATCATTCAATTCCTCGTGATCCTGTTCCAGCTCACCAATGCCTACATCCTTTTGGCCCATCTCAAGACGGACTTGTCGGGAGCAAACGTGGATTCTTTCTTTGTCTCTTCAAAAAAGGTGGCTCGAAAAAGCAATTTAAAACATGCTCTCGCCACAGAAAGAAGATTAAAGTATCTTGCACGTAGTTATCTGATCTGTTTTACCCCATGCTAAGGGTCTCGCGCCGCGTGACGAGTGCACGAAATCAGCACCACCATCCACACACTCAATTGTACACAGACGCATGAGTCTCTCATATCTCCGATCCATTCTTCCTGTCGAGGAAATTGGAGATACGGAAGGTGTTACAGAGCCTTTCAAGGACCTCAGCGAGCAGGAATTGGGCGTGCTTCTGTCACACTTCGAAGGCTTACTTGACTGCTTAGAACCGCACACGAAGAAATTGGAGCCCATTGAGACATACCTCCTCAATTTTGAAAGCGAGATAGAGCACTTGGCTGAATCCCTACAAACACTCCAAAATAGATCCAATGAGCTATCTGGCGGTTTGGATACTCAACAGTCTCTCGTGGATAGGCTCAACCCGGTGATCCTTGGTCTTGCAATTGCACCTTCTGTAGCAAGATCTGTTCTGAGCGATCCAATTAACGAAAAATGGCTCGAGAACTTGAATTTCATCATGGAAAAGGAACAGCTTCTTCTGCAGATTGATGCTGGTGCAGATGCTCCGGTTGCCAAGGCATCTAAGGCTGTGGAAGAGTTGCGCGTCGGCTTGAAGTCTTTGGAAGCAAAGGCTATTGAAAGAATCCGCAACCATGTAATCGAGCAGATACGTTTGTTGAGACGATCATTGCATACTTCCTCTCAAGTCATCCAAGAGAAATTGCTTCAAGTGCGCGAGATCTACTCTTTCCTCAAGTCTCGGCACCCACAGCTTGCCAAGCAACTACAATTGGCTTACATTTACACAATGAAGTGGTATTACACCTCACGATTCGCAAAATATCTATATTCATTGCAGAAACTCAAGCTTAAAAATATCGATCAGCTGTATGTCCTCGGAGGCACCAATGACACTTATGAGCATTCAAAAGGCGGTGGTCTATTCGACATGATGGGAACGTCTTCATCAGCTACAACCCCTACAAACTCTCTGGCAGGTCCTTCTGGAACTTCAACGCCTACGCGTGTATCTATCAGCGAATATTTTCTGTCGGTGACCAAGCGTATGAACATCCTCTCGGAAACTGACGATAGCAGGCGGGCTATTCCTTCTCAAATCGCAGAAACAACCCCATTTTCCTACTGGATTGAATTTCCTTTCCATCAGTTCATGAGTGCTCTTCTTGACAACACTATTGTGGAATATTTGTTCATGGTTGACTTTTTTTACCAGGGAGTCGAAAAGTTCGATCTGATAAAAGAGTTGGACCCAAATGCAAAATCAACAGACCATTCCAAAGACTGGTCTCAGCTTATGTTCGAAGACGTTCACAAGATGGGAATCTCATTTGCCAATTGGCTTGTTACATCTGCGCACCAAAGCCTCGGTTCTAGAATTGCTTCAGGTAGCGCTGTTGCCTCGACATACAACGCCTCCATGGGCTCCGGTACATGCGACAGTTATGCGGTCTTGCTCATGATCAGAATTATTCACAAACAGATGTCTACGCTCCAAAATCAATTTCATGTCCCAGTGATTGCAGAGTTTCATAATTCACTTCTTCTCGGCTTATGGCCGCATTTCACCAAAATCATCGATATCAACTGCGAAGCTTTAAAGAAGCACATTTTGGGAAAAGGATCTTACCTTTCATACGGCTCAAGCCATGTTACTCTTGCGCCAATACACACTACTCAGCAATTTGCTCAGTTTTTGGTGGGATTGTTAACGTTGGCGTTTTTTGGTGACGCTGACCCCTCTGGGCAGCAGTCATTTCTGCGTGAGCCTATCAGCATGTCTGTCAATCGCTTGCGAAACGACTACGAAAGTGCTTTGACCAAAGCCAGCTCTAAGGGAACAAACAGTAAGGGAAATCAGAAAGAGATGTTTTTGTTTAACAACTACTTCCTCATTATCACAATTTTGCGCAATGAATTTGCAACTTCCGAGAATTCATTCATTCAAGAGCAACTCAAGCATTTCGAGCTATTATGCGACGCATACAAACCAACGTAATTCCCCAAATTGAGGCTTTGATTCAACCTTCGGGCTTAAGGCAACAGGGCCAATTTTGCTAGCATGCCGCATAATTGAAGGTACGTCAGCACACCTTCTAGCACCCTCATGTGAACAAAACCAATTTCTTTAATTACATCTAAACGCGTCAGTTCAGAAATACCAGGCAAAGTTTTGGCCACCTTGAAAGCCAGGGTCACGATATCGATTGCCGAGTAACCCTTATTCCATAGCGTATCGAGAATGTCGACAGCCTCGTCAATGTTCTTCTTCAAAATACAAGCCCCCAATATTTTCTTTACCACCAACGGATGTGGCTGGTCGACTATTTTGAAGACATTTACGTCGTCCACAAAGCCAAATCCGGCCACTGTACTTTGCAAATTGTTAATGGCCTGTCTCATGTCACCCTCTGCAGTGAAAATGAGTGCCTTGAGGCCCTCTGAGTTAAATTTGACCGACTCGGCTTTTGCAACCTCTAGAAGTCTCAGCAATACCTGGTCATCCGCGAGTTTGTTATATCTCAAGATAGCACATCTAGACTGTAGGGGCTCGATGATTTTCGAGGATTGGTTACACGCAAAGGCGAACCGTGTAGTATTGGAGTATAATTCCATCGTTCTTCTCAAAGCCTGTTGAGCACCAGGAGTCATGGAATCTGCCTCATCCAAAATGATGATCTTGTGTCTTCCTGGAGGCAACAGGATTTTAGTCTGTGCAAATTGTTTGATCTTGTTTCTGACAACGTCAATGCCTCTGTCGTCAGAAGCATTCAACTCCAAAGTAGCCAGATTGTACAATTCGGGCCCAAGCAACTCGTAGGCGAGGCAATGAATGGAGGTGGTTTTACCAATACCTGGAAGACCCAGGATGATCATGTGAGGCATATTTCCATCTTGTACAATGAGCTTGAGACGTTCGATCGTCTCTTCGTTGCCCACAATGTCATCAAGCTTGTGTGGCCTATACTTCTCGACCCACGGAAGGTCAAGCGAAAGGGCAAAGTTTGTCATTCCCAAGGTAGTAGTACGCGTGCCTTGAAGTCTGTGGAAGAGTCGACGCGCGAAAAATCATAGTGGCTCTGGAGGCAGTAGCATGTTTATCTAGTTAGGCAATGACAAAATTTATGAGTTTAAAATCGCAACTTTCATTTGATGGCTGGGAATTGCCTGAGCGCTTAGCTGTGACATCCTTTTGCCCATTTTGAGTTATGGGTCTTGAGTGTACATCTGTCCTCGGCGATATACGACTGTACCTCACCGGGTTTTAATGGCTGCAAATAGCGCATAATTACCCATTCCGGTGACACCAGTCTTTTTTTCAATCATCAGCAAAAATAACTAGGATAGAATGCCGTAGAAGTCGCAATTCTTCAAGGACTAACAGACATGAAAACCTGCAGAATTTGCTGGAAATGCCACCGATGTCTCTGGGTCCGGCAGACTGGCTGGTCTATCTCAGCGCAAGCACCCAAACATGCACCTCTTCATGCTTCACCTATGAATTCCTCCACGGCCATACTGCCGAGTGAGCGAGATAATTATACAACGCATCGATGCCTCTCACGTGAGCTGAATCGCGAGAGAGTGGATCTGCGACGTTCCGAAGAAAGCAGACTACGAGAGGTGGAGGCAGTGTCAAACCGAGAGGGCTTGCCGGAGGGCTTTAGGGCTAGCATTTCGCTGAGTGCTGAGAAAGATAGTTTCAAATTGAGACAACTGCCGCCCATCTTCAGTACATACACCAACATCTTGTTTGGTTCGATTTTAGGCGTCTTGGCTCGCAAAGGTCTAGAGGTTTTGACAGACTATGACGGGACTTACGTGCTGGGGGTAGTGTGGGCAAATTTTGTTGCATGCGTGGTGATGGGAGCTGCCGTACAGTCAGAATATGTCTGGGACTCCCTCCTCGATGACTCGAAGAGATCTCCCGTCTTCCCATCCAAGGCGGCAATTCCCTTGTACGTGGGTCTCACTACAGGGTTCTGCGGCTCGTGCTCCAGCTTTTCCAGCTTTATTGTTGAGGCATTCGAAAAGGCAGCAAATGTTTCGCCCACTTCGCATTACCCAAATGCAGCATATGGTATTCTAGCCGTCTTAGAGGTCCTAATAGCTCAAATGAGTATTTCGATTGCCGGCTTCCAGTTAGGAAAAAACATCTGCCGTGCATTGGAATTTCGGAAATCCTCAATTTCCCCTCGAGCTTATGTACTTGCCCAGGAGGTAGCAGGAGCATTGGGTATCTTGATTTATGTGATTGTCATAGTGCTTTTAGCCACAAAGTCTCACGGAGCCTGGCGCTCGTGGACTTTTTCTTGCCTCTTTGCTCCTTGGGGTGCTTTTCTACGCTATTGGCTCTCAAAGGGATTCAACCCGCTCCTTCAAGACTTTCCCTTGGGTACGTTCATTGCCAATTTTGGTGGAACCATTCTATTGGCCATTTTCACATTGCTTGCAAAAGGTAAATCGCACTATGGCAGCGCAAGCCCGCTCGTCACAAGCGTCATATCTTGCCATGTTCTCGCGGGTTTCGATGACGGTTTCTGCGGTTGTTTGACCACTGTCTCTACTTTCGTGGTTGAAATTAGTGCATTGCAAGACTTGCACCGCGTTAAATATGTGACGATCTCACTCGTGGCCAGCTTCTGCGCCGTTCTCTTGATTCTTGGTTCATATAATTGGTCGGTGGGTTTCACTGACGCAGTGTGCTCATGAATGCATACCTCCGTATTCCTGTCGTATCTAAATAGCTAATCATCGTCCATTCCTTCCTACTTTGCGGGTCCCGGCTCTGCTTTTTCTGTTTTTGCCCTCTTTGCACCCTTTTGCTTTTGCCGAAGAGTTTTTCTCTTCTCCTTTTTGGAACCCTGCCGTCCAATTGGCATCGAGGTCCGAACAAATTTGATGTGCGGTTTTTGATAAGCAATGCTAGCAGATATGCTACCATCGAAAATCCCTTCTAGCCATGGAACAGGGACGTCTTTGATGTTTCTGTCCACGAGCTGAAATAGAAATCGTGCCTCTTCCCAGTCATTAGAAATAGAGAGAATGTTCACGTTGTCAATGTGAAGCACAGCCAGAAGCTTTCGCGTAGCACCCTTTGGCAACTCCACGAGCTTGACCCTATCATTGAGAGCCTTAGACGCGGAAAATGTGAGAAGAGGGAAGCAGCTCGTAAGAAGCGGGGACGTTATATCTTGCTTAGCGACAAACACGTATTTAAAGTAGTTCTTGATTTCCGTAGTGGGTGTAGATTCCTGTTTGAACAATCTTTCTCTGGTGGGTGCAGCTTGATCTTCTAAGCATTTCACGGTGGAATTGAACCCAATGGTAACTTTTGACGACATTGATGGTTCTGGGATCTTTTTACCCTTGTTCTTCTTCTTCATTTCCATGTAATTGCCATAGCCAGTTAGGAGCTGGACCAAACAGTCCATGATTTGTGCTGAGACATGGCTTTCTACGGAGGGCCACTCTGTTCCTTTTGTGTACGGATTCTCGAGAATTGGCTTATAAACTTCACGCTTTCTTTGCTCGAGGTCTCGAATCGATCCGGTGCCTGGCGTGGGTTTTGACATCACTGATAAGTTCAAGATAGTGTACGGTGAAAGATGAGCTTAAGCACAGGAAATCGTCCCCGCGATTTTCGGAGTCTAATGTGCATGTATTTTTTGTGTACAAGATTGTCCCAATCGACACGTTTTATATGTTTACAATGGAAAGAAAGTGAATTCCTTCCTTGGCCTTCGTTCGAGAGCTTACCTCGAGGCCCCTCAAAGACTGGTGAGTCTTTACTTTTTGTCGTCATCCGACTTCTCAGGAGAGTACAGGGGAGATCCAGGAGAGTAAGCTGGAGATCCTGGTGAGTACTGAGGCGAGGTCGGCGAGTATTGTGGCGAAGTTGGCGAGTAACTTGGAGAAGTAGGAGAATAGCTCGGCGAAGTTGGCGAGTAGCTTGGCGAAGTTGGCGAGTAGCTTGGCGACGTTGGCGAGTAACTTGGAGAAGTTGGTGAGTAACTTGGCGACGTTGGCGAGTAACTAGGCGAAGTTGGTGAATAACTTGGCGAAGTAGGCGAGTAACTGGGCGACGTTGGTGAGTAGCTTGGAGACGTTGGCGAGTAACTTGGTGACGTTGGTGAGTAACTTGGCGAAGTTGGTGAGTAACTTGGCGAAGTTGGCGAGTAACTGGGCGAAGTTGGCGAGTAGCTTGGCGACGTCGGCGAGTAGCTTGGAGAAGTTGGAGAATAACTTGGCGACGTTGGCGAGTAACTAGGCGAAGTTGGTGAATAACTTGGCGAGGTAGGTGAGTAACTTGGCGACGTTGGCGAGTAACTTGGAGACGTTGGCGAGTAGCTGGGCGAAGTAGGTGAATAACTTGGCGAAGTTGGTGAGTAGGTGGGTGAGGTAGGCGAGTAAGTCGGAGACGTACCACCATAACCCGGTGATGTGGCATCGCCGTAAGCAGGAGACGTGGCACCATATGAGAATGGCGATGTGGGAGATGTCATGGAAGGCTGGCCACCATATGACGTAAGAGAGCCAGAGCCATCCGAAACATTTGCAGTGTGAATTGGTGAAAAGCCAGCACCTTCTTCGTACTGAATCTTGTCGTCCTCCATATCGTAATCTCTGTATGGAGTTGCTCCTCCGTCATCTGCCTGGGCGCCCATGCCAATGTCAGTGCTTACCGTTGCATCTTGCAACATCTTGTCATCAATCATAACATCAAAAGCACCAGTTCCTAATGGTGGCATTTGACCCAAAATGACATTTTCAGAGATACCGCGACAATCATCAAGTTCAGCAGCCGCTCCCGCTTCCAACAAAATTTCAACCGTTTCTTCGAAAGAGCAACGCATCAACGCACCTGTTTCGGCACGGTTAATACCGTGACGAGTGATCGCCATCAAATGACCCCGCGCAGTCATTACATCAACAAGCAAAGCCATGTGACGGTAATTAACATAAGAACCATCGAATGCAATGACGTTAAGAATCTCCTTGAACAAGGCAGACCTCGTTGCTTCAATTCCAAGAACAGACAAGATCTCAATGAAGTTATTCGAGTAGGTGCGCGTTGCGTCAACACCTGGAACGGTGATAACCTCAGCTAAGTTGACACCATCCGTTTCCAAAACCCACTCCTGCTTTTGCAGAAATTCGCCATTGGCATCGGGTGTGCTCTTTTTATGTTGCATCATGAAAACTCTCGTGATACCAGGGATACCACGCAAAGAAATTGTTTCCAACATGTGGGCTTCGACTCTCTTCAAAATTTGATCTTCTTCGTGGTCTCCCTCCTCTTCGAGTTTAGGATCGCGAATGACACGACAACGGATGATCAATTTATCAGCTGTATCGTCAGACCAAATGACGAATAAGTCTTCTCCAAAGTTTTGCGAAATCTTTTCTGCAACCTGTGCCATTGTCAACTGCTTGTCCAACATCTTAGCTCTGTCCAATTCGAGACGAAGAAGCCATGGAGATTGATTATCGATAGTCTCCTCGACCTTTTCATCAGGAATAGCGAAGTAGGCCTCAACGGTATCATAATCCTCTTCAATGACTGTGCTTCTTGGGTCTGGGTCGTAGTAAATTTCAGTGGAAGATGTCACGTTCTTCAAAGTAGTGTGCTCGATTGCAGACTGAACAACCTTGGCCTTTTCAATATCAGCAGCAATCTCGGGGTTCAAGTAAACAGTAAGAGCGGGAGTTTTGATGTTCTTAGCAACGTTAAGAATTTCTTTAAGACGCGGAACACCAAGAGTGACGTTTTTAGAAGACACACCAGCATAATGGAAGGTGTTCAATGTCATTTGAGTTGCGGGTTCACCGATCGATTGCGCAGCAATGACACCGACCATCTCACCTGGATGCACGAGAGATTTTTGAAACTGAGACTCAATCTCGCCACATACCCATTCGAACGAGACCTTGTTGAGCTTGAACTCTTCAATTACACGACGGGCTGCTAATCTCGATCTCAACAAACACTGGAAAAGAAGCGTAGCGTTCTCTTGTGCCTCCTTAATGAGTTCACTCTTTCCACGAAGAACGTATAGTTTCTTGCAGAGATCACGCACGCCTTCAACAATTTCATCGAGATTCAAGTCTGAAGCCTTTTGCCTGCCGCTGTGGAATATCTGCTGAGCATTCTGGATGATACGGCGCAAATTCACAGGCAAGGGCCAGTTATAGTCTCCATTTGGAAAGACGACCTCTCTCAAGAACATTCTGTCCTCGAGAAGTTGGTCATATTCCTCATCCAAGATTTTCTGCAAGGCGACGTCACCCTTAATTTGCTTTCCTGATTCTAACAAGGACTCGGAAATGGAGTTAGAAGAGTCCAAAACGTCAATTCTATAACGCTTTTCGAAACTTGCATCCGAGCCAGGAATAGTGTCGACAGATTGCTTCTCTACCGAAGTACCATCGACACCATCTTCGCCGTAAACAAACTGGATAATGTCGCCAAGGGAGTTTCTCGTGGTACCATCGTAGTGCACCATAATATCTTCCAATGCTTTAACCAAACGACGCTGGATATAACCCGTCTCGGCTGTCTTGACAGCCGTGTCGATAAGACCTTCTCTACCAGCCATAGCGTGGAAAAAGAATTCTTGTGGGGTCAATCCTCTAAGATAAGAATTCTCAACGAATCCCTTCGACTCAGGAGAATAGTCGTCCTTTGTGAAGTGAGGTAAAGTGCGGTCTGCGAAGCCGAAAGGAATACGCTTACCTTCAACAATTTGCTGACCAACACAAGCAGACATTTGAGAGATATTAATGAAAGATCCCTTGGAGCCAGAAGTGACCATTTGTTTAACATTGTTGAGATCTTTCAAGTTCATTTCAGCCGAACGACCGGCAGTATCACGAGCTTGGTTAAGAACACGCGAGACATTGTGTTCGAAAGACTCTCTTAAAGTCATACCAGGCTCTGGTTCGAGTTTGTTTTGCTGGGCATCAAGGATAATCTCTTGAACTTTCTGCTTTGCATCCTGAATTGTGTTCGTGACGTAGCGCATTGTTTCTTTGTCGGCAATGGTGTCACCAATACCGATGGAAAAACCGTTGTGCAATAGCCAGTAATTCACCACCTTCTGGATTGAACTGAAAAGCTGGGCACACACCTGTGGCCCCTTTTCTCTCATGACTGTGTGGATCAAACCGCCACCAGTGGCACCAACTGTTTTCTTGTCCACAACACCGAAAATAACTTCACCATCTACGATCAACATACCCGAGTCCTTCGGACTAAGCATGTCTCGGCCATCGTCGAATCTTTGCAAGTGAATACCCTTTGGAATAGCCATGGACAAAAGCTGTTTACCGGTCCACATGGGCTTGGGCTTAAGTACAGCCGGTGGCGGAATGACACCATCCCAGTTGGGAATCCAGTACAACATGTTCATGACCTGTTCGTAGTCAATGAAGGTATCTCTCAATGTCATTTTACGAATTCCACACAAAGTGTCTTGCACAATGCCCATAACAGGCTTGTTTGATTGTGGAGACACAATTTGCAAAGGCACCGCACAGATCTGAGATAACTCGGCCCTGGTTTCGGGTGATTGGGGAACGTGCAAGTTCATTTCATCACCATCGAAATCGGCATTATATGGCGAAGTGACAGACAAGTTCAATCTAAAAGTGGAATAAGGCATAACCTTGACTCTATGCGCCATCATGGACATTTTGTGCAAAGAGGGTTGACGATTGAACAACACGGGGTCATCATCCATCAAGTGGCGTTCGACTCTCCAGCCGTATTGCAAGGCAATATCACCAGCTCTCTTGTTATAGCGTAAGTCAATACGATCTCCTGTGTCACGGATAACGTACTTTGCACCCGGATGCTCATTGGGGCCATTGCGAACATACTCGGTCAACCTGTGGATATTATATGGGGTGACCACTTCCGGATATGACAATGTTCTAGCAATGGAAATTGGAACACCGACTTGGTCAAGGTCGAGATTGGGGTCACCAGAGATGACAGTACGTGCGGAAAAATCAACACGCTTACCCATCAAGTTTCCTCTCAATCTGCCCTCCTTTCCCTTCAATCTTGCTCTAATGGATTTGATTGGACGGCCAGTTTTTTGAAGGGCTTGAGGCTGACCTGCAATATCATTGTCCATATAAGTTGCAACGTGGAATTGCAACAATGCCTCGAACTCGCTAATGACGTGCTGTGGAGAACCGTCGATTTCAAGGCGTTGGACGTTGATATTGGCTTTTAAGATATCAGCCAACTTGAATGTCAAATCATCCTCACCTCTGGCGGTGTCATTGAATGCAATAGAAGGTCTGACTGGAGGAGGGGGTACAGGCAAAACTGTAATCAACATCCATTCGGGTCTCGCGTAGTCTTCATTGAAACCCAATTGATGACAGTCCTCAGCGCTGATGTGCTTGAAAACGCTCAAAATTTCCGATGGAGTCAACAATCGACGTTCAGGCTGCTCATTCTCGTCGTACGTTTTGTTTTGTTTCCAAGTACCCCACAATTTCAAACCATCTCTACGGACAGTAGGCTGTGTGTGACCACAACCGCCCCTTCCTTTCACTGTTTGGCCATCTGGATCTATCATGTCAGCCTCGCAAACCATTTTTGTCTTGCAAACGTTCCAGACGGCGTTGAATCTCTTTTTGGGGTCTCTGATTCGGATAGCTTGGGCCATCAAAGGGTTCGACGGATCTACTAGAATCTTCCCGCAATGCATACAAACACACTCGCAGACTTTCTTGATCTTTGAGATGAAACCGATGTGGAACACTGGCTTTGCCAACTCGATGTGACCAAAATGGCCGGGACATTCGGCCATGTCTTCTCCGCATGTTTGACATTTGAAATTACGGTCGATGGAGCCCAATCTGGGGTCGTTTAGACCTCCGTCTCTAGGCTTTTTTGTGGTTTGATCCATCGTCTCTGGGTACTCGATTTTTGCCACTGAGATAGCCCTCACTTCTTCTGGAGACAACAAGCCAAACTGAACCTGAAAGAGTTAGAATCACTGAAAAGAAATAATATAATAGGAGTCAAGCACAGAGATGGAAACAAAAAAAAAAACATACTTCTTTAACCGACCTAAGCGGAGCACTCGAATATGGGAATTGACGACTCATGATTGCTAGATTAAGATGGATACAGGGGTCTTTCTGTGAGGAAAATGTGGAAAAACTCTGGGTACTCTATTGAGACTAGCCGAGTTTAAATATATGCAGAAGTTTGATTATTGATCTTCGGAAAGCACTCGAATGCTGGCGAGTGGATATGTGAAGGGCTTTTGTGTTTTTTATGGGTTTTTTTTCGATTTTTTTGTGGCTGGAGGGGGGATAAGGTGAAAGAAATGAAGTGAGATCAGACAAGGGAATCAATCTCAACGGGAGGAACAATGGACGCGAGCTCAAACCTCTAGCAGCCTCAGTCTGGATATCGGATGGATGAACGATACAGCAAGCAGCCTGGGGGCGATTAGACGAGGCTTGGAAGACTAAAGGTTGAGTTTATTGTTGGAGTTGACCGAAAAAATTGGTCGCAGTGGCGAGCCCCGTGCTGAAATGTACGCTGTGCATATGCTGTTTCTGGTCGGTGTAAGCGTTAATATCATACCGGCGGATCTCCGGAACCTGGCGTTGCATGCTTCCAAAAAGGATCTCGGCTACTTTATTGAACGATTTTGCACTCGAACCGTCGGGCCCGGCTCATGGCTCGTCCTTTTGGCTGACTAGCGTGGACGTTTAGGTGAGCATCCAGCGGTAAACCCTACCGCTAAATTTCCACCACGCGACCTAAAACTGGAGAATGGCACACATGTGCAGACTTACCGAGCTGGCGAAAATACTCTGCGCAATAGTGTGCCAAAGCGGGGCGGCAAGAAGGAACTATTTCCACAGCGCAAGGACTTTCAGTTGGCACAATTGTCAGATACACAAAGTGGCGGAAATTTGGAACGAAAGTTGCGGAGTGTTTTCCAAACCCCGGGGGCCTTCTCGATTCGAGGTTTGGTGAGACACCGACACAACTGGCCCTGGCTGCGACCAGCGCTCAAAAATAGTTTTTACGCGGCGCAAAAACATTCCTTGGCCTTGGGTTGACGGATGCAGAAGTGAAGCGCATTGCTCCTTTGCACAGCGCATGAGCCTTGACTCGCCGGTGGGGGACCTTGCTGTGGAGAAGGAGGGAAGTGCCTCGCAACAATGACATTTTTGGCCTTCCATCATGCCAAACCCTGAGGTTGCAGACGGTGTCCTGCGTCTGCCCCACATTTGCAATCACCTAGTTCAGAGGACATCTAGATTTACGTTCAATTTACTAAAGCATAAAACTGCAAAAAAAAAATACGCTGACGACAAGTCCAACTCAATCCAAGTCCACGCTCCCAAAATTTCATGTTCTGACTCACGACTCTCTTCATGGTACATCACCTAACACACCAGGATCAATACCACCCGCAGCAGCCACCAACAACAGGATGACTAAACTTGAAGTTGCATTTCCGGGTACGCAGATGTGAAGATCTGTCCAGCTAAGCCCTACCGTCGCAAAAGTGGGGCATGCGTTGCAGCAAATTATTCCGGGTGGTTTTAAGCTTCCCCTACCGTCTCCACCCTGAATTTCTCGCAAAGTTTCGCAATGTCTCGCAAAGTTTCGTGCATCTTACAATGAAAAATCTGGGGTACCCTCCAGCGTGGGGTTATGGCTACCCCGCCGCGTCGATATAAAAACTGGCCGTCAGCTCCAATTCTCTCTGGTTGTTTTTTTTCCTCTTCACCACCTTTCGGCACTGCCCTTTTCCTATCGCCGCTTCACAAAATAGAAATGTCGCAAAACGCAATCTGGTGGAAAGACGCCTCTGTCTACCAAATCTGGCCCGCATCCTACAAAGACTCCAACGGAGACGGAGTCGGAGACATCCCAGGTATCATCTCCACTTTGGACTACGTCAAAGAATTGGGAATCGATGTTGTCTGGTTATCCCCAATGTACGATTCTCCTCAAGATGACATGGGCTATGACATCTCCGACTACGAGAACGTCTACCCAAAGTACGGAACCTTAGAGGACATGGACAAGTTGATCGCCGAAGTCCATTCCCGTGGAATGAAATTGATCTTGGACTTGGTCATCAACCACTCCTCCTCTGAGCACAAATGGTTCCAGGAATCCAAGTCTTCAAAGTCAAACCCAAAGAGAGACTGGTACATCTGGAAGCCCCCAAAGTACGACGAGCAAGGCAACAGACACCCACCAAACAACTGGCGTTCCCACTTCTCTGGGAGCGCATGGAAGTACGACGAGGCCACCGACGAATATTACTTGCACCTTTTCGCCGAGTCACAGCCCGATCTCAACTGGGAGAACGAGGAGACCAGAGAAGCCATCTACAAGTCCGCCTTGACCTTTTGGTTTGAGAAGGGTGTCGACGGCTTCAGAATTGACACCGCCGGTATGTACTCCAAGGTACAATCTTACGCTGATGCCCCAATTGTCGTTCCTGACTCCGAGTGGCAACCATGCCACGACTTCTTCCAGAGTGGTCCAAGAATCCACGAATTCCATAAGGAGATGTTCGCCAAAGTCACTTCTAAGTACGATGCTATGACCGTTGGTGAAGTTGGTCACTCTACTCGTGAAGACGCTTTGAAGTACGTCAGCGCCAAGGAAAAGGAGATGAACATGATGTTCTTGTTCGATGTGGTGGAACTCGGTTCCGACCCATCTGACAGATTCATCTACAACGGTTTCAAGCTTTCTGATTTCAAGCAAGCCATTGACAACATGTGTTCGTTCACTGAGGGTACTGACGCCTGGGCCACCTGCTTCTTCGAGAATCACGACCAGCCAAGATGCATCACCCGTTTTGGTAACGACCAGCCAGAGTTCTTGTTCAAAAGTGGTAAATTGTTGGCCACCTTACTTTCTGCCTTGACCGGTACATTGTTTATTTACCAGGGTCAAGAGTTCGGAATGACCAATGTGCCATTGGAGTGGGACATCAGCGAGTACTTGGACATCAACACCATCAACTACTACAAGACGTACGTTGACACCTACGGCAAGAAGGATCTTGACAAGTTGTTGAAAGACATTAACTTGGTCGCCAGAGACAATGCCAGAACCCCTGTGCAATGGAATGATTCCGAGAACGCAGGCTTCAGCACTGGCAAGCCCTGGATGAGAGTCAACGACAACTACAAGACTGTCAATGCTGCTTCTCAAGTCAAGGACCCCAAGTCGTTGTACAACTTTTACAAAAAGGCTTTGTCAGTTAGAAAGGACTACAAGGATCTCTTCATCTATGGTAGTCTCGAAATCTTGGACTTTGACAACCAAGAAACCTTCTCTTTTGTCAAGACCCACGGTGACAAGAAGGCTTACGTCGTGTTGAACTTCACTGAGAAGGACGTTAAATTCGACAAGTTGGTCAAGGGAGACTTGGAGTTGATTCTCTCCAACGTTGACGACGTGAAAGAAGACACTTTGACCCCATACGAGAGCAGAGTGTACATTGTGAAGAACTGAGTAATACTCAGAGGTTTATAGAATGATCACAATAGATTTCAGTGAGTCTTTAACAATAAAATTATGGATTGTAGGTCAGACTTATGACATATATGCAAATTGAAAGACTCAACGTTTGAGAATCTTAAGCGCAAAGAGGCTGGATGTTTTATCGGGATCCAAGGTGGCGACAACGTCATCCAAGTAAAAACCTGCGAGAACGACAATATAAATGAGAATTAAAATGACGCCTTTGAAGTAATTCGATTTGCCCTCTGCGTAAACGTAGGTGAAAAGATAAATGGACACTAACGAGGCAACAACGTCCCACCGTGGGAATATCAACGAAAATATCATTTCAATGTCAGTGAACCGCTTGTAAACTGAGTACACCACCAAAGACGGAATTTGAATCAAAACCACCTGAAGCGCATAGGCGCTTCCAATTTCCATCGATAGTGCCACATTACCACCCACTGCAAAAGATATCGCGTTGACGAATTCGGTGGTGTTTGGAACTAAAGCAAAGACCGTCAAGCCCAAGAATTTGGGATTGATTGGAAAATTAGAAAGAACAGCATCGACGTTATCCACTAAAATCTCAGCAATGATGGCATAAAGGAGAGTTGAGACTAAGAGAATCACTGACGATTTCTTGTTTGACCAGTTTGGTGCATCGTGTCCTCCACCTTCGTCATTGGCAATTTGGGATGGCTCGACTGGCTTTGGGATAGGATTGGCACTGGGTGTGGGTTTGCTCGAATTTCCAGGAAAGGCACGGTTCTGCAGATCCAAGGATGGAGAGAAGGCCGAATTACGAGGAGTAGAAACTCCATGAGCGTGAGAATCACCCTTTGATGTAGGGCGATTCTTGAGAGGTCCATCTTGCTCCAAGCTAATGATACTAGGAGATCTCCAGCCTGAGGATTCTTTGCGAGCTTGTGCGGCTTGTTGTTCATGTGAGCTGGTGGCCCAAATCAAAGACGCGTGTGTTTTCAAAGTGAAATATAAGCCACAGACATATGCAATAAACAAAGCAAGCGCAACAAGTAATGAGAACGGGCGGAGCACCAGGTAGTAAAGGCTGTCTAAACTCAACGAGGGCTGAATGAACTGGCACGTCGTGCATTCCTCCATGCCATTGTAGTCGCAGTCCTTGCAACGAATCTCATATGAGCCATACATTTGGTAGAAAAGAGATGGAGCAAACATGGTGACCATGGCAAAAAGGAGCATAGTCGACGAGACGCCTGCAGATCTGGGGTTATATCTTTGGGTCTTTCTCTTCAATGCGCCGCCGCACATTGATAGGCCTGGCAATAGGAGCACACCGCCTAAGATGGATCCGATCATGGACCCCTCGACGAGTTTTGCTTTAGACTGGTTAAGAGCAACACAGTATAGGAAAATTTCGACGACTGTAGAAAAAAAGGCATTTATAACAGCACCCACTCCCATTGAAGATTGAGCGGAGATGGAAGCAACGGCTTGGCCAATAAAATATGCCAAAGGAATAATTGAGAATAGACATCCGCAGAAAAGGAACGACTCGTCTGTGTACCATGTATCCCATCCAAGGCTTCCTTTCAATAAATAGTAGTCGAGGATGACGAAAATCACCACCAGGAGTAAGTTGAAGAAGAACACATTCGTTCCGCCCAATGTATACTTATAGTAATGCAAACCGCAACTTCTGTAGGTACACAAGATGATAGACTGGTTTTTGGCTTTGGCCATCGTGTTGTTTGGACCCACTCGTTTGTAGTAATCTTTCTCTTTTTCAAAGTCGAGTGCTAATGGCCGTTTTCTGACATGTTCACAGAGAATCTTGTTGAGATTAAACATAGGTATCGTGAAAACAAAAAGCCAGCAGAATGCAGCTGTCAAGAACAGAATTGGCTGTAGTATACCATAGAAGTACAAGTAAAACATGAGCCTGCCAGAGGACCAGCTGCCACGGCCGAAGAATCTGACTTTTATGTCGTTGCCATCATTTTCCTCATCATTGGGGCTGGTGCCTTCTTCAACCACATTTTCGAGAGCTCCAGTGTGACCATTCGTTACTTCGTATGATTCCCTCCATGGTCTCCCCTTATGATCTTTCAACAATGGTTTCGATTCCGAATTGGTCATGCGACGAGGAGGAGCAAAAAACAATCGTCCTTCCTCCTCCAACCTCCACCTGTGAAACTCGGAGATTGATCTCCCATCCAACTCGTCTTCGTCGAGATAATTTTTGTCTTTGTTAAGTAACACAAATTTGCCAAATGGGTAAAGCCAGTACCGCCCTAATTTGACAAACACATTCACGTACAAGCGCAGTGACTTGTGCCAGCCTAACCCCGAGAATACAAAAACTGCACAAGCTCCGATAAGGCATATGGTGCAGAGGACAAGGCCCATAGTGCAGCTCCAGAGAAGATTTGTCACATGCACCCCTAGGAAAATGGGACCCGTTGGTCTTCTAGGATCGTAGTCATGAATGTCTTCCTCTGCGCGTAATGCTACAGAGCGATTCTTTTTGTAAATCGAAGGCTTCCAAATTTTGATACCGAATGGATGCGTTGAGTTGATGGCATTTTGCCTGTCTTTCAAGTTGAGTGACTCGACGGTTTCTGAGGAGGATGTAGAATGGACAGAATCTTCACTGTCGCTGTCATCCTCATTGGAGGGAAAAGGTGCACTTTCGTTTGCAATATTTTCATCGTCATACTCTATTGAATCGTCATTGATGTCTTCCACCTCAGTAAACTTTCCCAGTGGCACTGGGCGGAGATCTCGTTCGAGTTCAGCGGGAAGGGTCACACCCTTAGCCTCTGCTACTCTCATTTTCTTCAAATGAAGATCGCGTAATGCGTCATGATAGCCATCGATGTACTTTTTATCTCTTCTCACAAAGGTGCTGGGCTCATCCTCTGCTTCATCATTGACATCATCATCAACCGAGTATATAAATTTTTGATTCTGTGGGCCTTGCTTACGAAGCTGCAGCCGAGACTTGAGCTTTCCCAAGCTTTTTCCCTTGAGGGATGGAGAATCCAAGACCGAAGGCGCAGTTCTTTCTCTGCTCCCCAGGACAGACCGTATGGGCCGTATGCGTGGTGACTGCCGGGGGTTCCGTTCCGACATTGCTCACGCCAGCGCTTGAATTATATAGATTCTCGAGGATGATAGTCTTCCAAGCACAAACTTCAGGCCACACAATGTTTCAATGGTACGACAGGGCTGTAGGCAATGACAATTCGCAAATAAAATACTGTTATCTAAAAAGTGGAATAGAGGTGTGCGCGATGTTGGTCCCGATTACACATCGGTGGGGTACAGTCTCCAGCCGCATCAACTCACTAGGAAAGGCTGCGACTTTCCCCTGATTTATTACTGATATTCGAAAATTGCGCAGCAAAACAGGTAATTTTAATGCTTTGCTGAATTGAGTCATTTCCGTGATTTTATAGCCGAAAATTTTGGCGGGCGATTTCGCCATCACTCTGCATGACATTGAGGCCAAGAAACCTCAGACATCCTTTTCGACGCGAGGAGCAGGCGCCAGGCTCAGGGCTACGAGCTTGATGCACTTCCCTTATGTCCCCAAACGCCGACCCTTCCCCTGAAAATTTCCACTGCTATTCTCACGGTATCCAGTCGCCTTCGCAGTAGACGGCGAAGATGTTGAAGCACGACGAACAGGCATTGAAAATGCCGTGGACCTTATTGACGTGTTCATTGGGTACCCAAGCATTTTGTAGATAAATCTTGGGGCTTTCCAGTAGCCCTTATCAAAGATTGCGGGAGTAAACAATTTCTCCGTCGACTCAATCTCCACATTGAAACCTACGCGATGACCGATTTGTTCGGTATTGCGCTCTCCATAAGCGTGTGGTAACAAATTGTAAATCGGCAAAGTATCTGACTGGAAGCATTCGTATAGATACCCTGCAAAGATACCTGCAAAGGTGTCGCCGGGATTGGACCCACCCGTCATGAAGGCCACTCCCATGTCAAATAGCGGCAAGTAGTACGCTTTTATCGGTATCAAACCCAAAAAATTGATCACAGTATTCATGGATGTTCGCAGCCAAAGGTAAGTTATGCATGACAGAAGCTGGGAATGACTTGCACCAGTGGGAATACCAAAGTAATTGAGCACGTAATTGGCGATGACGGTAAAGAAACCACTGACCAAAATAAACCAGAGGTAATCCGGAAAGTTATTTTTGAAGTGACCGCGCGCTCCTTCTAAATTGTTGGACATTGTGTAAAACTTGTAGATGTTCATGACAACCACCATGCCGTTTACGAGCAAACCTTCGACCATGAAGAACTTGAAGATAGACCATGAAATCAAGTGAACAAAATTCAAGCTACCTCTTAACGAAAATAGGCTGATTTCATCTAGGGGTAGCGGTGGGTAGAGAAAGGGTCCAAAAATGCCAGCAGAGATCCCCACAGAAACGATGATCGTGGCCAAGAGAAAGAATCTGGTAACCGGCGGAATGAGCAAAAGCTGCTCGCTGATACCGGTCATGTCAATTTAGGAGAATCTGTATAATGCAATTCAAGGAAAGTAAGACAGTATGCTAGCCTCGAGATTCTGGTGCGCTCAAGGTGACACACCTTCATCTTCCCCAGAGCCTACACATGCCATGTCGCACACCCATTCTCAGCCAAACTGGCCCGCACTCATTAGCTACACTACAAGTTCCGAACACTTGCATTATACACCGTCAATGAAATTGGTTCGGTTCCTTATGAACTTGCCGTCGGCAACAAATCAAACCGTCACTGTTGAACTAAAAAATGGAAGTTCTGTGAACGGCCAGGTACTCTCGTGCTCGCCGCTGATGAATATATCGATGAAGAATATCAAGCTCATCCAGCCGCATCAAGACCCCAAACTCATGCAATTCATGAATATCCGTGGAAATCAAGTGAGGCAAATTATACTTCCGGACGATTTGAATATCGAAAATTTACTATCCAAGAGTCTGGTGTCCATGAAGGGTTCTGGGGCGGGACCCGGCAGAATCGTGTCTGACCGCAGGAAGCCCGTCAGAAAGGGCGGAAAGAGGGCATTTTGATACTTTGCTTTATGATGAAAATTTTGGCTGTCAGATACTTTATTACAACAAATTTCAATACGCGACGTGCACCTCGAGATCTTCATTTGATGACACCATAAGATGAAGGGTGGTCGCTCCTACGCTGGTTCAGAAGCTCCCATGAGCTAGGAGTCACTACATTTAGATACTCAAATAATTATTTGTATATATACAAGTATAATGCAAAGTGGTTTAGTACCAGAATCTCTTGTTTTGCTCTTTTCTCGCAAGTTGTTTCTTGTAGCTAGGTCTGGCCGCAGCAATAGTCTCGTCCATATTCTCCATGGCAGCTCTTCTTTTTTCAAGCTTCTCGGGAAGCTCTCTTTCCCATTTCTGTTTCTTCTGGAAAAGAACACCTCTAATCCAGTTCTTGTTGTAGTATTTGTCCTCGTAGAACTTCTTGTGAGGAATTGGGGGTAAGAGCTCGTGTAGACCAAACTTTCTGGCCAATTTGTACAAGTCTGCTGATCTTCTCAAGGACACTTTGGCACCATGCCACCTCCCCGACTCAGGGTTCTTATTTGGAAGGAATGGGTTCATATTGGGATCGGTGATTGTAGATGGTTTTTCCAGATACTGAGCGAAGGGTCTTGGTGGATATTTAATGAAGAAGTTGTGTAGCTTTTGCGGAAGCTTGGCAAACGCCTCTTTTGAAGTCAACGACATTTTGTGTGGTCTACTACAGAATGATTGTGTTTATGTGGTTGAGGTTAGTCTGAAAATTTTCGCACCGCACCGTAATACTGGAGTATACCAAGTCGAATGTGGTCCAACACGGAACACTGCTAGACCTCAGCTGTCTAATATTTAAATTCTTCTTTTTTCTGCACCAAGTCTTCGTGGCTACACATTTATCCTGTATCGTGACTTTATTTCAATATGAAGGTTTTTCCAAGTTTACTTGGCAACGGTTTGCAAGGCCTCCAAAACCTCCAACTCAATAGAGGCCTCGGCGGCAGCGACCTCATCGGAGGAGGAAGCTCTCTTCTGAGCGTCAGAAATCAATGTCTTGATCTCTTGAGCATCGAACTGGTCTGGCTTGAAAGCCTCAATGGCAGAGATGGTCAATTTGTTGCCTGGCTGAACGGTAGCAAGACCACCGGAGACAAAGTATTGCTCGGTCTCGCCGCCCTTGGAAATGATTTCCAACAAACCTGGTCTCAACTGCTCAACAATAGGAATATGGTTGGCCAAAATACCCAAGTCACCGTTTACGGATGGCAAGTTGACTTGTTGCACCTCGGAGTCAGAGTACAATGTTTGATGAGGAAGAGCCAAGGACAACTTCAAGGCCTCAGAGCCAGAAGTTTCGGTGGCGTATGTTCTTCTCACCACGTTGCTGGACTGTCTGGCGACCTGACGCAAAGTTTGTCTGAACATTGTTACTGATTTGACGGGCCCTCTAAGTTCTCTCGCTTCCCAGCTTTAGTGAGAGGCCCGACCGTGGATTTGTGCAGCGCACGTCTCGGTGTGCCCTTTTTTCATTGGCTGCGAGACTTCAAAGTCTTAACTATGGGTGCAAACTACGATAGATATTTGATAAGAATTAGCGACTGAAGAACTTTTTAATTATATTCGAGTGAAAGGTTGAAATCAACTTCAGCAACGATGTGTAGCTCACTTTTGAAAAAAAATTCATTGAGGTATTGTAGATGATTTTTGCGCTCTGTGTCACGTAGGTGTCTTGCAAACGGCTAAGTAGTTACTTCACGAGAGCAAATGTGGCTTGAAAATCATTATTTGAACCTATGTCCCACGAAAAGTCCGGCGTTACTCTGTTTATCAGTCAAAGTGAAGCTTTCAGTGACCCTGGAAACCAGAATGATTCCTGGGCCGGAGGAAAGTAGCCTGTCTGCTCGAGGAGAAACCAGATCATTTCATGGGGTCATGAAATATCAATCTCCATTTCCGAATTGATTCAAGAATGTGTCAACATCAAACTCGTCTTCTCCGCCTCCTCCAATCCCAACACCAAGCTCGTCCTCAAACTCTTGGCCCAAGATATCCATGTTGAGATCATCAAGGGCAGGCAGGTTCCCGGGCATAGCATTGTTGAGATTCATATCAATGTCATTAAAGTTAGCTTTGCCCCCATCCGTAGAGTCAACTTCAAAAACTTCGGGGATGTTTCCGTCTTTATAACTCATGGTTGAGAGGATGTCTGAGGGATTTGGTATATCCAAGTCTTTGCCGAGATCCATGCTGAAATCAAATCCCAGCGACATAATGTCGTTCATATCGTTCATGTCATTCTGTTGGCTCTCAAGCTGCTGCTGCTGTCTTTCCTTTTCCTTTCTGTCTGATTCTTCTTTCTCGAGACGCTCTTTCTCTTCTTGCTCAGCCTTGGCTTTCGCCACCTCCTGTTCCTTCTTTTTTCGTGCCAATGCCTCTTCTTCCTCTTTCTTTTTGCGCTCGGCTTCCGCCTTGCGCTGTCGATCTAGTTCTTCTTGAATCTTTTCTTCTTCTTGTCTTTTCTTGTTCTCCACAATTTGATTAATACACCATGGAGCATCATTAAATTTTATAACGGTTTCATCCAATATCAGCTCAAAACTCGCTATGTTCTTTTCTAGCTGAATAGTTATGTGGGGTGGGATGAGTTGGCTGTTCGGACCAGTTATGAGGTTGCTCTGCCTTTTATTATTATTAATGACTTCAAACACGTAACCAGACGTGCGTAGAATGTCATTAAGTGAGGCATTAAGCCTCTCTTCGAGATTCATGGCAGATGATGTAAGCTACAAGAAGCCCTTTGTTGGTGACAGTGCAATCCGAACAAGAGCGATCATATGCTCCGGCATGCAGCGATAACGATTCATGCCACTGCCAATAATTATACCCTGTGAAGACAGAAAAATAAATCTCTTTTCCTTGCGCGCAACTAGTCACGTCTAGATATGCCTGTGGGGTGGCATATGAAGATAAAATCCATTTTCAGCATTTCAGTTCACCTACGCATGGTGCTGTGTGACTACCATCTACAAATAGATCCTGTAGTTGCACCCAAGTCTCAAAAAGCAAATGTGAGCCGCAAAATTCGACTGAGTTTTAAAAAGTATAGATATCTCCTTATACAATTCACATTCATCTCCAGCATAAATCTCAAGTGTTTTCAAATCAATTACTTTACCATGGCGTACTTTACCATGGCGAATGAGCTGGCACCGAGTTGCGAGAGCCCCAAGCACACGGTCTACAGTGGGCGGCAGACGAGTGGAACAGTTGTTGCCTGCAGGTCTATATACCTGTGGTACCTACTGTGAATATCTTTTGCTCAGGCAAGCTAGCGAGACAAAAGAGGTGCTTTCGCAATCCGTAAAAAATACTGAAAGTGTTTTGAGAAAGAAGATTTGAACTGAATGCTTCTCAGTTCTTTAGTGTCGATAAGGTTGAATTAGCAAAGAGTACAAACAAGTCACGTGACGCACCGTGTGCGCTGCTTCTCGGGACGCGTCGATCATAACATCGCCCCAAAGCCATCACTGCCGTATAGCGGAGAAATACCTGAAACGCTTGGTCATCCCGCCTGAAGCAAGTCAAAATGTCGGAGCTTTTAATTGCGAGACAAGGTCCTCTAGCGCATGTCTGGTTGGCGTCAAATTTTGACAAAAAGCTCTCCAAACAGCAGTTTTTGAATACAAATATCGTTGCATCGTCCAATCTCATATCGAATCGCCGATTGCAGACATCCAGCGACGGAGAGGAAAGAGAGACAATCACATTGAGACTTTCTGGGCAGCTCCTTCTTGGGATTGTGCGTATCTACTCCAGGAAGACAAGATACCTTCTTGATGACATCCAGGAAACGTTGTATAAACTTAAAAATTCCTTCAGATATGCAAGTGGAGCTTCCTTGGGCTCTGAGACCACTAGCACAGTGAATTTACCTCCTCAGAGAACGACACTCACGAATTTGTCTCGCATCACTTTGCAAGATCAGGCAACAGGCCATGACCTATTTTATCAAGAGGACTTAGTCTTGGATGAAGAGCCTCTTCCCAATGCCGACAACCTTTTCGCATCAAACCCGAGCATAAGAATGGAGGATGACGAGGAGACAGCCGACTTCGACAGATCCTTGGAGGTTCCTCGTGCACAAGAAGTCTCCCATGATGATGGACTTGATTTTGACTTCGACATTGATCAGTCCATTGAGGTCGGTCGAGATGCGCAAAACGCTCTCTCCGACACAGAACAGACACTACTCGACATTAACCCCAAAAGCCCAGCCAGTAACTTAGACAATATTCTTGGTCAGCCCTTAGAGACCATTGACGAGGTCCCCTTTACCGCTCCATCCTCAGAGGTGCCTCCTAGACCAAGAAGAATGTTGGTCGGTATCACGGAAAATGCGGAGCTCAGAACCACAAAAAGGAAGCTAGTGGTTGACACAGCAGCTGATCTTGAGAGGGGACTTCCTAACGAGGTATTGCGGCAAATCCAAAGCATGCAAACACATAGTGGATTCACGAGTGAAACGCTTCAGGTCAGTCTCTCTGCGCAAGAAAAATTGGACCTCATCAGAGAATTAGCCGAGCCAGTTATTCTGAAGCGACGTAAGACATTGAACCTAGACGAGCGCCTCAGACAGCGCTGCCTTGAGCTTTCGAGCGCCGAGAGTTTTGTGGACACCACCAATGAGGTCTCAGGCGATTTCGAAATGGATTTTGATTTGTCTGTGCCTGATCTCGAACTAAATATTGGAGAAGAGTCTTCTCCCGATGCCGAAACTATTGAACAGTTTGAAGAATCTCCGGTGGAGAATGTTCGTACCACAACTCAAATGGCTCAAACCTTAAGAGATGCATTCTTTGAGAAGCCATCGGTACACTTTAAAGATTTACAGCTTAATTCTCAAGAGGCCGGTCCTCTTTCTGAGCGCAAATCGGCTGCTAAAGACTTTTTTGAGTTGCTTGTCTTGGCAACTCATAATTGCATTACCTTGGAACAAGATGACCCTGTGGATGACGTTCAAATCCCCGCAGAGTTTAAAGTCAGACCAAGAGACAATCTCATTACAAGCTTTCTTTAACGTATAGACATTAATGCATTACTTCGATTACATACTAACCAAGAAGGTCTCGATACCACCATCAACTTCAGATCTTCTTTGAAATGCTGTCAGAGCATTTAGTGACAGATCCTCTACCCTTAGGATGTCAATGCACCCATCATTATACGCTAAAATCACCATCGAGCCATCTTCTTTGAAAAAGGCGGTACCCGGAATTTGTTCTCTGGTTGGAATAGTTAAAACTGGACCAGTTAGACTAACTTTCAAATCCCAGAATTCAACTTGTAGACCCACTTTTGATTGGCTCCGATCGCCTACTGTGATGAGCTGGTGCCAAACGCCTGGCCGAGTGTGGATCTTTGTAACGAATGTAGTGGTTGGAATGGCCGTGAGAAAAGTCTCGGCCGATAAATCCCAGAGCTTCAATGACCAGTCCAAGTGGGCAGTAAGCAATAGAGTCGTGGAGGAGCTGTGAGGTAATTCAACCATCAGGAGAATCCCCTGGGTGTGAGGGCCAAGGCTAGAGTTACCTTGACCGAATGTTGAATGGATATGATTCTTGGCGGGATCATTTGTAAGTCTATAAATAAGTCCAGCGCTCGACGCAAGTAAAACCTGGTTGAGGTAGCGATATTCGAGGATGCTTTTTCGCTTTCCATCTTCCACAAAAGTACGGATTGAGGATGTTATCAATCCGGTGGAAATGTTTATTTGATCCTTCAAACGAGCCAGCTTCTTCTGAATGGCAATAGACGGAAATTTGGGATGTGCGAGAAAAGCACTCGACCAGACATTTAAAATACCGTCTTCACAGATGGTCACAATACCTGAGCCCTGAAAGCTCTCTGCTTCAAGTTGTTCCATGAATACAACTGGGGAGGTATGGTGTAAGTAGTTAGAGTGACCGCCATCAAGTGTAGATATGACGTTTGTCGATTGGAGAATCGGCAAGACTGCAAGCTGTGTTGGCTTCGTGTCAGAAAGATCCCACATTACAACGCGACCATTTTTGAGCCCAGCAAAAACTTTGAAGGGGTCTGCTTTGTCGAATAATAGCACATTGATGGTACTGATGCACTGCAAAAAAAACTCAGGAATGAAATTTCCCAGCTCGGTATTGAATATTACCGCAAGTCCCGCCAGAGCTACCAAGGGCAGATGATTAGACACACTTTTACTCGGCGGTGGTCCGTAAGCAACTGCAAGTAGAAATGGGCTCTCTGATGGAGAGGCAATTGCGGTGATCGGTCTTTCCAAAAATCCAGTGAGGCTCAATTCAACGTCGAAAAGAGACGATGCAACCCGCTCTGATTTGGATTGATGCCTGATGCCCAACCGTAGGTCTGAGAACAGAAAGCCAAAATCCTTGTCGAGGGCTTCTGCCAAGCTTCGTTCCACTACGTCAGAAGCCGAGACCACAGGCACCTCAGGTGGTTCATCCAGTTTATCAGGGATTTGTGGGGTCTGTTCTTTTTTCTCGTTCTCTGTTTGTACAATCTTGTCGAGTTTCGGCTTTTGAATTATGCTGGGATCGTGTCTTTGAGTGGCGACTATTGGGTTGGACAAGATCTGTGACTTTGGCTTCAGATCCACTTGAACTGAGAAGTCAACCAAACGTCGTGGTGCCGCCACCTCTTCAAATGTTGGCAGCTTGGTAACACCAGCCTGATTCAAATTGGTCCGCCTTAGCTTGAGCTCCTGGAGCCTCTGCCTCTTTTGCTCCAATAAAGCTTGTCTATCCATGTATGGTTTCAAGCAGTAAACAGTTGGCCTGCATGTCTTGGTGGTGAGTGAGGGAAGTCCGACTGCAAAAGACAGAGCAGCTTCGCCAGGCTGTAACGACTTGCTGTTGAAAATTTTGATTCCATTTTTTCCCCCGAATAATACCACTACATATCAGGAGGTCATCTCCAAAGTCATTTCATTTATTTTATAAGAATCTCACCTGACCGAGGAAAGCTTCGTGGTCGGAACCTCCAGGCGCGTTCGGGAAGCTTGCGCGACTGCTTAACGCGAGCCCATATAGATATATGTGAAGGTCACCACGAACCCTACAACGGTGTTAAGATGGAAATCGAGGATATTCTTGATGACTTTGACAAGCAGTCACGCGGTGGCAAGGCGTTGGTTCAAGAGAAGCTTCAACAACAACTCGTGACGGCGATGCTCAATGAGAGAATGGCTCCTGAGCTCTTGCCATACCGCCACGAACTAATGGCGACAGTTCTTCAGAAAATTCAGGCACAGCAACAGTACTTGCTAGACTCATATGAGTATGGAGACTCTAATGCGGAGTCGGGTGTTATCAGCCTGGATTTCAAGCTCCAGCTCATGATCATCGAGACGGATATCGAACGTCTCAGCTACTTAGTGAGGCTATACATGCGAACAAGATTAGCCAAGATCGACGAGTTCACAATCTTCTATATTAATGAAACTGCCGAGGAGAAGTCGGTCTCGCCACTATTGTCGAAGCAGGAAACGGACTACATGCACAAACACTTCAAAATTCTCACCCAACTCTACAACAATAGCTTCTTGAAGAAGCTTCCGAACTTCTTACGGTTGCTAGATGACACATCTGGAGGCAGCAATATGGTGACCTCTCCAGACATCGAGCAGCCTGTATTCATTCGAGTCGTTACCGCAGAAACGATCATCCTTCGACTAAAAAATGACGAATTGGAGCTTACTAAAAATGGCATTTACGTCGTCCGCTATCGTCTCATCAGGAAATACTTAGAACTTGGAGACGTTGTATTAATATAGTCATTAGTCATGCACGGAGGGCGTACCAATTTTCAGCTACAACCACCAGGGCATTCGCTGTATCCTTCCTCAATGTGCCACTCTTGGAAACAACCGAAGTGACCACGATGCCCGCATTTGAGAGACTCCACCACCGTAAGACCCTGGCAGGGCTCATTGCAATAAACGCAATTCATCTGCTTACGGGAACACACGTCACAATACCAAAATCCAAACTTTTCTTTTTGATCTCCGTAGGTAGCTTTCGATGTCTCATTGCTTAGAAGCTTTAAACACCAGCAACAGTAAAATCTCATTTCAACCTCTTTCGATGCGTAGTCTGCAAGCTTGTATTTCAAGGCTTGCGGGGCCTCCTTCACGACTTGAACTGCAATGGAGTATAGTTGCTTTTTTCGTAACTCATGGACGTATAGACCGAGGCATTCAAGGCTCTCGTTCACACCAAGAAGTGGGCATTTGAACTGTTTTTCGAAGGTTTCAAAAAATAAGAGAATTAAGGTTGCACTCATTATCAAATCGCCTTGAAGCAATGCATAATCTAGTGCTTTCCGCACCACATTGACTGTACTCCAAGGACGGTATGCCACATCTTTTAGTTTGAAGTCGTTGAGTGCCTTGGTGAGCTCAGAAGGCTGTGGCCCTTTCTCTAAACTGCTATTTTCGTCCACCATATCGAGACCACCATACTTCATGAGTCGAGATTGTCCAAATGATCCCTTGCTGTTGTATGACGGTGAAGACAATCCTGGTGACTCTTTCGACAGAAAGGATAACCTATTCCTGCTCAGTGACAGCATCATGGACATAGGTAAAGGCTCAGGACCAGGAACATACGAGGAGGAATACGACGCAGTGGCATTATTCAAAAAGTTCAAATTCTCATTGTCCAAGTCTAGAGCTGACTGGGCAGGGAATTCCCCTGGCCGAGTAGACACAAACAGAAGCTTCCCTTTCTTTGTGGTCGAGCTCTTGCGAGAGAGATGTGGCTCTTGCAGAAGCTGTTCCAGGATTGATGATAATGGACCGCCGGCTTCTTGAGAGGTTGGTAAATCGGGTGGTGATAACACCGCCTCTTTTTGTGAAGTAGCAGATTCTAATTCCTTAGTGCTTTCAAATGCAGCACCCTCTCGGATTTGGCCGGGGGATGCGGAAGTCTGCCGTAAAAACGCATTCTGTTTACTAGCGCCGAGGAGTTTTGGTGGACTGCCATCGACCAGAAGTGTCGATCTTGCAGGCACAATATCAGGTAGACTGTGATGTGACAGCGAGGGCTTGATGTTCCTTAAGGATGTAGCAAGCTTTCCAGAATCGCGTGAAGAGCTCAAAATTGATAAGTCATTCATCGATGTAGTGCTTGCACTCTTTCTCGGGGCACTTTCATAATTTGTGGAGTGTGTAGAATCAGAGTTATAAGATCCCACTATATTACCGAGATCTGATGAGATTGACTTGGCACCGTCTGGTGACATTGACAACGGATTCTCTGATAACTCAATGGCGGAATCATCATGAATGCGTTCACCTTGACTTGTTGTATCAAGTGCAAAAAGGGATTCCAGGTCAACTTCCTCTTGTTCCAACGCAACTGCGATCATTCTCCATGTTTGACAGTCTCGGAACCGCTGAACACTCGCAGCTACACGGGCATTGATTTGGCAGACAAAAGAGAGAGAGAATGCTTCCGGAATTCCTATAAGGTAGTCATTGGCCAACGCTGAAAATACGGCTTCATCAGTCAAAGGTATGCCTAGAGGCATGGATACCAAGTAGGGGGAAATCGGGTTGACCGCAGTCTTACGTGGTGGCCCATTTTGCGCTGAGAATGGATGCATTGTAATACCCAGTGAGGAGGAATCGACGGTGGATTGCGAGGGATTCCGAGTTAAGTGCGGCCGTGGATTAGTGAGTCCTACAGAGCCGAACTCAGGTATAATTGGTCTCTGATGAAAGCTGGTGGGTGATTTGGTAGACTGTGATAGTTGTGTGGACAGTCTGATTAGCAGCGGCCTGTCATTGGGAGAGATATTGGGCTGTCCCTTGTAAATGCAGCTCGGTGTGTTGGTGAAGGAGCTCGAATAGGCTCGACTCGAGGCATTGGAATTGTCAAATGACATCGGCGATGAGTGATACTCAATCAAACCCTCGTCCTCCACCTTCATATCGTCAGAAAGCGTTCGTTCTTTTATGTCTGTGTTTGCTTCTTGCACTGCGGAGGAGACATGATCAAAGTCATCGATATCTTGTGAAACGATGGAAATGTGCGAGTCGCCAACACCCCAAGTGGTTGCAACAGCTGGTAAGGTTTGGAGAGGTCTCGAGATTTTATCGACGAGTGGCTCGCTCTGGTTCAAGTCGTAAGAGACAAACACGTTGGACTTTGTAATTGCCCAAATTTTCCTCTCTGCACTTGAAGTACTGGCCCATATAAAATTTTGAAAAGGCTTGCCGCTGGTTGTGTTAATGATTTCCTTGGGAATATATCTCCTTGCCAAATTATAAATAGTTAGGGTCAGGTCGTCGTTCAAGTACAGACAGGCAAAATCATAATTGTAGAGGCCAGCACGTCGAGAGCCCAAATCATCTCCGAAGTCCAACTGCGATTGCGGATATAATGTGTTGCTTGACTCCTCATTCCAGCGAATTTTCATAACAGGTCCGTACGTGTTTACGACAGATTCTGGTGACATGGAGTTGGAGCTTGATTCGCCATAGTTCCAAAGACAAATTTTGCGGTCACGACCACCAGTGAGCACATACTCCGACTCTGGATGAATATGAAGCGAAAGAGCGGGCCCGGTATGGAAATTCCACTTCTTCTCTGGATGCACAACGGAAGAAGATGAGTTGGGGAAACGTGCATCAAACTTACAAAGAGCTCCTGAGTCGTGAACGGAAAGAATGGTCATTTTCCCTCTTGCCTTCGAGTGTGGTGAGTATTGACAAGATCTCACCGGGTCTGAATGCTGCGAAGCCATGAACTTCATGGCAGGTCTTTGGTTGTAAGATCTAAGGTCCCAAAGACGTATCGAGCCGTCCTGCGACCCCGAAAGCATCAATTGGTCCAGCTCTGCAAAGTCAAGCGAGTTGACCACTCTTTTGTGGTCTTCTAGACGGTATCCCAATTTAGACTTGCCGTTGGCTGCAATTTGGTAGATGTTCACACCTCCGCTTGTGAGACCACAAGCCACCAAATCACCTCGGGACTTGATGGTGTTGACATTTAGCAATTTCAGAGAGCTGTGGAGCCGCGACTGCTGCGATGTGTGGGATTCTATAAGATTTATGTCAGCTACTATGTCTGACTGGTCGTAGTTCAATGCCAACAAGCGCAAGTAATTCTTGCCACCTATGAGCACATGATGTGAGGGCACGCTTGACGAAGGATCGTAGAATGAAGAGCTCAATCTCCCCAAAGGATGGCGAAGTTGCGAGACGCAGGTGATCTCTCTGTCACACGTGAACTTGAGCTTCTTCAGTGTAGCGAGCCGTGCTTTTTCCTGCTGCTTCGGCGGGAGCCTTTCATTGGTGCCAAGCGAGCCATACACGTTGAATGCAAACCTGGCTAGACTCAGCTGGTTAGCGCCAGGCGAGGCAGTGGCCATTGTGGTGGAGAATTGTCAGGCGCCTAAGCTTTCAATGCCGTTTGGTAGGTGCGTTCTCACTATGCAACTTGCAGGATGATAGCAGTGTGGAGACAGAGTGTGGGGCCCTTTACACATGCGCTTCTTTCTATTAACTTATTGAATGATAAACAGTGGTGGAACGAGAATCATCAATATTGCAGCAGAGACGGGGCTTCGCCGGATAAATATACATGTGGCATGAGATGCCAATAGTGCAAAGGGACCGAGCTATTTTGCACCCTCTCTGAGCCTTCCGCATTTAGCAGCAGACTGAAAGAATGTTCACTACGAGATTAATGCCTTTTGCGTAAGAAAAAATCTCTTCTTGGTGTCTCAAGTGCATCAACTAGCAAGCCAAATCAGGAAAAGTGGTGGTGCCTGGTTTCGTCCAGTTTAGTCTGGTGTTGTGTTAATGAAGCCCCTTACAACGTACAGCACCAAAAAAAGACGCTTGTTTTTTTTTGGAATCAACCAGTCCTACAATTACTCTTTTCTCGAGATTTGCTATGCTCTCTTAAAGATCGCCATAGAAGGTTTCACTTATTCCCTGCCAGGCAGTCTATTGTCAGCGATAAGCAGGTGCCTGCAGACTCACAGGTTGAGAACGTCTTGCCTTGCAAATACATACTCCAGCGAGCTATGCCAATATTGGTGGGATTGGTCGCCAAGCTTTTCAAGCTGCTCAAAATGCTCACCATTCTCAGTGCATTCGTTGGCGGCCTGGCCATTGTTGGACTCTATGCATTTCAAAACTTCCTCATATACCCTGCCTCCTTGAACGATGGCCATGGCTACTGTGCCACACCCGACGAAATGGAAATGCCGGACTACGAGGAGATATTCTTGAAAACCGAGGACGGAGTGAGCTTGCAGTGTTATGTTCTCAAACACAACCCTGAGAGCCATGACTACACCAACAAGACGGTGCTCATCTTATCTCCAAACGCCGGAAACATTGGCCATGCACTTCTGATTGTGTCAATCTTTTACAAAAACTTCGGCTACAACGTCGTCATTTACTCGTACAGAGGCTATGGCCGCTCAACTGGGAAGCCTCTGGAGGCCGGATTGAAGCGTGATGCCAAACGTGTGGTTGATCACATTGTGCGTGAAGATGAACAGCTTCTGCAGAGCTCTTTGGTCTTATACGGCCGGTCACTTGGTGGAGCAGTGGCCATTTATATTGCGTCAGCCTTTCCCGATGCCGTGCTGGCACTCATCTTGGAAAACACTTTTCTCCTGATTCCTAAAACCGTGCCCCACATATTCCCTGCCTTGAAGTATCTTACCATGTTCGTCACTCAGATATGGGATTCGGAAAGGCTTTTGCCTGCTATTCCGCCGCATGTGCCGTTGCTCATGTTCAGTGCACGCCAGGATGAAATTGTCCCGCCAAGTCATATGGATAGAATCTATCAACTTCTGCGCTCAGAAAAGAAGACCATGTTCAAATATGAATCCTCTAGTCATAATGATACCGTGGTGCAGCCACAATACTGGGAGCGGGTGCATGAGTTCATTAGCCGAGAGGTCAGCCCTGTGGGCTTATGATTCTATTAGAAGTTTGTAAAATTAGAGAAGCATTTGGTTCTATCGTGGTCGTTATATATTAAGTATACAAAGGAGCTCTGCTACCGAGGACACCTAGACGGTGAGTTGAGGCTCACCCTTGGCGTTAAAGGTGTCGTGGGACATGAACTCCAATGTTTGGTCATCTGCCAATTTTAAGACCTTCTTGAATCTCTCGCCAATAGTCTTCAACTTGGAAGAGTCGCAGTCCTTGGTCCAGATGGCCACTCTGAAGCCTCTTCTGATGTTCAAGACAATGCCGTTCACTTCGTTTTCGTCATCCTCGATGGTCTCACCAATGACAGCCAACAATCCTCTCAACCACAAGTCGTTGATGGTAGGGCTGATTTCTCTTCTGTTGTTGAAGGAGTATTGCCATCTTCCTCCCTGAGCATTCTTCTCATCCTCCCACTCTGGCTTGATACCCTCCTTGAACAAGTGGTAGTCGGACTTAATTGGCAATTGGTTGGCGACAGGAATGGAGTTGTAGATACCCCAGAACTCTTCTACGCTGTCGAATGTGATCACAGGCTTTAATAAGTCAGACCACAGTTCAGACTTGTTGACTTGTGGCTTGGTGTACCACAAGGTCCACTTGCTGTTCAACGGGTGCTTGGCGTTGAACTCCTCCTTGCTGGTCAACACAGTCTGTTGGCTCTCCAACGACAACTCCTCGGTTTTCTTGGTCAAGTCTTCGGACATCTGGCGGTTAGTATTTGTTCGTCTGCAATGACTTTGAGTGGGAACCTAGCTCTTTTGAAAGCGCCTGCTGACCAGACCTCTACAGCGCTAGAACACCAGACATGTGTTGTAAAGGCGGTACGCAATTCTTACATACATTTAGCGTGGAAGTGAGTACGCTTTATGGGTTGGTGTTACAAAAACCGATGTTGGAAAAAATCTCTTGCGCGCGTAATATTGAGTACGCATTGCGCCGGGAGCGAGGCTATTGCGCGTAAACCATGGCCTGCCATTACTCTGGGGGCTGGCACTGCCCCACAAAAAGGGGAGAAACGGAGAGGGCACGGAATTGTAGAATTCGAGTAGCTAGGGAAACGCGTTTTCTTCATTTGTCTTGCCAATGTCTCGTTTTCTCGCAGAGATCGCTTACCGCAAACTCTGTATGTGCAGCCGAGGGCAACTTGAAGCACCATAGAGAAACGTAAGCCTCGCCTCAACTTGAATGTGTCATCCAGGGGTTTGCATTAAGACAAGGTCCCAAAAATGTGACATCTGCAGTTTTGTGGCTAATATAGATTTGGCGTATTGAGGGTTACAGCAACATCAACAAAACTTATATTTGCAGACTGCCAGTCAACAGCAGCCAGCGCTATTTTTCCCTTTCTACCTAAACACCTTCGCTCAAAGAGCCTATAATAAGTAACCCACTAGCATAACCATCATGCCGAACAATCCCGATTGCAGGTATGGGGTGTCACCACCGTTGGTGATTGTTGTCTGTGTGTAAGAGCGAACCCCGCCCACGGAGCCGGAGTTTGTGCCCATTCCAATAGAGCCAGATGTGACACTCGAAGCCACGTCGGAGTATGTGGACATAAAGGTTTGGACCCAGATGGTCTGCACGGTAACAACAGCACCGGCTGAGGTGATTGTGACGTACACGGACGTGTTCAGTTGGGAGCTTGAAGACGTGGTTGTGCTTTGCGACAGACTCGAGAGCGTTGTCTTGTCGGCAGCAAGGCCGATGGCCGCGAGCATGAGCACCTGTAGCCAGAGAAAGAACTTCATGTTGTCTTGAGCTTGACTGAAGAAGAAAGAAGTCCTCAGATAATAGCAGGCGCGGCTGTGTGCAGAGCAGCCACGCTCACGATGCAGGTACACATGAGGCTGGGTTGCGGAGATCTTGGGCGCCGCTCCGTTTGCCCAAGCGTTTTCGGTCGAGAAAATGGCAAGTAGCGGTCAAACAATAAAAGTCGGCACACTCACCGGTTTCGGAGCTCGTCGGGTCAAAGCTCCCCGCTTTCCAGTCGCTAAGCGCGGCTCCAAAAGTCGTCCTGCCGTGCCGTAAGCGCACCTTATGCCAGTCTAAGGCGTGGACTCAGCGTGTGAGCGCAGCCCAACGCGGGAACCGGTGTGGGATCGTCGTTGCACCTTTCGGACTGCCAGGCGAATCATGGGACTCGAAGCTTACTGAATGGCCGGAAATCATTATCGTCGGTGTTCCGACAATATTTTGCCTTGCCGGAACGAGAGCCCCTGGCACTGGCTGCGACAGCTGACCTAGGCCGGCACTATGCCTGCAGCTTTTGCAGCCTGCTATTGGGATCCCCACAACCATCTCGTCGGTGCACCGGCAAAATCTCGAAGCTAGAATCGACATATTTTCCCTGTTTTCGACCCTTCGCTGTCTCAATTAGTGTGACCCACAAGAAACAAAGGTAATGCAATGTTGCATTTCTTGAGGGTGCCTTTTGCGTAGTGATCCTGCTTATCGCGCACTGTGCCACTCTTATCGATCTGCATCCCTGAGGCTTCCACAAGCAGCTTCTAACACCATGAGTCTTCCACGTGCTATTGATATAGACAAGCGTCGAAACTCAATTGCTCGGATCACACGGTCGCCTCTTTTGACCTCACCTCTTGCATCGCCCTCGCCAAGACCTCCGCTGTCCATGGCCAATCTGTACCAAAATAACCAGATCTTTCTCAAATCCGAGGAGCACTCGGTCTCTTCACGGAACAACGACGACCAGTCCAAGAGTTCCAGCCCGGATGCTGACGAGACGTTGGATCTGCTGCGCAAATCGCAGGAAATTCGCCTTCTGGAGCTGTTTCTGCGTCACCTCAAACACGACGACAGACCGTTTGCTGCTGAGGGCGCAGACATGACCAGGGACATCTACAAATTTGGCCTGGAGCAGCGCCCCCAGATCAAGCGCACAAAGAGTTTGTCCCTGATTGAAAGTGAGCACCACCGTAGGGGATCCTCGGCATCGTCGTTGAATGTTCCTGGAGGGTTTCGCCGAGATTTTGTCTTGCAGCACTCTTCCAAGATCAAACCGAATTTGCTCACGAGAAACTTCGTGGAGTTTCTTAGCATATATGGTCATTTCGCTGGTGAGGACTTGGAAGATGACGAGGTTGTAGCATGTCACTACGAACCATATACTCGCCTGCTCCAAAGCGAAGACACCCCTCTCAAGCTCAGTTCTCGCAAGATAAATCCGAACGGAACAGCCACTGATAGCAAAGCTTATTTCTTACTTGTTAAGGCTTTTGTTGGTACTGGCGTGTTGTTTCTTCCCAAAGCATTTTCTAGTGGAGGCTTGCTTTTCTCCACGTTCATGTTGTTTCTGTTCGGAGCTCTTTCGTATTGGTGCTACATTGTCTTAGTCTATTCCAGGCTCGCCGCACGCGTTTCGAGTTTTGCTGAAATAGGACGCATCTACTACGGTACTTGGTTCCAGCAACTCATTCTCGGCTCAATCATTCTTTCCCAGCTTGGTTTTGTGGCCACCTACATTGTCTTCACCGCAGAAAACCTTCGAGCATTTGTGATCAACGTGTCGTCTTACTCCAAAACCGACCTAAACATCATCTGGTTCATTGTATTACAAGCGGCTATATTGACGCCTTTGAGTTTGATACGTGACATCACAAAGCTCTCATTACTGGCGCTACTTGCGAACGTGTTCATTATGATTGGTTTGGTAACGATAATATGCTTCACGGGAATGGAATTGCTTCTGAATAATTTCAAAGCCGGGGAGGGTGTTTATTATCTTTTTAACAAAAGCGAGTTCTCATTATTCATCGGTGTTGCAATATTTGCATTCGAAGGCATCGGATTGATCATTCCAATTCAAGAGTCAATGATTTATCCTGACAACTTTCCAAAAGTTTTGGCAAAAGTCATCCTTACTATTTCTACTATTTTCGTGTTCATTGGCTCTTTGGGGTATGTTACCTTTGGAAGCCAAACAGACACGGTAATTCTTCTCAATCTTCCTCAAAGTTCACCATTCGTGAACATGATCCAGATTCTATATGCATTTGCTATCTTGCTCTCGACGCCCATTCAGATTTTCCCAGCAGTGCGTCTCATTGAGCTGAGGATCTTTCTGCCCTCGACCTCAGGAAAATCTTCTGCATTGGCCAAGTGGCTCAAGAATTTCGTTAGGCTGGCCTTCGTGGTGCTCACCTCTGTGGTTGCGTTGTACGGCGGACAGAACCTTGACAAGTTTGTCTCCTTTGTGGGATGTTTTGCTTGCATTCCTTTGGTTTACATGTACCCGCCGATGCTTCATTTGCGAAGCTGCTGCAATTACGAATACGCTACAGGCGAGGAGAGGCGCAAAATTCTTGTGCAAATTGCCGTGAATTACCTCATGATAGTCTTGGGAGGTGTTGCGTTGGTATACACCACCTATGACTTGCTTGCCCATTAGGCACTCATTTTTACAACTCTAGTCATTGTCACATATATTCATGCATTCGCTAGCGCGATCAATCTTCCCAAGCCTTTACGAGGAATTCTCTCGCCTCACGAATCAGTTTTTGTAAGTCTAGTTTGGCATCGTCCCGGAGCTTTTTTGCGTCATTGACCATGACAATGACGCCGTCAGCAATCTCGTTCTGCTGCTTGAGAGCCTCTGGGAAAGCCTCACTTTCCCATGCAATCAATTTGGCCTTGGACATTTCGTAAGTGAGTGGCATGCTGTATTTGAGAGCGATTCCAGCTGCAAGTGAAGTCGCCAAGAATCTGGTGGGCAATGCTCTGCGAGCTACGAAAACATTGGTCACAAGAATTGGAAAAACTAAATTGACAACTCCAGGGAAGAGCGGGTCCAAAACGACCTCGTCGATCTTTCCGCGGAGATTTCTCCACTCATTGGCAAATGCAGTTTTCTGTGTGTCAAGCTCAGCCGCAATGACGCTGAGATTGTCGTGGATAATCAATCGGAGGGCATTGGCGTGTTTCTCCAAGTATGGGGTGGTCCGTACACCCATGCCTTCAATGAAAGAGATGTTGCCGTGAGCAGACTCCTTTTCTTCCAAGTCGGCACTGATCGCTGCATTGACACCGGGCTTAGTTGTGACGAGTTCCTCGTCTTCGTAGAACGATCGTTTGGCCATTTTGATGAGAGAACCCTATGCTTATCGTCACTTGGACGAAAAACAGGATTATGTGCGCGCCAATGGTTGTAGCGCAACGACCGCAATTTCGCGAAGCGGGAGTAGAGACTTTTACAAAGCAGAACTAGAAGATGTTAATATCGTACAAATTTTCGTGACATAAAGGTCAAATCACACACTTAGTGTCTCAAAAACCCTCTTTTCTTTTTCTTCTCCTCTTGAGCTGCAACGTTTCCAAGCGGCTTGCCTGGGTTTTCCATGACTGGTACCTCTATTTGCAAGTCCCTCAGCGAGTCGGGACTGGAAGATTTTGTGGCAGGCTCATCTGTAGTGCTTCCGTGAGAAGTCAATGATTCCGAATTGGAGGACTCATTATTGGGCGGACGAAGATGAGTTTCGCTCTGTCCTTGATTATGCGTAGTCTGGAATGCAGCCACAGACTTTCTTTGTTGCCCGGGAGCTCCTTGTGCCTGCGAACTAAGCATCATGGATCTATGCTTTCCACCGCTTGCTGGCATTGGCATACCTCCACGTCCACCGTAGTCAATGTTCAATGCCTGGTCTGCGAAAGCAGATCTGCGGTTCAGCTTCTTGGCCGGAAATCCCGAGCCGTTTTGATTCATCATGTGGTGCAGCGAGGCCAGGTTTTGCATGCTTGCATGCTGATGAGGATTCAATTGATTTAGCTGGTTCATTTGATTCATTTGGCTCATATGATTCGTCAGATTCATCAGGTTCATTTGATTTGAGGGGCCCATTTGTTGAGGCATGCCGTTCTGCCTGTGTTGCATCATTGGCTGCATTTGCTGCTGGTACACCATGTTTTGTGGCATGCCGTTAGATTGAGACCCACGGCGTGGCCTCTGCATTTGATTTTGCATGGGCATGGGTCCATACTGGCCACCGTTCTGTTGGTATCTCAGCGGGTTTCTGAGATTAGGCGGAAGTGAGTTTTGTGGAAATCCGTTGGATGGTAAGCCATGAGGAGGACGCTGATCTTGGTAGCCATCGTATTGGCCGTTGCCATTATAGGGGTTCGAGCCTGTCAAGGAGTAAGATTGGCGGTAGCTTGAATTGTACCCTCCATTCATGTGTCCATTTTGATGTGGTTGCCCATTCATGTGTCCATTCTGAGCGGGAGCATACTGATTTTGATAACTCACTGCATCCATATACTGGTCTGCTGTCTGGTTGTCATAATAATAGTCATTGTGCAGCGACAGAGACAAGGAGCGCACTTGTTGTTCACGCTGAAGCAAAGCCTGCTCCCTGCGCTGGAGCTCTCTCTCTTTCTCGCTCATGCCTTCTGTCGGGTCATTGATGCCGTTTGGCTGACCAGCGCCGTTTGATTGAGCCGCCTCTTGAGGGACCGCGGCCATTGGGGTGACATCGCCGTTCAACACAGCTCCGTAGGCCACCACATCTGCCAAGTCGGACAAGTCAGGAGTCTGCATCTCCAGCGAGTCAATCGTTTTGCTCTTTGAAGCCTGCTCTTCTTGTGCGGGTCGCGACACCACTTGTGGATTATGAGGAGGTTGAGACGATTGATGCACTCTCTCAGCAGCTAATTGGGATCTTGCTAGACTTTCTGCGAGTTGCCTCTCGGAGTTCTGAAGAGCAGAGCTAGAATGGTTGATCTTTCGATCCAAGTCTTCCAAGGCGCCAAGCCGTTCTTTGATTTTAGCATCCAAAGAAGCAAGCAAGTCTTTTTTCTCGACATGCGAATTTTGCATATCTCTTAACTGCACATCGAACTGGCGAGCCTGGTCCTCGAGCTTCTTGCAGAGGGAATCATGGGACTGTTGCTTCTGAATGTGGCTAGCTTCGAGTTGCTTGATCAGTGTCAAGCGATCTTTATATTGCTTGTCGGCATCATCTCTGTTGAGCCTGATGGTTGCGAGTTCGTCAGAGAGCTTGTTCATGTCGCCCAAATAACGCTCAGAGCCAGGCACTTTTCTGGAGAAGAATATGGACAGGTCGGGGGTGTTCATTCTGATCATTTGGCAGAGAATAGAGTACAAATTCTCCAAGTATGGCGTGCGAACGCCATGGTCATCACCAAGCAAGATTGGTTGCAACAAAAGCAAGTCAATGTCGACATTGAGCTGATGATAGAAGTTATAGAAGACTGGGTTTGCGTCGCTGAACTTCGGTTCCAGGGATGACAGTGTAGCTGGGTAATGTGCCAGCCAGCTTTTGAGGATATTTGCTTCATTTTCAAATCCCTTGATAAGCTTACAATCCATCTTCTTGATGATTTTGAAAACCTCGGTGACTAGTCCGGTCACGAGAGGCTTGGCCAAAATCTGTTGTTCCAACTTTTCAGGGTAAGGCTCCTCAAAAATGACCGACAACGGGTTGAGAACGATACGTGGTAGAGCAAGCTTCCACTGGTAGGTCATGAATTCGCGGTAGTTGTTGGACTTGAGAAGACTAATTTTGCCCTTCAGCTGTTCCTGAACAGTCTGCAATAGCTTGTAGAGCTTCAAGTAGGTCTCCGAATCGCTTACCTTGTAGAGAGCCTTTGACTCGTCGGTACATGTTCCATAGTACAATCTTTGGTCGTGGTTCAACAAGGTGTGGGAAAACGTGCTGGAACCTGGAAAGCGCTTGATGTCAGCTTCGTTCATTATGGAGCACACGGTGACCTTCTTGGATTTGGGGAAGCAGGACATAACAAAGGGTTCCAACAGGACGTAGCCGGTGGATTCGACCACAATAAGGGAGTTTTGGTGGAGGAAGGGGTCCAATTGAGAACAAACATCCAGAAAGCTCTGCAAGTTGTTGACGCTGAGAAGCACCACGTCATAGGACTTGGACGGGTCAACGTGGGCAAGCGAAGGCAACAAGATATTTGGGGTGAAGACGGAGTTTCCAAGCAGATCCGACTGCCAGTTGATGGGGGCCAGTGGATCTAGGCTGTCGGAGACAAGCGTGACCGAGCACGCTCTGGTGGCTTGCAACCTCCAGGAGTAGAAGGCCAAGTTTGGGTTACATCCCACTACAAAGTTAGTATTTGGCGACGGTCAGCGGATGAGTCTGTGACGTGGGTACATACCAGTGAGGAGTTGCAAAGTCATTCTGGGGTTCTTGCAGGGGCCAGGTGACGCGGAGTAGCAGCTTGGGAGCAATAATCAGGATGGGGCCGAGGTCAACGAGAGACAGGCAAAGAAGGGAAAATCTAGCGAAGGAAGTTGCAGGCAGCAGACGGAAAGGTGAAAAAAGGCGTCGGGACGACGGGCGGCGGTGAATAAAAAAAGAACCAGGTAGTCGGTGTGTGTGTCTAAGATCCGGCACCAAGCCTGGTTTTTCGAGCCCAGGCACTATAGAGGATTACCTCGCTAGGTGCGTTGTACCAGGTTTTTTTTTTTCGTGAACTTGGTTGTTCCCGCGTGCTATCCGCACCCACCCGGCCGCAGCCAAAGGCAGCTCAGGGCGGAAGGAGACGAGGCAGCGGCGGGCTATATGCAGAAAACAAAGAGTTTTTTGATGTGATGGCAACACAAGGGACGGCTGATTGAATCCTTTCGAGTCACACGCGCTGGTGGCGGCAACAACGTGGGATTTGCTTGGCCAGGACGTGTCCCGTTGCAGTTTCTAGGGCCAGAAACTGCAGCGGGCCTGTCTCGTAATTTTTTGTCCGCGCGCCAAAGCACAGAGCAGGGCCAAAGGCTGGAGCAGACAATGGAGAAGCCATGCACGGCACAGAGGACTGGAAATTTGGTCGAAACTACGACAGGCGCTTGGCGGGTGGCGGGAGATCTGAATTTCCGTTGCCCCCAGTGGGGTTTGCCTCTGTGGCCGCTGGGTGGCCTCTCCCCAACCTTGTCTTTGGCGGGCCCGCTGGAAACTTGCAGCTGTGCATTGCCTCTGCACTGAGGCCGCTGCCCTGCGCCTCCCCACGCCTTCCCGCGCCTTGCCCATACAGTGCGGTTGCTGCTTGGGGCTGTGTCTCAATTTTTAGGCTGCGGTGCGCGCGGCAAGACTCGTCTTGGCTAGGCGCTGCGGGCTCTAGAGCGGCGTTCACATGAGCCTGGGGCGGTTAAATTCCCCGGCCAAACGCTGGATCAAGGCTTGTGGCCTCTTCGAGTTGCTTTCGGATCTCGAGCTGAATGCCCCTGTCAAACGCCCCTTTCAGACGCACTCGCTTACGCTGGGCTTCTTCCAGTTCACGTATGCCTCTGTCAAACCGGGGCTTAGTCCGTTGCTGCAAATCCAGCAGCCATGGCTGCAACTGGTGAATGACATTTCCATTGGCGCTGGCACATCCTTCAAATACCCGCTTTATCGTGCTGTGTCACTCACCCTCAAAAACCCTTGCATTTGCTAAGTCAGCTTTGCGTCAAATTTCAGGTTTGTGTCCGAATGTCGCTGGCGCCCGCCTGGACTTTGAGATCCCGACACACAGGTCAGCCTCGCATGGCTGCAACTACAAGCTTTCGCTGCGTATCGTTGGCAGTGCTTTCCTCGACAATTCAGCTGCTCCCGAAACACCAGCACTCGACGTAAGAGATCAGTTTCAGCTTTCTCACAAAGATCCGTCATGATTGATCACCAATGAGTTGGTGCAAACGCAGTACCGCATGAAGCAGAGAACACATAGCCGGCCCAAGACAATGCTGCAAAGCAATCTCCAATATATGGCCCGGGGCACACAGGCCTATGTTATCATATCCAAAAATCTCTCCAAACACAGGCCTGTAATCCGAGTTTCCAACCGGAAAAACCTCCTGGTCCTCCCGCTACTCTCACTCTCTGGCCCAGCCTTGCACACACTCCGTGCCAGCCGGTGCGCATAGAAAATTTCTCACTGTCACACCCATCTTTTCCTCTCCACCAGCTGTATCAGCAGCGTCGTTACGGTAACACCATTTCCGCAACTTGATGCCGCTGGCTGTCTTCATCCGGCCCGCCTCTGTGCTGGTCGGGCTGAAACAGTCCTGCAGCTGGCAGATTGAGTCTAGCATGGGTGTATCTCCGGGTGATGAGGCTTCCTCTGACTTTCTCGGTCATAATCCCTAGCACATTTCGCATACTTCGCCGCCGTTTTTCTCTCTAGCATAAGCAATATCGTCTCTTATCTCCTTTTCATCCGCCAATCATTCGGAACCCGTTTCAGGATTCCCAGTTGCTGGAAGCTTCGTCCGTCTGTTTTCCTTACTGCGCAGGACAAACGCGTAGTTTTCATATCTCTGTGGCTCACCATACTTCTTCTCATCACACAATGCGTGGAAATCTCATTCTACTAGAAGGCTTGGACCGTACCGGCAAATCGACGCAAGCAGAGATTCTCACCAAGCTTCTCAATGGCTCGCTTATCAAATTTCCAGACCGGTCGACGCCCATCGGCGGCCTTATCAACCAGTACTTGACCGATCACTCGTTTAATCTCTCCGATGAAGCTGCCCATTTGTTGTTCAGTGCCAACAGATGGGAGTTGGCATCTGAAATCGAAAGGATCCTCTCAAACGGCATAAACGTGGTGATGGACCGGTACGCGTACTCCGGCGTGGCCTACTCTCTCGCCAAAGAGAACCTGAAGGGCCGCGAGTGGCTCTACAGCCCAGACAAGGGCTTGCCCAAGCCTGACTTGACGTTGTTTTTGACAATCTCGTTGGAGGAGCTAGCGCTGCGTAAAAATTGGGGCGACGAACGCTACGAAAAGTCGGCTTTTCAGGAAAAGGTCAAGGCGTGCTTCATGACGCTTTTGTCTCCTGATACAGACCCAACCATAGAAATTGTCGACGTAGAACAACTTCTGATTGAGCAAGTCACTCAGAAATTATGGACAATCATTCAACAGCGTGGCCTCGATACTCCCTCCGCAACTTCACTACAGCTTTTGTCATGAGAAGTCGATATAAAGTGCCAACTACCCAAACATCCATAGAATAAATACTCAGCATTCAGCCGGAAAGTGCGTCTATGTACTGAAGTCGCAGCAACACCTTACTTCTCAGTATGTCCAAGAGCTCACCGCCGAGGTATATTTCATCAAGTATCACGTAAAGCTTTGCGAAGTGAAACACCAAATCTAGCTCACAAACATTATCGAAATGCGTGTCCAATATCTCCACGAAAAAGTGGATCGATTCAAGATAGCTGAGCTCATTGTCACTGAAGTCAATCAGCATTATGAAGTAGAGCCCAGCGTATCGTCTGTAGATCAACTTGCTTTCACGTAGCTCCACAAAGTTGCTCTGGTATTTCAGCTCTCGTGTCGACACTAGCCTGTGCACTTCACTCACCGTTTCTTGTTTTCGTGTTTCTGTGAGAGAGTTGTCATACCATTTGGCAAGGCGTGTCTTGCCCTGCCTGTTGAGTACAAGGATGTAGTGAATGGCCATTGTTCGAAGCCCTTCCTTTCTCAGAATGGACGTCTTCTCAAGTGATTATTGACAGAAAAGTTGTTCAAATTGCCAATTTCTCTGGTGAGCAGACCTACTATACCGCTGTATATCGCTACTCCACCACAGTGCTATGAGAATCGAGGTGCGCATACTCCGCACAACGCTTAACTGCAAACTACTCCAGATTTAAGATCTCGGTGCTACCCACTCAGTTCCACGAACGAAGTAACTTGCAATGGACTCGGACGAAGAAACCTTCAAGCCCAAGGAAATCAAGGAGGGTGTCGTGTTCCTTATAGAGCTATCTGCGGCGATACTAGAGCCCTTGCAACAGCTTGATGGCAAGAGCCAGCTATTTGAAATCCTTAATTGCATCAACGACTTGCTTTCAGAAATGGTTGTAACATTTCCAAGCAATGGTGTTGGCATATACTTCTACAACTGTGAAGTGACTGGCTCAAAATTCCCGAAAGACAGCGGAATGTACAAAGCCTTCTCGTTAAATGACATCAACAGTTCCAACATGAAGACCCTCCATAATATCGTGCGTGCAGATTTGGATGGGTTTCGTCCGCTCTCCAAAGAATTTCCACCCAGCGAAGTGCCCAGAGACAATTTGCACACCGTACTTAAAACAGTGCTACGTGCATTTCAGCACAAACCACAATACAATATGAAGAAGTTGTATTGGTTTACGAATAATGACCGCCCCTACAGGAACGAAGAATTGAAAGACAGTCTACGAACAATCATATCAGACTTTGAGGATAATCAGATTTTCATAAGCCCGCATCTTCTAGACAGCTTTGAAGATGACAATCAAACAAAGCCAATTGAATTCGACCCGTCTCTTTATCGCAACATTTTCCTCAATACAAATTTCTTGGATGACGCTGAATATGCCGGGAAAAGCGCGAATGACATTCAACCTTTTTCTGAAACCAAGGGCTCGCTGTGGCTGCAAACTACGGTGTCCTCTCAAATAAGGTCATCGATCTTTAGATTGAAAGAGATACGGCGAGTGCAATTCAGTTGCGATCTCATTTTGAGCGATGGCTCTGAAGTCGGTGGCAAGCTTGGATGCTCAATTAGGGGTTACACCTTGTTCAACCACGAAAAAGTCAAGCATTTCCAAAAGGTCGATACCGCTAGTGACCGCTTACGACTTGTGCACAACGACACGAAACTCTTGCGAGGCGATTTGCGGTCGGAGGTCGAGACCGCCGAAAATGAGGAAGGGCCTCCAATATTAAAAGGAATTCCAGTGAAGTTGTGCAACGACTCCGCCAGCCTGGAGTCCGGAACGAATGAGAAGGTGATTCTCTTTAGCGAGGAGACATCAGACTTCATCCACACCTACTCTTTCGACCATGAGCCCAAGTACGATACAAAGAGCCCCGAAGCAGCAGATGAAAGTGAAGAGGAAGATTTGGCCGAAGTGCCATACTCGATTGCTCCATACCTCAAGCTAATATGTTTCCGTGACATCAAGACATTCCAGCCATGTTTTAGTACTAAGGCCCCCTTATTCGTTGCCGCAGATGTCAGCGACGGGATGAACTCCGGAAGCAAGGATGGTGGCTTTTCGAACTCCCAGACCACGTTTAAAAACTTGTATAAATCGTGTCTGAAGTTGGAGAAGTATGGCGTGTTGTTTGGTTGTCTAAAGAAGAATGCTAAACCTGCGCTCTACGCATTGCATCCTACAAACGTCAGAGGCAGCAGTGAGCAAGAGCTGGGACGTGTGCCCGATGGGTTCTTGCTTACGAAGTTACCATGGCTAAGTGAGATCCGCAGCCTACCAGATTACATGATGCAAGGTGGGAACACATACTTTTACAATGAAAGTCAGCAAAATTCACCTGCCGAATTAGTGGCGCTCTACCGCAAGATAGCAGAGAAGGTTGGAGCTTGGCATGTTTTCGACCCAAGCGAACAGGTGAACCCAGTGTTGAATTTTTTTTACAAGACCATCAAGCAGGAGGCACTTCAAATCGATATCAAAGATGAAGATAGAGGACTTTTAGCAAATGACTGGAGCGCAAGAGAGCTTTTGAAGTTGAGAAAGGAAATTGAAGAAGATCAAGATAAATTTGAATTGTTTTCTTTCCTCAACAAGCTTATGATCGACGCTGGCAACAAGGATGTATTAAAGCGCAGCGCCGAAGACAACAAGAGTCCACAGAAAAAGCTAAAGACGGAGAATCTCACCGAAGCAGCCGTGATTACCTTTTGGAAAAATGACAGCTGGGGCAACGCCAGTGTCGCGCAACTTCGTGGCTTCATTAGCCGCTATGATCAAATCAAGCGAGGAGCTACCAAGAAGGCTGACATGATTGCGAACATCATTGCTTTTTTAGAGAGCCGGCGGAGATAATGGCTGAGTTCCCGGTATACGTGAAACGCTATGGAACGAATTTGGCCAAGAATGCCTACGGCTTTGAGCCCACGAGGCAATTGCTTTGATTCTAGCGATGGAGGTTCGAACTAAATTCGTTCTTGTAGCACTCCATGACTCAATTTATAAAGAGCGAGCCATATTCCAAAATTAAAAAAATGGCGGTGTCCAAGTGGAGATGGTCGTCATACAGCCCAAAGCAATTGTCTCGACAGCACTGAGCGGAGGTTTTGCCTGCAACGAAGAGTATTGACGGGAATGATTTTTGATGAGAAAGTATGCCAGAATTCTTTTTCTAGAGACTCATTCCATGCTCACGAGAAATTTTGAAGGCTCCGGACCGCATCGAAGGCGCTGACTTATTGACGCTTCTATGCTGACTAAAATTGGAATTTCAGAATACCGACTGCAAAAAAAAAAGAGAATGCTACTATGACGGTGCGCGCCGCTCCGGCCAGTCAAATGTCGCACAAAGTAAGCGACAGATTGGTGCATACTGCAAGTTCTGCCGGGACAAATCTACGTGAATCTGACACCTGCGTCCATTTCCGCCTCGGATCGTGCTGAGCGTCGAAGTTCAGAGAGAAGAAACGAAGTTGGAAACCAAGACCACTTTTCGCATCAATGGCGAGAATGTGGGCGAGTCCTGCAGAAGCTTGCACTCGCTTCTGCCGGTGCCTCCGTTCGCTTGGGAGATATCGCGGGCCAGCACGGCATCACCACAAGGACCCCCCCGCATTGCGGCAAACCAGCTCTTATCGGACGCGGACATATCGATTAGGCGGGAGGAGCCGGCGAAGGACCGGGCGCAGTCCGCGGGCGTTGCTTTGGGCAAAACACATCAACATTGCTCCATTTTCGTCATCAGCAGACACCTTTGCTGTGTGGGTCACTGTTAGTTTCGGGCCGTTATACAACCAGGCTGATTCGCAAGGTCCGCACCGATCCCGCGCTCATTTTGGGGCTCCGGGAGAAAAATGGCTGACTTCGTAATGTGTCAACTGCGCGGGCTCCTAAGCCCACCTTGACCTGGCATGCAGGGCTACGTCTCTCCGCATTGAGGAGCCTCTAGTGAGGGCACTTCGATGCTACCAAAAATAGGGCCATCGGTGAGAATTTAAAATCCCCCTATCCCGCCTCAAGATCCGCATTTGTCTTAGCGCTAAGCGTTCCACCCTTCCCATACAGTTTCGGCCTTGGCTCTCGCTTGCTTTCTTGTTATTTTTTCTTGGTATACTGCGCGTCGGCATTATCGGCCCCTTTAACATTTTTGCGGGGTCACACTTGACACTTATCCACGCGACTCGCCACAAACACAAACGCAACTACGAGTTCATTCTCATAACACTACGCCAGATGATTTCAGAAAGCAGCTCGACATCGGAAAACCTTCCGGCTTACCGTGATGATGCTCCAGCATATGTTCCGTCGCTAGAGTTCTACGGCCTCGCGCTCATAAATGTGGAGTTCGACACGCCATGGAAGAGCCGATCCTCTTCGGTCGAGCCGGTTGTGTTGGAGCTCAACTCCAACCAAATCAACTTCTACGCCTTCGATGCACCCAAGACAACTGTGTCAACAATCAAGTCATTATTTAAGCACCAAAACTACGACGACGGGTCGTCATATGAAGCCAGCGGTAACGCAACCGATATCGCCGAGGATCTTTTTGATGGCGACGCCTACGGCGATGTACTGGCAGACAATGGCACGCCTATATTCTCCAAGCTCCGCAGCCACATGGAGCACAAGAAAACACAGCGCCTCTTGAGCTCACAGCTTCCCCACGGGTTCGAGGAGAACAAACTCCTCTTTGAACCTACCTCCGACGCCTCGGCGTACGCGGAGTTTTGCCGCCAATACAGGGGAAAGCTTCAACACAGCTATACTTTGCTGAACCTTGGCGTGGGAGAGGCTCCTCTGACGATCCTGAACCATTACAAGGAGGAGAAGCTGACGCACACGAATAGCTTTGCATTGGTGAAGTACCGCAACACGCTCCGACTCCGTGTTGAGTACACCCAGCTTTTGCTTCATGTGTGGTCTTTCCACGGAATGGTTCACTGGTACAGGAACTTGTGCGTGGGCCGTGACTTGGCTACTTCCATAGACACGCGCAAGTTGAGCACCCTCAAGTCGATTCCTCGAAGCTTCTCTACCACCAACAACTCGTTGCTTGCTGCTGCTGCTCGCGAGGCTTTGGTTTTTGATCCAGTATCGTCCAAGATGGTTGTTAGAGACAGCTTTAGTTGCGACTCGGAGAGCGGAGACAGCAACAGTTGCTTCACTGAGTGCAGCCGGGTCTCTGAGGACGGCTCTGTAGCCTCTAGCGTATGCTCTTCGGTTGGCCTGTGTCAAAAATCAGTGGTTGATGTGTACGGGTCGAAAATTCATTGCCTCGAGAACTTTTACACCCCGATCGAGAAGCAATATATTTCTAACTGCATCCCTGTGTTGAACTCTTTTGACAAGTGGATTGGCTCAAGAGTAACCGTTTCCAACTGCGACCAATTCATGCCTCCCAACGACAAAGCGAATGTGAATGAAAAGGGCCGCAAGTTTATCTCTCAAACCACATTCAATACTTTTGTGAAGGCATATAACAAGCGGACTGAGCTCAAGAGTGACACCTCGAAGCGTTGCATGGATTTCTATGTCGACGGCGCGGGCTTGGTAGCATTGGAAGAATTAGCATGATGATAGATAATGAATAAACGAATGAATGAAGGGAACCTAAGTGTTCGTTGTGTAGTGTTGGCCTGTTGGTTTGCGCATATGGTGCGGCGACCTCAAAGTATAGCACAGATGCCACTACAAGATCTTCATTGGTAACAAATCTAAACAGCCATTGATTCTTTTATATAATACATTTCCTTTTATTTAAATCCTTTTCTCCTTCCTAACCGTCCATTGCGGTGTCATCCGAAAAATCCTCAGTGTCAGCCATACCCAAGTAGTTTTCCTGCTCTTGAGCATATTGCGGCTGGAAATGGGCAGTTTTCACAGCGGACTGGTTCTTGTAGCCCTCGATTACATACAGCTCTGCTTCGTCTGAGGGAGTCACAAGTATAGGCTCGTCGCCCATGGGTACGGGAGACGAACGGCATGAGCTGGGTGGGTTCAAAGACATTGGAGTGGAGGGCAAGTCATAGTAATGACTGTGCTGAGCGGAAGAGAACGAGAGATCCTGGAAGGACGCATCCTCGAATTTTGTGTTGGCCTGGCCAGTCACTGGATCGACCCACTGACGTAATGAGCCCCAGGGTGTGATCTTGACGGTGCCTCCTTCTGGGTGGTTGTAGACGGGCCAGTCACTTGACTGGTCGATAAGCTTCTCCTTGTCTCCGACCTGGGTTTTCGCCCTCTGCACCTCAGCGTCTGTGTCTCGCTGCCTTTTAGCGGAGTAGTCCATATTAAGCTTTAACGCGTCAGGCTTGGGAATGATAATGATTATTTGCTGCTTTTGAATCTTATACGGAGTCTGAAGGAGTCAACCGTCACAAGTGTTCACTTAAAGTTCTTGAGAAGTGCTTTGAAACTTTCTGGCCTAAGCTGGTTGCAACTTTTGGAGTTGGCGAGGTGGAGAATTGAAATTGAGTGCCGTCAAACTAATGAGGCGCTTCGAGATTGTCACCTTTCCGGAACCGATAAATGAGTGTAATTTTCAAGTTAGGTGGTCACAAATTGCTAGTGCAAGCGAAAGAAGTGAAAAATAATGGCTGTTCCTAGCTAAGGTGCGAAAGAAGAGTAGGAGGTAAGAGAATCCTGGGGCAGCGTCTGGCTCTGCGAAAAATGCAGAGCTCGACCGTGAAAAAGAAACGCTGTGTCGCCAGCGCTGAATGCGGAGCTGGCTGGGCCCCATTAAGGCGACGCGCCGTGCAGGCCGCGCAAAAAAGAGACATGATTCTGCCCAGGCTCGAACTGGGGACCTTCTGCGTGTAAAGCAGACGCCATGAACCAACTAGACTACAGAACCATTGTCTGCAGAAAATTTTCTGAGGCACTAGCATGTTGACTATCGTTTATATATTTCAAAAATATCGGAATCTGGAGCTCGCAAGATTTCTAGCACATTCCGAAATTTATTTCACCAAAACACGTGGCTGAGTCTTTCGTTAAAGTTCCAGAAATGTTTAAAACCATGAATATTTGAGTCTTGGCGTTATTTTTTCCTGGACTGGACGTGTTAGCCAACGAGGGATTGGGCATCGCCTATTCCATTGATATTGATAGGATTTCTGTATTCATTGTGTTTGTGAAAGTTCGATTCCTTTTACGCTTTTTGACCTCTAGGGTATTGAAGACTCGATATCTTTGAGGCACTATTCAATCGGCCGAAGAACCATTCCGGTAATAAGATGAGTAAACAATTTCTTTGTGCGTGGCTTCTTTGAAAGGCAAAAGAAGCGTCAAAAGAACTATTGTGTCTGATAACTTGAGGGAGCTGGGTAAGCTATAGCTTTGTCCAACCCGAGGGGCGCTGAGGGGACGAGATGATCACGCCCCGGTATTAATCTAGAACTTTTGCTTTTAACATCCAATGCATTATTAAGTGGTGTGCGGCTTCTGGTGCGTTTTTTGGCCAGACTCCTTGAACAGTCATGCTGCACCAAATTCACATACCACGAAATGAGGTTTGTTGCGCTCTAGGCGAACATCAAAAGTACTCGCGACAGAGCTCGAGGGAATGATGTTTTCATCATGAGGGCGATTGAATGCTCACTCAGGGCGATTGTGGACTGTGACAATGTGTATTTGCTTACTGGTACAAAAGCAACAAGTGTTGAAAGCAGAGATTTCAGCAGCAGCGACATTAATTTGGGATAGTGAGAAAAAGTTTATGGCAGTATGCTATGATGAAATCGCTTTCGGGAACTTTTCACGGAGGTTTGCACATTATGGAGGCATCAAGACTGACCCAGTCCAAGTAAGATTTCATCTTTTTCTGGCGAAATCGAACTTCGACAAGGAATTAGAAGCCACACAACGAGAGGGTGTAGCCGGAATTGAAATAGAGTCCGTTCTGCTAACATTATTTGGAAAGACACTTGTGGACTGGTAATTCCATTCTGTTGGAATCTAACGCATAGGTTCTCGATGCCATGACGAACGGTGTTTATCGGAATTTTTGGATATCGGAGATACGTCGTGTCACACTTCAATTTTTGCAAGCATTCATGGGCATCAGCGGTACAACCACTAATGATGCGCTGTCAATGTAAGCATCTGTAAAGGCAAGACGACCAGAGCCATTTTATTGACAGTGTGTAACATCGAATAAAAAGTCAGATGCTATACGAAGAGTGAAAATTGCATTACTTCGCTCGGGACTTAAGCGAGTTTCGGGGGCTGCAGCAGGACGGGCCGCTAGGCTCTTCGCAAGTACTCGAGTTCAACAGAACTTTATTAAAGTCTGCAGGTTTTTGGCCATACAGTCTATTAAGGCTGTCTGGAGACCTTCATCTGTTCTACTGTCTCTAAGGAGCAAAAGCAAGTATTCAGAGCACTGGACAGCAGTAGACGCCTGCCGTGCGAGTGACATCCAACGTATTGTTAAAATATTCAAAGAGGGGAAACGGACATCGAGGCTGCGGCTCCGTGCGTCGACAAGGCAAGGCGATTTGAAAAAGCGCAAAGTTGCTTTTGGGCACAGTCCAGGGCCACCTCAAATTAGCAACTGAGATGCAATTTGCGCTGGAGAGTACACTGTGTGGTATAGGATCTGGCATTATCTGCCTGTTTCACGCAGCCAGCGCAGGCCGGTACCCAAGTTCGAAGTTCAGCTATGACATCCAGCCGCCAGCACAAATCGAAGCAGGGTTTCTTATTTTGCAGGAACTCCTTCAAACCAAAGGGTCCTTGCGTCCTCTTAGTCTGCGTCTTCTAAATTACTAGTTGGGCCAGTATTTTGCACATGAATCATCATTGCAGCCACTCCCGCAGCAGATGCCCATGCGCACCTGCAGCAAGGTGTCACTCACATCACCAGCGCATTTGGTGGAAGTCAGAGCCTGGCCAAGAGGCGTTTCTCGGAGTTTGCAGCCTTTGCCGATCACTAGGGGCGGTCTCGGCTACGAGCGTGAGTGATTGCAAAAGAGACATCGTATTTGCTTTTTTGCTGCTTTTGGGCTCGGGTCAGAATCGGGCCGAGAACCGGATGGGACCGGTCTGGATCGTGGCGCGCCCAGGTCACTTTTTCGGTGCGGACGTTACGTGGGCGCCGACGCAGCCACCAGGCGACGGAGAGGCAAGGCAACCAAGGGTCTCTACTTCCGGATTTCTGTTGGAAAAAGACCCCTGCCAAAAACAAACGGCCTCCGTGACCCACCGCTTGCCAAATTCCCTTCTCAACCAAAGTTTGCCCTGGTGCCCGGACCCAACAGTGTTCTGGAGGAGCACCGCCAATGAACAGGGCTGCCGGGCACTGCACAGCTCCATGGGGCGGGAGCGCGAGACCCTGATAGCAGCGCTCGGGCCGGAACCGTACATCGCGAGTGGAGGGCCAGCGGTGTGCCCTGGACCGCTTGCTTATTCGAATTTTTCTTGGAACAATCGGTCACATTTTGAGTTGCGTTCTGGTTTAGTTACAGGACGGTTTCAGCACGCGGACGGCCCCGACGAGATTTTCTAGCTGGATGGAGGGGAGTCCATTCTGCCATCTCCAGGAGAGGGGCCAAGGTGCTTGTGGCCGCGCGTAAAAAGACATGCGAGGCGAAAACTTGAAACTGCATGGCCCTGCGCCAGGTGATACGGCTAGAAGTGAGAGGCCGAGCAGCGAACACATGCTGAGTTACGTAGGGCACGGCGGGCACGGCGGGCACGGCGGGCACGGCGAGAACGGCAAGTACGGCGAGGACGACGCGAACGGGCCGGGATCATGGCCAAATCCTTGGCCAAAAATGGTTTGTAACTCGAGTATCGTATGAGTATTGCAGCCTTGCTCAGAACAAGGAAACGCAGTTTAGCCTGTGGTGCGCCGGGCTAGTTCGGTTTGACGTGAGGCTGGGAGCGGTCGAGAAGCTCTTCTGCAGCGCTATAATTAACTGGCGCCGCAATCTTCGGGGGAGGCAGACTTCAGCATCTGTTATTGCTTGGTGCAGTCCCTCCAGTTCCTTCAGAAATGCACAGGCTTGGCAGAGAGAGAGACCGACCAACCTTCGAGCACCACTGCTGCCGCCTGCCACAAAACCGCCGGCTGCAACTGTCGCCAAGCATATGCGCACACCGAGTCGAGAACGGCGTTTGTGGAGGAATCTCACAACTGCGTCACGCACGCTAGCCCATATGATCGGATCTTGCTCATTTCTTTTGGTGGGTGCTAGTGACTCTTGCTTAAGCTGGCACTTCTGCTGCACGTCTCTAAAAACGGCGCCGCTGTCTGTGCGTGGGCCAGGTTGGGACGCACTTCCGTGCCGAGCCAGAGGGTCGCGCATCTTACTCTTCTGGGGTCAAGCTCCGAACGAGTAATCCAGCTGCGCAAATATATAAACGTTGCACATCGTGGATACTGCCGTTTCTGGAGCCCTATTTTTCGATTTCAGTTCCGTCCCCAGTACCGTTGCTCGCCTCACTTTCGAACCCCGTGTCCCTCCCATTCCAACCTTTGTCTGCCTCGTCTTTTGTCTTCTCAGTGGCCCTGTCCGTTCCACTGCACAACTGCTCACCGGCTCCAGCATCCGCGTTATTTGAGCCGTGCCACCCACAGTCACCGCAAACCTACCATAAACCGCTCAACCTCTCCTGCTGAGCCCTGGCATTTCCGTCACTCAGACTTAGGGCTGTTCTTCTGGATCTGGGAGCCTGTGTCGTTTCTCGCGAGCTTTAGTGGCTTCTGATTTTAGACTGGCTTTTGGCTCCGTGCGCCGCGCTCCGTCCCGTTTCGACTTCGCCATCTGCTCTTTTCGGGAAAAGTCCGCACTGTTGTGCCGCTCCGACATAAACCTGAGCGCGGCACCTGCCTAGCGGTACTTAGACGCACATTACTAATAACCACGAAACTCCACAAGTTGCTCTTGCGTGGTCTTATTTATTCGTTCTGATACTTCATTCTCGCTTGTCCTCAAGGTCTCCCACGCCTGAAATCGATCACAGAGAGTATGTCGTTGCTAGATGAACATCACAGCTACTCCAAGAAGAAGCGTATAGGCAAGGCCTGTGATCTGTGCCGCATTAAGAAGACCAAGTGCGACGGGAAGAAGCCGTGCTCTCGCTGTATCGCCGACAACAAATTATGTGCGTTCACCGAGAAAAAGAGAGGAAAGGAAAAACCCCATCCAAGTGGCTACATCGATTTGCTCGAAACCAGAATCGACCTCCTCACCAAATCCTTGGAAAAAGTCGTCACCTTGGCTGAGCCGCACCTACCTTTTCTCCAGCACATCTTGGCCCCTGCCAACCTCTCCCAGTCTACTGCCTCCCCCGGTTCTCTTGACACTTCTTCTCCAGACAAGGATTCGTACGTGCCTATCAATGCGGTCGTCGGCTATTTAATTGCCAATTACAACATTTTGGACGAAGGGCCCTCCACATGGCACAAGGGTGCTGAGATAGCTGCAAAACTTCTGCCTTCGAACATAGAACAGGCTGCAGCCCAGTTTGCTCTTCACAAAAACAAATCCCCGGATTCCGTATTGAATGATGAAGTGGCAAAAGCTCAAGTGCTGCCAAAAACCGCTCTGGCACGATTGACACAGGAACCAATCTCTCCGATTTTGAGTCATGAACAGACCCCGCAGGCCTCGCTCTTCCCATCTTACGCTGAATCGACCCACAGCAGGACTTCCTCGGAAAACCTGGTGCAATCATCCAATTTCGAAGACTGGGCCACTAAGGACCCAAACAGTGCAGACCAGTACAATTTTTCTTATGGCTTTTTGAACTCCCCAATTGCAGAACCTGCTCCGACGGACAACATCCCTTTTGATCTTTTGGACAACTTCGGTCATCGTGCTAACCTGATATTTCTTGGCAATGGCGAACCGACTGCAAGCAGCTCTCCGCTGTCTGTATCGTCCCTTTCCAACCGCCTCGAAAGTCAAAATCTCGACGAACGAGGTAGACTGCACTCCAGAAGATATCACTCCATCAAGTCACTGCTATCTACTTCCAAAAAAAAATCAAGTGGTCACATCCACAAACCTATCCCCAACAACAGCAATAGCCATTCGTCGCATTATGTGCCAGCCTCCCTTTTCCATGACGGATCCAATATAGATTTGCTGACGGAGGCGCCACCAACAACAGTTTTGCCAAATGTGGCGAGCTTTAGCTCTCCACCTCTTGATCCTTTACTCAACTTCAAAAGCGAATATTTGTTGGACGACCCGAGTGTCAGGTTGGACCTCGGGATCTCCCCATAGGGCTCGACCCCTATGAAGATTCTAATATCCCCCTCACGACACTGACATCATGCCCCCTATTCGTTTCTTCTTCCCAGCAGTTTCTTTTTTTTTTTTTGTTGCTTCGCTTTAATTCTATAGATCGGTATCTTCGGGAATTCCCGTGTACATATGACACCAAGTTTGCATGCATTCAGAAGTCCCGTAGAGGTTCCCAAATTTATTTTTTGGTCGCTTTCACCAAAACAGGAATCATGCCTCCGGTTCCGATGGCGAAAGGACGATGACCCAAAACCAATAATTGGGTTTTGATCGAGCCGGAGTGGGATGTCACACTGATTATTTGGTCTTTGAGCTTGTCAGTTGTTTCAAGCACAAACTGGAAGCCCCGGTTCTGCCTCATTGCTTGCTCCCACCATTTCTCTCTATAATCGTCCTTGAAGTAGACATCTTCCTCCTCAAAGCCGTCTTCGATGATGAATCCTCTGTTCTCGTATTTCTCTGCAATCACATGACGGGCTGAACGCTTGTCACACAAGTGAACCCCGATGGTTTCTCTAAAATCTTCCTTGATGAGAGGTTGCACCTGTTGAATATCTACGTGGCCCTGCCACGTGCCGATCAATGTGTCTATCGACCGACGGAATGGACTGCTGTACCATTGTGACGGCACTATCAATCCGTCTTCCAATTCCGCTTTGAGGTGAATGTAGTTATCTTTAGCTTGCAGAAGTCCCAAATCGGTGAGCTCTGGATCCGGCGCCCACACAATTTCACCATCTCCGGTCTTGTGCAGCCAGTACCTGTTCCATTCGTCCTCGCCGTACTTTATATTTGCTAGGTTGTGAAATCCTTGGCCGTGACGACCGAGGAAGAGGAGCTTGTAGGCAACATTTTCCGGACTCTTTTCGTTTAAATCATTGAGCTCACTCAAAATCTGTTTCCATGGCTTCAATCTGCCAAAATGTTCCTTGAAGTAGTCAAAACTGGTCTCGTCCGTCTCAGGTAACAGCTGTTTGAAGTAATCAGGGACCACCTCGAATTTCCATTTGACAGCATTGTCTAATTCTAGGACTTCGCGATACTTTGCACGCTCCTCCGCGCTGATCTGAGAATTGAAAACGTCTAATACGTCAGGCACGGTGGACATTGTGTTGTAGCTTTGCTGCAATAATACCAGGCCCCACAATACCGTTCACCATATACTTGTCACGTGACCCAACGTGGCTGCAATTCTGGAGGTGTGTTGCACTTGTTAATCCAGACTTGTCTAGTCGGTATATATTTATCGCAAGCTGGGCCATGAAAAAGAGTCACTTTGCATTGAAGAGGTGAATCACACATTGTCTTTTTGGCAAATGACGACAGTCGATTCCAAATATAGCCGGATCGCGATTGCAATTTATCACTCCTTTGGGTCAGCCACCACAGCGCTTCACACTTGACAAACCTTGGATCCTAGAAGGCATATAAACCCTCATGACATCAATTGCATAAGCTGGGCAGGCACGGGCTCCTTTTCAATGATCCCGAGCATAGCCGATTAGTGGTCTTGACACAACGCGAACCCCTCAGATAGCATTCCCGGTACTCGCGAGAGTGGATGGTCCACGAGTTGAGAATAATAAATACGGACATGTATTAAAACGTTAATATTCATTGAGATAATGACCAAGAGATTTGCCCATTTCAAAAAAATCCGAGTGCAAATTAATAATTCATCATTTTTCTGTCGTGATCCTGGAGTAATCACCCATTCGAACGCTTCTACAAACCGGAAGTCGTGTGCGCACCGCACTCCGACGACAAGTGCACCGGTTGCGATCCTAGGAGCCCCATAGTCGTCTTCCCTAGCACCACAACACCCACCTCCCGCCCACAGCGCTCATTTTTCTCATCCATCCATTCCCTCACCTGCCAAGTGCATCATTCAAGTGCAAATATGGAGACAATGAACGATGATTTTTATCCGTTGGCCTTGCTCATGGACGAGTTGAAACACGACGACGTATCCAACCGTGTATCCGCCATGCAAAAGCTCGACGCCATAGCCATAGCATTAGGGCCAGAGAGAACTTTGCACGAATTGCTTCCCTTCTTGAACGATGTAGCTCAAGACGACGAGGAGGAAGTTTTTGCTGTGATGGCCGAGAAACTTGGTTTATTCGTTCCGCTAGTAGGCGGCCACCAGAACAGCGAGTCCTTGATCAAGATCTTGGCCGTGTTAGCCGCCATGGAAGAGCCGATTGTGCGTGACAATGCCGTTGACTCCTTAAACAATATCAGTCTAGAGCTCACTGACGCCGAGGTCAATGGCATCTTCCTTGAGTTGATCCGCTCTTTGAGCCAAGGCGACTGGTTCTCGAAGAAGGTCTCTCTGTGTGGTTTGTACAAGTCTGTCATTGTTAGAGTTGATGCTTCCACGAGAAGAGACCTCTTGATGAGTTACTACAACTTGATTTCCGACGACTCCCCCATGGTGAGACGCAGTGCGGCCAAATTCCTCCCAACCTTGATCGACAAAATGACCGAGTTCTCCAAGTTGAACGCTACCAGTGCAAATGCTGTCGATGACAACGACTTGGAGATCATTTCCAAAATGTTTCACAACTTGATCAATGACACTCAGGACAGCGTGAAGTTGTTGAGCATTGAGGTTTTGCTTTCCATCTTGCAGTACTTCCACTCCGTAAACGATCAGTCACACAATTCCGACTGCTTGGTCAGTGCGTTGAAATTGATCAAAGATGAGAGCTGGAGAGTGAGATACGCTGCCGCAGACAAATTCGCCGCCATTGCGTTGAGTCTCTCAGATTCAAACACCGACTTGTACAGATTAATTGATCCTTTCATCAACGTGATGAAGGACAATGAGGGCGAAGTGAGAAAGGCTATCGCCAAGCAGTTGCCAGACTTTTGCAAGCTTCTCAAGGATTTGGACATTGTCGAAAACAAGATCATTCCTGTTGTTGCTCAGTTGAGTCAGGACTCTCATGAGAACGTCAGAGCTGCCTTGGCCTCCACTGTTACAGGCTTATCTGCTAGCTTGCCCAAGCAATCGGTAATTGACAAATTATTGCCAATTTTCCTCAATATGTTGAAAGACGAGTTTCCTGATGTGCGCTTGAATATCATTTCCAACTTGTCCATTGTCAACGAGACAATTGGAATCAACTTGTTATCGACAAGTTTGTTGCCTGCAATCACAGAGTTGGCTCAAGACACCAAGTGGAGAGTTCGCTTGGCCATCATTGAATACATTCCAAAGTTGGCTCGACAGCTAGGAGAATCATTTTTCAACAACGAGTTATTGAACCTTTGCATGTCGTGGTTGTGGGATCCCGTCTTCGCGGTGCGTGACGCTGCGGTCAACAATTTGCAAGAATTGACAGTAATTTTCGGGTCCTCTTGGGCCGAGAAGCAGGTGGTCACGCGCTTATTGAACATTAAGGATGAAAAGATTAGTGATGATGACGACCATAGCGGAGAGCAGGTAGACTTTTCCAATTTCATCATCCGGATTACATGCCTCTTCGCAGTGACAAAGTTGATTCCTGTTCTTGACCAAACCATAATAGTGACCAAGATCATTCCTTTCATTAACCTGTTAACGAGTGACCCAGTTCCAAACATCAGATTTAATGTGGCCAAGTCTTACCTTGTGCTAGTCGAGGCATTGTTAAAGCAGCCTAGTCCAGAGGTTAGCAAGTTGATAGAGGGCGATATTTTGAGTCATTTGACCCAGTTGCTGACGGATGTAGACGTCGATGTGAGATATTATGCAATTAGCAGCATCGAGAGCATCAAAGTATCCAGCAGCGAGTGATTGGAACGATTTTCCGACAGTTCGTATAGCGAATAGCATGGCGTGATGATTTGCCCTACGTAGGATGATGATATTGTATGTACATTAGTGTCTTTGAATAGATCAGAAGTCTCATTGTTTGTTTTTGGCGTTTTCAAGCTTCTCGAAGTCAAAATCAAAGGAAGCACCACATCCGCAAGACGTCGATGTATATGGAGAGTCCACCATTTTGAACGATGAGCCTATGAGCTCATTTGTGTAATCCACCTTGGAGTCCTGCAAGATTTCAAGGGAAGAGTCATCGAAAGCGACGGTTGCCAATGGCGAATCGGATCTCTGGAAAACTACCAACGCATCGTCCTTGGCGAGTTCATCTCGAAGGTTTGCGAGCTCGAAATTATACTGGAATCCATGGCATCCGCCACTCTCGACCTTGACTTTCAAGGCCAAGTCATCGTTCTTATCTTCTGTAGCTATGGAAACTAATTTTGCCTTCGCTCTGTCAGTAATGCCGATCTTGAGATCAGTTTCTCCCATGATGAGTCTGGTCATTTTGAAGGCAAGCGCAGGGTCTTCCGCTTCAAGCGTCTGCGAAGGAGCTTCGGCGGATTTAGGGTTTTCTTTCGGTAGACTGAACGATGATGCCTTCAATGTTTTCGATGAGGACGCGGATTGCGACTCGGCAACAGCTTCATAGTTTTGCCGGGAACAGTGTAGCAGTCTGTCTATGAGGAGGTTCGATGCTCGCAAAGGCAGTGTCCTTGACAAACCCCTGGCTCTTCCAATAATCCGCAGTGAGGTACGAAGAGATCGAATACTATTCATTGGGTCCAAATATCAATGTTTTCAAATATGGCCGAGAGTGGCTTTCTTACAGAGATCTGTTAAACTCACTGCTGACTAAACGCTTACTTCTGCGAGGTCATTTGGATGTAGGAGCATACTCCACAGAGTATGGTGCGCAGCTCGGTCACCCTTCACGTCTTACAATAGAGCACAACTCCAAAAATCTAATTTTTCTTTTTTCAAAGCTTTAAATTGATGCCTCTAAATATATATTGGGCAGGCATGAGATGCTCTAGTGAGCCTTGCATTTTGTTTGATCAAACGTAGTTGTCGTCAGAAACTCTCCAAGACTCTAAGAGCTTCAAGTGTTTCCAGTCCTCCTTTGGTCCCTCCATACCCCACGAGAGCCATCTAAAGTACCAGAATGTTCCAATCATCAACGCGTACAAGCCGGCGTAGATTGCAAGGTAGATATAGTAGTTTTGCTTCTTTGCAGAGTATCTCAAGGGACGAGTGAAGGCCTCCACGACATACACGAAGACGATCATTGCAAAGTACAATGCAGGCAAGTAGTGATGAACGTACGTGACTCTTCCCATGAGAACAAAAGGCACGAAATGCAAGCCCCAGCCAAACATGGGGTAAATTCCACCCATGAGGAACACCTTGAGAGAGTTGCTGTCTGGGAAGTCAACAATTTGTCTTTGCCATCTAACCAAGTGGTACAACGTAATGAAGCAGAACAAAATGACGGCAACAGTGGAAGTCCAGGTGGTTGCTGGTGAGCCAACTAAGTAGTACTTTACCTTGTCATCGGCCCAAGAACACATTCTGATACCAGTGTGCAAGGTTGGCCATTGCCACCACTGAGATGCCAAGTCATCTTGCTTTTCATTGTCTGGGATCAATGCGTTATTGGTGGCCAACATCGCCAAATTGAGCTGCACGAAATCCTTCAAGAACTTGGTTTTTGGCAATTTGAAGTCTTCTGGGGCATCCGGGAGAATTTCGTTTCTGTTGTTTTCAATGTTCCACCAAGTTCTTCTGTCCTTTTTAAATGGGTTCTTGAAGCATGCAACCTCACCCTGTCTAAAACCCCATTGAGGCAAAGAGTTACCGGTAACACCCAAGTAGCAGTCCAAGATACGGTTTTTCAATCTAAAGGAAGTGCTCAATGGGTGCAAGACTTCCTTATCTTCGGAACCAAAGTTTTCCATGATCTCAACAAGCCAGTCATCTTTAAGGTCACCAATCGTCTGGTTACCGTAACCGGCAACCTCCCATTCAGCTTTTTGCACTGGAGCCTGCACCTCATGAGTGTGCAAGTTTCTTCCTGTCATGGGGTGGAGAAGTCTCACGTACATGCCGTTCTTCACCAACTCAGTGTCGTTGTTGTTTTCAGCATCATAGTACTCAAGGGTGCGAGATCTCTGGAAAACCCAGTTGTTGTTTGAATCTTTGTGGGAGTAGGTGGTGACTTGTTGCTGTTTAGAACCCTCTGGGAAGGTTTGTACGTGAGAGTGAAGCAAACCGCCGGTCAAACCTTGATTCTTGAGGGTGACGAATGAGTGGCCAATTGAGACGTCTCTTGGGCCGCCACCAACATCAGAACCAAGCAAGTTAGCTTGGAACAAGGAGGACATATTGGCATCACCAGTTCCACTCTTGTACAAGAGGTCAAAGTGGATCTTGAAAGCCAACAAAAACACACAGACAGGAATGACTATGTATGCAAACGTTCTAGAGATCCAGTGGTAAGAGTATGTGGTCCAGGAGCAGGTCTTGTCACCAAATTTCTGCCACAAGTCTACCACAGTGTAGATCCCGACCAAGGTTGTCACGAAAAGGCCAACCAACTTGGCAGAACAAGTGAGACCGATGGAGACACCAGTAAGCAAGAGCCACTTCCACCACTTGCGAGAGAATTCTTGAGACTTAGTGTTGAAGTTGTTGAATCTGGCAAAACAGAAGAGTGTCAATGCGGTGAAGAACAACAATGGCGAGTCAAGCAAAATGAACTTGCCCAAAGTGACATAAGAGGACTCAAAGGTGACCATAATGGCGTACAACCACACAGCAGGAATGGAGAAACCCATTTCCTTGGCGGTGAAGTAAGCCAAAGGCGTACATAAGGCAGAGAAGGTTGCCTGGAAAATTCTCATCTTGGTGTAGTCAATGTAGTCAGGGTAAACTTCACCGGATGGAAAGTCCCAAGAGCCATTGTAGCCAGCCAACCAACCGGAAAGACCAACCATGACTTTGGCCAATGGAGGATGCACATCATGGTAGAACTCGTGTCTCAAGTAGTAGGAACCAAACTTGCCGAAGTGGGCTTCGTCCCACACGACAGCATTGTTGATAGAGATTCTGTACATACGCAAGACAAACGAAACCACTGTCAAGACCAAAGGAGCCAACCATGACTCCAAATCAGCAAGAGCCAGCGAAGTCGATTGTTCGTACTTTTCAGAGGCCGACACGTGGGTCAGCTCGTCCAGAGACTTGGCCTTTTCTGCCACAGAGTCGTTGGCACTGCGTACCTTCCGTGATTTAGCCGTAGACAGCTTGTCCACATTCACGCCCGACGCAGACATTTGGAGAATAAGGAATACTTCAACGTGGAGATTTGGACTTGGCAGTTACGTGTTAAACACGCGCTAGAACTGGGGTTTGTGCAGGTGGCCACGCCAGTGCATTCGACCAAGCTTCAGTGCACCTGATTATAAGTATAGCCCAGGCGGGGGCACACCGACGTCGGTGACTTCCTTTCAATTTTGTCAAACTCGTTCTTTCTTGGTGTTGGGAGGTCCTCTGTGCCGGGACCTACTCCGCAAATTCCGTGATTCTACTCCAAGATCTGCCTTGCAGTGTGCTTCTAAAGGCGGGGAAGGCGGAGGACGCACACTCTTTTAGCAGCCAATGCATTGTTCAATACAATAGAACACAGGAGACACCTGTACCAAAAAATGCAGCTGCAAGGCACAGGCCTTGAATCAAAAATGCTAGATCATGCTTGATGTCGGTCATTTGCCTCATTACACTACTACAACCACTTTGGCAGTGCAGTCGGTTGATGCGAAGCTCGCAAATGCCGAGGAAGCACACACAACAGGGATCTACCTAAATGAGGGTGGTCCTCCCAAACGTGTATGCATTCACAGAACTCTTGAGCAAATACTGAAAGCCATAAGGACTCACTTTTCAAACTCTCCGAACACAATGTTCACGCAAAGGTCGGAGCTCACGTGACTGTGGGTGTAACTTGAGTACCCGTTGAGTAACTTGCAGTCCGCGCTCAAAATCAGACCTTCTTTCTCCCGCGCACGACTGACATCTCAGTGCGAGGTGAAAAAAAATCTTCAGAACGAAAAATATCTTACATCTACATCAGCAAAAATGGCTTTCGACAAATCCGCTATCAAGACCTCTGCTTACTCCTCGAGATTCCAAACTCCTTTCCGTAGAAGACAGGAGGGTAAGACCGACTACTACCAGAGAAAGAGATTGGTCACTCAACACAAGGCCAAGTACAACTCGCCAAAGTACAGATTGGTTGTGAGATTCACCAACAAGGACATCATTGCCCAGATTGTCTCCTCTACCATCACTGGTGACCTTGTTTTCACTGCTGCTTACGCCCATGAGTTGCCAAAGTACGGTATTAAGTACGGTTTGACCAACTGGTCTGCTGCTTACGCCGTCGGTTTGTTGGTTGCCAGAAGAGCTTTGCAAAAGCTCGGTTTGGACGAGACCTACACCGGTGTCGAGGAGGTTGAGGGTGAGTACGAGTTGACCGAGGCTGTCGAGGGTGCCCCAAGACCATTCAAGGTTTTCTTGGACATTGGTTTGCAAAGAACCACCACCGGTGCCAGAATTTTCGGTGTCCTTAAGGGTGCCTCTGACGGTGGTTTGTACATTCCTCACTCTGCCAAGAGATTCCCAGGTTGGGACATTGAGTCCGAGGAGTTGGACGCTGAGCTTTTGAGAAAGTACATCTTCGGTGGCCACATCTCTGAGTACATGGAGGAGTTGATGGACGACGATGAGGAGAAGTACAAGCAAGTCTTCAAGTCTTACATTGACGACGAGATCGACCCAGAGGATGTTGAGGAGATCTACGCTAACGCTCACGAGAAGATCAGAGAGGACCCAGTCTTCAAGCCAACTGAGAAGAAGTTCACCAAGGAGCAATACGCTGCTGAGTCCAAGAAGCACCAAGCCAAGAAGTTGACCAGAGAGGAGAGACAAGCCAGAGTTAACGAGAAGATTGCTGCTTTCAAGGCTGAGAACTGATTGTTGTATAACTAATCAACTTGACGTTACAATTTGCAACTGTAGTTTCCGTAATCATACATTCGTTCATAACTTTACCGATTTATCTTACTTGTTCGAGCGCACCCTCTCTGCCTCGTTGAGAAGCTTGTCATATGCCTCATCGATCACAGGATGAACCTCGTGCCCATTTGAATCGATCGACACGGCGTCATCTTCAGAGCTAAGCTTTTCCGTGTCCTTGAAAACTTCTTTGTGAAGACTAGTGGGCTGAGAGTTCTTCCGAACAACTTTTTCTTCTCCGTAGTCCTCACCACTCTGACCACTTGGCAGGCGGTAAATGCTCTCAACACTGACTCTATTCGTATTAATTTTGGAAATCAAATCGGTGACTGATTCAATTCCTTTAGCGTCAATAATGGCTTCTCGGAGCTCCGAGCCAGATGGCACACTTCGAAATAGCGGAACCTCTTGCTTGCTGTCGTCTGGTGGTGGGTCTTGAGACCCGTCTCGCTCTCGATGTTCCATGAAATATCCCCACCTTAAAAATTCACCTTCTTCTTCCTCTTGTTCCTTAGCGTGAAGAGAAGTCTGAGAAACGGATTTCATCAAGATTGGGCGTCCAGTCAAATTGTCAATGATCACATTCTTTCCATCTGAATAGCCGTCAATCACCACCAGGTGCGGTTGCAATGTAGACTCGTTGCCTTGGAAATCATGCGTACATGGTCGACCTGACTTTGCCATCAAGATTGGCCCAGCATCGATCAAGGCCTTCGAGTTCGCGTGAAGTTTTTGTCGCTCATTGGTATCCACCTGAAGGTATGAATCTTTTCCATCCCCAACAGATGGCGAAGGACTTAGGGTGGTGTTATTGAACATTTTAGCCTTTTGCTCAAACATGTGTACAAGTTTCTCAAGCGAGGAATCTAGCAAACAAAACCTCAAGAGATTCTCTTTGCCTTCGAAGGATAACAAACCTTTGGTTCTCTTTTCAAACAAGGTATCGATAATGTGATGGATCTCTCTCCTCACCGAATTAGTTCGCTCAATCAATGCATTTGTGATGATCTTTTGCAATTTCTTATCGGCTTCTCCTTGATTTTTGTCACTTTCCATCAACATCTTTTCCGCGGTTTCCATTAGCAATGAGCCGTCAAACATTACATCCTCTTGCTCGGTGTCTCCATTAATGTCATTGATGTTTGGTTTGACAAATCGGTCAAAGTTCCTCATTAGGTACAAGGCAAGACGCTGCGAGAGCTCATCAGAGATTAGCTCGTAGTCTATATCCAATGCAAATATCCCAGATGACTTAATGGCTGTATACAACGCACCGATCGACCCACGATCAAGGTTCTTGTTTCCAAGCAATGAAAGATGAACAAGGCTCGGGATTTTGGGCAATACATCAGCAATTCCTGTGATGGATTGCGACGAAAGGTCGTTTAGGTCAAAATGTATCCTCTTCAAGTTCTCAAAATTTGGCAAGTGCTTGTTTAGTTTGGAGATCACCGTTGGGAAGAGATTGGGCAACGAGCTGAAGTCGAAGAATCTCAAGGGTTTTATTCTCGAAAGTCCTTTCAATAGCTCGCCTACCTCCTCAACGTCTGTCAAGGAAGTCGAATTGAGGGAAAAGAATATCAAGTTGACTTCTTTTGTGTTGAAAGTCTCGATGAATGGCTTTAGTTGACCCTGACTCAAATCGTTGTAAGCAATATCAACGCCAGAACATTTCGAGTTTGGGCGGCTTATCCAGTCAGCTATCATTTCACACTTGCGAACATTAATCTCGGTGGCTGCAACACCTAATCTGCACGTCGAAATGCTCAATGCATTTTCTAGAAGATCCTCAAATGTGTCATCTGCAAGCTTGCACCCACCCATCACCAATTCTTCGATTCCATTGCGAATTTTGATAGCTTTGATGAGTAAGCTCCAATTCATAGCGGATCTAAAAGACTTCAGATTTGCCAAGTGCTTGACGCGTTGCTGTGACACATCGAGTTTTCGAACCGTATGGTTACGAGATAAAAACTCACATAAGTAGGTCCAGCCAGTTTCCTCAATCGCAACATTTCTCAAGGAAAGCTTTTCGATGTGCTTGTTGTGGACAAGGCTCGAAAGAACATGCTTCAACATCTCCGTTGTCATCGAAACATTATCAAAGATAACTGTATTGATGGGAGTAATGGAAATGAAGTCGCTAAAAGATAGGACATCAATAAGCGTGGGTTTGGGATTTAACATCTTCAAAACCTGCAATGGATTTGTCTTATTTTTGAGTTGCTTGAGTGTTGCTGGAATAGGAAGAATCTCACGAAGATGACAGCATCTCGTGTAGATTGTCTCAGGTGTTATGACCGAGAATTGTGCTTGAGCAATAGGCTCATCGGGGTCAGCGAAGTGGTTCTCATGCATATGAAGTGGTTTATCAATTTCGATATTCTCCACACCTTCAGATATCTCATCCTCGTCGATAGTTGATATCTCGCTTTTGGTGGAGCACTTGTAGTTGGCTATTTGTGCCGCTAGTTTCTTTGCAGACATGTGAGCTTCCAATGCGTGCTTTTCGGCTTCAACTAGGGCCCTCTTTTGTGCTTCGATGGCCATACTCAACTCCTTTTCGGTATACTTAGGTTCGGTGGAAGCACGAGCTCCATCAGTGGTGGAGATTCCCTGAGATAATCTCGGTAGTGGCGCCTTTAAGTCTTCGGGAATCAAAACGTTACCTTTTTTGGGTCTTCTGGATGGAATTTGCTGTTGCGGATCATTTTCGAGCTGATCCAAAGCGAAAGTAACGCGCCTCAATTGAAGGACTGGCCTGGCCTGAGGCTGCACTTCTTTCGGCTGAGCCTTGACTTCTCTAGATTTAGATTGAGACAGGGCAGCATCGACAACCAGCGATCTGCGGCGGAAAAACCCTCCGCGGTCTTTCTCTACGGACAGGCGAGGGGAGGTTGAAAAGGATGATTTTCGGGAGGATTTTGCCTGGTTTATGATGCCAATTTCCAGGGGCAATCTTTTTGTAAGCGCAGACAAATCCTGATCTTTTTTAGCATTCTGCTGCGCTGTAGGAGCAATGGAGGAGGCTTTGGGCAGGTTTGCTGCAGACAATGACGTTGGTGATGACGCTCTCAGAGATTGATTTCCTGAGCTGGGCCCTGAGAATGATGACTGCTTGAATTTGGAAGAAAGGCTGCTGAAGAACGATCTTCCACGGCCGGAGTTTGATCTTGATACGTTCAGATTTGAGGTTGTGTCTGTAGTTTGAACCGTTGGAGCTGTGCCGCTCAATGGCGGTGTTGGCTGTATGCTGCTTCTTCTCCTTGGATTTGAAGTTTGGGGTGATGCAGGGGCGGGAAGATCCAGGCGCTGTGGGGCCGAGCTGGAGCGAGATCTCCCCAGAGTTGTTGACTGAGAGTCTGATTTGGATTCATTTTCTGTATCATTGAGACTAGATTGAAGCGTGGCAGATCCCTGGGGGTTCGAAATTGTAGAAGACGCGAGCGCAGATGAGTAGTTGGCCTCTGAAGACTCGTGCTTCAAAGGTGCCGTAGACGGCGTAGGTTGGGACGAGGTAGTGGCATTCTTCTCTGGGATGTCAATGCTCGGCACAGACGGTCTTCTGTCGGCTGAAAGTTTCTTGATGAGCTTTTTGGACTTGCCACGGAAGAGCCAATCTACATCACCGTTTGACACCCCGGTTTCGACGTCTGAGGGAGGGGCGTTTGCCATGGAGCACAAAAGACGTTACTGCGGGGCAACAGACCAGGTAGGGCTTGACTAACAGGGTTGTAAGGTCTCTGTATGTTGTGGCAACTCACGAGAGCTTGAAATTATCACTTCAGGATGCAACGTCGGGTGTAAGATCAGTGAGATGGAATTCGGTGCCCAAAATCACAACGATTCTGCAGAAGCAGGAGTCTGCCAAGATACGGCCTGACGACCGGTGGGGTGCGAAATCTGTAGGTGCAAGGAGTCCAGGAGGCTGGCGTGCACAAGTGGATCTGATTGAAATCGCCGATTTGGAGGTTAGTTACAAGCAGCGTCGGAGCGGATCGAGCGCTAGAATGAAAAAGATTGTTGGCTTCGAGGAAAGTGCGTCAGTGGTGACTTTTGCGCCAATACTCGGCTTTGGCACTGGCGTACATGCCGAGATTGGCACAAACCTTGTGGGGCGGGCCAGCCGCGCCGTGGCAAGTCACTTTGCAGACCAAGTAGAACAGGGTGCAAAAAGCAACGAGGAAGCGAGGAGAAGCTTACGGGTTGTTTTCATACGGAAGCATGGGGGATGACGCAATCCATGGGCCGTAAAATTTTGCTATTAGCCGTAGCGAAGAACTCTGGCGACCTGCCCCGCTCGATTCAACGGCGCGGCTGCAGCGAGTACTCGTTACTCGAGGGCTCGCAGCCGAACTTTGGGCCCGGTGCGGCGTATTCGCTGCGTCCCAACCGAACACCGAGAGGACAATGGGGCCCGTGTTGGCGTCACGTAATTCTAATGAATTCGACGCACGCCAAATTTCAGGATCTGTGCTGTGTCAGCAAGTTGGGGTTTTGCCAATCCAGTCAATTGTCAGATTTGGGTTTGTGATTGCGGCCGGAGCCGGAGCGGACTCGTCGCAACTTAGCTCCGTCTGACACTCGGGCCGGTGCCTGCGGAGGTACTACCACACTTGGAAGGCCCCGAGATGGCGGAAACGGAGATTTGAAATGTATAATTGGAAAAGGAAAACAGCTTGTGAAACTGGTATTATACTGCATCTTTGATTCTCCTTAGCCCATGCTTTTCAAATTCTTTGCTCTGTGTTCATTTCCTATATTCACCTGTTGCCCTAATGGCTCTCGCTGGCACTCACTTTGCAGTCACCACGGTTCTGGGCCGCGCTCCTGACTAATATTGTGCGGATGACCACGCCTGGCCAATCACTGCATAAAAAACTTTGCTTGTTAATGTCGTGCTGAGCCCGGCTTCGGCTGCGTAGTGCGCATTACACGCTTATCATAAAAATCACATTCGTAAGTGGCTGAAATCCGCTGATAAGTTCAACATCTGGCATCGAAAAACATAAGACTCGGTCTCTCATCTGGTTTAGAAATCTGCAAATTGATCGAGTTCGAATTTTCCAACAGTTGCCACAAAGGCGCACCTCCGTCACTCCTACCCCAGCCTGTCATCTCCCCTCCCGAGACATTTCCTTGATATCCGACACACAAGCCCCGGACTTGCACACTCTAGGTTCTTTTTCTTTTTTCCATATTCTTTCCCAAGTGGCCCTGAAAAACTCCGTACTACTTTTCTTCATCAAAACTCATAATGTTTAGACAAGTCTGCAGACCCATGGCCCTCAGAGCCGTTAAGACGACGATCACCCCGGCTATTCTTGGCGCTGCCAGAGTCACCCCTACATTCGCCTCTAAGATCCAAAAAAGAAGCTACCACGAGAAAGTGCTTGATCACTACGCAAACCCAAGAAATGTGGGCTCGATGGACAAGAACGACATCTCCGTCGGCACAGGGCTCGTTGGCGCCCCAGCCTGTGGTGATGTGATGAGATTGCAGATCCAAGTTGACGAAGAGACCGGTGTTATCAAGGATGTGAAATTCAAGACTTTTGGCTGTGGCTCTGCTATTGCCTCCTCCTCATACGTCACTGAACTCGTCAAGGGAAAGACTCTCGACGAGGCTTTGACCATCAAGAACACAGCAATTGCCAAGGAGTTGTCTTTGCCACCAGTGAAATTGCACTGCTCCATGTTGGCCGAGGACGCCATCAAATCCGCCGTCAAGGATTACAAGTCGAAGAGACTTAACGCCGTAAAGCAACCTACTTTGGGCTCAGTCACTGCTTAGGTCAGTGGTTCTGCGCTCGTGCGTTTATGAATGGCCATTGTTGTCAACGGGGTTGGACGAAGTGAAAATCAAAGATTAAAAAAATCAAAAAAAAAAATGGTGAGGCACAAATGAACGAAACGAATGTTCAGTGCACTTCACGCGTGTATATTTATTCAATTATCAAATGTTATAAAACATGTCATACGTTCAGTCATCGTAATTTAGATGAATAGGTACTTGGAGAACTGCTTGCCTATGAACCCCAGATCTAGCTGCCACAGCTTAAACCTCGTCATTGAAATGAGGCTGAGAGCTGTAAAGAACCCAATGACCCCGTAAGCAATCTTTCTAGCTCGTAGGCTGAATTGTCTCCTAAATTTGAAAAGCCCGCTCACCACGTGGTAGAAAGACACCCACAGTAGCAACGCCAACATGCCCCAATTGAAAAGAGCACCTAGCCTGCCATAATAAGATTGATGAAGGTAGTGCGTGACGAAGGTGAGATTTACGAGCGACGAATCACCATCAACAAGCAAAGCACCAAGCTTCATTTTGTAGAAATGATACCCGAGGGCCGCAAGCATGACGTAACCTGAGAAGGTCAATGGGGTGAAGTCTGGGAAGTTTGTCGAGATCCATGACTTCTTATACCCGAGCCCGAGGATTGTGCCAATACCACCAAGACCAATGTCGTCTCTTTGCTCATCGACGATCATAATTGATCTCTCGGCTCTTCTTTGCTTTCTCTCCACATTCATGAAGAAGGTCCGAATGACTCGCATGGAGATACCGGCAACCACGTGTACAGCTGCGGTAGCATAGGTGGCTGGAAATTCAAATAGCGGGCTAAGGTAGACTGCCCTAGTCATTTCGAAGAAGTCTTGACATTTGTGTGCGTTCAATCCGATGGCTGGGGCAACTATTGTAGATGATATGTGAAGGCCGAAGAAGGCTAGGAAGCCGTAAGCGGAGTACTTCTGAACATCCTTCAACGCTAATAGAATTTTCTTCAAAAACTCGTACTTCTTGGGAGGCTCCTCAACGGGTTCATTGTCAACAAATACGTTCTCCAATGGCTCTGGAATTACCTGGGTTAATTCCAGCAAAGACATTGTCGTTGTGCTTCTTGTAGATGATCACAAGGCCAATCATATGTAGGAGAATACTAAGCCAGCGGATTGCGTCAGAGGACTGTCCCAATTGTAGACAGCGCAAGGACTTCTTATTTATAGACTTCCTAGATGCCTGACGATAATCCATATTTCCCTTCAACTTGCTTTATTAACAATTGTCGCCCTTTTTGGATTTTTATTTGACACTTTGGAGTAATACGTTTGCAGCAAGTATTGAATGGGTGCGAAATTACACAAAATGTTAGTCTACTTCCCACTCAACATTTAACCACATTTACCAGTCGAGACTGAGCGACATTTAGGCACAATAGTAAAGACACGTAATTGAACAATAATGAAATCAAATAATGGCTGGCATGCAATCTCACTATGACAAACTAATACGCAACTTGCTTTAAGAAGGCAGGTCGACCTTACCTCTTACTATTGAAAGCTGCCCACCAAAATAAAACAAGATAAGCGATACGTGTAAATCAAATGAGGGAGATTTAGATTTCGGAGAAGAAATCGAAGTTCCTTTTCCTTTCCCGGTGATCTGAAGTCATCGCTTACTGTTCCATTCCTTAGAGGGTCAAAAATAAGGCACAGTGTCCCTATGGGGCCCAGGTTAGTCGTGGCATCATGAAATTGCAAATAAAGACAAGCGCACAATGAGTGCTTTGAATAACAAGAGGGTCAGCCAATATAAAAATTGCCAAAAACCAAATCAAGCCCTGATTGCCAGTAGCCTATTCAATCAAGGCACCTTCAGCTGCGCACCCTCGAACTGCGTACGGAGCCTGCCACGCAACTCGCATGAAAGCGTGGAGGATCACGATACAATCAAACAGCACAGAATCCAAGCAAAATGTCGTCCACAACGTTCGCTCAAACAAGAAATGTGGCCATGAGTCTAGAAAATCAAACACAGGGACTCTTGAGCAAGTACTCGAAAGTGCAAGCTGTCAACAATTCAATCGAGGCGAATGCAGAGGAAAGTAGCTTGGTAGGTCAAATATCCGACATCCTTGCCAAGAGAGAGGAAGTGGTCGCCAAACTCAATCGAGCAAGTGAATCAGAGGCAAACATTTCTACGTCAAAATTGCAGCAATTGCAACGCCACAAAGAGATTCTCACAGCAGACCGCAACTCGTTCCTCAAGATCCAGTCGAAGATCAACGAGATGAGGAATCGGAACAATCTCCTCTTTCTGGTACAATCAGACTTATCCGCTCACAAACAACGCAATGTCTCCTCATCTGCCGAAAACGCAAACGATTACATTTTGGAAGAAGGTCGGCGCGTGGACAACGCTAATTCCTTTGCCGAGAGACTCTTGCAGCAGGCGTATGAGACCACAGACGAGTTGATAAACCAAAGAGCAATGCTACAGAATGCTCTGAGCAGGATACAAGGAACCATTCTGTCGATTCCAGGCATCAATGTGTTGATCTCCAGGATAAACACCAGAAGGAAGAGAGATACTCTCATTATGGCGTCTGTGATTACGTTGTGCATTATTGCATTATACTACTTGATGTAAGGGGATAGTCAGCAGACAAAGATCCAACTTGAATCGAAAAACCAAGTTTTGGCAACCCTGGCTCTCTCGTGGTGTTGGACGGCATATGCGCTTTCTTAAATGTGGTACTCTTGTGCCTGCACTAATGCTTCAGTGGCTTTGCCAGCGACCATAATCGGCCAAACTTGTCAGGCACTCGAAATTACATTCCGTGGAAGTATGGAGCAAAGAATCTTGGACTTAAAGCTCCGCAGAGTCGAGCAGCTAAATGAAAAACTTAGAGAAGCTTTGAAGAAAGAACGGATTCCTGCGTCTAGAGCTGCAGCCTTGATCATTCAGTCGACTGAAGATACCCCAGATCCTCTAATTCCTTCAATCTGGCATCTTCCACCAGAGTCAAATAGATATCGTGTATATCACGAGTCGATGCATATGACGCATGGCAAATCCACGTCATGTTGCACTATTATGTGACTAGACTTACTTAAGCGCCATGTCTCTCAGTGCAGACTGTAATACATAAGGGTCTCGGAGCTTTGACGGCTTTTAAATTCGCTAAGATATTGAGCCGATAAACAAAAATCCAAAAGAAAAGTCAGGAATTAATTTCTAGTGTCGCCTAAGAAGGCAAGCTTGCGATTACAGGTTATAGGGCTCAGCCCGGACTTGGCCTACATGTTGAACCATAATGCATACATTTTATTTCCTTTCAATCGCCCCTAACCTCCTAACTGCTTTCCTTCGACGTCATTGACAGATATCTCTCGTAAGTGCTCAATGCTCTCATTTTGCAAGGTCACATCGTCCTCTTTCTCGTCACTACCGCACCCACAATCGTAGTCCTCCAAGATTTTCGTACAGTCATACTCGGGTTTCTCCAAACGCTCGTTGACCTTATTGTGAATGTGGCACCCCCACAAGGCTGCGGTTTTGCGGGAAGCGACCTGAACAGGATACTTCGTCAACAACTTCTGAAAGTGTCTCGCGCAGTCCCCGCAAGGATAAACTTGCGCAAATAGATGAATGTATTGCTTCAAAGTTGTTTTCTCCTGAGGACTTGGCTTGTCCGGATATCTTGCCAAAACTGTGTGAAACAAATGCCACGCTGAGTTTCCAAGTTTGGCCTTTAGCGTTTCATTAGCCATCTTAGGCATGAAGGGTGTCTCCGTAAACTCATCTCCCAAGCCAAGAGGCGAACCCGACAAAACCTCCTTCACTTCCTCCTTCTCCTTGGTCTGAGGTTCACCCTGCTTCAATTTTGGTAGCGGGTCAGGTCTGGTGTCTTGTTCTTGTAGTTTAGCTGCTGCGGGAACTATCTTTCTCATTGTTTGTGCCGTTCCCAAAGACACCTGATCGCCCACGGCAACAAAGTAAATAGCGCAGGTAACACATAGCAAGAGAACTATGGAGTAGAGTGGTCTTCTGCTGCTTCTTCCCATTGTGATAGTGTTTATCCACGTATGGGGTAACGGAATCTGGTGATTATTTGGGGCATACGATCCGCGAGGCCGCGCACGTGAGGAGTGAATCCTACGCTCTTAGGCAGGCAGGCATTTTGTCACAATAGAGTGGGATCACGAGATTTTTCAGCATTTGTATATTTTCTGTCTTCTATTGAGAGTGGCGCATGACTTAGCGCTTTGTTTCAACAGTGGCAGCTTGCAAGACACCAGGCAAGGACTCGCTGCCAATGCTGTAGAGGAGCTTAATTCCTCCCACGAGAGTAACCAAAAGGGCTACTGAAGTCCACAATAAAAGATGAGCTTGTGCGGCAATGTCCCTCTTGCTGCAGTCAGCACCGGCCCATTTTGTAGTCTTAGACGCTTTTTTGTCAAATGTAGGCTTGCAAACGCATTGCCAGCACTTGCTCTGAACCTTGGCGCAAGCGCCATGTCCACTGCACATGTTGGTGGCCAGCGCACAGGAGTCTTCGTCAGCGAAACAAGACTTGGCAGTTACAGCTCCACGTTTGGAGAAGGTGGCAAAAACACCGTTGAGCTCGTTCGATCTTTTGCTCAAACGAGATGCATCAGAAGCCAACTTATGCTCGGTACCAAATGCGATGATCGTGATGTCATAAGTATTCTGCAAAGCCTCAATACTGGCGAGAAGTGCACCTTTGGCAACCTTGTATGTTTTAGAGTTGTAGCCAATTTTCGAGCCAACAGAGTGAAGAGAGTCCAAGTTGGCCACCACAAAGTCGGCGGTCTCGCTCTCGGAAGATGAGAATTTGACCATCTGCATCATCTCGTTGATGTAAAGCTTGTCATTAATGAGCTTCAATCCAGAGTCCTGAAGACCAGTAACCTCCTGGTTGCTCTGCGGAGAGTTGACGAGGTTGTTCCAGGCCTGCGGCAATTCATGTTTGAAAGAATTGAATTTGTGGCTCCAGCTTCCCTGCGAGTTGGAGACATACTTAATCTCGTCGGTCAATGCAGAAACTTGACTTTCATTGAGAGACTTGGAGATTTGCTTGGGAATTTTCTCAAAGAGGGACTTGACAAGACCCTGAGCAGCCTTGTGCTTGTTGCCAAGCTGGATTTCGAAAGAAGACTCTGACGCCCTCAAGAGCTGATCGGGTTTGTCAACGCCCTTGAGAATCACCAACAAGTTTGGCTTACCGGAGTCACTAGTATGCAAGAAATCCAATTCTTCAATTGAATGGTCCTTGTGACCAACGGAGTAGTATTCGCCGGCTCCGAACTTATCAGCCAAGTATAGCAAGGAAGTCTTGACGGAGACCAGACGGTGCTCGTTGCTTTCCTTCGCAGGGAGCTCGTAAACCACGGCATTGCTTGAGGCGCTAGCTAAAGACGCCCCCAACAATGCTACGGCGCTGAAGGTTCCGAACTTCATATTTGCAGCGGATTCAGTCGTCGATACCAGTAAGCTAGGGAGTAATTTTATTATCGAGGTATTCGGACAATTCCGCATGCAGTCGTGGGTACGGATGTCGCTCACTGCGATAAAGGTGGTAGAGCCAAACATATAAAATGGATAGGTTTAACGGCGAGAGTATCTTCTTTAGAATTCAAATCAGAGCTGAGAAGTTTGAATTAACGAAGTCATTGGAAAAGCGAATTTTTTGCTTGCGAAAGTCTCGAGGCTTCGTAGCGCTACTTGGTTGGCTGCGAAAATTATGCATTGATGGCACAGGTAGAAGAGATAAGACTCAAAATGTTTGCAGAGGCCAAAATATTTAATGCTTTGGGCAAAATAACAGCCGTGCGCCTCCGTGACTAGGGTGACAAGGAGGACGAGACAAACTCATTGAGGTACCAATGAGTCAAATACAAAGTCATCTTCGAGCAATGGAGGCAAGCCAAGACTAGGCTTATTCGAAGTGACTTCTGTGACTAAAATCCCATGCAACCATACTACTTCGAGTCGGGTCGGGTCCTTGAAATACCACAGAATTTGCAATGTCGAGGAATCTGCGCCCTGAAGCAGCATTCACAGAATGAGCTGTGACGAGTAAATACCTCTCAAAGACCACGACAGAAATTTGGTTTTCAGCTCAATAAGATACCTCCCAATTTAACAACTCGATTCAAAGAAAGGTAGATTCAAAGAAAGGTGATTGTACAATGAAATAATTAGCACAGTTAGCTACTCCCAAATAGTTTCTGATGGCCTTACTGAAAAGGGTATTTGAGAACGCCGATATGCGAGATCCGTTTATATGTGTTTTATTCAACCTCAATTTGAAGCAAGATAGAAGCTACGCAGCGGTAATCAAAGTTCCAGTTTTCTCCTGAAACAATGACGGACTTCTTATTACAAAATAAGCTAAGCCCTTGATTTTAACTCCGAAGCGGGTACAAGAGTGTTTTTTAATTTCATACGGCCCATCAAAATTACATAACTCTCGGCTTAAGGTTGGCATGACTTTTAGTTTTGGTTGAGTGTTCTTGACAACTCGAATTTCCTTCTCACTAATCATCGGAACTCAATGGCTTTTGTCTAATCTTAAAACAGAAGTGTCAGGTGGCCCTTGTTTCGAAAGTTAGGTGAAAAACACACTGGATAGTTGCTAATCATGGGTTTTCGATGTTTGAAACTCTCAGGGTCAATTTGGCCCAATTCTGTTACTTTTTAAAGGATGGTAAGTATACTAAAACTCACTCCTCCTTTGAAGTACAGCTTACCAGACAGGTATGTTCAAGTTCTAAAAGCCAATGTAGAAGATGCGGTGGCTCAATGGTAGAGCTTTTGATTCCAAATCAAAGGGTTGCAGGTTCGATTCCTGTCCGTGTCATCTTTTTTGCTTTTTCATGCCTTTTTGAAGCACAAATATATGCTTAGCTCAGCTTTTGGTTCAATATTGGGAGCTGAGGAGTTCTGACGTGCTACTGGCGACAGGCGAAGCTGCTCGGGGATCTACAGATTTTCAGCGGGGCGTACACCTTGCTTTCAGATAGGAGCGAAAGACTAATTTCAATTTTTATAAGATCTTCAAGTCATGTGATCAGCAAATAAAACATCATCATAAAGCAGGTGTATTACCACATAGCGAAGTCCAAAAGACCTCTCTTGGACTTCTCGATGCCGCTAGTGTTGAAGACCGCCATGAAATTTTTTCTCAGTCTAGTTTTGTACGTAGAGGGCGGGTAACTACCACAGAGTGCGGTCCATAGAGTGCCCTGGACCCAATGACAGTAAGGGCAGTGAAAGGCAAGAGCTCTTGCGAAGTATGCCGTAACAAATCGCTGGAAAACATCAGGTCGCACTATCTTTTCACGCCAATGAAAGAGAGTCATAAGCCGTATCACAGATGTTGGGGCGAAGTGGCTGGATTGTTGCAAAAACCGAGGCGGGGTGCACAGGCACTGCGAATTGGTGCCTGAGCATCGAGGCGGCCGCCGCAGTATCAAGGTGCGCTGGCCCTAAGAGACCAGGTGAAGTGCGAGCAACGAGCAACACTGCGACAGCAATTCCAGCCGTTTGACGTTTGAGGGTATGGAACTCTGAAAATGGGTGACGCGGATCTGAAATGCGATTTTGCGACGCTATCTCAGATGAGCAATTCACTCGAGATGGTAATATGGCGGACTTCAACCGACAACGGGCGAGGTGGAGAAGCTGGCCCCAACGCTGTAGCGGGCAGGCCCCAGAGAAGTGTGGGGCCGACTTTGGGCCAGGACTCGCAAGCAGGCCGCAGCATTCGCTCGCCTGGCGCTGGAACTCCATTTGCCCCTCGCTTGGCCGAGTGCGGATTCCATCATTCTCGGGGCACAGCAGGCAGGTCTGAGTGATAAGCGCCGCATCTGTGACTGTAGATAAGTGTGAGTTCTATCCGGTGAGTCTCTCCCGCCACAGTACACAGCTCTCTTTCCTTATCCTCCATATCTTTGTGTTAGCTGGATTTTGTATTCTCTTTCCCGCAACTCTCGGCAACTGCCTCTCGGCTTCTCCACAAAAATCACGCTTGTTGCAGCGATTATACAGTCAACTTACACCCCAGCGCACTGTAACAACACCCCTGACCCATCGCTGTGCGTTATTGCTGCTGCCCCATAGCCAAGATCGTTTACACAAACACCCAGGTTTTGCATCTTCATTGCGTTTATTCACACAAAATGGCCTTCAATTCGGCCTTTGAAGCTAAACGGAAACCGTCGATCATAGCTGTCTCAGATGACCAGGAATCTTCTTTCTTCTCAGACTCACAAACCTCGTGGGTCGTTTTTAGACCCGAAAACACGCCTCGCGACGTCCTCTCCTTCTCTACCGAGAACCCTTTGACAGAAACAGAGGGAGCTTCGGACGAGGAGCTTGACGATGAAGTTGCAGACCAGCAAGACACTGCTGTCTTGTCGAGTGACAACAAAAGCGTGGCGTCTCAAGAGAACGACGATGACCTCATCGACGACCTCCACCACTCTCTCACAAACAGAATTAATGAATGGCAGAAGACCACCGATGCTTCTGTACTGGATAACATTGCGTCGTGGGATCTCGACGCAGACTTGGTGAGCCAGGTTCTTGACACCTCGATCTTGAAGCGCGTCCCTGCTTTTTACGGCGACAGCCTCTTCAAGGGAATGTCTAAAGCTGAGTATCTACGGTTCAAGCGCACCAGTGCAATTTTGAGACAGTCGCTTAATCAAAAAGGCTTCAACACGAATGACCAAGACCTAATAACTAGGCTTCTTAGTCTCGTGAAGTGGCGTGATTTGCTTCTGACTCCCGGCTCTCTTGTTGAGGATTACATCGTTAACACGCTATCTCGCGTATATTTGAAAGATGAACATTTCAAGGATGTCGAGTTCTCTGATACAGCCACTACTTCGTCGATGATCCTTTGCGGAGGAACGTCTTGGAACGACATATGATATATATATATATATATAGGTTCGGTTTACATTAGTTCACAGATTAGTCATGTGTCAATAGATATGATTTTTGACTTTGGCACCAAAGATACTTCTTCACCTTCTTTTCTATTGTTTCAATTTCGACTTCATTTTTCTTGTGCATTGAGTGTGCTGGTCCGCTCAATGCATTCGCAGCCAAAGAGTCGTGTTTTTCCTGCATTGTGTGGAACGCGCGGCAAATAAACCCACCTCAAGTGGAGCTAATTAACCCAAACGATTAAACACTACCCACCCAATTTCAAAATGTTCAAATCAATCGTTCCCGTGAGAGCACTCTCATCCTCTGCTACGCGTAGCGCATTTGCTAAAATGCAATTGCTTGGTTCCATCGGTTCCATCAACGTCAAAGAGACCAAGGACAAGATTCCTTACCTCAACTACTCTTTGGCTGTCAACCGTTGGTCTCCGAGCGCTGAGGAAGGCAAAAACACCGTCACCGACTGGTACAACCTCTCTGTCTTTGACGAGAAGCAAGTAGCTTTCTTTCAAAACCACTTGAGACCTGGCGCACAGATTTACGTTGAAGCTGATGTGAAGCAAAGAGCTCTCGTGGACGAGGCTGGCGACAAGCAAATCTTCACGTCGTTGAAGCAGACCCGCTTCGACGTTGTTCGCTTCCCAAAAAAGCTTGAAGAAGAGGATGCTGGTATTTAAATGTGAGCTCCTTGCCCCTTATGTATATTGCCCGTTTTTATCGTTGAATGTGACAATGTTTCCGAAAAGCAAACTGTAGTCCGCCAAGAGGCTAGTACAATCCCTTAGCTGCCGACAACTCTACCGCATACCCGATAGTTAACTTGATGTGCTCCTGGATGTGCAGGAAATCCAATCTGTCCAATGTATCCATGGTAGAGTGAATTTGCTTTGCAGAGTAATCGAACTCGCTTTCGATGACGAAACTAGCAGGAAACCCATTCTCCAATGCAGAAGCATGATCAGAGCATGCGTAACCGCACTTCGTCTCGTGAACGGGAATTGCGCAATATGCCTCCGCAATCACCTTGAGAAACAGGTTCTGTTGGGCAGAAGTGTAGTCGTTGATCAAGCCAAAGTGAGGTTCAATGCCCTTATCTAAGGTGCCCTGAGTGTAGCCCGTCATGTCTTGCTGAAGCATACCGAGTACAGTTTCGTTTTTGGCGAAGTACTTCGCAAATACATCAACGGAGCCCAACAAGCCACCTTCTTCGGCGGAGTAGTAGTGGAACTCCAAAGTGTTGTGTGGCTTGAATGATTCAGTGCGCATAGCGTCTGCAATCAAGCGAAGAGCCTCCAAGGTTGTGACAGTACCTGAGCCGTCATCATCAGCGCCTGGTGCTCCAAGTAGATTGGGGAAGAGCAAGTTGATTGAGTCTTGGTGGGCTCCAACGATGGCTTTATCCTCTGTTTCTCCCTCCAAGCTCACAATAATGGTGTATTGATCCCAGCCCTTGTGCTTTACTTTCTTCACTGTGGCGCCAGGCACATTTGCCACCAAGCCACTGACAGTCTCGTGGAGCCAATTGGCTGACTCTAAGCCAGTGGCCGACTTGTAGTAGCGAGTGTAGAAGCTGGTAAATCTGGCCAAATTCAGCTTAACAATGCCGATGTCAATCTTATCGATAAGCAGCTTGACAAGCTTGCTTTGAGCGGGTTTTCTGGGGTAATTGTACATTGGGATTGGCTGTTTCAAATACTCAATCTGCTTTGAGAATGTGTTCAAGATGGAGCCCTTCCCGGATGCAGACACCAAGCCGTTTGCAATGGCATCCTCCACGGAAATCTGGCTTGTCACATCCATGAACTTTTGACCATTTCTTCTGAGTCTAAGCTTGTCTGCTTCGGACGCTAGCTCGAACTCTCCTGGTGCAGTCTTGATGACTCTATCCGGAGCGTTTTTGGGAAAGAAGTCAAGAGACCCAAACGAAAGGGCCTCGGTCGTAGCAGCCAATGCAGCTAATGCGTAAAAGACCTTCATTGTGTGGAGTTGAAGGATGTAGTTTGAGTCCACAGGGTTGAGTATGGCCGCGCTATCCGGGGTCACAGCATGCAAGAGCCAGCCATTCTCGAGCAACGCAAAGAGATACTAGAATCAATCCAAAGCTGACGCTGGACCAGATTACGACCACGAAAGAAAAAAGAAAAAAAACAGAACCATCCCTAACTTCCCACTCTTCTCTTTTTTTGCGTATTTCGGGCTCTTGGTATTGATGTGATAACGCAGCTAAGACCCACAACCCGTGGGTTACGCTATCCGGGGAAGCCCTAATGCACAAAGAAAAAATCAAATATGAAGGTTTGAAAGCATTCTCTCATTTTAAAACCATCGCGTGGCCAATTCCACACTGGTTTAGTCATGTCTGCAAAGGCTGCAAATTCTAGTCAGCGAGTCGTGCAGTGAGCAAACGACTTGATTTTTTCGCTGTGTGCAACATCTCAGCACGGCACAAACACAACACTCAGTGGTCTATTTTGTACCTTTCCACCGCACAGTCCACAATACTTGATTTGAAGAAGCGGCGACAATGAGTCTTTTGGCTTCTGTGCTACCTGCCAGACTGAATTCTGGTACTCAAGGGGAGCAGGCTGGGGGTCAAGCTCTTAGTAGCTCCGCAAAGTACATCAGCCCAACTCTACAATTGGGCAAAGATGGCGACGCAACAGTTCGCTTTCAGCAAGAAGGGAACGCCTCGTCTGGTGGATCATCCCAAACACTGAGATTCTTTCTTCCCATGGTTTTGGATGCTGTCAACGAAGTGAGCTATAAGATCAACGTGCCAAATTTCAGCAGCCTACCGCCTCTCCGCTTGGGATCCAAATACATAACCGACATGATCAAGATAGATTCCATGACTCCTGGAGACTTGTATGGTCCAAACTACCTTAACAAAACTTCTGGCTTGGACAATTATTCCTTCAACCAGGATGCAGACTCGGGCAAGTTTTCCCGCTTCGAGAAAACCTCGCAGGTAGATTTGCCTGATCGCTTCTTTGAGGAACACAACTTGACAGAATGCTCCACAAAAATGGGTCTTTTTCCAGAGATTAACAGGTCATGGATTGCCGTCGATAACAAGCTTTTGCTTTGGAATTATAAACTTCCTCAATCGTCATTCAACAAGTCGTATCAATACCTCACAATTGATGAGATAAGACATTCCATCTTGACAGTGAAGTTAGCGAAGCCAAAAACGGGCGTTTTTGTGGCAGATGCAAATTACGTTCTTTTGATCGCAACGACCATGGACATTCACATCTACGTTGTCAAATATGACCCTGCGACCAATGGCCTCGATATCTTTAACCCAAACTTATCCGTCAATGCTCAGGGTCTCATCGTGAACCAGTTCGTCATTAATGAGTCGACAAACGATATTTATTTCTGCGGAGAAGGAGATGGCGCAAACGTGTGGAGATTGGACTACTCCAATAATGTTTCCTTTATCAGAAATAAGTGTGACAAAGTTTGCCTCACCAAGAGTGGCTTATCATCTGTCCTTCCGATAAGCAAAATCAATCGATTCGATCTTTTCACTTCGGAGGATGGCAAGGCTACACCTTCAGACTCGGGAGGCAAGCTTGCATCCATTCCCGAAGCCATTGTCCAATTGTCGATCGATTCTGGCAGAAATGTTCTCTATTCTCTTTCAAACAAATCTATCATTAGATCTTACAAATTGACTCCTAATCAAGAGCAATTTGCCCAGCATAGCCAATTGACGGCCTCAGAAATTTTCAAGTCAGTTTCACTGCTTATTCCAGATTCGGGAAACATCAAGTCTTTCCTGAAATTTAGAATTGTCAGCATTCACCCCATATCACTGCAAGAATCGGCAAACATACAGCTCATTGCTACCACGAACTACGGGAATCGAATTTACTTGAAGCTCGGTGCCAGTGCCTCATACTCGTCATATTTGACTTCCGTATCGAGACTTTCAACTTCGGTAAAGCTCACAGTGGCTAGCATGAGATTCCCTCCCAGCAAAGACGAGCCAACACTCAACGCAGAGCTCGACTCGTTCACCAGAGTGAAGCAATACGTTGCGCAAATGGTTAATATGCAGCAGTCCTCAGAGTTGCTAAGAAATACGAAGTTCGGCAAAATAATCAGCCCCGGAGTCTTTTTGGCCGTGAAGAAAACAAAGACAAGTGACAAATTGTTCATTAGTTCAGTCAATTACGGATTTTTGAAGCACAATAATAAATTGGTGGAGGACGCTGAATTCTACCCGCTCAGCTCTGGCAGCGAATCCGACGGATCTACAACTACTGTCATTCATGACATTGTGCAGCTCACTCCATCTATGAATGCAACCGACACTCCGAATGGGTATGCTAATGTGCTTGCATCGCAGTACAACAAGAAAGTTTTGGAATTCGCAGTTTTGACTAATTATGGCATCAGCATCTATCGTTACCGCACTTCCGACCAGATAGTCAGTTCTTTGAAAGAGAGAGTTCTCGAGAATTTCACGGAGGAGAACGGAAACGAAGAGATGTGTTCAACCTTGCTATATTTAGCTTGTTCAAGTCTTCATCAAACTTCTGATAGTTTGTTCAGACGCAAGGTGGAATTGCTTTTCGCCCACGCTGGCGAGAATGCTCGTCTCATCGAAAACAAAACCTCAAATTCGCATCAAGCACATGTTTCTATTCCTTCCTCCGAATCTCAGCCGATGGTCGAACAAGTTGTGTTGAGCGACCGATTCTATGGTACTTGCCTTTTGATTTCGCGTTTGTTCAGGGAATTTTGGAATTCGAAGGTTTTTCTCCCTTTACCTCACATCAAAGGACTTCAGAATGGTTCTGTTGAGATTGCGTCAGTCAAAGACGACAAATTACTCATTAAAGGTTTGAGTATTGAGCGCAAACAGGTTGAGTATTTTATCGGCTCTGTCATTGTCATGCTAACGTTTTTAGAAGAGAATAAGTCCAAGATTCCGGGCCTTGACCCTCCTTCTTACAGCTCGGATCCATCAAAGCTTGAAAACGAAGTGTGCGTGAGGGCCGAGCATATAGCCTTTTCGTCTATTTTGCGATCCTTGAACTCCATGAGGGAGGCTCTTTCGTTCCTCATGGTTCTCATCGAGGAGGCGCAAACCAATAACGGTGGCTTGTCTGAGATTTTTAAATTTTTGACATTGACGAATCAGCTCAATTTGTTGTCTTTGAGTTTCAAGGACTTGCTCTTACCCAGCACAGAGGTCAAGAATCTTATCAAGGATTTGCTTTCATCTATCATTAACAAAAACATCTTAAAAGGTGGCTCGATTGACATAATTGCATCTTCATTACAAGAAAGATGTGGCTCGTTTTGCTCTGCTGACGATGTTTACATTTTCAAAGCTATTGAGAACTTGACGCGTGCCAAAAACATTGGTTTCCGAGACAACGAATTGAAATTGAGATGTCTTCATAATGCTGTCGAATTATTTCAGCGAGCCGAGGACTCATTGACGTACGAGAACATCGAGAACTCAATCGACATCATGCTTGGCCTCGAATACTACGCAGGTGCAGTGGATTTCCTTTTAAAGCTTTCCCGCAAGCTCCAAGGTCTCCCCACATCGAAAAATATTGTCAGTAACGAGAACGGCAATAACTCTGAAACAGTCAATGCTCAAATGGAGACTCGGAACAAAAAAAGATTGCAGCTCTACGACTTGATTTTCAAGATATTAACGAAGTTGGATATTAGGGCCGCACAACTTTCTGAAATTCGCGATCAGCACTTGATTAACGATTTTGCAGAGGTGAGGGATTCTGCTTATGACACTTGCTTTGCGTCTACTGACCAGGCTTTCCATTTCGAGTTCTACGAGTGGTATATACACCAAGGATGCAGTGAGAGATTGTTGACAGTTGACACACCATTCATTTTACCTTTCTTGCAGAAAAAGTCGGAGAACAGTTTGGCGTTGACCCAGTTGTTATGGCTTTATCAAGCTAAGAGAGAGCAGTACTTCGCAGCTGCTAAGATCTTATATTCGTTGGCCATCTCGCAGTTCAATGTGTCTTTGGAACAGCGGATTGAGTTTCTTTCCCGAGCCAATGGATTTTGCAATTGCAACTGTCCCCCGGGCCTAAGACAAAGCGTCATCGAGCTCTCAAAATTAATTCGCGAGTTGTTTGAGGTTGCAAGTGTTCAATTGGATCTTTTGAATGCTATCAAGGAGGACAAGCGGATCAGTGCTGATAACAAGAAGCTCGCAATCGAAGTGTTGGATCAAAAAATTCAAAATGCGAGTGAGTTGTTCAACGCATACGCTGACCCATTGGGTTATTATGAGATTTGCTTCAGTATTTTCTGCATTCTGGACTACAAGAACCCAGAAGAAATTTTCAAGCGTTGGGAACTTGTTTTCGAGAAAATCTATCATGAGTTTGAAGCTCAAAAAAAGAAGGGCTTAACATTTGCACTGGTGGCAAGCGATACCATAATCGCAGTCAGCTCTAAGATTCACAACAATGACGTTGTCTTTCCCGTTGGAAAATTAGTTAAGCTCATGTGTGATTACATTTTGATGTCCATCGAAGAATACGGCGATGACCAGCAGCCTAGTCGTGGCCTTGTCGTTAAAACCTTCGCGCAAAGCGGCATTTCATACGAAACGCTTTATCTCGCTGTGAGGTCTTTGATCGAACACAACGCTTTCAGCAAGGACGACAAGCTTTGCAAATTTTTGCAGGAGGGGGAAATGATCTACTTGATCCAAACTTGGTATCTGAAGGATAAGCAATTACGGGACGCTATTTCTGGCGATGTGGTTGCCAAGATGACGAAGTACACCACGGAGCACGATCCTATTGCGAGGTGGCTCAAAACTCAAAACTCATTTATATAGTAAGTAATGTATGCATAAGGAGGATCGCTAGTTGAGCTCGTAAAATTTGCCCTTCTGGTTATCGAAGCGCTCTTTAGCGAATGGCCGGAGAGTATTCTTACTTCTGGGCTCCATTTGCTTGTCTGATCTCAACTCCGAAAGCAAGCCGTCCACAATCAATGCAATGCCATTGGCCTCGAATCCACGGGGCATGATCACATCCGCACGTTCCTTGGTTTGGAAGATATAATCAGTCATTTCTTGCTTGGCCCCATGTAGGTACGAATTGATGACAGTTTCTAGGTTTGAAATGGACTCAGAGCCAAGCACGTCTCTTCGGATCCACCTTACGAGCCGCGTGTCTGCATCGCTATCCATATAGACCTTTATGAGAGATTGTTCGCACAAGTCTTTGTCGTACAAAGCATATAAGCCATGGATAATGAGTATCTTCTTTGACCCTTCACTTGGCTTGTCCAAGAAGGCATGTGCATACTTCAGAAGAGCATCGAAGTCGAATCTGGACGGCTTTAGCGTGAGCAGAGACTTTTTTCCCACGGTGATAGCTGAGTTTTTGGCGTAACTCTGGGTGTTCATGGAACTAGGATCCATGTACTGGTTCATGTCTAAAAGCTCGATTTCCACCGGAGATCGGACCAGCCGTGCAAGCGCTTCCAAGTCCTTCTTAATGCATGTGGCGGCACTTTTTTTGCCTGAAGAATGGCCGCCGCCAATCAATACCAACCAGGAGTTGGACATTTTCTTGAATCCAGAGTATGGAGAAGCAGAAGAATCTGAAGTCTGGGGAGGTGCGCGCAGGCTCACTACACGCGATGAGCATCTTGTACTACTCGATCCCGGAATCAGACGAACACACTTGATAGACTCCATCATACATAATGGACTTTGATCGATCGGCAGATACGCAGCTTAAGTTCTCGTCCAAGAGCACCAAAAATATCAAAGTGCATGCCACTTTCGAGAGCATGCAGCTAAAGCCCAATCTCTTGAAGGGTATTTACTCCTACGGATTTGAGGCGCCCTCTGCTATTCAAAGTAGGGCCATTATGCAAATTATATCCGGAAAAGACACAATAGCTCAAGCTCAGTCGGGAACTGGTAAAACTGCCACATTTTCCATCGGAATGCTACAAGCAATCGACACCAACGTCCGTCAATGTCAGGCTTTAGTGCTCTCACCAACCAGAGAATTAGCGGTACAAATCCACTCCGTGATCATGAACTTGGGTAACTACATGAACGTGCAAACACATGCATGTATTGGAGGCAAGCAGGTGGGAGATGATCTCAAAAAGCTAGCGCAAGGGCAACAAATCGTTAGTGGTACACCGGGCCGAGTGCTAGATGTGATTAAGCGCCGAAACCTCGCTACGCGACACGTCCAGATGCTCATCTTGGATGAAGCAGATGAGCTCATGACTAAAGGATTCAAGGAGCAGATTTACGACATATACAGGCAGCTTCCGTCAGCGGTGCAAGTGGTTGTGGTGAGTGCCACGCTCACACGGGAAGTGTTGGAAATGACATCCAAGTTCACCACAGACCCGGTTAAGATCTTGGTCAAAAAAGAGGATGTTTCTCTAGAAGGAATCCGTCAATATCACATTCAGTGTGAAAAGGAGGAGTGGAAATTTGACACTCTTTGCGATCTTTACGACTCCCTTACGATCACCCAGGCTGTGATTTTTTGCAACACAAAAACAAAAGTGACGTGGTTGAGCGAGCAGCTCCGAAAGGCCAACTTTGCTGTGGTGGCAATGCATGGTGACATGAAACAAGATGAACGTGATTCGATCATGAACGACTTCCGCTCCGGAAGTTCCCGAGTCTTGATATCCACAGATGTGTGGGCTAGAGGTATTGATGTGCAGCAGGTGTCGCTTGTTATCAATTACGACTTGCCGCTCGATAAAGAGAACTACATTCACCGTATCGGCCGCTCCGGTAGATTCGGCCGTAAAGGCGTGGCCATCAACCTTATCACGAAGAATGACGCTACTGAGCTCCGCGCTTTGGAAAAGTATTACAGGATAAGAATTCGGGAGGTCCCGCTGGATCTCTCTTCTCTTTGATACTGTTCGCGACTTTTTGCAGCCTGGCCCCCACAATGCTTCATGAGTCTCCGGGAGAAACTCGTGCAAGCTCTTGCAACCTGCTGAAAGAGGCTCCGTCGACTGGCACTACGCTTATAGACTATCTCCATCCGACTTCAATAATATAATTGTTGACATCGTTCAATTTCATATGCTGCTGAAGTGACATGAAGCGGCCACGTGACTTCGCGGACGGACCAGATGCTCTACTTTCTTTTTTTTGTAGTCCATATTTTCGCAAGCTGTAGCATCGCAGACTTTTCAGCGCATATCTACTTGTTCACACAAGCAACGATGGATCCACAGTATCTTTCTGCGTTGGAGGAAACTCTCCAGCAGACGTTCGCTCCTGCCACTGTTAAGCAGGCCACGTCGAAATTGTCGAAGAATTTCTACACAAACCCATTGGCCTTGCCCTCTCTCTTGCACATCTTGCAGAATGCACAGCAAGACCAGATGAAGCAGTTGGCTGCCGTTGAGGCCAGAAAGCTTATAGACGGCAAGTGGGAGGCAGTCGATACCTCTTTGAAGCCCCAGATCAAGGAAGCCTTGTTGCAAAACACCTTCACCCAGTCCTCCGAGTTGATCAGACACTCCTCGGCTCGTGTTGTGGCTGCCATCGGTGAGTTTGACTTGCAAGAGAACGCCTGGCCCGAGCTATTGCCCACTTTGGTTAATGCTGTTCAAGACAGCAACCCTCAAAACAAAGAGATGGCTGTTTACACTTTGTACACCTTGTTAGAAACCCAGATTCCTGCCTTGGCTCCTCACCAGGACGACTTTGTCACCTTGTTTGCCGGCTTGTTGACCGACCCATCCCTTGCTATCCGTGTCAATGCTGTCTTGTGTTTCGAGTGCCTTTCACAGTACATTGAAGAGCTGGAAGAGATCAATGCAGCAACGGCCTCCAAGTTCAAGGGTTCTATCCCAGCTATGGTCGCTGTCTTGAAAGACGTGATCCAAGCCGATGACAACGACAAGGTCAAGTCGATTTTCAACGTCTTGAACTCCTTGATTTTCTTGGACAACTCCATGGTTGGTGACCAAATTGTGGCCTTAATCCAAATCGTTTCGGAGATCGCTGTCAACACCGACGCCGACGAGGACTACAGATGTATGGCTATGCAATTCTTGATTTCGGTTGTTTCCTTGAGAAAGTCCAAGATTTCTTCCAACAACTTGGGTCCTCAGCTCACCGCTATTGCTACCACTATTGCCAGTGAAGAAATTGACGTGGATGACGAATTGAACAACGAGGATGAGGAAAACGAAAACGAAGAGAACATTCCAGCTACTTTGGCCTTAAGATTGTTGGGCATTTTGGCTGGAGAGTTACCTCCTTCCCAGGTCATCAGTCCACTTTTCGAGAACTTGAACTCATTGGTGACCTCTCCCAACATGTTCGCGAGACGTGCCGGTCTTTTGTGTATTGGTGTTGCTTCTGCTGGTGCTCCAGAATTTGTGGCTACACAAGTGGCTAAAATTGTCCCAGTATTGGCTAACGGTATGCAAGACCCGGAGATCGTGGTGAAGGTTGCTGCCGTCAGAGCGGTTTCGAACCTTGCTTCTGAGTTGCAGGACAGCTTGGCTGACTTCCATGAGCAACTCTTGCCACTCATCATGAACATTATCGACTCTGCTTCTCACGTCATGGCCTACAAGCATGCCTGTAGTGCTTTGGACGGCATAATTGAGTTTATGAGCCACGAAGCTATTGCCAAGTACATGCAGCCATTGACCCAGAAGTTGTTCTCCATGTTGGAAACTGCCAACTCGTCTTCTTTGAAGACCGAGATCGTCTCCGCTATCGGCTCTACCGCTTTTGCTGGTGGCAAGAGTTTCACCCCATACTTCGACCAATCCATTGCCGTTTTGGAGCCCTTCATTTCCAACGCTGCTCAGACTGAGGGTATGTCTGAGGATGATATCGAGTTGAGAGCTTGTACTTTCGAGAACATCTCTACCATGGCCAGAGCTGTTGGTACAGAGTCATTCTCCAAGTATGCCAAGCCTTTGGTTGAAGCTGCCTACACTTCTGTCGGCTCTGACCACCCAAGAATTAGAGAGTCCGGCTTCGCTTTCATCTCCAACATGGCCAAGGTTTATGGTGCTGAATTTTCTGGATTCTTGGAACAAATTGTTCCAGCCATTCTCAAGTGCTTGGAGCAAGAAGAGTTCTCCTTTGAGGGTGGAGAGGATGACGAGGACTTCGATGAAGAGGATGACGAGGCTCTCGACAACAAGTTCAAGTTTAACTCCGGTATCACTATCGAGAAGGAAATCGCTTGCGTGGCCTTGTCTGAGTTGGCAATGGGAACTGGAGCTGCCTTTGCTCACTTTGTTGAGCCATCTTTCAAGATCTTGTCTGAGCAGGTCATCACCTCTTACGGTATAAGGGAAGCTGCTTTGACCTCTCTCTGGAAAATCACTCGCGCTATTTTCAAAGCCACTTACGGTGAGAACTTCAAGAGACCAAAGGGTGTGCCACAGCTGGCCTACATTGATGCCAACATCATGCTGTTGATTGAGCAAGTCAGAGAGATTACTGTCCTGAACTTGGAGGAGGAGTACGAGGTGAACTTTGTCATGTGTGACTTGGACAACCTTACTGAGGCACTTCAAACCTTCGGTGTTGCTACTTTGATTAGCGACGCTTCTTCTACCGAGGCTCTCGAAAAACTTTGTGTCCAGTTGATGAGCATCTTGAAAAAGGAGCACATCTGCCAATTGGATGACGAGGAGCCTGTCGACGAAAGTGAAGATACCTCGGAGACTGATGCCTTGTTGTTTAGCTCAGCTTTGGAAGTCTTGATCGTGTTGTCTCTCGAGCTTGGAGCTGACTTCCTCAAGATTTTCGTTTCGTTCAAGGACGTCATCATTGCAAACGCCACTTCGAAGTCCAAGAGCAAGAGAGTTAGTGCTGTTGGCGGCTTGGCTGAAATTGCCGCTGGCTTGAAGGAGTCCAATACATACACCACGGATCTCTTACAAATCTTTTGCGACAGGTTGGCCAACGATAAGTCTTTGGAAGTTAAGGGTAATGCCGCTTACGGTGTGGGTATAGTCATCGAGCACAGTACCACCGACTTTTCTGCCAGCTACCAACAAATCTTGGAAACCATGTTCCACTTGTTGAGCAAGTCTGAGGCAAACAGCAAATTGGATGACGGTGAGTCCAAGGTTGTTTCTGACAGATGTAATGCTAACGCATGTGGCTGTGTTGCCAGAATGGCCTTGAAGAACGAGAGCTCAATTCCTTTAGAGCACGTTTTGCCTGCCTTGTTGAGTCATTTGCCATTGGAGGCTTCAGCAGAAGAAAATGTGCCAATCTTGACTTGGATCATCAAATTGTACGAAAGCGGAAACGCAACCATCGACTCTCATAGCGAAAGAGTCATTCTGATCCTTGCTCAGATTTTCCAAATCGAAGCAGACAGACTCAAATTGCTCGAGGAAAGTACCTTGGGTAGAGATGAGAGTATCGAAAAAATGAAGCAGTTTCACTCCAAGGACTTGGAGGAGAAGGTCATTAATTTGTTGAAGTTCTTGAACCAGAAATACGCTAGCATCATTTCCACACATGAGATCTTGAAGCCCCTCTTTGCATAAGCTAATTACAATTTTAGAATTAGAATGTTTACGTGATTACCCAATCGTGTAGTTGGGTGCCCCATAAAAAGCCGCTCTCGTAGAAATTATGTGGCTAAGCTGCATATTCGCAAAAAGAATACTGTGCTGACTTCTCGTGCAGCTTCTCTTGACAAATAGATGCAATCGCTAGTAAAAAATGTCTTTTGACGGAATAGGCTTTCTTTTTTGGGGGGCACCCAGTGTCATTGGTGTGGAAGCCCCGTTGACTGCGAAAAATGTGTGATTTCGCATCCAAATCGGGGTTGCAAAGAGAATATTGGGCATGCAAGGAGTGCAAAGGGTGTACCTTACATGGTATATTTAAATCAACAGTATTCCTTTCGATTTTTTATTCATTTCCTAGTATATACAATTTTTGACCCATCCAATCACCATGGCTAACTCCATTGGTCTGGCAATAGCAGCCTTTTCCGCTATTGCGTTCTTTATATTGATTCCACCATTGATCTACCATTCCCAAAATCGTAACGTTCCAGCCATTAGTTTGATCGTTTGGTTTTGCGTCGAGAACTTGACTTCCTTCATAAATGCAGTCATATGGAGTGACGAAAACTTCTATGAAGGCTATGACGGAAGAGGCTATTGCGATGTGACCGTGAGATTCTTGAGCGCAAGTAGCGTTGGCAGGATGTGTGCTACAGCCTGCATCATTTTTAATTTGTACATGATCATTGCTGCCAAAAATCATGGTTTCCTTGCCCCGAAATCTCGTTTAAGGCTCCTCGTGAATCTTGCAATGTGTTGGTTGAACCCAATCCTAGTTATGGGATTGACGTTTATCGAGCAAACGAATCGCTTCAACATCACCCGCTACCGTGGATGCACTGTAATGTACAACTATAGCTTAAGGTCTGTCATGATTGTCTCAATTTGGAATGTTTTCTGGATTGCGATTGCCTGTGTCTTTGCAATCTTGACTATCGTTGAGTTCTTGAAAAAGCGCAGAGACATCAAGGACATCTTAAGATGTACAAACTCTGGTTTAGACTTGAGAAAGTTCGCCCGCTTAGTCATTTTGAGTTTCTTGATTATTCTTGTGCTTTCCCCGGTCGCTTTGATTGCCTTTGCTTCTGACGTGCTGGCTGCAGTGGACGTAACGCCCGAGACTGCTGCACTTTACAAAACCATCGTGTGGAAGGACATATATGCCGTTGACATCGGAAGTAAGGGTCTTAGCGTCCAAATCGTTCTGATCGTCTTGTCCTTCTGTACATTTTTGCTCTTTGGTCTCGGCTCTGAGGCGCTCGAGATGTACAGAAAGCTTTTGGTCTCTGTCGGGTTTAAAAGCCTTGCGAAAGATCCAGTGCGTGAGTTTCATATCTCAAAAGACTTTGAGGGGAGTCGTCAGACTTCCAAAGAGACTGCAACCACCGAGAATACCGTGGGTCTCAGTATCGCCGAGTACAAGAATTTTGAAAGCTTAGTGCTTCTGGAAGAGCCCTTTTCCATTCTGCCCCTGTCTCAAGAGACTAAATTTTGATTCACAATAAACGTCGCTTGAATTCTGCTTCAAATTCTGTAGAGCTTACCTTACCCTGCGTCTCTCTCATTGCTTGCCCGACTAAAAACTTAATTGCATTCAACTTGCCATCTCGCACTCTTTTCTCGACTTCTGGGTGTTTGCTTATCACATCTTCACAAATGCTCGTGATTGCATTCTCAAAACCTTCGCTCGATTCCTTCGAAGCCATGCCCAAATCATATTGCTGTACAATACTCTCCATAGGCAAGTTCCCCAATTTTTCTGGTGATTGTATCAAAGCAGAAAGAAGCAATCTTGCAGAGGTGCTTGTGATTACCTTTTTCTGCACTAGGCTTATCAAAGAGGCAAATTTTTCAACCGTAACAATGTCCGGATGGAAAGGCAAATGCAATTTACTGAATGCACCAATTAGGTCATGTAGAAACCAATTGCTGACTGCTTTAGATTGGTATCCGTCATGACCAGCCAACTTGGAGTGTAATTGCATGAAATACTGATGAAAGGTTGGATCCTCCACTAAAAATTTTGCGTGCTTTTTCTCCAAGTTAAACGGCAGTTTCTGGAGCTTTCCGATGAGAAGCTCTGGTAGCTCTGGGAGAATTGAAGCAATTTCCTCCGTTATTGCGGGTTCCAAGTGTATCAACGGGAGCTCCATGTCTGGAAAGTACCTGTAGTCAACAGCATCTTCTTTCGAACGAGAATGTGTGGTTTCAGAGCCGTTCCACCCTCTCGTCTCTTGAGCAATTGGGGAGCTGGAATCTTTCAACTTTTGAACCTGGCGAGAATATTCGTACACAAGTGCTGCGGAAATTTCCGACGTGCTGCCGAGATTCTTGATTTCAACCCTGTTGCCGCCAGCCACGCTCACATTCACATCGCAACGCATAGCTCCGTTCTCCATGTCTCCCGAGCAAACGCCCAAGTGCTTCATAATGCTAATGTATTTTTTCACGAAAGCCCTGACCTGTGAAAGATGGTCAAAATCTGGCTTTGTTACCAATTCTATGAGCGGAACGTTGGCTCTATTGAAGTCGATGGTCATTGTGCCATCGTACGCATCAAGATTTAGTTTAGCTGTGTCCTGCTCGATCTGTATCTGTTCTATGTTTATAATTTTGTCATGAGATATGTCATCAAATTCTTTCGTGAGCTTTAAGTAGCCACCGTTCGCCAATGGTCTGAAATGCTGGGTGATCTGATAACCCTGCGGTTGATCTAGGTAGAAGTAATGCTTCCTGTCAAAGGATGAGACTGGGTTAACTTTCGATTTGAGTACCGTAGCAGCCTTAAGTGCCAAAAGCAATGCCTCTGGGTTGAGTTTTGGGAATGTTCCAGGTAAGGCGACATCGAAGAACGAAGTGTTCTCGTTCGGAACACTATTTGCGTTATTTTTTGATAGCGAAAAGAGCTTGTGCGTTGTTTTTAGTTGCGTATGAATCTCCAAGCCGCACTTGAGTGGAAATCCTGGCTCGGGTTTCCATGCTTGCCAAGCTCTGGAGATCATCAATGGTTGCAGATATTCGATGTGCTAGCTAGCGCGGCTCGAGGAAGCTTCAGCTAGCATGGGAACATACTGCCACGTGATATATGAGGAGTAATTCGACAACAAATGGAATCTGCAAGTCTATTTGATTGTTGGCTCTTTAAAGTCACCCTCTTTTTGCGGATGTACTGTGAATCTGATTTTTGAGACGTAAATTAAATTATTACGAAAGCTCTGCAAACCACTCTCTCGCACCCATTTTGTCCGCCCTGGGTGAGATTTGAGATTAAGCGCAAGATTAAAACGTCAAGTAGTGTAGGCTCAACTTCACATTTCATAAGATGTTTCACAAAAACTCGAACGCATAACTCTTCGCACGACTTCCACTAAATCGGAGCTTGTCCCACAACATGGTTCCAACGAGCTGGTTGCAACTCTGCCCAGGGCCGGCTGGACACCCGTGCATGTCAAGCACAATGCTTTATCGCGCTGTGTTTGCCTCCGGGCAGCCTTATGCACTACCCCTACTCCACAAGGGATGACGAGATAACCCGCATTTTGTTTTGCCCTTATCCACGAGTCTTGCTTACTGCTACCCAAACAACTCCAAAGTTATTATATTATCATAAATCGCTTGTAAAGGACTAGTATGTGAACGTGCGAAAGGAGCTGAAACAGCTCAATCTGTTTCAGGTGACCGTGGGCCCTCATTGCCAACGTGCACCCTAATTACTGATAAGACACCACATCCTCAATTGCATTACTAACTCATAGAATTCCCCAGATGAGATCCCAATTTAAAGACGAGAATTCTCTCGGTATGTACTCAGCTTAAGTTATTTACGAAGTCACTCAATGGCGCGTTCTTGCTCCGTCGAGTCACTTTTGGAGGACCTCACCACACAACATTCTAACAAACGCAGAAAAGAGAACTTCCGAGTCAGCTAGAATTTTGCAAAGATTTAGAGACAGACTCCCTGTCATCTGCGAAAAAGTCGAAAACTCGGATATCCAAGAGATTGACAAAAGAAAATACTTGGTTCCTGGTGACTTGACTGTGGGACAGTTCGTTTACGTCATTAGAAAGAGAATCAAGTTGCCTTCTGAGAAAGCTATTTTCATTTTTGTCAACGATATCTTGCCCCCAACCGCTGCTTTGATGAGCACGATCTATGAAGAGCACAAGGACGAGGATGGCTTTTTGTACGTGTTGTACTCTGGTGAAAACACGTTCGGTCAGGTTGACCTCGCAGGGTTGGACTTCTCGGATGTCCCACAGCTTTGAATGCATCAGGGTGCCACGCTCTCCATGACGAGCTAAAATGTTTTTCTGCAATCTACATTTTCAGAAAGTACATGGCTGACTGGTGCTGCCAGCCTCTTTCTTGTTAACCATTCTGTTTCAACCTTTTCAACTCGGGGACTGGTACGAGTCGAGGCCATGCTTTCCACTGTCTAGCTCTCTATCTACTCCTCTCCTTCGATTCTGGCGAATCTTCAACTACGAATCTATTTCAGTTCCTTAATCTAAACAAACGAATCTGCATTGTAGCTATACTCAGAAGCTGTCTTGAATCTCGACAGACTTGTCCCTCTCCAAACTAAGGTCAATGTTATTCTTCTTCAAATCTTCAGGGAGAAAACTTTTCAAAAATTTGAGGAGGCTTGCATCTGTGGCCTTGTCGACGTCTTCAGGCACTTCCTTGCTCCCAAGCGCAGCCAAAACCTTGTCATTGTGGCTGAGACGGAACAGGAGACCGGTAAGAACGGTATCATACTGATGCAATATTTCTCCGTCCAAGCCGTGCTCTATGATTGAGGCATAAGCAGAGACTGCAGAATCCATCGACTTTTTTATATTCTCAGTAATCACAACATCTGGCCCCGTTTGCAAATACATGATGTAGGCATCTTTTAAATAGATAGATGATATATGGTTGTCGGTGTATATCGATGGGCTCAGGCTTGATTCGCCAGCCCGACTAACGATGACAAATAGGGCTACGATGGCCACTATGGGGAAAATCATAAATCGTGGGAATTTCGGCATTTTGCTTAGAGGACTGCTCGATTTAAGTGTACAAAGACCAAGTGCTATGCGGAGGTCCTAGGCCGAGACGGCATGCGGAGGCTGGCGGATGCAGATCCGGGGGAGCCAACCCTGGGGGCATGTGGGGGAGTTTTTCTACACACCTTCTGGGTTTATGACCAGATAAGGCAAAAAAAAAAAAAAAAAAAAAAAAAGATTTGCAAAGTTCTCCGGCTTTTCATTCCGAGCGAGACGATTCTAGCAGAAAACAAATGCCCCGGAGAATGTGAGTGCTCGGGGACTGCAAAACGCTTCCGAGAAGCAACCCACAAATAATTGGTATTTGCAAGTTTATCTCTACACAGATAGCATTGAAATCATGAAAGAGACGACGAGCAGCCGAATGAATAGGAAACTTCACAGAAATACGGAACATGTACCTCTACCGGGTCCGCCAGTATTGGTAGCTCTTCGATATAAGCACGACATGGCACTTTTTCGAGGGCCTAAAAAATCTCTTGAGTAATCGACACAGTTCTTCACTTCATGCAAGAAGGAGAAGTGAAAATATGAAACATCCGGCGATGAAATTTTCGTTGGTATTCTCCACGCCTCCGTTGGCAAATGCAAACGAGGTTTCGCAGCATCATAGAGGGCAATCCTGCGGCCACATAAACTCACTTTTGCTACACAAAAACGACCTTTCTCGAACACTGCTTACATTGGCTTGGCAATAAAACTGCTTCAGGGGTCAAAAACAGAGAAAGAGACAAAAAATGTGACTCCGGCGTGATTCGAACACGCGCATCTTACGATAACAGAACTTGAGTCTGCCGCCTTAGACCGCTCGGCCACAGAGCCGTTGATAACGTTAAAAATTACTGGTTTATATAGTCCAATAGGCAAACTTTGTAACATTATTTCGAGAAAATTGATGGTTTGTATCTACAAGGCGCTATACTGCAGCTCAAGTTGTATGATAACAAATGTTGAATGTGTTTCGTGAATCTATGTATAATATGAAATAATGTTTAAGCCAAGTCGCTGTACTTCTCTTGGACCTTGACAAGAATAGCCCTCAATTCTGCCTTTCTGTTGTCGTCGCACCACGAACCGTTGATGCCGTTCAGGACAATTTTGCACCACTGGTCTCTGGAGAAACCGAATCTGGTGTGAACTGCGACGTAATTGTCCAAGATGTAACCACCGAAGTATGCAGGGTCGTCAGAGTTGAGAGAAAATGGAATGTCGTTGTCGAAGAAAGTTTGAATTGGCAATTCCGAGACATCCTTGACGACTTGCAACTTGACGTTGGACAATGGACACATAGTCAACATGGTCTGGTTCTTAGCCAATCTAGACATCAACTCTTTACTTTGGTATGAGTTGACACCGTGATCGATACGGGTTACCTTAAGCAAGTCCAAAGAGTTGGTGACGTAAGTGTGGTCACCCTCCTCACCAGCATGGGCGGTCAAACCCACGTTAGGGTATTTAGCGGCGACTGCCAGGTAACAGTCGGTGAACAATTCAGGAGGAAAAGGCTTTTCAGCGGAGTCGATACCCAAGCCATGAATTGTGCCATTCTCGAGGTACTTGGAGGCAGAGTCAATGGTCTGGAGGCCCTCAGCAGAAGGCAAGTGTCTCAATAAGCACATAATCAACTTGCTTGTAGTACCGAACTTGGTGTTGGCGTCCTTGCAGGCTCTGTCGAAACCTTGAATGACTATGTTGACATCGATACCTCTACCGGTGTGACCTTGAGGGTCGAAGAAGACCTCAGAGTGCAAGCAGCCATCGTTGTAGGCACGGGTGAAATATTCCATTGCCAAGTCATAGAAGTCCTGCTCGGTGATCAAGACACTCATACCAATAAAGAAGTGGTCTAAGAAATCTTGCAAGTCGGCGAAGTTGTTGTATCTCTCGTTGCAAGCCTCGACGGTTGGAGGAAACAGAGCTGGCAAGGTGATGCCGTTTCTCTTTGCCAAGGTGAACAAAAGGGAAGGCTCCAACGTACCTTCAAGGTGGAGGTGATGCTCACATTTAGGCAATTCAGTGAGGAACAGCTTGAAGTGGTCGTTGCATTCGTATTTGGCCATCTTGTTAGTATTATGGTAAAGGCGAATTAACACAGAGAAGAGTGAAGAGTAGAGAGAGATGAGATGACGAGAAGTATGGCGTCCGCGGGCACGGCGCTCCTATGCACAGTGGATATAGATAAGGGCATCGAGCGCGGAAGAGCCGAAAAAAAAGTTCTGATTACAGACGCCGTACGTAGGGAAAGGGATAAGGCAAAAGGGTATTGTGAGCCAATGGTGGAGTGTCGGATGTTGGTAAGTTGTGTCAATGGCATTAAAGCTTGGTTGAAGAGGGATCGGTTATTTCGCCAGTGACGCATAGGTCCTTGAAACGGTGTGTCAGTTTAGCTGCAAAACCCCCTGCCAAGACCGCGGGCAGTGACAGAGCCTTCGGCGACCGTTGACAGACACCGCCAATTTTGAGCACGGCAAGATACAGATATGCACTGAAGGGCACCACTGGAGGTTCTGCATTTTTTGTCCTAAGCGGGTTTCAAGCGTAAAATAGAAGCGTGAGAGAGCACTGCCCATTTGATTGGTTCTATTTGTAAAAGTCTTCTCGAGGTTAGTGGAGTAGGTTCGTAAGAGGTCTGTGGTCTGGCCCATATCCAAGGCCACCATCCTGGCTGCAAATTAAAGCTACAATTGGGACGGCCCACAATTAGCACAGGCCGGGGAAGGCTGGGGGCAATTCTTTCTTAATCTCAGCCTCGTCGCATCACTCGCATTGTGCAACAGCACCAAGACTGCGTTTACGAAGCTTTAGCTTATTCTCAAGATTTACACGGCTGCGCAGCACGAGGCAGCGCGGGGGCCGCAGCAGGCACAGAGACTCGCGACACATAGGCCAGGGCCAGCATTATATTTTGACAACGAAACCTGCCACGGTTGGGACTTATTGGCGGGGTTGAGCTTGCGGTGATCTGGAGGTTGTACCGTTTGAAAGCTCTTGAGATTTGCTGGGACCGAGTTTTTGCAAAACTGAACTCTTTTTGCAGCCTGATCTATATTTAGCACGTCCGTGAGACACCCAGCCTCGAGTATGACCGCAGGCAACGCGGGCGATGAAAAATTCCTCCTTGGGTAATGCACAGACTGCACAGCCTACAGCCGAGAGGCCTGATCCACTGTCCGTGTACCTGTGTCAGCTCGAAATTGCAGGGACAATATATGGAGACGCTAACCCCGAATTGTGGTACTCTACTCTTTCTGGCCCCCATTTCTACAGCATAAGCCACATTGCTTCGGAGTACTTTCCAAAAAGCCGTGTCCATCCTCTAATTGCCCCGTGGCTTTTCATATCAACGCACCACGACACGCGCCTCACAATAGATTCCTTGTCAAGCGTGCCACCCATTGCCTATTCATAATTTTTCCAACAACCGTCGAGCAAATCCGCAGAGCATAACAATGTATGGCCGGAATAACAGCTACCGGGATGACGACGAGGCCTATCATGGTCTGGGGCAAAACCAGACTGAAGGCGTGTACAACTACTCTCCAACCAGAAACCAGAGCGAGACGCTGGTGATCTTGCATCCCCCGCTGTACAGAACGAATCACAACCAGCAATCCAATGAAGACTTTTTGAACTACTACGAAGGCACTCGCCCGCAGGATATATTTGCAGGGCAGTCATACCCGGAGCAACTGCACAATTACCTGCACCAGAACCTCCAACAGAACCCCTTCGATGAGGACTATGAAATGGCCCACTACGGCCAGGCTGACACCGCGTACGCGCCAAACGGCTACAGCGATAACCATCCCTTTGATCAAGCATTTGTTCCTCACGCTTACGATACCGAGGACGAGGAGGAGAAGGAATTCGACCGTGACATCCAGTTCAACGACTTCCAAGGTGACCACTACGATTTGCAGACTGTTCAAGTACCCGAGTCAATCATGTCTGATCCTCCAGTAATGGACGATCAGGAGATGCCGTTGTCACCCTTCGAGCCTCTTCCAGAGCTACCAGAAGAGGAAGAGGTGCGTGAAAAGCCTCGCCTCGGCGTTGTAAGTGGTCACAATGGTCATTTGGTGTTGGATTGTCCTGTGGCCACGGAGTTGTTAAGCAAATTTCCAGACTATAATCCAGCAATCAAGGATGGTGGCTTGAGTAGAGAATTCTCCTACATGAGATACACCGCTGTCACTTGCGGTCCCTCGAACTTCTACCGAGATGGCTACATTTTGCGTCCCGTCCATTACCCTGTGAGACGTCAGACTGAGTTGATGATTGTTATCACCATGTACAATGAAGATGACATCTTGCTTGCTCGCACACTCAAGGGTGTCTTCAAAAACATTAAGCACTTGGAGTCGCGCACTCGCTCTCCAATCTGGGGTAAGGACTCTTGGAAGAAGATCGTGGTTTGCGTTGTCAGTGACGGTCGTTCCAAGATCAACGAACGAGCTCAAGCTTTGCTCGCTGCTCTCGGTGTTTACCAAGAAGGTTTGGCCAAATCCAGAATTGACGATAAGAAGGTCCGTGCTCACGTATACGAGTACACCACTAGAGTGGGTATTTCGTCAGTTGAGGACACTGTAAAATTGACCACAGAAAAGGTTGTTCCCGTTCAAATGCTATTCTGCCTCAAAGAGCAAAATGCGAAGAAGATTAATTCTCATAGATGGTGTTTTGAGGCTATTTCTCAAGTTCTCGAACCAAATATTGTCGTGCTTCTAGATTGTGGTACTCAGCCTTCTGGAAAGTCTCTTTATCACTTATGGAAAGAGTTTGACAAGGACCCTCGTGTTGCAGGAGCTTGTGGTGAAATCAAAGCTTCTTTGAAGAAGCGTCAAGTCATCACCAACCCTTTGGTTTATGGTCAAAACTTCGAGTATAAAATTTCCAACATTTTGGATAAGCCAACAGAATCCGTATTTGGTTTCATTTCGGTCTTGCCAGGTGCTTTCTCCGCTTACAGGTTTGTGGCTTTGCAAAACGACATCAATGGCAGAGGACCTTTGGAAAAGTATTTCAAGGGAGAGTTCCTTCACGGAAGTGGAGAGCTAGACCCAGACGATGATGAATATGAACTCAAGCGAAGTCTATTAAAAGACGAGGCTGGTATCTTTACATCCAATATGTATTTGGCCGAGGACAGAATCTTGTGTTACGAGCTTGTTGCTAAGCGTGGCTGTTCGTGGCTTCTCCGCTACTGCAAATCTGCTAGTGCCGAGACAGATGTCCCAGAGGGATTGGCAGAGTTCATCCTCCAAAGAAGAAGATGGTTGAATGGTTCGTTCTTCGCAGCAATTTACTCCTTGGTTCACTTTCCGAAAATCTGGACTTCGTCGCATAGTTTTGGTAGAAAATTGTTCCTTCATGTGGAATTTTTCTACCAGTTTATCAACTTGATTGTTTCGTGGTTCTCCATTGGGTCTTACTTTCTAGTCTTCCGCATCTTGACAACATCGCTCAGCTCGTCTGACCTAAACTTTGCACCTGGAAATGTCTTGTCTGTCATTTTCCTTTGGCTTTATCTAGCATCGATTGTGACAACATTTGTTTTGAGTTTTGGTAACAAGCCCAAAGGTACAGAAAAATTCTACATTGTTATTGTGTTGTTTTTTGCAATATTGATGTGCTACATGATCTTTGCAGCCATATTCATGGCTGTTCATGCTATCAAGGCGATTTACGATACGGAAGGGAAAATAACGGTTTCGCTATTCTTCAAAAATGCGGAGTTCCGAGATTTGGTTGTTGCCACTTCTTCAACCTACGCATTGTACTTCCTCGCGTCCTTTCTTTATTTGGAGCCATGGCACATGTTCACTTCATTCCTTCAATATCTTTTACTTTCTCCTGCCTATGTCAATGTCTTAAACATTTACGCCTTCTGCAACATCGACGATGTTTCCTGGGGTACTAAAGGTGATACTGGAGCCAAAGATTTGGGTGCTGCTAAAGTGAGAGAAGATGGTACTTTCGATGTTCACATTCCGATCTTGACGGAGGAGGTGAACCAATCATACTTGAACCAGTTGGAGAAAATTAAGAAGCCACAGGAAAACACTGGCAATGACCACAAGCCCACGAATGAGGATTACTATGCTTTTGTGCGTTCCATGACAGTGCTCGTATGGATGTTCTCCAATTTTTTGATTGTGGCACTCGTCTTGGAAACTGGTGGCTTCAATCAATTTGACTCGAAGAGCAATGTCACTGGGAGATCTGAAGTATTCCTCACCGTCATTCTTTGGACGGTTGCATTCATGGCTCTCTTCAGATTTGTAGGATGCTGCTTCTACCTCATCACGCGTTTCCTTGACAAGTTTAGGTCTCGCGCCAGAAGGTGAGTTTTGCAACCTTTTTTAGAAACTTCCATACAATCCCCAATTACCATTCCTGTATGCGCGCTGCATTGTAAGGCTCTCACTCAAAGTAAACATGACAAGCGGGTTCTACAGTGTGTTAAATTTTGCAACCACTAAAAGCAAAGCTGCATTGCAAGACATGATATGAATCGCAAGAAAAAGATCAACGATCTTCATGCACAGCTTGGTGAGCCCCTACCTCTAGGGTACTTATCGTCAGTAAAGACAGAACAGGATGGGCCGTCATTTTTGTTGGCGACCACACAGACCACACACAACAGAGAATCCAGCGACAGCCTGCTAAGGACTCGAAATTTCAGTGATCGCGGTAAAATCAGCGCTGTTGGAATTGATGATGCAACGCCGCTTCCGTTGATAAATAGACAGACGGCTTTTGAGAGGAGCCCGATACACGATATTACTGTTCTAGATCTAATTTCAGACCGGCTTGAGACGATTAAAATGCATTACGATGAACACAAAGAAGCAGAGAAGCTCGAGAAAGTACTAGAACAGCTTGATTTCATTCTAGAAGGGAGGTTCGGGCAGGAACGGAGCCAAATTCCCGAAGTCATAAACATCGAACAGCCAGCCGCAAAAAAGGATTCAAAACCACTAACTGCCCGTGATTGGCTAATAGTGGCGCTGATCTCGTCTGTTCCGCTTGTTTTTTGCATTATATCGGTTTATTTGGGGAGCTTGTCCTACGACTATTGCTACTACCTATGCTGAGGGGTATCATAAAGTCGCATGTAGAGCTATTGTGCTATTATACATATTTACAAAGATGGGGGAAATGCAGGGAAAAGACTTTTCTAGTCGTCGTAGTCGTTGCGTGGTGGAGCAGCACTTTCTGAGTTCATATAGAGATCAATAGCGGTCGAAAAGACTGCAAAACCGGCGCAGCCTAGTACTGCCGCCTGAGGACCGGCCTTGATGGAGAGACCTGCGCCAGTGATACATCCTGCGGACATTCCGTTATAAATATCATGCTTTGCTCTCAAGCTTTCGATCGAGCACTCGACTCCCGAGAAGATCATACCAATGTATCCGAAGTTCTTGGCACTTGACCATGAACGCTTGGCCATATCGGAGAACTGGAGCTTCATCTGCTGCTTGAAGGGCAACTCGCTGATATGACTAACTGCCGAAGTTCCGAGTGGAACGTCATATGCCATGGAGGCCATGAAGAGACCGAAAAAGCCTCCAAGGAAGAATCCAGAGCCTCCAGCCATGGCGGTCTTTCCTGGACATGACTGCATGAGCTCCACCATTTTTCTGGCGCCAAGTTCAGCCTGCTCCTCTTGGTTCATCTGTGCTAAGGGCTTATCGGGCTCCAGCGGCCCCGTGTAGACTCCAAACACCATGCTTTTGAACGTTTTTATTGGGCAGGTGCTGTGGGACTAAGCGGCGAGTGCTACCAAATGTAAGTGCAAAATTTTGTACAGTGCAGGTCGCGATCTAGTATCTGCTGGGAACAGAAGAAGGGGATAAGCGACGACCAGTGCCAGTTGGGCGAACTCGAATTACCAAAAATGGGTTCTTAATAAAGCAGGTCGAAGCTCTGCTCACGGGTCTTCTGTGGCACTGAATTTGGTTGTTTTTTGGACTCAATTTGGCTGCGCACGGCTGTGTTCTCAAAGTGAGACTGCGAGACATAGACGGGCTGACACTATGACTATTGTGAGCTCACCTTCGGATGAAACAATGTCGATCAAATGAAAGGAGAGCTTCAGATTGGCTTTTAGGACGAACGTAAACTCTGGAGGTTTCCAGTCATTTTCGGCGGCTCACTTTTTGGTCCAGCCTGGCTACGGCCCGAGACAAAGGTGAAAGGCAGCAGGGCAGCCCAGAGCCTCAGACGAACTCCGGCCGCAAGAAGTTCGGCGGCCGATAAGCCGGGGAAATGGAAGCGCAAGAGGGCGGACAAGCCGAAGTGCAGAACAACACTCTGTCTTGGAATATGCCGCAGTTGCCTAATTGGCCTGGGCCAAGTCTGGGGAAGCCCAGATGCCTCCAGGGTTATCGCACGCGGGGCTGCAAATGCACTCTTCTCCGCCCCAGGGAGGAGAGAACCAAGGCGGAGAATGGCTGGTAGCAAGCGGGTGAAACGCCTCAAAAACAGAAACCAAACAAACAGGCCATGTAGGAGCGAGCAAAGGACTGCTTCAACATAACCGTCTTGTAGGCTGGAAAAACTGCCGTGGAACGCCAGGGCCAATAGGGGTAAACTGCAAAATAAACTCCAGCAGGGGAGGGCCGAACATGGACTAGCGCGCAAGTGCGTTTTGCATCAGGAGACCAGGGGCAGAAACCGCAGCAAAGCACAGAGTAAAAGGCAACTCTGGCCGTGAAAGCCACAGTTACGGCCCGGAATCAAAGCCCGCATAACTGCATAATTGTGGGCCGTGCTCGGAATCGGGTGTGGCAGGGTAAACAAAGGGGAGCCAAACGCTAGTCAGCAGTGCGGCATGGTCGCATGGCAGTGACCTCCCCTCAAGCGGGCAGAAGCGCCAGGTGCAGCATATGCTGCGCATTGTACCCCAAGTAGTGTGACACTTGCCTCGCTGGGCCAGCACTTCATTTGCTGGGAGAACAATCAGCAGACCCAGGTTTTTGTTTCCTAGCCCAAAAGTTGTTCCACGGATCTAAGTGTCTGTTTCAAGCCCTCGTTCATTCTATGCCTCCGGAGATGACAAAAATATTTCGGTGTGGTTGCCAAGCACCGACCTACAAGGAGAGGGAATGTAGCGCAGTGTAAAAGTGGATCCCCGATACGGAATCCGTTTGTGCCGGCAACCCCCCCTAGAATGCTTCCCCATCTTCCACAAAGGCACGGGACGAGAATCGGCCGGTGGGGACTTGCATTGGGGAAAGATTGACTTTGCCTAAAAAGAAATCACGAACTGTATTTGAAAAGTGGAGAGACTCTGGAACAAGCATTCATGCAAGTGCGACCGCACCCCAGGTTTTGAGTGTGCCCTATATAAAGTCCTGGATTCTCTCTACGGTTTTGCACCCACCACCAAGATCCTTGGTAGCTCTGATATCTCACCCCTGGTCGAGCTGCTACGTCTTGAAATTTCTCTCTGCAATACACGCACCGCCACTAAATAGTCCCACGCCCCTACGAACATGGTTAAGTCTAAGAAGGTCCAGAAGATTGAGTTGAACTTCGACAACATGGAGAAGCTTGAGCACCTCAAGCCATTGCCCAAGTCCAGGTCCTCCTCCATCACGTCGATTGAAAGTGAAGACGGCTCAATCACTGAAATATTGAAGGCTCCCCCAAGAAAGGACTTCGATGATATCTTGGCCTTCGAATCCTACATTAGAGACGAGACCTGGGACAACGATTTTGACTACTGCCACGCTCGTTTGTCGTACTACCCACCATTCATTTTGAAAGAGGTACATGACAATTTAGACAAGATCAAGCCCACCATGAACAAAAACTCAAGAAAGTTCAGAAGAAACTTGCAGCATCACATAAAACGTCATTTGATGCAAGACATGCAGAAGTGTTCTGGTTTCCAGATGGATTTCGGAAAGGCCGTTATGGAAGAAACCCCAAAGTCCATCACCTGGAAGTTTGAGGATGCCGGACATCATGGCTTCACTGAAGAAGAAGAAGAGTTGTACCACAGACACTGGAAGTTGGAATTGCTGGTCAAATGCAATAACGAGAATCCTTTGGTTGAGGTCGAGTACAAGGCTCTTCCTTTCTAATGGGTCTTTCCTTCCAGCCAATATGTGGCACCCGGCTTGAGTACCTTTGCACTCGCCCTCTTGCTTGTCTTACGAAAAATTGAAAAATGAAAACGAATCACGATTATACGAGTAAAATGAATATACGACTTTATTGATTATGTACACCCGTAACGTAGTTATTAGGCTCGTGCCACCCGGTCGTAAAGCGGGCTAGGATTTATATATGAGCTTCCGTACATCTCGAGGTTGTCATCCAAGTAGTCGAGAAGCTGCTTGGCTTGTTCCAAGAGGATGTTAAAACTAATAGCGTCCATGGCGACTTGCGAGAGACGAGCCGGAAGCGTGCTCAAAAGTCGTAGCAAATGCTCTAAACCATATACCTCTGTTGGCCGTAGATCTGGTTTGGTATCTAACAAGTTTCCATACTGTAGCCTCTCGAAACGATATAGCAAGTCAAGACTAAGCGTCTCATCGAAATATGCTTTAAGCCCAGCAAGGGCCTCCCGCGTATTACCTAGGTCCTCGTTCGGCCTACTGGTTTCCATCCAATGGTAGTATTGGTCGATGATATCACTCACTGGCTTGACAGAGTCCAAGTCGACCAACTTGCGGTCTTTGGTGATCAACTCCCAATCATCCACAAGGACGCATTTGAGACGCAGGCGAAGCGGAAGCATGATTTCGTATGTGGATTTAGTTTCCGTTCTCGGCCGTTTTCTCGGCGCAAGTACACCCCGGCTCTGATCCTTCATTGGAGGACCGCCATTCGAGGCTTGTTGATTTAATAGCTCTCGTCTTCTGGCCCTCTTGCCCTTTTGCTCCGATTCCTCCTTTTGAGTTTCACGACCGGAATCGAGGCGTTCGATTGTCTTTTTTCTAGCGTTCCGGAGCTCTCTCAGAAGCCCTAGATTATCATTATTGAACTCCAAGATTCTCTCAGAAGAAACCCACTCGTCCCATTTGGGATTCCAGCCTTTGTAATGCAAGAAGTAGGCGTTTCTATCGAGTAAAAATCCAGGGATCCGATTGGCCTCGAGCGACTCACTCTTGTCCTCTCCAATCTCCACATACTGCTTTCCTTTTTCATGGTATTTCAAAACTTTGGCCTCATACACCAAAGGGCCGTGATAAGCCAACACTTTGGCTCCTGGACGGAACTTTTCAGCCTCGTCAGACATGAGGAACTACTGTTCAATGTGCGAGTGAAGTGTGTCAAATGCGTGAGCGATGCGCGTCCACCCGATGTGAGCTACACACTTGATTCCTCAGAAATGATGAATGCAAAGTTTTTAAATTTGTGTGATATTTTCTTCTCATCATTTTATTTCTATTGCACAAAGACATGCTCACTTCTGATATTGTTCTTTCGCTTGAGTGGTGTCAAGCCCATGTCTTCCATGGCATTGTAGAACTGTTCGGCCGTGAGATTAAAGTTTGGAGAGAGGCCACGAGTCAAATTAAGCTTTTTGAGCCTGGATTTCGAAGCTCCTTGAGAATGTGAAATGCTTTGAATGTCGTTTTTAGACAAATCTAGCTCGGTCAAATGCTTATGGGTAATAATTGCCGTAGTAAACTCAAAAGAGGTGAGGCTGTTTGTACTGAGATTCATGGACTGTAGATTTCGTGGAAGAACAATTCCGTGGTCGATATGATCGATTTGGTTTTGCTCCAAATGCAACTCCTCAAGACTGCTTGTGAACTTGAAGCATCCACCCATGAATAGCGGTGTGTTCACATGAGTCAAGGTTTTGATTCGGTTTCTCCGTAGGTCCAATCTGCGCAAAGAAGGCAGGGGCATCCAATTTTCAAGTTTCTCAATATCGTTGAAGAATAAATCGAGATCCGTGAGCTGGTGCAAATCTGTCCAATTGACTAAGCCCGTTCCGTCCGCTGTCAAATTGTATGTTGTCAAGTCGTTTAATTTGTTGCCGGTCAAAGAGAGAGATTTCAAAGAAGCAGGGAATGCAAAGTAAGACAACCGATCTAGTTTACATTCAGACAAATTGAGTGTCTCGAGCGTATTTGGAAAACTTATGCGCAAGTTAAAAGGCACCAGAGATAGTGCAGAAAGTTCACCGAATTGAAGTTTTGAACAACCTTGCATGTTCAAGGTCTCCAAAGACTCAGGGAACTTGAAATATAGATACTCGCCTTGTGGTTGCAGCAACTTGAAGCTCCGAATATCTGTATCGGATAAGTCCAAATATTCGAGATTATTGGGCAAGGTGTCAAGCGAGTCTAAAGTTGTCAATGGGTTCAAGTCGAGTCTCAAATTCTGAAGAAAGCCTGGCCACTCTATCCTTCGTAGCTGTGCTAACGCTTCATCACCTATGAGATTGTTGTTGAGCAATATGGATTTGAGATTTGGGGGCCAGAGGGCATGTTTCGAATCGAATTGAAAGGTCTGGAGTGCATTGTTGGACAAGTCAATAGTCTCAAGAGTTTGTGGCAAATGTGAAATGTTGATCGAGTTGAGGCTGTTGTATGTGAGCATCAACGTTTTAATCTGTGGAGGGTAAGTAAGCGACTCGAATACCCCATTTTTCAAGCCCACTTGGTTCCAATATAGGTTTTGTAGCGAGGACGGCAAGTTGATCAGCGAAACGTCCGTGGAGGAAAACCAGGACATGTCTAAATTTAGCAAATTTGGAGGAAAGACCATGTCTGACCACAGAGCAATCTCATGACCCAAGAATACGATTTCTTTGAGATTAGTAGCTGTTGCAAACGACTCCGACAATTGTTCGAAGCCTTGCCGGAGCTTGATTCTTCCAGTTTGGAGCTTGACCAAGTTTTCAAATGAGAGAAGTAGCTTGAAGTCTTCACCTGTGAGCTCGTACTTCTCGATATGGAATTCCAAACTTTTAGCCTGAAGCAACCGATGGCGAAATTTTGTTAGGAGAATTTCGATCGATCTGAAATCGTGGCTCGTTATCACCTTAATTTTCAAAGGCGACACGTCTTCATTGGCAGTCAAAAAATCCTCGATCTCACTGTACGAGACGATGTCAATTAATTCCTTCTTTTGCAAGTCGGAGCTGCAAAGATGTGGCCTTGAGGTAGGTGACAAGACCAAGTGTAGCTCTTTGGAGTAAAAGCAGTCTATGATTCCAGACCTTATCTCCGGAACCTGAAGTAGCACCTCCGAAATTATGTCAGCTGGTAGGTGTGTACAAACATCCTCAACAACGGTCCATGGAAGATGTATAAACCATGCCAGCAAGAAATTATCTATATCCATGAAGTAAAGACTTGTAGTGCTTAGTCAGGCCCTGGGTACTACTTACACAGAGTGCGACTGCAAATTATTCGCAAGCACCACGCATGCAAATATTCAACTGGGTGTTGTGCTAAAGACGATTTTGGTTTCAGAAATATGCTTTTCTTCAATAAACCCAATGAGCCGTTTAGAACTGCTACTCAATTTCAAATCACGGATGCCGGTGGCCGGTTTGCTTGGATACGGTAGTCCGTACAACACACCCGTACATCTCCTCACCACACTCACTGAAAACAATCCTCACATATCGGATAATCCTCTTCCAGAGCCAGCAAGACAGGGAACCAAATCAGCCCGTGCAGTATCTTATCTTTGGCCCATCTACCTCGGTGGTAATTCATTGCCAGCACCGCTCCTCGCGTTCAAGGAACACGATTAGAAGCATTCGAAGTCGTCCCCTATTCCACTTATTCAAAGAAGGCTATAGTTGGTTTTAGTATATTTCGCTAACAGTTTGTTTTTGGCCGGATTGCAAAGGTTATCCTCGCTATTATTGCTTTGTTTCTTTCTAGCCTGGCGCAGCATTGTTGTCTATTCACAGGGTACTATAATCATCATCAGTCGTAGCAACTGGCCGCTTTCCCTTCACACGCAAAATAGTGGTGTGTCATGGTTCAATCTGGAAGTGGCAACCGCGTCGGTGTACACTATAAAGTCGGCAAAAAAATTGGCGAAGGTTCCTTTGGCATTATTTTTGAAGGAACCAATCTTCTCAACAACCAACAAATCGCCATAAAGTTCGAACCGAGAAAATGTGAGGCCCCGCAGTTGAGAGACGAGTATCGTTCCTACCGCATCCTTAGCGACATTAACGGGGTGCCCAAAGCATACTTTTTCGGCCAGGAGGGAGTACACAACATCCTCGTGATCGACCTATTGGGCCCATCACTCGAAGACTTATTCGACTGGTGCGGGCGGAAATTCTCAATCAAGACCGTGGCTCAGGTTGCCAAACAGATGCTTCTAAGAATGCAATCCATTCACGAGCACAACTTAATTTATCGTGATGTCAAGCCGGACAATTTTCTAATAGGAAAACCAGATACTCCACAAGCTAACATGGTGTACGTTGTCGATTTTGGAATGGCCAAACAATACCGCGATCCAAAAACCAAAACGCACATTCCATATAAGGAGAAGAAAGCTTTGAGTGGCACGGCGAGATACATGTCCATTAACACACATTTGGGAAGAGAGCAGCTGCGGCGAGATGACTTGGAGAGTCTTGGCCACGTATTCATGTATTTCTTGCGGGGATCCTTGCCTTGGCAAGGTTTGAAAGCACCAACGAACAAGCAGAAGTACGAGAAGATTGGTATCAAAAAGCAAACGACGTCTATCAACGAGCTTTGCTACGGCTTTCCCATTCAATTTGCACAGTACTTGACTTACGTCCGCAACCTCAAGTTCGAGGAGGAGCCTGACTATGATTACTTGACTGGGCTCATGGATAAGGCTTTAATCTCGATCAACGAGAAGGCAGATGGACATTATGACTGGATGGACTTGAATGGAGGAAAGGGATGGGACGCAGCCCTCAACAAGAAGGCAAACTTGCATGGGTACGGAAACCCGCACCCACCTCAACGTTCACGGAAGGTGACAAACAACACCAACAATGCAGTGCACAACAGCAAGCGTGCTCCTCCTAATAACCCTGGGCCCAACCAGCCACTCTTGCCTTCGCAGCAGCGCCTCAGCCGGTCGCAATCATTGACACACGCCATCTACGATTCGACGAACGATGGCAATGCTTACAAGCAGGGCCAGTCCTACCGAAATGGATTGATTCCGGGCCAGGACGACACGGATCTACGGTCTGATGCCTCGAGTTTTGACGCCAGAAGAAGACAGAGGTCCTGGCTCCGCAGAATGTGCTGCTGCTTTTGAACAGCCGCTCGTGGTGACCAAGCATCATGGCTATCCCAGCCCCTTACATACCAAGCTTGCATCGGTTTCACTTCTTCCTGTTATTATAGTCCAGTCATTGCCTACGAATCAAGTCAATCTACATCTTGATACTAATTTCGTCATCAATATATTCGTTTCACGTGACATATAACATATAACGGCGTGCTGCTGTAGCTAGTCCTCGCTGTTCTGGCTGTCGGACGACATCATACTTGTGACAGAACCCATCCTGGGCTTCGCTGCCTCCTGCTCAGCCTCTGGCTTGATGACAGGAAGCCAGGACTTGTTGTTGGTGCTGTTCATGTGGTAACTGTAGAAACTACCAGAGTTGACCTGCAGAGAACCCCCGTATCTGGGCTTACTGGTGCCTCCGTTCATGGTGGTGGACACTTTGCCAAAAAAGTTGTGAAATAAGTCAGGCATGCTTGATATTGAAATGTGCTTGTTGAAAGTTTGCACCTCGGGCAATGTGTGTGCTGGCCCCTCCTTATATATAATTACGGCCTGGCACGCAATGCAAGTCCGGACCAGATAAGAATGCGGAGAAGACAGCCAGGAAAGCTACATTTGGAATCGCCACTCGCATTCAGCAATGCAGCCCTTCTCCAATTTTGTGCCGCCCCATACCGTCCCTTTGACCGTTTAGGCTGAATTTCCTCTCCGCTGATTCGCCGCCGTGGTGGGGGGACTTGCACGCTCCGCTTTCCACCGTAGCGCTGTTTGCAACCAGCCCTTCCCCATGGCTTATCGCGGCTTACAGCGAGCAGGTTCTCCGCAGCCCTCATGCAAACTAGGAAGAGGGTGCGCCATGTCCGTGACACCGCAAGCTGCTGTGGCTCTGGGACTTACGTAACTATTATCGGCGCATAAATGTAAATCCCGCTTCTTCATTTCTTTTTTTGGCTCGTGGCACTGCCCAAAGTCAATTGCTCTTCTTCTCGGGCGCATTCAACTATTAAATATAAAAATGTGGCGAACCTTGCAAACGTCATCCAACGTCGGTTGCCTAGAAGTGAACAATGTGGCCTGGCTCCCTTGGATATGACGTGGAGGAGCCGCTTTCAATCGCTCGTCCATGCCAAAAGCCAAGCTCGCTCATCACTTAATTTTTTAATGCTCATTGACGTCAAAATGCACTGTCCTCCACACTTACTCTTGGCCGAAACCAACGGTCTCTTCAACCGCTAACGTGAGCTTTTGCTTCAAACTCTCGTAGGAGGTGTATGGCGGCAAGTCCACTCTGTTGAAACATGTATGCGATTTTGGAAGTTGTTGTGGCTCACCGGCCTTCTCAATGGTGAATCTTCTAGGACCATCCGATCCTTGCAAGTCTTTGAATCCATTGACTGGGATTCTCGAAGTACCAGTGGTGAATTGCAACAATCTTGCTTTTTGCTCGGAATCCCATTCCTTGATACATCTCCAGAACCATTGCACAACCTGGTCGCTCTCTTGGTATCCTCTGTAATCTGTGTGCTTTTTCCAATCCTCTAAATCAATCTCAGCCAAGCCTCCGATCAAAAGCTCTAGCTCTCTTTCATCGAACACATTCACGAGCTCTTGTGGAATCAACTCGTTGAAACCGTCAATGAATGCCTTGAATTGCTCCTCGATTCTTCTGTGGATCTTCCACTCGCAGATAAGCTCGACGTACTCGTGCTTGTTCTCTTGCGTCACCTCAATATCCCTTCCTCCAGGTTTCAAGTCCACTTCGACAATTTGACCAAACTGATCATCTTCCGCACTAAATGTGAGGTCCAACACATCGGTAATGTCATTGTCAATGATCCATTGCAAAGATCTGTAGAACTCAGCATCTACACCCTCCATGTCCTGCAAAACAACCTTCTTGTGCAACATCATCTTGTACAAGGCACCAACAAAGAAGGCGTCCAAGAATCTTCTATGGAAGACACCCAAACCAACAACTCTACCAATGAACTTGAAGTAATTCAAGTGCTCGGGATTGATACCGGAGTTGGGGTTGATTTGTAACGTGTAGTTGTCGTGACTGGAATATTCGAAGAGACAGTAAAAGGGGTTGAACATGTCGTGAGATAACAAGAAGAAGAATTCTCTCGAAACTCCACCGTAGTCCAAACCTTCCTCTCCGTCGAATTTGATCATCAATCTCTTCTTCAAGTCGTCTGGAGTTTGTCTCATGATCTCCTGGTACGAATCTTCGAAAATGTGGTCTCTTCTGACCTTGATGTGGCATTGGCCAGGCAAGATACGAAGTGCTGGTTGCGATCTGAAGTAGATAACCTTTCTTCTGAAGTCACGCTTGTATTGTGGAACGTTTTGGTCCAAAGAAGATGGCAAGCGTGGGTCATCCCATGTCGTCGTTTTGGTGTTGTGGTCCACGAAGTACACACGTGCTGTATTTGTCAAACGCATTTCCCAACCGGAAGGCAAGGGTCCCAACTGACTGACTGGCTGTTGCTGGATAGTGGTGTTTGGCCCGAACGTGCGGATGTATTGTTGTCTTCTTGGGTCCACCCAAGTAGTAGTTCTAGTGTTGTGATCCACAAAATAAGGTCTACCTTCATTTGTGAATCTTTGCTCCCATCCAGATGGTAATTCGCCCAAGCCTCTGGTAGTAGCGCCCGTGGCGGCCATTGAGACCGCCGCGGCGGGGCTGACTGGTGTATTAGCACCACTTGAGTTGACTGTGACATTGCCACTGCTTGAGGTGTTGGCAGTGCCCAAAGAAGGTGATTGTGGTGTTTGACCTGGAAGAGTACGACCGCGGTGCTGTCTACGCTCGGCTTCGGTATAGTCGTCTCTTTGCTGGTCTCGCTCAGACTCGGATTGTTCCAATGTGGGGCGCTGCCAGGTGGTTGTACGAGAGTTGTGGTCGACGTAGTACGTGCGGCCGAAGTTATCTGTTCGTCTTTCCCATCCCGGGGGCAATCTGCCGAATTGATCCTCAAAAGATGAGTATTGTCTGTTGGCCAGCAGGTCAGGAGGAGGAGCATTGTTGTCTTGAGCGGTATAGCTGCTGACGTCCGCCGGAGCGGATGTTGGAGCAGTGGCAGATGTTCCATTGGTAGTTGCGGGAGCTGCGGTGGCTGCTGAGGTCGAGGAGGGAGCAGACGAGTTGTGGCTGAGGACGATAATGACACGCCCACTGACGGCCAAGTTTTCATTTGATTTCTTCAAATCACGAGTGATCGTTTCCTCAGAGCTTTGCATGGACAAATCAATGACGTCGCCTATGCGGACGTTGACGACGCCCAAGAAGCCCTGGTCCTTCTTCTTAAACTTCTTTTGGTCAAACACCTGGATGACTAAGATGGAGTCCTCGCTGGCATTCAACGAGAACGACTCGTTCCAGTAAGGGTTGAGGGTTTTCTTTGCTGTTTTGGTAGTCTTTGTCTGAGAGCCGTCGATGGTGATCACCGCAAACGGGTCTGGCTGGCGGAACACATCCCTCTTGTAGAGAGACTCCGCCGCAACCACCTTTACACTGATTTGCGGCATCTAGGGAAGTGTGTTTTGTGCGCCAACGACTGTTTTTGGGGGGGTTGCAACAATGCCAGGAGCCGAGACGTTACGCTAATGCAAGTAGTGGGTGCCCGACGTGACTAAGGGACAAAGAAGGAGAGAGGATGTACGAAAAAATGAGGCTGGTTTATCACCTTGAGGAAAAGTGCGTGTTAGGCAGGAAAAATACGTAGGGAGGAGGAAGCAGCCGGCAGGCGGGAAAAACGCTGAGGACGATATGCACACAAATATGGGAGAGGGACCTGCAAAATATTTGCAATTACAAAAAAATCGAATTCCGATTGGGAATCAACTATAGCGATCTGCTGGTGCCCCTATTCATCAATTATTGGCGTGCCAGCGGGCCCAATCGTACAAGCCTTTGGCCAAAGATACAAACGCTCGCTTGCTGACGTACCGGGCCTGGCCCAGGCACACCGGTGTCCCGGTTCCGCGGGAATCTGTGCACTGGCTCTTTGAGCGATAGAATAGATTAGTGTCTCAGAGTAAAAGATGCAGAGCTTATTCGTAGTCTGGCTTTCTTTGGATAGCTGCTGTCAATTTATCCGTACCAATTCTATTTTGGTCGGCTGAAGTCCTGAAAATTGCGTCACAGACGACTGTATGCGCTAAGATGACTCTTAGACCAGGAGCTACAGGCTTCTTGGTATGCCCTTCTTACTAAATAGTTCACACCATCTTTGGCATTAATCTCGCTTATATTGATAATTGCGGAATCGATTTGTAGTGCATCCAAATCTCGAAGTCTGGGGAACTAGCCCTTTATCGAAATCAGCAAGCCGGCTGCCAAAAACTGCAGATCAACGTCAAACTAATTACTTGTTTTACTCCTCGAGTTTTCGAATGACTTCAGCCGGATCGGAACCTCTGGCGTGTCAACTGTAGCCCTTTGTATTAAGAAGGAAAGGTATTTGCCAGGGTTGGACAAAGCTAAGGTGAAGAAACGTCAGGGCGGTGAATTGGCACATTTTTCATTTTTGACTCTTTGTCAGCAGCGTCTCTACTTCTTCACTTTCGTCACTTTCTCTTTGGTCGTATCATGCTGTACCTATTTGGCTGTCTAAGTGTGGCCCGTCATTTCGCAGCCATTCAGCGCAATTACTAGAAGGCTGCGGGAAACTCATTGGCAATACGGTCAAGCTCCATGTCCAAAAAGTTCCACAGCAGTTCCTTCTTCATTGGTTGGACATTCTCGACAATGGTCGCCACTGTAGAGATGGTGTAGTCGGAATCGTTGTTCAGCGATGAAGAATATGGCAGGCTCAGGGATACAGGCAGCGACTCCACAGAGTGGAGCGATATCGCTGAAATGCGGTCATTCCACATGTCGAGATTGCTCATTGGACTAAAGTCAAAGTCTCCAGTGCACATGCTTCTCTGTTCGGATCGAGCAAGGGAGACCGATCTCGAGAGCAGGGCGATCAACTCGGGGATGGGGCTGTTGGAGCCTTGCGTTGGTTCCGGTGTTGCTGTTGAGCCTGAATTTACAGAACCACTAGACTCAACTGAGTCACCGGTCTTAACAGATGCCCCAGAGTCAATGGAGTGTATGCGCTTCTGAATTGTGAGCGGCTTGATGAGACTTTCCGTCGAGCCCACCATTGTGTGTTCTGAGCTATGTTGTGAAAGAAGCCGGAGGTCTTCCTGTGAATAATATGCCTTCTCTGATGATGTGGGTCCGTCTCTGGCAGCATCATAGATTTTGCAATGTAATCCCAAGAATGCTGCGCCGTCAATCAGAAGAATGTTGCATTCTTCACCATTATCTTGGCTCAGAATCGAGCAAATGCCGATGATCTTGTTGTTCAGTGCCGGAAGTGACGTTCCACACTGTCTCTCGTTCACCTTGTGGAGCATCGAGTTCGTCACCGTATCAAACGAGACACTGTCGATACCTTCCTTCAAGGAGCATACCAGAAGTTTGTCTCCCAACTCCGAAAGCTCTTGATCGTGAGGGAGATTTGACGTGAGATCCCAATGCACAATGTTTCCATCGTTGGCTCCGGTAAACAAATCGTTCCCGTTCCATGTCATTGAGGTCACCGCCTTACCTTGATGACCAGTAAGTTCGGCAAATGGTTCCTGCTTGCGGATATCCCAGAGACGCACAACTCCATCAGCTTGGGCGCTTGCAAGAAGGTTCTCATTTTCTGCATGCCATCTGACCATGTTGGTCTGTATCAGTTTGCGGTTGCGTCCATCTCTGGAGAACTTGGGGATGCTATGTTGGGTTGTTCTTGTGTCAAACAAGGAAACCCCGAAAGCTCCACAAAGAGCCATAGTGGTGTTGCTGAACTCGGAGGTGTCGAAACTGGAGATGCCTGCAATCACCGAGATCGACTCTGGCCGTGGGCGCATTGCCAGCTCCACATCATTGACATTCCAGATGAATAAGGTGTCGTCGTAGCAGGTTGCGAGTCGAGAGTCCGAGAAGAAGCCCATCTGAGAAATGCATGTGTTTGCGTGCGTGTACACTGAAGGGTCCTTATTGACGAGCTTTAGGTGCTTCCTGTGGTTGAAGCGCTTGACAATTTCAGCACTCTTTTGTGAGTCGGCGTCTTCTCCGTCGTGGGGCCGAGGAATGGAGACCAAGTGGGCATAGCCTTTGCTATTGCCAGAAATCAAGAAGCGCAGATTTGTGTTGGGAACCCAAGCCAAGCTATGTATGTTGGGCAACGAGATGGTGGTGTGGTGGGTGAGGTAGTGGTTGAGAGAATCCAACTCGTAGATGTACAAGTTGTTTCTCGTGTTTGCAGAGGAAATCGCCAATAAGGGCAGGCTTGCAGTATTATCGTTGATTGCAATGGCTGTGAGGTTCATGTCAGCATCTGGAATTTTCCAGTAGTTCGACTTGATGTTGAGTCTGTCCAAGGCGCAGAGCTTGTTGGTCAAGGGAGCGTCATCGGCGATCGAGTTGTTCAAGAGCCACGAGGACGAGTTGTTGCTGCCGCCATATGCAAATGGCTTTGAGTCCCGAGAAATCCCGGAAAGTGGGCGGCGGATGGCGTTTTGTCTGAAGAGAAACGCAGGCTCGTAGTAGTCCATGCTTTGGGTGCAAAAACGCTGGTGGCGAGGAGGTGACAGGAAGTGGGGACTAAACGAAAAGCTTTACAATGGGGAGCAAAAAATTTGGCCATGACCGAGCTCATATACTCACTTCGGCGAAGCGAGCAAATTTGCTGGTCCTCCACTCTATCTGAACATTAAGCCAGACGGCTTCGTCTCCATGCAAATGCTGGCAGGCGCCAGCGTTGGCTTTGCTGGCTCGCACGCACTAAAACGGATTGCAGGCGTCACGTGACGGGCATCTGCGTCAGTTTGCGCAATCTTAACCACGGGCAATATGCGGCTTCATGGCATTAGACCCACTTGTGTCCTGCACACGATGCACCTCCGTGCCTTCGCACCAGCGTTTAGGGCCGGCCAAGTACCAAAATAGTACAGAGCGACTAGAGTCAATGACGCTTTCTACTAAAAAAAAAGCGACCTGCTTAGCGGAATAATGGTCTGCAACTGCACCCAAGCTTCCACGGGCAAGAAAATAACGACGGAACGGTGTCGTTGCGGGCTTTAGGGGGGACATGAAGCTGCGAGGACTTGCAGCCATTCTTCATAGGAACAGCGCCATTCCGGGAATGTCCCACGTTAAGAAGTAAGATTTCAATGAGAAAATGCTGGTGTGAAAGAAGCACGCGCGGCGTCTACTTTCTACGATGGCACCATCGAATGCAAGGTGAGACCAATTCTGATTACTATTCTTGCTTGCTGCTTGTCGCTGCAAAGTCGTATTTAGCAGCACGAGGCTGCAATTTAGGCGACACCCGTGCAATCAGCGATCATCACCATATGTTTGCTCAGCGGCGGTTGTTCCGCTGTGAGCTTGAGTCGGCCAAGCGGCGTTATGCTTCGGCTAATGCAGCCACTTTAGCGAAATCAGCAGACCCATTATTGATGAGCAACCTTGTTGGCCGCCGTGGGCCGGTAGAGTGACCAGACACACAGGCCGAGGCTGGCAGGGCCATTGGAGACGACGAGTTCAAAGACATAAGGCTACGTCATTTCCGTTAGCCGCGTGGTGAGTTGCCCGACCTTTACCTTCTCTTGTAGATGCAAGGCTTCAAGAGCCACTCACCCTCAGGGACCTGTCCTCTCTTCTTTTCGAGCTCCTCCTTCTGGGACTCCAGCTCCACAAACTTCTTCTTTCTTTGTAATTTCTCTGATCTCTGGTTCATGATCTCGCGAGATGGCTTGAAAAACTCAAATCTAGTAAACATCTTATTGTCGTTGTCGGTCTTCTTGTGATAGAACCCAAGCGTCTTCAAGGATTCCACAAACTCCAGACCAACGCCGTCCGAAGACTTGCCTTTAGCCTTGGCATTTGTTGACTCGTTGAATCTAGACTTGATCTCAGCAATCCAAAGCTCACCATTGGGCGCAAGAATCCGGTAGGCCTCTTGGATAAAGTCCAAGAAGTTTGTGCCCATCAATGCAAGACAAAAGATCACGATGTTGCACGACTCGTCCTCCAAGGGAACGTTCTTGATATCTGCAACCGTGATTCTGTCGTTGGCCTTTTTCAAGTCAAAACTGTGGACCTCAACATCAAGCGATTTAGGACCTGGAGGGCCAGTTTTCTTCTTATCGAATTTCCTCTTCTTTCCATTGTACTCCTTTACAAACTTGTCAAGATCCAAAGCAAGTTGCGCCTCTCCACAACCCATGTCTGCGATCGTGATTTTCTTATCGGCGGAACCAGGCAATCCTCCGGGAGCATTGATTGGCTTCCCCGTTCTGGCTTTGAATTGGTCCACAAACACATTGACTGGGTTCTCGGGCCACAGCTGCACTTGAGATCTGAAGCCATCGTGGTACTCGTCAAAAAGAGATGGTTGATTCGTGACGAGCTTCAATGCATTAGAGGAACTGGTGGTGTATAGCTGCTCGTTGATCCAACGGAATCTAGATCCTGAGAGCTTGGCCATCATCTTTTGCTGCAACGGCGTTAAATTAGCCATGGACTTCGGAATTGGGGCTGGTGCCTCTTCCACCGAAACTTTATTCTGCTCCGGCTTTATTTGATCGTTCTTCTTGGCCTTCTTGGCTGACTTTGAGGCTGGTTCTTCAACCTCATCATGAGACCGTTTCTGCTCAGCGGCCCTTTTTTCGGCCCTCTTTTTGTCTTTTGATTTCTTGTTCTTTTTCGGCTCCACCCCTCCGAGTTTCACCTCCTTGGTCTTAAGATCCCATCCGTCCACTTGAAATAAGGCCATGTTGTGAAAGGATAGTACTTACTATAATAGATGCCCATCTCAGATAAATGCGGTGCAGGAAGGTACCCAGGGACTGTGGGTCCGTCGCCCCGCCTCGACATACCGGACGTTTTTTTATTGTTCCAGGTCTTTTTTGGGATCCCTGATTACTAAGCCGTGATCGGAAAATTTATTTAATACAAATTGTGCTGGCAAAGAGCCATCCAGTAAGGGTCCTCTTCAATGCCAATACGCAGGAAAGCTCACAGGTTGCAATTGTATACTATATCTGCAAAGCAACGCTAGGCCTATTTCGGCGCAACACCAACTTCCACTCATTCCCAAGCTCCAAACTCGCATTTTTCGTTGTGATGATATGTCCCTGTTGCTACGGAAAGACATTGCCCCGGGCGAACTCCATATAGCCCTACGAGCTAGGGGCCTCACTTACTACGTGCCGTCTCTCTTCCATATGGCTCCCACATACAAGAAAATCGTGCCCTTGCTTATCAAAGACGTGTACGCCTCTCGAAGCTTGTTGGAGATCTATGGCGTGCAAGGCTTGGAGAAGAACGCCCAAGGTTTCGCCATGGTAGGCAACTACCCGGTACGCGTGGTGCGTGTCATGGGCAGACTCATGCTGTACAATTATAAGGAGTTTCCCCGTTCTGGCCATGGTCGCTCTGAAGGAATGTACATTCTATACATTGATGACTTTCTGGGTGAAAAGCTGACGATCAGCGTGACTCTACAGTCTCTGATCGTGGAATTTCCTCTATCTGCTTTACGTGATGACATTCTCGTCGAGGTTACAGGTACAATTGGCTATTTTAACGAGATCAAGCAGATCCAAGCCACGGCCGCAAGGATCTTAGGAAACCATGCCGATCTCGAGGTCGAACTATCGTGGTGGGAAGAAGCGCTAGCTACTCGAAAGCACTTGCTACGCCCATGGCGGTACGAGCCCACGTCTCTCCGGCAGGAGTTCAAATCTCCCAGTAAGAAGTTTACAAGACGAGACTGGCAGAGGCAACAAGAGAAAGCAAAGATCCTAATCGAGATCCTGGACTCTCAGACTGACCTGTATCTCCTGTACCCGAATGTATCGGACAGCTTCTCGCTCTCTCAAGAAGAGGAGTCAGGGACACGACCAATTCCGGTCGCAACTAAAATGTCGTCGTCTCAAACCTCTAAATTGTCAAGCTCCCCAATACTTGATTCATTCCGCGCGGACTCGGTCAGAGACTCTCAAGTCTCGCAAGAGGTGATTGATTTGACGTGTGATTAGCTGCAAAGCGCACGCTGCGCCCTCTTAGCATGGCTTATTTCCCGTCGATTGATTGCTTGAATTTTCGCGTTGCAATTGTTTGACGTTCGGGCTGCCTTGCCAATTTTTTTTTTCTTTAGTGAAAGCATGGATTTCGCTAGTCAAGCTTATCCGTCTTATCGGACTTTATCTGCACTCCCTTGACTAGCGCGGGATACTCCGAGATTTACCGTCTTCATCAGCAACGAACTTACGTACCAATTGCCAATTCCCTGCCCTCATCCCAAAAGTCTCACGGAATTTCCAAAAATGTCTGTTGATCCTATCACCTGCCACATACTAGACACAACGTTGGGCAAGCCTGCTAGAAACGTCACATGTTCTTTATTCTACCTTTCCCCGCTCATTACCCATGCTCTGGAAGAATCCTCCTATGATTTGCCAAACAACATACAACCGTTTGCTATGAGTAGAACTGATAACGATGGAAGAATCAAAAATTGGGTCTTGAACCCTAAGAACGACTCATCCACGCAAAAATCAGTCGGCTTGACAAATGATTCATGGACCACCTTGAGGCCTGGAATCTACAAAATCAAGTTTTTGACAGGCAAGTATTTCTTCGATTTGAGCTCGAGCAACAGAACTTTTTTCCCTTTTGTGGACATCACGTTCCAAGTCGAAAGTCCACCTGACAATCACTACCATGTGCCATTGCTCTTAAGCAACCATAGTTACTCGACATACCGTGGAAGTTAATACTCTACATAGATTCAATCACTATGTGAATGTACATTTCTAACGAATGGATACTTTGAGGCCCTGCTCTTCAGTAAAAAAAGTGAGTGTTCATTTGCGATTTCTCGTGAACAAGCATCTCGTGGCACTTGTATGCGTTCAACTCGTTCTTGATCTTGTTTATCTCCGCGTATTCAGTAACGTAATACTGTGTCACCGACTTGTTGTTTCTTTTGTACGTGGATGGGGCGTATGTCTCGCTTATAGCAATATGGCTTGAAAACTTCACATTGCAACCCTTCTTTTCTTGTCCTCTTTTGAGAATTGATGCCCTTTCAATTTCCGATTTGTTAATCTCAGACTTGACCTCAGGATCAAAGCCTGTTAACAGAAGATGTATCTCATCGAAGTCAGAGAATTGGCGAGCAAACTTAAGGTAAGATTTCCTGACGTACTTGCCTTCGCTGAACACCCTCATTTGGTTTCGTGACAATGTAACCAGTGACGACCCGCTATTTTGTGGAAATTGGGAGTACAAGTCTTGGAAGGCTTCCATCTCTGCGGCGTCGACTGCCAAGTCCGGCGTTGCACACTCGCTATTCTCCAGCTTTGAATCGGGTTTATTCGGAAGTGACTCGTTCGAGTGTTGAATATCTTGCCTTTGTTGATCCACAATTTGAGCTCTAGTCAATTCATCATCCTTGAGGAAGAAATCATGAATGTTTTTCGCTTTCCTCATTCCAAGCACTTCTTGTTCTGCCTCTTTTTCAACCTCATCAAATTTGAGCAAGACATCGTCGAACGAGTCATTGCCCAACTCATAATTTGGCAAGTCGAATTTCGGCTTCTCCGCATCCTCAAAATATGACTCCACACTTCTTTCGGGCGTTGGCACCTTTTCCCGCACACTGTAGACGGGTGACGGCATGTCGGAGAGTTTCAAGCCCGTGGTCAATTTCAAATTTGACAAGAATCTCTTCTTCTTGTTCTTGAGAAGGATTGAGGGATCCGCTTTTGGATTGGATCCGAAGCTTGCGGATTGCGTACTCTTGGGTGTACTGGCCGTTTCAAGTGTCTCCAGCGACTTGCCTGCTATGCTGAGGGATGTAATAGAATTCTTGAGAGAGGAGACCAGTGACTTCAGACGAAGTTTTGCCGATGAATAACTCGTCTTCCTCGAGCCTGTCGAGAGAAAATTGAAGTATCTCTTCATCCCGGATTTCTTTTGCTCAGTTGACAAATCTGATCTCAATGACGTTCTGTCAGTTTTGCTGTCAACTATGGAATTGATGTCGTTCAAATCATTCGCGTCCAATGCCAAATTGTCTTCGAATGCTAGATCCAACAAACCAGGAGTGATTGTCTCGTGAGAGGGCGTGGGAGGTAAGATCTTGTCGTAGTCAACATCGACCACCGCTAGCATGGAGTACCTACCACCTGGTGGAGCGAATCGGGAGACTGGTGGAGCTAAGGTAGCTTCCGGCTGCTTGGATGCACTTGAACTTGCAGTAGCCGCCTCCGGGGCAGCGTCTGGAATTTGCATTTGCTTTGGCAAGGGTATCGCTTGAGAATCCGTTTCGGGCAAAAGCACTTCCTTTGGCGAGAGAACCCTGTTGTTAGGTACTTGTGCATCTTTTGGCGAGGCGTTTGGTTTTCTAATGCGGGTCGAGTTCAAGGAACTAATCGAAGAAGTGTTCCTTTTGTGAAGTTTGATTGAACTTCCCTTCACCCTGACATCCCCTCTTGGAGGTACTTCATGTTGGTCATCTGCCAAAAATCTGTCAATTTGCACAGGGGAAAACATCTCACTGCCTTGAATAGCCAAGCTCTCAGGGCTAGATTTCTCTGGAACGATGATTGTTCCATCCAACAGGCTTGGAGATTCAAACTTTTGTTCCACGGGAGCCGGCGGGGGCGGAGCTTTGTCCGTTTCTGGACTCTTAGGATTGTCATTCAATTCAGTCTTTGAGCCCCTCGTCAGCTTTTTCCTCGAAAATCTCCGGGCAATCTCGAGCGACTTCGACATTTTCCGCAGGGGAGAATCTTTCAGAATTGGCGACGGAGCAACAGGCAGACTCTCTGCTTCTTGTTTATTATCTCCTGTGACAATCGGATTCAAGGCGATGTTTTTTCTTGCCAGAAGAGAGGCGTTAGTGGGTGCTTTAGGTCGGTCATCGGGTAAGAGCATCGACCGCACAACTTGTTTTGTGGGGGTGTTCCTGCCTGACAGGTGCCGACTTATGTTTGAATTTGAGGAGAACAGACCATTATTAGAGAGTGACTCGCCTGGAACCGCGCTGCTCAATCCTCTAGACTGAGCAATTTCGGAACTTGATTTCACGAACTTGTCACGTAAGGAATCCTTGGCTACGGGTGTGGGAGGCTCAGTGAGCGTTGAGTCTTGCTTTGGAGTATCTTTTGAGATGGGAGTGGGGGGCTCAGATGGAATAGGCGTAGTCGGGGCGGCAATTATTGGTGTCAACGAACGTTGACTTGCCTCAAAACTCCGGCGATAAGGCAGGCTCACTCTTAAATATGATTCGCGATCGGTTGGCTCAAGAAATATCGTGGGCTCTGGGAGGTCTGAGTGAGACCTGCTGGTCACCATTTTAGTAGAGGCAACTGGTTTGGCGAGTTCTTGGTCGAGTGATGCCACTTCTACCTGTTCATTTGGTAGCTCGGTCGACAGTCCATTTGGCATTCGCTCTTGGGACACAGAATTTGCGTCGACTTGTGTTAGTGACACTTCCACTGGCTCAGAAGTCGACAGTTCAGCATTCAGCGAATGGCTTTTGGAAGATTCGGGTAGCGAGATGGGCTCTTCTTCATCGGAAGCGTCATGGCTTATACTGTCTGAGTCCTCGTCGGTGCTTGTGTTGTGTTCAAATTTGTTTGGAAGATCATCTGAGCTTTCATTGCCATTGCGAAGTGGTCCATTGGCAGATTCATCACCATCTTTTCCGCTATCGCTAGCATCGCCCTCGCTCTTTATGCTGGAAGAACCGTTCTCGTTTGTCTCATTAGCACTTTTGAACGAGGCTGAACGAGAGAGCAGCTTTTCCAGGTCACCTTCAGGGATCTCCTTGGTCATGGAGTTTACGTCATCTCGCGAGTCACTTGATTTCTTCTCGGGGGTTGGCGAGGGAGGATCGTGGTCCCCGTTGTGCGGATTACCTTGTTTCGTAAGGACGATGCTGTCACCCACGGGTGATTCTTTGATTGAAGAGAGGGGCGATGAGTCAGCTTGATTTTGTGTGCTGGAAACCGAGTCACTGCTGCTGGCCAGTCTGATCTCGTTTGCATGGTCCGAGCCAGAAACAGAAGTCTGTGGGGTGTTGGAGTCTGAGCGATTGAGGTTGTAGTTGGATATACTTGAAGGGTTTGAGTCCAGTCTGAGCGGATGTGTGGAATGTAGAGCAGCCTCTGTGTATGACGAGCTCAACATCAGTTCCAGGCGAACAATGTTGGCAGCGTTTTCCAGGTACCTGTTGTTCGTCAACGATTGCGGATGGACAGGTTGCGGGCCGTTCGAAGCAGCCGGTAGTTGCAAATTGATATTTGTTGGCGTATCGAGCTTATTGCTGCGGAGAGAGAACGCGAGTTCTTGCTTTGCCTTCTGTTTGACGTTCGTGAAGGAGTTGGACCTGCGCATGCCGTGGCTGGGGCTCGAGTTGGCGGAGACCAAGGATGACGAGTCGTGCGAGTTGACGGGGTAGTTCCCGTTGACGGGGCCAGCAGGAGCAGGGGAAGTAGCGAAAGTGGGGACCAGCGGCATCAGAACCATGGAAGAGGCTCTGGGCAAGGGTCTGTGGGCGGTATCGTACAGTTTAGCAGGTCTGTTACGTTTCTGGGGCTGCACACGAGGCGTGAACACTTCTCCGTTGGGGAAGTTGAAGGCAGCCTTCACCTGGAAGTCGTGTTTGCGTGGTTTCCGCGTGAAGCGACCGTCGCTCATTAGACTCTCTGTGGAAGTGTCCCGGACAAGGTCCGGGTTGTTAAGCCTAGACGAGCGGCTCGATGACAACGACGTTAGCGAGTGGTTTCTATGCATATTGGGGAGCGGAGTGGCACGGACGCACTATTGGTGCATAGAGCCCAACAGGTGTGTCTTAGGGGCAGCCGGTGGCACGACAGCAAAAGACTCCAGGCTTTCGGAGTTTACAGGTGGAATTGGTCACCTCCTGGAATATCGGATAGCGAGATTGCTGTAGAGAGGCAAGGGTGTTTTGCTGAGTGTGGAGTAAGTGAAACAGCGGCAGGGCTGGACTCGGGCCGGACTGGTTGCGACGGTGTAAGACGTTGGAAGGTGTTGTTCTAAGGAAAAACAGCTATGTTGAGAATTGAGACCCTTAGCCCCACTAGCAGCAGGAACGCCAAAGCGTTGGAAAGAGGAATTTTTGACTGCAGCTAGTTAGCGCTGGAGCATACAGTACATTAGGTACCGCATACGTGGGCGAGGCGGAACCCGGCACCGGGAACGCACCGAATCCAGGGTCTACTGCGAGGAATGTTTGGGTGTTGCTCTTATCGTTGCCTTATAAGTTTTCGTCAATTTACAGTCTCCACTTTGTGCGTTTCTATGACATCGACGGGGCCACACTAATTTCGGCCCTTTGCCTGCTGCGGCGCCTGTGTAGTCCCCATGTGAGCGAGTGACGGGCCCAGTGAAAAAACGACGGGTGCGAAACCACAGAAAAGTGACTTTCCGACAGCAGTCACCCAAGCGCAAGCTGTCAGAAAGAAGCTCGAGGCCCACAATATCCAGATTTCATTCGAGACAAGTTAAAAGGCCTCTCGCACAGGCAGTACGGCGCTGTCTCAGAGTGCCCGCTGCATCCGAGCCCCTGGAATGTCAGCATATGGTTTGTTGCTTAGGGCTGCGTTTTGATCGCATTGGGTTGGCGGAAGTGTACATGGAGGCTGTTTCACAGTAAAGTACGTCATGAGCAATTGACCACTTGAACCGTGACGCCAACTACTCCATCGAGCACTGGCCCAGCCCAGGGTAATATTCATTGTATGAGGGGCCGCCCTGCTCTGAGACTTTGCGTGCCGCCGGGGCCACGCGTACAGCCGGAGTCTGCGTTCCCGGTGCATATCCGAGTTCTGGATAAGCGAACGAGCGAACCATTCCGCACCCAAACGGGCTGCGCCTGCCTCAACTGGGACTCGTAGGTTGTGTGCGGCCAGGGCTTCTACGCGCTGTGCGTACCATGAGGTATGGCAACGGTGTTACGCGCTGGGTGTAGGCGACCGTTGCAACGGTCCAAGCTACTCACTTGAACTTGTTCACACAAAATGGCCAACGCGATTAGCTTTGCCCGAGCCTACTACGTTCAGATCTTGGATTTTCGCCACTCTCAGCTGCACCCTGCAGCATCCCGTAATGCGTGTCACCTGACTGCCTGGCGCTCTACATGCACGCCAATCACTTGCAATTTCGCAGCTATTTGTGCACAAGCTATGTTTACCACTACCCACTTTGCACCGGATTCAAGCTTCCACTGCACCGCACCCAACCTAGCATTTTTGTGTCTATGACTCCAACCTATTTGAAGTTCCTCATCTTCGCATTCCTTATTCCGTTCGGGAATGCAGCTTCAGCCCTGGGCCAAAGAGAGTTGCCAGAGCGTTTTGTGCACTCACTTAAGCCTAGCGACACCCCTCCGCAACCCGAATCGTCAACATCTTCATTGCCCATTATCATGGAGCCCGAAACAAAGGTTAAGCTGAACACAGACTTCATAAAAGAATTCCTTGCCTTTAGCTCCTTCAAGGTGATGCGTGAGCCCTCCGACAGCGACAACGCGCCGCTCAAATCGAAGTTCACAAACTTGGAGCTGGTCTTGTCAGATGAAGACGACTTGAGATCTTGGACAAAGTTCATTGTCAACCACGACCGTGATGACTTGGAATCAGTGGCTGAACCTCTGGAAAACATGGCGGCTGACAGGATCGATCTCCGCATTGACGACTTCATTCAGTACCTAGTGGAACGCCGGGGCTTCAAGGCTGAGGACTTGCAGTTTCTCCGCAAAAAGAACTTTGACATGGCATACGATGACATCGAGGAGAGCCTTCTTGATTTAAAAGTCCATTACGCCGAGGTCGAAGCTATGGCACGAGCCGCTGCTGCCGCTGCTGCTGGACACCTTACGCCGAGCATGGTCTTGGCGCTAGTCTCTGCCATTTTTGTCAGCCACTTAATCTGAGATTCCTTGACTCTATCACTCCTTTTCTAGGGCTTCGATGTTGGTTGCGGATAAGCGCCACATTATAAGCATGAAAGCCAGCCGATACGGCTCGAACTTCAACGCTAGGAACTTGACATACTCATCGTGTAGTGGGACCCAGTCTCTTTTTGACTTATCTGATGCAAACTTGGCCTTCTTATTCAAGCGAACTTTGAGTTCCTCTACTGCATGAACACCGTCTTTGACTTCCTTTAGTATTTCGGGTCTCACCTCAAAGTACCGCGCGACCCCACGAGCGACCCCCAAGTCATCGTGGGCAAAAATGTCCATGCATTTCAATGTAAACACAGCAAACATGTTAGCAGACCACTCCCCAATGCCCTTGAGCTGTGTGAGCTCTTTGATTAACTCCTCGGTGTTGCAGTCTCTGTAAAAGTGCGGAGAAGTGAGGTTGCAGTCTTTCGAGGTGAAGGCTTCACTTATATGAACCACGTACTTGAGTTTCATGCTCAGAAGTCCAACTGCCTTCAATTTGTCTTGCGGAATAGTCAATGTGGCTTTGGGGTTTGGAGTGCCCTCAAAAAGATCATTGAATCTGCCTTTGATGGCACGCGCTGCAGACCCAGAAACCTGCTGGGAAATGACGGATGAAATCAATGAGTACCAATACAGGGTGATTCGTTCCTGGTCCAGTTCGGAGTGCTCTTGCGTCTTGGCAAATGCATCAAAGTTGCAATGAACGATGGCAGGGTACAAAGTGGGGTCAATCTTCAAGATATGGTTGATGCCCGTGACAAACTCCGGCGTGTGGTACTCCGTGAAGGCAGCCGGCAACTTAAGGTCTCTGGGCGTGCTAATGTGAGCAAACGTACTCTCAATGTGGACTCTGCTGCCATTTTTGGCATTCTTCCGTGGCAGCAGTGGACTCGTGGGGGCCTCCCGCTTTACAGAGGACAGACGCGCCGACTGTGTCACCTTGGCCACTTTGCCAGGTGATTTGACCTCAATTGTACGAGTCACAAGCGAAACAGATCTAGATCGGGTGACAGGCATCTTTTCCTAGCAGCGTAGTGAAAGTTACAGAAAGAAGAAGTAGTCGGGGGATGTGTCATAGAGAAGGTACAGGTTTCCGCTATAGAGAAAAGCTGGGGAGAAGAGTCAGAAGAGGTTGAAGCTGATGGTCGACAAAGTCCGTCCGTTTCATGTATAAATGGAAAAGCGGTGATGATGTGATGGAAAAGCTGAATCTCCGATGGAAATCCACACTTGGGGCGCCATCTGAAGTCTACAGTTGGTGTTTCAGCAATGTGTAGGAGTTCAAGCCATCTTGTATGTGTTAGTCAGAGCTGTGTTTTCTTCCAGGCCGAAGCCATCAGATAATGTAGATAAGAATGTTTTGATTGTGTCATCATTCACATACCGTTTTTGTGGGACCGAAAGAATGTGGAGGTGAAAGTCCTGAAAAATTCCTCAGCTTACAAGTTCTGTAATGCCGCGTCCGGGTAACTACTCCACAGTTTGCAGCCATTCACCGAGCCGAGATGACTAGTCTACAATTCTCTCTAGACTAGGAAACGCAAATTGTTTATAAGTTAAATTATCTAAATTTCTAAGCCCACACCTGCAACTGTTCGAAGAAATCCAATCTTTTTTCCGTCTTGTCAATCTTTTGAACTACCGCATATCTCAAGTCGTCAACCATAACCGGATGGCCACACGTGATGAAGGCGGCGCTCTTAGAGGCCTCTTCAGTCTCAGAGTCAACAATGCTGTCCATCAGAGGTCTTCCATTTACAAACTTGATGTGAGGGAAGTGTTCCCTGAGCATTTCTGTGATATCCTTGCCCTCCTTCGAGGTCCAGTCCTTCTCCTCTGAGGACGATTCGTCCCGGGTGCTCATACGCTCCAAGAGAATGGCCTCGTTGCAGAATTCCGGTCTGGTGATGTAGATGGTGGCTTCAATCTTAGTATTCTTTAAAGCGTGTAACTCATCCCAGACCCATTCGATGGTGGAGATTTCACGGAGAATCCAAACCAACTTAAGTCTTTGCTTGGCGTTGTTAGCAGATCTCTTCGCCAAGTCATAAACTTCAGAATAAATACCAGGGATACCGTTTCCACCAGCAACAAACACCACATTGTCGTGGTGCTCAACTGAGCAAGCCTCACCGTAAGGGCCCTCTACAATGACTCTAATGGAGCAAGTCTTGCCAGGACGCTTAGCCAACATTTTCGTGATGTAGTGGGTGGCACCTTTTTTGGTCTTCAAGACGAACACAATTTTATCTTCGTCGGTAGTGGAGCTCAAGAAGGTGAAGGGGTGAGATTGCCAGAAGAACCAACTGTGACAGAAGTACACCCAAGCGTGACCACCAGGAACAGATGGCCAGTGACTTGGCTTTGGCACAACCACTCTCAAACAGTCATCAGCAAGCAAAGTAACAGTGGCTTTTGGAGCACCAAACCAGACCATACGCAAGATTCTAACTGTTCTGTCGAATCCCCAGATGGCGCACGCAGCGTAGAGCCACTCCTGGTAGTGGGAGAAATCTATGTGTCTCCAAGCGCCAACAACGAAGGCAAGAGCCATCAAAATGTGGATTCCCAAGAAAACTTCGTAGAAACGACGACGCAAGAACAATAAGCCTTGGAAACAAATGATTCCACCGCCAATAGTAGCAACAAGACCGTAAATGATGTAAGTTTCCTCCATCAAGGTAGTGTACGAACCCTTCTTGATGTTTCTGACAGTGTAACCCATAGCATGCACGAAAATAAGAGCAACGATAACACGGCCGATCCATCTGTGATACATGACAAAGGTGGAGAACTTCCAGCGGGTTACCCATTGCAAAAAGTTGTTTCTACCTCCGAACAAAATCAACAATGGAAGTAACATGGTTCCCATGATACCAGTTCTGTCAGCAACATACCTCAAGATAGCATCATATTTGCTTGCGTAAGAAGGGTTGCCTTCGTTCCAATCCATGTGCAAAGCGTTGAAAAGAAACACGAGCCAAAAGAATCCAGAGCCCACGAGGGTTTCGAATCGAGAAGGAATAAGGAAACTGAGGATACCCAAGAAAGGTTGGTGGTTTGTCTTTTTCTTCTTGATAAGAGCCGGCAAGGTAACATACTTTCTCCACGCCTTGGAAATTCTCCCGTTGCACACATTTCTGATACCAGGGAATAGTTTCACGCTCCAGTTTGAGACTGCGGCAATGACCAAAATACCTGCCCAGTAGGCGTAAAGTGCATCGGAGTACCAGAAAGCGTAGTTGAAATTACCATATGACTGCAGGTATGCGAGATAGTAGTTTTCAAGGGCGGTCTTGTTGATGAAGACAGGGTAGTCGACGTAAGTTGCCAGGGAAGTCTTGCCTCCCTTTGCTCTTTTTACTTTCATCAGTTTTGCAGATGTGGCACTCAGCAGAGAGGCAGTTGAAGACAAAGACGCAGAGCCATTGGCAGTGTTCCCGCCCAGAGACTCCGCGGATGTGTTATTCTTGGACAGAGTAGAGTTACTAGAAGAGCTGGAGCCATCCGAAGAGGAGCTTGAGCTCTTAGGCTTGGTAAAGTTCTTTCCGTTTTCTTGAAGGTAGTCATACGCGTTCTCCATTTTTTCAGTGTTCACCGAAATGTTGTACTGGGACATGCAGTAGTTACCGAACCACTTGTAGGAGGATTTCGGGTTTTCCTTGATGTCTGCAAAACAGCCAGCGACAGAAGCCAAAGCGTTTTTGTTTTTGCAGTAACATGAGTAGTCTCGCTTGTTTGCACTGGTAGAGTTGCAAAAAGATACTGTGAGTCCAAAAACAGTGGTGCAGGCCGTGAGCTGAATCAAGCCTTCGCTGTATGTGGAGAATTTGGTTTGTGCAGCCACACTTGTCGCAAAGACAAGGATGGTTGCAAGGAGCGGGATGCTTTTCATGTTGAAGCGGCAAGGCGGTCTAAGTAAAATCTTCTTCTCTGTGCGGAGGGGGAGGTCTCCTTATATGTACTTTTTCAGAATTTTTAAGAATAGTGGCCATTGGCTGAAATTCCACTTCACTGACGGGAAGACGTAGTATGCACGTACCTTCAAACGATAGAAATGATATAACCCAATTACCACTCAATCTAATCAATCAGCTGCAAGTAAGTGGGTTTCTGTGCACAACCTACAGGCCAAGGGTTAAGTTCCAGGCACCAGCTCGCCAGATCATTTTATCGGCTAAACCTCTTGAAAAGGCTCAGGGTGAAGTATACTTGGGCCAAAAGAGCTGAACAACCGCCAGAATCTTGCCGTGGACCCAGCAATAAGCTTTATTGCATGTTTTGCCCACTAGGAAGGGGCGCGCCGAGGTTCGGGAAAATTGAGGAAGAGTCTGCAATGAAAAGCAGGGTGGGTGAAACAAAACCGTCGAGCGCATGCGTATTGTACAAAGGCTTCAGTTTGCATACGCCCGTTGCAAGGCAGCCATCAGCGAAGGTGGTCGCAGTGCGTAAATGGCTCACCTGGGCTGGCCATTGGCTAGAATCGCTAATTCCATGTTCGGACTAGTAGTACCAGAATCGCGAAGATGCTTTCATGCAACCGGAATCAACGCTAAGCGAGGTGTCAATGGCTAAGGAAAGGGCCAAGAAATTTGTGGGCTTCTTGTCAGGAGTTATTTGGTCAGCATGGCGCAAGTCTAAATTTTTTGAGCCCACCCCTGAGCACAAAAAGCCTCCGTCAGTGTCATGACTTGGCCATCGGCTAGAAATCTGAAACATCCGTTCAGTTCCATGCCTACTGAAATAAAGGGTGGCCGTTTTCTGAGCAACAGAATTGAGCACGGCGGAGGCAAAGTGTCGGGTGGAGCCGATTCTCACATGGCTGCGATGCACCTGAAGGCTAGCTAGGTACTCTGCAAATACGATCCTGAGCACCTAACCACAGCTGTGATTTGCTACGTAAGTGCTGCGCGCCGTGAAAACACAGCCAGACGTCCTGGACAGAAGTCGCGCTTGACGAAGATGAGCAAAAATAGCCGTGCTGGGATCAATGGCGGAGGCTGTTGAAGTGAGGGCCGACGGCCCAGGAACCCATACTTGCATTCTTCGAAATGAAGCGTTGACCACTGTTCCACTGATAAAAGGAACCAAGAGTCACGGTGCTCTATGCCATCCAATGTGGAACCGAGATGTGGCCTTGAGATTGGCGTAGATGCGGCTACGGGGCGCTGCCCTGAGCACCTGCAGCATTTCAGCCTAAGCCTACTTGACGCTAGCACCTCTTGCAGACTAGCGCCAGAGGACTTCGGCAGTGAGCTGATGGCTCATGCGGTCTTCGCGATGTTGGAGCTAGCTGCGATGCCTGCTTTTGATGTGTTTGCCAGTAATTGGCTGCTTTTGCCCCACCATTCGTGAGACACGCCTCGGGTGAGCATCTCACCCACCTGCACGTCTCTGCCGCCTCTGCATGAAAACGCACGACTGGGCACCGAAACACAAAGCTAAGCCTGGCCCCTGTCTTGAAATCCGTCAAATACCTGGCAAAGTGCTATATTCTAGCTGTTTGTTTGCGCTCATCTAAGACTGAGACTTGTGCGGTGAACTTCAGGAAGAGTCCGGGCCCTAAGGACGGATTGTGGCGCATAACCCACGAATTGCCAAGTATTCGCCTTTGCTGCGTGAACCTGTGCTTCTGCGCCAATCTCCTCTGGCTATAGCGGCAAGAGATTTGCTTCTCCTTGTATTGGCCACACTCAAAAAACTGCAAAGCGGTGCCGTGGAACGATTGGAAAAGCGGGCGCAGTTTCATCCGTGCACAGTATCGTTTTGGCGTTCGGCAATTTGGAATTACCTTCGGTCCTGCGTCCCCGAGACTTTGTAGGCATCAACAATGGCGGGGCGACGCGAGGCTAGTAAGTTCGAATGAGTGGGGCAGGCTCGATGACGGTCTTCGAGAGAAGGACGAAGCTCTTTTCCTTTCATAAACCGTGCTGGCCAGTGTGGTGGCTGCACCTAGCCCTGACTACATCCGATCTCAACGCATATACGTGCAATTTAGTGCGGCCACAATACAACCGCTTGGGTGGCGTCAAGCTGGCAAGTATCAGGCGGTATGGATCTTTTGCCTCCACTGGCCATGGGAAGACTGCTGTCACGTGACGTGACATGCAACAGGCCAGGACCAGCAGCCAGTTGAAGGGACCGACATTCCGGCACAACGGAATTATAGCACCTGGGCTGTGTTGACCGCGGAAGTTGCTGCCGAGGGTATATAGAGGCCAAAATCTGGCCCTCCAGGCGGAAGGGGCTAGTTCCGCGGGCTCCAAATCCCAGGCGGTCCTAGCCGGCAAACCGACACTCGGTGGAAAGGAAATGACGACAGCTTGAAGCCAAACAGGGAAAAAGAAATAACCCAGGGAACATGGCAGAGTTGGTCCAAGATTGAAGAATTTTCTCCCGAGTCGGACCAACAGCAAAGACGAGTCAACTTTGACAGATTGGCAAACTCCCCGTCAACCCCCATCACCTGACTCAAGATAGTCTTGCCGCCATGGAGATCTCAAGAGAAGCTCGGGTGGATGCCCCGATATTGCTTGACGGGCAAGCTCGAACATTTAGGGCCGGGCCAGGTGTTGAACTCGGCCCTTCTAATCTTTTTCGGCTTCTCTCCCAGCCTCTTTTGGGTAGCGGACCACATCCAGGGGATGGTTCGGTTCCTCTGACGGCAAGGGTCAGATAGTCGCTGTGCTCATTTTCCTTCATGGAATCCCGCCTTTCGTTTCCTCAAGCCCTGTGGCACCCAGTTCTGCCCCCGGCGCATGCTCCCCATAGCCCTTCCGGCATAGAGCCAGCGAGACCCTATGAAGTAAGTTCCGACAGCCTTGCAAGGCGGTGCCATTCATGACAGTGGGCTCCGAGAACCCCTTTGGCTGAGTTTCAGGCTTCTCTTGCCTAGATCCAGCGTCGCTCTTAGTACCCTATTCCGTAAGCTCCGATAGCCATTTCACCCGCTCGGTCTGGACGGGTAAACTTTGCTGGCTTTGGCGGTCTATTTCACGCATTCGATCTCACAGCTTCCCCGTGTGGAATGCAGGCCGGACCTGCATTGTGTACCAGCCAGGGAGCTTAATAAAAAGAAAAAAAAAATACCTTGATAAACTTATAAGTAGATAGCATCTTCCCGCGGCCACAGCCCCCGTTCTGAGCTTCAGCCCTAGCCATGTACTCCTTCCTCCCACCACAGCATTCGTTGACGTGTGGGCTGGTGCTTTCCCAGAATTCCTGTGAGTTTCTCTCGCAAACAGAAGCGGCGGTCTCCTTGGTGTCGGGAACAGCCATATTGGCGATCCTCACACCCCTAGTGGCCCTCTTCTTTATAGACTTGATAGCATATACCGTCTCTGTTGCGCTTAAGTACTTGACGGAGTCGATCTTCGACGCTTTCGCTGCGGAGCATGCCTCTGCCAATCCTACACCCGTCATATTCAAGTTGAATACCCTGAGTGCCTACCGCTACTGTTTCCCAAACATCCAGTCTGGTAAATTCATGCCAAGGATAGCAGAGCTAAGGTTAAATCTAGCGGAAGACGAGCACTACTGACACACCATGGCATCTGAGATTGCCTCTACATTCCCAAGACTTTCCAGGCTTCCTAGGGTCTTCCAGACTCCTCAGGACTCCGTTTCCCTCCACCACACGCGCAAGCCCACGTTGGATCCATATTTATTTATAGGCTAGGCCGGTCCTAGCACACTTATGCGAGTCCCGACAGGTTCGACGATTCACAGCTCTATGCCCTATTAGTCCGTGGGCTAAATATTCGTGAATATACCACCATCCATCCTTCTCATTTGTAGTGTAGTGGGCCAGCCAGCGCCCGCCGCGGGCCTCCCAGATTGGCTGCGACCTCAGCGTCCGCCCCGCTGAACCCCCTTAGGCTGTCCGTTGTATCGACTTTGTACGTTGCCCTGACTACTTCCATGCACAGCCTACTTTCAGTCAGTGGTTGGCGATCCTGAACACGCAACCATGCGTCTGTTGCATTGCTGGGGCCGCCACTTCTGCATTGTTATCTACTTGAGCCTCCCTCGTGGTGCGGCTCATTTCTCATGTAGAGCTGCGCATCCCTTATCAGCGCCGGACTCCGCGCCTATGGTCTCCAGCAAGCATGATCCCCGGCGCTTTAAGCCACTCACTATACCTAATTCTGGCCCACTAGCTGCAGCCATTTTCACAGAAGAAACGAAATGTCGCACTTTGGCGTGTCACGACATCGCGGTCATTTTCATCCTTCTTCTCTCCGTTGTTCTGAGATCCTTTGTTCCGTCGCTTCCACTGTTCTGTCCTGCGCACACCTATCGGTGCTTGCGTCAGTGCGTCCCAGAATAGGCTTTCCAACAAACAACTGGGATTTCTTTTGCGCTTTAGAGCGCTATCTACCAGACCTGACTGCCCGACTTGGCGACGCCGAGATCCTGGTTTAGTGCTTTTCTGGGCGACTTTTGAAACAACCTGTGTGGCCTACTTGGTTCTGAAAACACCCGCATGCCCTCAACGGAGTTTCGCAAGACCCGCTTGCTTCCACACCGCGCGCATCACTAGCATGGCGGTGCACTAACGCTCTGACTGCGAAATCCACATGGGGCCTTTAGGACCCTGTAAGCTACCCCCAAATACCGAAGGAAAGCATGGCAATGAAATAAATCAGGCTACCAGAAGTAAGCAGATGAGGTATACTAGATAAAAAAACATATATACGAAAAGAAAGAAAAAACTGCGGCCGCTGCAGAGTCAACCTCCCTGTCTCAGCTCGTCTTACTTCTATCCGCAGGTCACCTTTCTCCACACAACACCCATCGGAACCATGGCTCTACCTCTACTGAAGATCGCGCTAATAGCGTGTATAAAACTGGCGTCTCGCATAACAGACGTTGGCGATGCTCCCTATGAGTTGGTGAAACCGATCTTGCGCCGTTTAAACGCAAAGCAGCTAGCACATTTGGAGGAAAGCAGCCCGAGACTATGTCCCCACAGCGATGAGCTCTGGGAAAGCCGACTAGAGAAGGACTATCCCGACCGTCCATCCAATGCTGCTCGCTCGAACATCATAGAAGCAGCCAAAATCCCAGACATGCCCTTCAAGACTCTATATTTCCGTTATCAAAACGAGAGGGAGCAGTTCTTGGCCACTTCAGCCCAGAGACTTCGCAACATGAACCAAAAGCTAAAGCGAGAAAAGTCCAGAAACTCCATCACCACCGTCCAGGGCATCTTGGCAGATCCCACCATACGACGTCGTGCGTTGAACAACTCGTCCTGGGGCCTGACTTCCACACGATCACGACCCACGTCCATCTTAGGCAGAGCCAAGCGTGACGTGCTGCATCGCCTGTTGATGTTCGGAGGTCCCAATAGCAATCGCAACTTCTTGCGACCAATGCGTGCCCCGGGCTCTGCTGAAAGAGTACGCCCTGCTTCGGTCGTCAACGCCTCCGCCAGGCCGCCACCAACCTCCGCAGTGCCGTCCAAACCTCCACAGTTAAGGAATCACAGACCCGACGGAGGCATTCGCAAGAGACACACCGATGCCATATTTATGCTGCCGAGGAAAAGACCTCGTCCTTCTATTCCATAGTCTTCAACGGTCAACCTGAGTCATGAATTCTATATACTTATTTCTCGGTTTTGGGGCGTTTGGAGTCCCGTGCTTCGGCAGGGAGTGATCTTTTTGCAGGCTTGGCTTCTTTCTTGCCCGATTTGAAATCGTCTAGAACTCCTGCCTTTGCATCTTCTCCAGCTATAATTGCAGCAGCCCGCGAGTCGGTGCCGACGCAATTACCCACCATCACTGTCTGCTTGTTGGACTTGACTCTAAGTCTTCCTTTGACCAATACAGACTCGGGGTGGGTGGTGAAGCCCTCTTTGCTGTTTGAGACCTTGAGTCCAAGAGACTTCATAATCGCAAGAATATCCACATAGTTACGCACATGTAGAGGCTCGGTAGCTCCGCTTGAGAACACCAATCCTCTGCACCGTGACGCTCTCAAAAGCTGTAGGCAGTTTGAAAGAAATGTTTTACGACTTATATGGCCCGAAGCTCCAAGAGCTGCAGATGACTCGTAGCCAGCAGGTCCAGCTATGAGGCCGCTGTAGCAGATCTCGAACTTTATTCCCTTCGAGAGAGCCAGTCCAACAGCCTTGTGCTTTAGGAAAAATGGCAAGCGGGTTGACATGGGCAATGAGACAAGATCAATGTCAAGATTGGTCGTTGTTAATTGCATGGCCCTTTCTGTAGTTGGCTGCACGGCCACAATATCAAAAGCGTTGGTATTGTTGATCTTCAGGATACTTTGGGCCTTGGCTGGGTCGGTGACGATGAGAGTTATTCTCGAAAAGAGCCGCAACTCAGGAATATCACGAAACTTCTCCCGTATTTGCGACATGGGTATAGGATTTAGCAGCTCTGGCTTGTTCACGGGAAGCTTAGTGTTCTCACTGACGATGAAGTTTATGACGATGTAGTGGTATCCAAAGGAGTGAAGCATGGTGATCGTGTTGTACAAGTTGGTAATCTGCAACTCGGTAGGTCGCAGAGCATAGCTCATAGACGGCCATGGCACATTAAGGTCGTACATGATGGTAGAGATCTGAAGGATGATTTTTGGAGATTTACATAGGTGCGCGAAGAGTGGTACGCTCGATGAGGATGCATTGTAGATGTGTGGCAGGCTGCAAAATCGAAGTAGCGAGCTTTTTACTTCCTTGATTCTCAAACGGCCTTGTGATGTGAAGTTTCGGGACATCTTGTCGGAGCTTATCTTCCTCTCTTGATTTTCTGGCCTTACATTTTATTTTCTGGAGATTTCTCGTTGTCCTTACGTTTGTGTAAACTTAGGGGACAGTGTGGCATTGTGAAAAAATTTCTCAACATCAAACTCGGGAAAAGAACCTAAAAAGCATTTCTCATGTTTCAATTAATTGGGCTGGGAGTTTTTAGAGCACCTTCTTTGGTGATGTCGCCCAAGTAGCTGACTGGGCCCTCCGTCTCCACTTGTACCGTGGAACATGAAGATGACCTAGTTTAGAGCTCGGCAGGGGCCAAACTTGATTATCAAAGATCGAAACGTCATTGACAACAAAAACTAGGAACTACGAACTGTCCTTATCGCTTGAAATCTGGCATTGGAACTTGCTAGAACTCACGCCCGCGGCGGCAAAATGGCGGCAAATTGCTGAGTAAGGCAACGTCGCCACATTACAGTCAAGGAAGACTCATTTAAAGCTGGAGCAAACTCGCGTTCTCATCTCCACTAAAGTAGCATTCAGAGATTTAAACAAAGATTCTTAAGCAGACACATTGCTGTTAGTCGTGTCGCAGCCTTCCACCTATTCTTCTCTCATAGCTTTCGCGATCGCCTTATGTCAGTCTACACTCACAACCTCTTCATGAACAAAGTGGAGGTGCCAAAAGATGAACTGGGCATCATTAACCTAGGAAAGAACTGCTCGCTTTGCAACCAGTTAGACTTCCTTCCGTTCCATTGTGAGTTTTGCAAAGGCACATTTTGCTCCAATCATCGAAATATTGACCTACATAAGTGTGTGGGCCGTCCACAACATACTCCCGATCCAGATCTCAAGTATGACGGTCCCACTGCAGCGTCACTCTTTCCCGATCGCAGTAAGCACCAAAAGCTGCTCGAGAAGCTGCTCGAACAGCAGGCGGCTGCTACAAACATCGCTGGCAAGAACGGCGCCACACCCATGATGAAGCTTACTAAATTCCTACATTTGCAGAGACTAAAGAGGCTAGGCGAATCAAAAAGCAAATCATTTTTTGGCATCCAGAAGCTGCTGAAAGCTCCAAATCTCGCCGTTGAGGCTGCAAAGATACGAAAAGAGGCAAAGGGTCCGCTAGCAGTCAAAGACGTAGATCGCCTCTACGTTTGGGTGCTCTATGTGGACCGAAACGAAGACGATTTGCACACGGTATCTCTCGAAAAGGACCGTCGTGCAATCTGGGTGCTGAAGAATTGGTCCGTGGGGAGAGCTATGGACTCCATCGCCGACATTCTAAGCATCATGAACTACAACAACTTGAAGCTGCTGCAAGAAGAGAGACTCGCATTGTTCAAAGTTCAAGATAACACACCCGCCCCTCTTGAAACGAGCAGAAAAGTATCCGCTGCAGTCGCTAACGGCTCCACGCTTTATTTGGTGAAAGGAACGATGTAGGGCCACATTAAGGTATGCATATATATCACAAGCTTTTACATTTGTGATCATGACTTCAATTGAGTCTTTCAAAATTTAATATTTTCGTATCAAAGCGATTGAGAGATGGGGTTTTGGACCCTCAAAAGTCCTCCACACTCAAGCGCATTTCTCCACATTTTAAGTGCCACTACTAATCTGGCTCGCGCGACTCATCTCAATAATTGCCTCTTGTTCCAAACGAGCCATATCCATTAATGGGATTTCCACCGTATTTGAAAACGGCTGTAGTGACTCTCACCTGGTTTCCTGTTTTCTTCGCAGTTCTAGATCATGTCTACCAGCCATGTCAGATCTCGGGATTCTCAATGTCTCCCACGTTCAACCCAGGCACAACGACGAAATCGAAGGACGTAGTGTTGGTTCGCAAGTTCAACCTCAAATGGCCCGAGTCATTGAAAAGAGGGGACGTTGTGATGTTCAGGTCCCCAGAAGATCCTGAAAAATTGGTCACAAAGAGAATAGTGGGCTTGCTGGGCGATGTGGTGATCCCTCGTGACTCGCTGTACCCAAAGCTGCTGGCGTTGATCCCCCGAAACCATCTTTGGGTCGAGGGAGACAATGCATTCCACTCTGTGGACTCAAACAAATTCGGACCCATAAGCCAAGGCTTGGTCTTCGGCAAAGTCTCGGCCATAATTTGGCCACTTCTGAGGATAGGATCGGATATCTCCTCCGGTGGACGTGATGGAACCCTGAAAGAGATCAAAAGTGTTTGATACAACTCGAGAGGAATTTGAGTAAGCTGCTGTTAAAACTGAGCCTTCTGCAAGGGCTAAAATAGGCGCTCGGTGCCAAAGCTGCCAGAACACGGGCAAACTGGTGCCAGTTCACGGTTTACATGCCATAAAGGAATATTTTATGGCGTTCAAGCTTAATGAGATCGAAGTTTTGCATTCAAGTCAACAAATGAGACTAGGCTTTTTTCCATCAGGCCAAACTGCTGGTGAGCACGAATCACTTTTCCTTGTGGTTGTTCAACAGCAACCATCACCGAGACTATTCGCTTTCAGACAGAACATCCCTCAAGAGTTCCATAGCAATCAAATGGAGCCTGACAAAAATCTCGGGATCTCCAGTCAATTCAACCAAATTTCGAGGCATATTCTTCAGTCGTCTCAAGAAGCGCTCATTATCAACACCATTGGACTTTCCGGCCTCGGCCCGCTTTTCAACTTTACTGTGCAAAGACAGCGCCATCTCGGCCAAGTAAGTCGACACAAAGTCCCATTTTGCTAGCAAGTGTGTTTCCGAATCGCAAACGACTAGAAAGGCATATTTTCTCTCAGCTCCACGAGCATGTAGATCTTGGATACTGAACACCTTACTCAAACAATAGCCGTTAGCGGGGTCGCCGTAAAATAATGGCTTCAGAGGATCTGCCACAACTTCTACAGACAAACACTTCATAACTAATTTCGTAAGAGAAGTGTAAAGTCGCTGTGTGGTCGGATATTTGGTGGAAGTATAACTTACCGAGCCAGCGCCCGCAACCAGCCCGTCTTGCCCCTTCGCCTCATTTGCTGGAGAAATAATTCGGCTGGCACCATCGGGGAGTTTCAATGAGCAGCTCTCGCACAGGGAGTGACTTGACGAAGAATCTGGAATTTCGCCAGGCTGCTGTTGAGTACATAGGATGGTGGAAGGCCCATGTATCTCACAAAAATGAGCAAGGCATAAGACGAATTTTGGCTCCATTCTTATGGCTAGATCAATTGTATAAGATTCGTAGCATCGGCACAATGTTTGGCTTGTGCTATTATGACAAATTTCAGTAGATTTCAAGAATAGAATCTCCTATCTCAGCCTGGGGTAAGGCGTGGTGCACGGGTGCACTTGGCACTCTATAGTTATGTCTCACGGCAGTTTGCAGAGGTTGTGGCATATAAATACAAAAACGACATGGCTGGCCCAATATTCCAGGACCTTAGTCAGGTTTCATTTCGAAACCTTTCACATAGGTCATACGTATCAGAAAATCGACCGTCACACTTTGCTTCTGACGCAAATTTGCAAGCTTTCTTCACACTTCACTCTATCACCGGTGATCTATTGTACGTCAGCGAGCCCATCACAGCATTCTCACAAGCCAGCTTCGGTGTTTTGAATCTACCGGATCTCCCAAATCGAACTGCAAAGCTTTTAATCAAACTCTGGCTTCTTCCTGATGGAAATAGCTATCCGCAGCTCTATCTCCAAATACGTCTAGACATTCGTAACCTCTTCATTTTAGGCAACACGGTGTCTGACTCGGATAATCTTCAGTTCAATGAAAATGCGGCATTGCTCTGTTTCGGCCAAAACTGGTATGCGTTGAAAGACGATTTGCGAGACCCAAATTTCCTCGACAAGTCACCTAGTACGAGTCTGAAAAAACGAGCATCATATGGAATCGACGACATTCGGCATTTGGCAAGTCTAGCTGATGCCATACGAGAATTCCACGAAGCAAAAGTCTCGATTTCGAAGGAGATCGCCGCGGCCGAATTATCGAATAGCGGCTCGCCTCTTGAGCTGGCTGCAAAGTGCGGTCATCACCTTCTCATATTGGACCGCATGCTAGCAAGACAAGAAAATGCCAATGACGAATTGGCAGCAAACATCCATGCTAAAAATTCCACGAAGAAGCTTTTATTGCAAATCATTGATGATAAACTTCCAGCTTTTAGTGAAATAAGTCGTGAGAAATTGAGGATAGTTGAGTCGCAAATCGAGCCATTGTTAAGCGAACTTCGTAATGACGTTTACCCAGAGCTGCAGAGGCACCTTCATCGCCTTGTCTCTGTTGTCGCGGAGGCTTTTCCTATAAAGATGCATGGTTCTGCTGGCAGATACTGCATTCTGGGTATCGAGCTCCCGTCAGGAATCAAGGAGATAAGTAAGATTTGCTGTGCGGACGATTCTTCCTTTGATTTTCTTTCAAGCACGTTTGAATGCTGGGGTCCCTCTCTCGACGGTCTCACGGCCATCGATGTCATCAATGCCGGACTCTCTGAGGTCGTGTCTTTGATGATAGCACTTGCACAAATTTTGGGACTAACTCTCAAGTACGAAATCATATTTGCTGGTTCCTTTAGCCACCTTGTCGAAAAGGTCTCTGCCCAGCAGGTCGTCGAATTTGACAAAAAATTGGACAACACTGGGGTGTGCACGCATATACGCTATCCCCTATTTTACGACCGCAAGCAACTGGAGATGGTAACTGACGACAATACTGGGGAGAAAGTTCTCGAGAACAAGGAGTTCAAGCGAGGTCTCGAGTTGCTCAATCGAAATCTTCGATTGATGCTCGCTGATAGCACTGACCTCTTTTCACAGTACTATCATGACGGGAAGGAAAATCATACGTTGTCAAACAATATTCCCTTGGAATGTTGGGATAACTTATTGTGGAATCTACAATACTTGATACTCTTCGTGACAGCTCCCACTACATAGCATGTCCTTAATATAAGCAAAACGAATTGACGTGGCATTTTGGAATTCCGAACATAATCTAGACTAGATCACAAAAGGAGAAGGGCAGCGGCACCCAAGAGAGCGCTGCCAGGAACGAGCATTGATACAGCATCTGCTTTGGAGGATGATGAAGAAGAAGACGATCCGCTCGCGGCTGCACTTGAGGAGGAGCTGTCGACCTCAGCCTCGATTCTGGTGTACCAAGGCAAACCGGTGGCGTAAGACATCAAAGATGGAACGTCTAGGCTCTCGTCGTTCACGAGTGTTGTGTAGGAGTCATCGGTGTAGGTGATCACTTCTTTTGCTAAGACAGTGAGACCAGCGGGAACACTGGCGGCAGTTAAGAAGTAACTGATGTACTCAGCCTTGTTGCTATTGTAGTCCGAGACGAAAGCGGTCAAAAACTTGACCTCGCTATTCTCATCTGCGCTAGATGCAGCAGACACGGCGGTAGAGGCGGCGGCGAAAATGGCCACTGATGAAAACTTCATAATGTGGGGTATGTGGGGTAGATTCGTGGATAAAATGTTGCGAGAATAAAATAGGGTAGTTCTAGCAAGTCAAGCGCAAACACGAGGTTTTGGCCGGTATTGTTTCTGTGGCAAAAAAAAAAAGTTGATGCTTCCACTGCAAATCAAGATGTGGGGCAAAGGGATCTTTTATACTTGCGACGGAAATCGAACCTGTAGGCCCGTCGAAGCAAGGTGTGGTGACTCGGCGCGCTTGTATGCAACTGAGATTCCTAATGCGGTATATGACTTTTGTGGCTTGGCAGTCAACTATGCATGTTACTCCAATGGTCCACCTAGACCTGCGGGGGGTGTCGGCCTCCTCCAGATACAGTGCAAAAATTTCAATTTTGCGAGGATGACGAGGCGCAGTGAAGATTTCGGGTGCAAGTAAAGTCGGTCGTATAAGTATATCACGCACGTAATTGCCGTTCATTCCGACAGTGGCATTTGCGGATGCAAGAAGCGGGGTTCGGACTCGGCTGCAAAGGTGATGGCACCGGTAGCCATCATCGAAACATGCGCTTCTGCTCCATGGTGTCCTCGACGGGCACTTGTCAGCGGCATGGTCATGTGAGCTTATCTCGGAGTAAGCGTATCTGAAATTTAAGTTCCGAGAAGCTACTCAATTTTGTCCCCGCAAGCTGCAGGGGCTGAATCCTGCAATTTGCTACAATTCGAGATTCGAGCCGGGTCAGTTTGTCGAGGATATGCCTGAACAATATGCTGGCGAAGGTTTGCAGACTAGCGTGAATCCGAATGAAACCAAATCAGATCGTAAAGCAAGATCCGAGCTTGTGTCCGAACCTTGACGTACCGTTTGGGAAATAAAATGTCATCCTGCACCCGGACATCACAGGCAGCTGCCTAAGCGAAGAATCTTTTGAAACTACATCACCAAAGAACCGGCCAAGGTCCGCAAATAGTGGCAGAGAATTTTGTGGTAGCTTAATTTTGCCATCCGTGGACTATTGTTGCCTGGCGCTTCCAGGGAGTGTAGTCCGCCGACGCTTACAAAGGGACATAAGGTCATCCCCCTCGTGGAAAGCCCACTGGAGTTTCGCGAGGAGGGGTTCTCTAGCGATCTTCCACTTCGCGTCCTCGCTAATCGCCAGCACTCGTAACCGGAAAGCGGACATCAATTAAGATATTCGTTCTTCTAATCGTTATATTTTATGGGCATCATGGCAGAAGCGCTCCTCCCGCAAGACATAAGTTTCTGCGGGAGAAATGCACCTTGTAGACTGGTGTCTTTTTCGTGAAATAGGCTGTCATATGATCTGCCGTTGCAACAATCTCCTTGCGGTTCACCTTGTCCGTAGACTTCTTACTTCCATCGCTTGCGCTACTTCCAATGTTCTGCGAACCGGTCAAATCACCGGAAAAGGCCTCTGGCAAAGGCCCGGCGTCGGCAGTATTACGCTTGATGTCCCAAACTCTCACCGTGGTGTCAGCACCTCCACTTACGAGAACGCTTCCATCCCGCGAAAAAGCCAAAGAGTAGATCGATGTTCTTCCATGACCCCTCATGCTTTTGAGTCTTCGTCCAGATCCAACATCCCATACGTTGATTACGCTGTCCTCTCCTGCACTGGCCAACCAGCGACCATCTGGCGAGACTGCGATACAATTGACGGGTGAAGTGTGGCCCATGAAGATTCTCACAGCATTTCCGGTCTGCACGTCCCAAATACGACTTGTCTTGTCCGACAGACCGGTGAATACATAATTCGAGTTTGGATGGAATTCAACGCAGTCAACGTCATTGATGTGACCCGCAAAAATGCGCAAAGGATAGATGTGATCGGTGGCCCACAATCTGGCTGTCTGATCATGAGAAGCCGTAGCGAAATAATGCCCCAAAGGAGAGAAAGAGACATCCCAAACAGGCTGATTATGTCCTTTGTATGACACCAAAGCAGTATAGGTATCAAGAGACCAAAGTCTGGCTGTCTTATCCTCGGACGCGGAGATTAAGTACCTGTTGTCTGGGGAAAAGGACATACCGTACACAGGGCCACTGTGTCCCACCAATTTTCTAGTGTTATCGCCGTTATGGCGATCTCTTTTCAAAACAGACTTCAAAGGTCTACCATCAAGACTCCAGAGCTTGATATAGCTGTCGTTAAAGCCACCAGCAACTAGGTTCGAATCTTGGTTGAATTCCAAGCTTGTGAGATCATTGTTTGTGTTGTGAAATGTGTACATGCACACAGAGGGTGCACTTGCCTGAATGGCGCCCAATTTGAGTTTGGAGCGTGAATCCTCGACAGCCAAGATCATTCTCTTGATATCGCTAGCATCTTTCATTGGCAATGGCAAGGACTCGATAGCCGGCGAATCCTCGTCTCTTGCGGTCAACTCTTTGAACTCTTCAACCAATGTCTTTCCGTTCACTGGCTCAGAATTCTCGTCCTTCACTTTCAACTCAACCTCGATCTCCTTTTCAACTTCTGGCTCTAACGGCATTTTACCTAACGAGACAGGCTGCTCGTTGAACTTCTCGATCTCATTTGTGCTTGCGAGATATCCTGGAAGACCCTCGTTCGGGTCGGCTTCACCTTCCTGATCAGCTTTATCTGTCTTGGTACTTGAGGTAATTGGCTCAAGGTATTGGTTGATGATCCTTATCAAAACTGCACCACCCACAGCCTCGTTTTCATGAAGGAAGTAGAGTAGCAAATTCAAAGTAGTTTTGGAAACGACAACGCGATATTTGTTCGTTCTGAAAGCTTGGGCCAATGGATTTTCTTTAAGGTGCTCCGGCAATGAGATCTTGGCAATTTTCAGAATCTCAACGCCATGCAAGATTTTGTGATCGTCACTATACTTGTCGTAAAAGATCTTGGCATCTTTTATGAGGTTTTTCGAAACGAGCTCAAGATAGCAATGAACAAACAAGGGATATAATAGCCGCGTAAGTTCCGGCTTATACAAGTCCAAGGAAGACTCGACCCAGCCCCGTAGGATTCTATATGCTCTGATGTAAGTTTCTGGATTATTGTCTCTCTTTCTTTTCTCATCTTCATCTTGCAATGCACGCAAGTGTTTCTCTTTTAAGAGCTGCAGCTCCCTGTCTTTTGCATCACGAACTTCTTGCTGCGCCATTCTTATTCTGTCGCTCAAATCACTGCCACTGCTATAAACAGGGCCATATCTAGATGGGTCACTACGCCGTATCTCCAGTGGCCCAGCCATATGTGTGTTCGCTGGCGATGCAATGCCTACTGCCGGGGTGGGAGTATTAGTGCTTTCAGCCCGAAACATGGCCTCGGTCTTATGGAAACCTTTTTTGTTCAAATACTCCATGACAATTCTATTGAGGTCTGCCTGAGTATATTGTTGTTGCGGGCGCACAGGAGCTCTGGCTGCCGAAGCAGCTGTGTTCGCCCCCAGTGATGACCCCTGGCCCGAAGCATTCGGTGCGGTGTTCTGCGACATTCTTTGTCGATTATATTAGCGATTGGCGGCCGAAGGTTACAGTTCTGGCAGTGAGACGTGCTACGGAGTTGGTTTTTCGTGGTTTGGTTTCTGTGCACGCACGACTATGGGTGCGAAAAAGGTGGAGGTGCCTGAAGCAGGCAGAGGAGTGAAGTTTGGAGTTGACGAGAATCAAAATTTGGTAATGTTCTGTATTATTTGTTCTTGCCATTTTTAATCGTTATGAAACGATCTAGGTTTGCCTGAACGCAGGTCGTGCTATGTCCCAAGGTCCTTGTAACTCGTTTTTGTACCGTTGTAAGAACACAAAGTACAAAGGAAGCCCAAACAGAACGGTGAGAATTGCAACGACGTAACTTAATGCAAAAAGTACTCCGTGCACTTTATATAACATCGCAAAAACAATTGAGAAGACGGATCCCATGATTGCAAAGTGAAGCGGAGGCTGGTTCTTCCGCACCCGGAAGTCAAAGAGAGGCATTAGAATAGAGGCCTCTATCAGGAAGACCAAAAATGAGAACGCACTCATAGAAGACGGTAGACGCGATGCCAAGACGAGTGCATTGGCGAAAGACAAGTTTGTGGAGATGATTGACCGGTAGGGGAGATCAAGATTGAGTCCGTAATCATTGCAGATAACATTGACACATGTAAGAACGAATGATAGCGCCCAGATGGAGTCCAGTGAAGTCGAAAGCGTCAAGGACCGTAGAGCTGGCGAGAAAATGAGGAGGAGCGTGGAGATCACGATGTACAGCTTTAGCAGGCGTCTGCCGTACGCTGCAGAAGAATCAATGGCGAAGAACACCACAGAGGCCACAGAGGCAGCGATTGTTGGAACATGGGCCAGCCATATAGACGCATATATCGCAGAGAAGTTGACATTCACCAATAGCAAGAGCAGGCCGTAGAGGGCAACGAGCGAAAAGTCATAAAAGAGGTGCGCGGATGAATATTTGGTGACCGTAGAGTTGCGCTTGAGTTGGTCCAAAAATGATGAGTCAGTGTAGTTGTCCGGATACGGCTGACGAAGGAAAAGGAGCTTTTTCCACTGTCGTGCCATTGCCAGCCACCAGAAATGCCGTACCGTGGAGTGAACTAGGGCTTTACTAACGGTCCGAGATGCACACGGCCTCAGACATGTGCGCGCATCAGTCTACAACCCCACAACTAGGGACTACACAGCACCACACATCCACTAGGGTGTCTCTTAAGATATTAAGCACTAGAGCCAGGAATTTGCAAAGCCTTGATCCTTCAAATAATTCCATTATTAGGTCTGCCTTAAAGATGTCGCGACGCAACAGTTTCTCGCAGTCGCTGGCGGCTTCGTTCTCTCGTTACCGGAAACTGATATCACGGCACAACACCAATATGACGGATGGCTCAGCCATAGAAGCACAGAGCATCCCCACTCTCGATCAAATATCTACAGCCAAGGCTAGTGTGGCCATGCTGGATAAGCTATGGACGCAGATAGACGTCTTGGATGACGTAAGAGTCATGGCGGATGACGTTGAGCGCACAGGCAGCTTCTTCAACGACGATTTCTCGTCTTCCTTGAACAAACTCAGAGAGTCTCAGCTGAATTTACTAGAAGTGATTTCTCGCCATCAGGAGGCGGCGGAACGAGCGAGGAAACAACGGAGGCGTACAGCGCAGGACGCCCCACCAGCCTCTGATGTCAACGAAGAGGAAATCCAAAGAGATCAAGAACGCACAAGGAAGAAAATGAGCGAGTTTTTCTCCTCATCACGGCCTCAAGTTGAGCTGTCTCAGGCAAGAGACTTTGAAGAATTGAACGAGTATGTTTCCCTGGTTAGGCAAAACCTTGGCGATGTGGGGGAGAAAATGAGCCGCTTTGACCAAGTCACAAAGAAGCTTTGGTAGATCCCTCGCACGGTCTGCTTGCTTACATTTTTGCTAAGTTGAACCTTGAGCTGGTGCTCAGGTTCCTCTTACTTTGTGACTGCAAACTGCATTAAGCAAGTAGCTCAATGGACAGGAGTGGTCTCCTTTTTCTGGCTAAGTGTGCCCACGGCATGCCAACTTTCAAAACTACTCATTGTCAACAATGCGTTAATATCCCGTTACTCTCGGGCGTGTACGTGGGGTAGCGCAAGCGTGTGACTTACGCATTGTCACTTCCCCTGGCCTGGGCCAAAAGAAAACAAATAAGCGTCTCCACACACTGCGAGCCGAGATCCCACTCACAACCAATACGTGCAAATTTGAGACAAGCGGCGAGTCCAGCTTGCAGCTGTCTATGCGCATACTGAACGCCGCTTCGCAGTCACGTAAGTATGCCGAATCGGTTGATGCGTCAGCGACATGCGTCAACGGATGATCTGTATGGCTAGGCCGGCTCTAACATACGATCTTAGGCTGCAGACAATGCCGACGCTGCGTGGAGGTGGGGCACGCCACGCCTGCGTCCGGAAAAACCCCGGGGTTGACTTTACAGAAGTTAGTCCGGAGTCAAGATGCAGCACCCCCGCTTCTTACTACGATACGCCTCAAGCGATGTGCAAATTTACTCCCAGCCTTGAACACAAATAGACTGGAGCGTGTGTGATTGATGTACATTGGAGAAACGAAACCTTTGTCAGAATAACATGGGTATCACGTTGTATAATGGACGAAACGCACCCCAACCTGGGGACGCGGAGGGAAATCACCCGACACACCGGGGTTGTGCATGGCGGCGAATTTTTTTCCGGTCGCTCACCTTAAGCCCTGCAAGCTGGCTACGGACAAGCCCCACGTCACGAAACATTTCGTAAAGTCCGTAAGAAAAGGGATACGAGGAAGCGGAGCGCACAGGCAGACTCTCGGCCAACTTGAGCTATGAGTTATGGGGGCATAGCATTTGGCAAAAGGACCCCCGGTTGCCGAAAATTTATTATTTGCCGTCCAAAGGAAACTACAGCCAAAGTAGCGTAACAAAGTGCCCCGCGAGGCCGTGAGCCAAAAATGATCTGCCGCACGAAAAGAGGCGCCGTGTGCACTCTCGCAGTTGACTCTCGCGGGTGGAGGTTGAGCGAAATCTGCGTTATATAAACGGAAAATTTCCCGCCGTGTCGACGCAAATCCTTTGCAACTTTGTACAAGCTCACACAAATTACACTTAAAAATGGTCAGATTAGGTCCTAAGGCTCCTCAACACAGAAAGGGTACGTTCTCTGACGTGCCTCAAAGCCTCATTGACGAGATCAAGAGCTTGGAAGAGCTTCTCACCATTTCTGGTGAGAAATTGAGAGAGATCACGGCTCACTTCATCACCGAGTTGGACAAGGGTTTGTCCAAGGCTGGTGGAAACATTCCCATGATTCCAGGCTGGGTTCTTGAGTTCCCAACTGGTAAGGAGACTGGTGACTACTTGGCCATTGACTTGGGTGGAACCAACTTGAGAGTGGTTTTGGTCAAGTTGCTCGGCGACTCCAAGTTCGACACCACTCAATCCAAGTACGCTTTGCCAAAGCACATGAGAGAGGCATCTGCTGATGAGTTGTGGACTTTCATTGCCGACTGTTTGCAGAAGTTTGTTCAGGAATTCTTCCCAGATGGGGTTACCTCCCCATTGCCTCTTGGCTTCACCTTCTCCTATCCAGCCTCTCAAGACAACATTACCGAGGGTATTTTGCAAAGATGGACCAAGGGTTTCAACATTCCTGGTGTTGAGGGCCACGATGTTGTTCCAATGTTGCAGGCCGCCATTGAGAAGTTGCAGGTCCCAGTCAAGGTTGTTGCTTTGATCAACGACACAACCGGTACCCTTGTGGCTTCCATGTACGCTGACCCAGAGACCAAGATGGGTCTCATTTTTGGCACTGGTGTGAACGGTGCTTACTACGACGTTATTGGTGGTATTCCTAAGTTGGAGGGCAGATTGGAGGACGATGTCACTGCCGAGACCCCTATGGCCATCAACTGTGAGTACGGTTCTTTCGACAACGAGCACATGGTATTGCCAAGAACTAGATTTGACATCAGAATCGACGTCGAGTCTCCAAGACCAGGCCAGCAATCTTTTGAGAAGATGATTTCTGGCTACTACTTGGGTGAGGTGTTGCGTTTGGTGTTGCTCGAGTTGGCTGATGAAAAGAAATTGATCTTCCAAAACCAGGATTTGACCAAGTTGCACGAGGCCTACGTCATGGACACTTCCTTCCCATCCAACATTGAGCAAGACCCATTTGAAAACTTGTCTGACGTTCAAGAGTTGTTCCAGGAGAAGTTGGGCATCGAGACCACTGTGGCCGAGAGAAAGATTATTAGAAGATTAGCCGAGTTGATTGGTGAGAGATCCTCCAGATTGTCCGTCTGTGGTATTGCCGCGATTTGCAAGAAGAGAGGCTACAAGACCGCTCACTGTGCCGCCGACGGTTCCGTCTACCAGAAATACCCTGGTTTCAAGGAGAGAGCCGCCCAGGCTTTGAGAGACATTTTCGAGTGGCCAGCTGAGGAGGAGGACCCAATTGTCATTGTTCCAGCTGAGGATGGATCTGGTGTTGGTGCCGCCGTCATTGCTGCCTTGACCGACAAGAGATTGCTCAACAACAAGAGCGTCGGTGTCAAGACTAACTAGAGGGTGCATGGCCACTCAATAGTACGATTGTACGAAATCATTTGAATCAATTAATGTATTAGCATAGATATTTTGGCCTACAATATACTCTTCCCCTTCGTGATTTTAGGTCAGTAGTGCGAGTCGCACCACCAGGCGAAAGTCAAAGTGTACTCTTTGAAGTGTAGCAAACCACCGCCACGGATTGAGCGTTTTAATCGAAATTTGCAATCAAATTCAAGGCTTTTCTTTGAAGCCATTGTCATTTGGAAACCTGTTCCACCACATTAATAATCGCAAACTATGACTTCCCTCGAGGGCAAACTTGGCAACATTTCCGAACAATCAATCATTTCGAATGTTGATGGTTCCCGGATATCTTCTGAGCTCATAAATGAAATGGAACTCAAGAACAGTGAGAACTCGGTATCCAGCGTTGAGATTTTGGAGACCGAGGTCGCTTTGCAAGAGGTGGATGCCGAGAATACGAATGATCCATCAGTTCTAGAAATGCTAGAGGCCGAGCAGGCTGCAGCCAAACACGAGCAGCCTGCACTGATCTTCTCAGTGGCCCGCTCTTTTGCTGTCAGTTTGGGCCTTCCTTTCATCAGTGGCTTTCTGTATGGATGTGGCGAGATTTTGGCCCATGAATTAGGGTTCAAGATGGGCTACGCTGGTGCAAGAGTCTCCCCTCCATCAAGTATGAAACCCCAGCAGTCGAAGTACTTATGATTCACGTCAAAATCCCAAAGCCTTGTATTTAGAGGGAAAATTTAAAACATTACTTCGATTCCGAGCCGCCTACGATGGGATTTAGGTTGTTTCACATTAACAGCTAATAGAGAATGCTGCCCCACTTGCATACATCCTCAGTCTTCTCTGTCACAATGTAGTGAATGATCAGGTTCCTTACCTATTGGAAAGCGCTTTGTCGTGCCACACCTGGAGCATTTGCATACCAAGACGTCTGCTGCCGGTGTCGATCTTTTCAGTGCATTTTCAACGAAGGTCACCATCGTGAGTCCTGGAATCAATAACTCAGTGCATCTCTTACAGATCTGCCGTTTGACATGGGGCAGGACCCGTAGAACCGTACGCTTAGCTACCAAGCCGAGGTTCCTGGCCATCATCCGAGCCACAGCAGGGTTTCCGTGGCTGGCATGGAAGTTTGCTACTTGATACAAATAAGAAGTTCTTGCGTAGTGGTCCTTCTGCACCTTCGGCAACTTCGTACCCTTCACCATGGCGGTGCTTGGATGCCTTGTTCTTCACTCACTGCGGGTATATTTGTTCTGTGAAACCTATGAATCTGTCCACTTACGTGAATGTTCTTGCACAGTATTGTATTATTGCCATAAGACCAATTTCCAAATGTAATCAGGCTGCTCGAGGCTTCTTCAAATGCAAGTGCTATCACCTCTCTGTCTGAAGCACGAACAACTACCTAGCACTTATCTGCAGTACGAATATAAGAGGCGACTCAAACTATACGCTCGACCGCCACTCCACTCGAAAGTTAACACTTACTATACGCCCATCATCATACAATCCAATCTTATCGAGCCATAATGAGTGGATACGATAGTGCATTGTCGATTTTCTCGTATGTTGAAGCACCCATTGAAATTGCTTGCCTCATTCCGTACTAACACCCAGACCCGACGGCCATGTCTTCCGTATGTAAATCAGTTACATGATTTTGCCATTTTTTCATGTTTCGAGTCAATGAACTAAAAGCCGTTGTGAACATGAGTGTTGAGCTCGAGTTACTAACTAAACAGAGGTCGAATATGCATCCGAAGCTGTAAAAAGAGGTACTTGTGCTGTTGGCGTTAAGGGAACCGATTGTGTCGTCTTGGGCTGCGAGAAGAGAACCACGTTGAAGCTACAAGACCCTAGAATTACCCCTTCTAAGATCTGTAAGGTCGACGATCATGTGTTGTTGACCTTTGCAGGGTTGAACGCTGACGCCCGTATCTTGGTGGACAAAGCTAGAGTGGAGGCACAGTCGCACCGCTTGAACTTGGAAGATGCCGTTTCCATCGAATATTTGACCAAGTACGTGGCAGGAGTGCAGCAGAGGTACACCCAGTCCGGTGGTGTTAGACCATTTGGCATTGCTACAATGATTGCCGGTTTTGACTCGAACGACCCCACACCAAAATTATATCAAACCGAACCCAGTGGTGTTTACAACTCGTGGAAGGCGCATGCCATCGGTAGATCTTCGAAAACCGTCAAGGAGTTTTTGGAAAAGAACTACGAGGAAACTGCAGACGAAGCTCAAACGATTAAGTTGACAGTGAAGTCACTTTTGGAAGTTGTGCAAACAGGAGCCAAGAACATCGAAATTGCCGTCTTGAAGCCCAACAATGTGATTCTGCTGTTGTCTGTTGAGGAGATCTCAAAATACGTTGACGAGATTGAGGTGGAGAAGCAAGCAGAATTGGAGAAGAAGAAGAAGAAGTCGAGAGACTAAATTTACGAATATCTATATCTAGACGAGCTTGACTCTTTAAAAGCTTTTTTTTTTATTGGTAGTCTTACCTTCTAGCCTTCTTCTTTCCATTCTTGGCTTTCGTGTCTGCTTTTCTCTTTGGTGAATCTGATTTGACCACAGTGAAAAATCCGTCTAAACGGCCTTGGACACCTCCTTTAAGGTTCTTCTTGAGTTTATCAGCCCCACTGCGAATTCTATCTTCGTTAAAACCCTTTTCCTTTACCATGAACTCTACGAGCCCTTCAACATTTGGCTCCGACCATTTAAAATTGACGTCATCTCCTTTGAGGATCTCTGGGTTCATGAAAAGCTCCTTGGCTTCCTTGTAGGGCCAATTCTCAGGAACAGCGTACTTAGTTTTTTCCTTATTGTCCTCAATCCATTTCACGATGTTTTCCAAAGAGCCGTGCTCCTTGATTAATTTGTAGGCCGTAACAGGACCCACGCCTTTGATGGTTTCGCAATAGTCACAGCCAAGAAGAATACACATGTCAACAAACGTCGATCTGTCCATTCCCAAGCCCTTTAAAACCTCGCTGTATTGAATCTCATCAACGGGAAGCTTCCGAGCCTCAGCCACAGTCAAGTGCCGCAATAGAAACTTGGGCTCGTAGCACAATGTGTCCATATCTTCGGAAGCTGCGGCGTACACCTTTCCGCTTCTGGCTAGCTCGGCGCATTGAGCTTCTGCTTCGGAAGGAGCATCTACGTACGGCACGCCCATCAATTCCAACAATCGCTTGGCCTCTGCATTTTGTTCCCTCGAAGCTCTGACTGTTCGTTTCTCAAACTTCATCAAATCCTCCACTGTGCCGGTTTCCTTTAGTTCCTCCAACTGCTTCTCCGCCTCCTGGCGTTTTAAGAGTCTTTTCTCCAACTCACCACCTTTCAAAACCGGAGGCTTTCCATCAAAAACATAAAGGGGTTTCACACCATTTTCAATCATACGGATTGTGCGGTAGAACATACCCAGCAAGTGCGACGTAGTTTCGCCATCTTCACTTGTTAATTGTTGGCCGTCTTGTTGTCGAACGGCAATGAGGTACTGATATAGACACATGGAGGCATCAATTGCAACTTTTCGTCCAAACAAATTTTTCATCGTGTGCTCCTTGAATGCTCCCGGAGCGTGCTCCTTGATGAGCTGGTTGAGACCTGCCCACGTTAGTGTCTATTTCATCACGAGATCAAACCTAGTACAAAAGCGCATTTATCTAACCACTTTCATGGATATTTACCAGGTGCTATTTAGTTTATCATACCCTTGACACCCATTGCTGATGCTGATGAAGTTGTTGTAGATCTCGTAGAAGGTGGTTGCGCTTGATGCCAATTTCCACGCAGCCAGGCGCGCTCCACGCGTCTCCTGTGTGATGACCGGACTGCTAGACATGCTCGAAAGTAAATGTCCAGTCACCAGTATTTGGGTCGTAATTTTTGAAAGCCATCTCCTTTAGGGACTTTAACTTGTCGATATGCTGCTTGACCATGTCATCCTTGGGGTCAGTAATGGCCAACTTGGTCTTTCTATTGATGGGATAACAGCCTTCCAAGGTAACCTCGGCAGGCATATTCAAGCCCTCACCCACTTTGGGCTGGTCTTCGTCAGGATACAAAATCACATTCTTGGATCCAAAAACAACGATGTTGCCGCAAATGTCGTCCAAGTTGAAGGAAGAAAGATCAACAGGTTCCGTGAATTTTAAAACACCGTAGAATTTCCTTCCCACCTTGAAGTCTTTCACCTTTCGCAAGTCTGACAATGCCTTTTTCTTGAGAACTGATAATGGCGGAGATGTCCAGTATCCATCATCGTCAACCTCTTCGACAAATGGCTTTTCGATAGCTTGCTGCACCTTTCCTGTTTCTTTGTTACCCTCAACTTCGAATGTGACCTGTTTAGGTGCAGCAGGTCCCTCAACATCGGTGAGTAATTTGCTGTGACTGGCATTTTTGCCCTGAATTACCAATTCTTTAAAATTCTTTTTCGGTGTAAAAATATCACATGACAAGATGGCCGAGTCCAAATTGTCCTGGAAACTTGTCAGTGATTGAGAGGTTTCGGCTGGCTTGATGTTCAGACTTGACTTTTCACTAGCAACCTTTCTCTTTGCAGTGAATAATGGCTTCACCCTGTGGACATTTTGTAAACTGATTGCTTTCTTGGCCGCCGCATTGACTGGAGTGGCCATTGGTACATTGGATTGACCAATGTTTTGAAGAGCGCTTCCCGATATACTGTCAAACAACTTGCTGTTACCGTACGGGTTTTGAGTGAGAAGATTAGTTCCCATGGTTTGTCCTGAGGATGATGCCTGTGGTGGTTGCTGTGACTGCTGCTGACCAAAGAGGTTGTTACTACCTCCAAAAAGTGAACCGCCGCCATTGTTAGGGCCTGATGCTGGTTGAGCAGTCGTACTATTGCCGAACAAACCACTTCCCCCACCCGCAGGTGCTGCTGGCTTGCTTCCGAAGAGTCCCCCAGAACTAGTATTCAATCCCGTACTAGTAGTGTTATTGCCAAATAAGCCCAGACCCCTTGCAGGGGTAGCATTATTGTTCAGGCCGAACAAACCTCCACTTGCATTTTGATTACTGGTGCTACCAAACAAGCCACCGCTCGCAGGTACAGCAGGCTTTGCGCCGAACAAACCTCCCGAAGAGTTCAGCGGGGCACCGAATGCAGTAGATGTAGCGTTATTGGCATTGCTGCTTCCGAATAAGCCAGTGCTTGGCGTGGCCGGCTTTTGGCCAAATAGGCCACCGCTAGCATTATTATTTTGAGCGTTACCACCAAACAAGCCACTGCCAGCTCCAGGGTTCTGGTTGTTGTTGCCAAAAAGGCCACCACCATTTGAGCTTGCTGGATTATTATTGCTTCCAAACGCATTCGTGTTGTTGGCGTTGTTCTGTCCAAACATACCACCACTGGTGCTAGAGTTGCCAAATCCTGCAGCAGATTGATTATTGGAGTTGCCAAATAAGCCCCCGGATGTGGCTGGCTTAGCTCCAAATGATGTAGAAGCACCACCAAAGAGACCACCACCGGTGTTACTGTTGTTGTTGGCACCACCAAACCCACCTGACGTGCTTCCGAAAGCGGAGTTTGAATTATTAGCACCAAATTGAGAAGTTGCGTTGTTGTTGGCACTTCCAAACGGCGAGTTATTTGAAGCACCGAACGCATTGTTATTGCTCGATCCAAGCCCCGAGCCAGATTGAGTATTATTGGCTCCAAACGCAGATCCGAAACCAGTCAGATTGGTGGAATTATTGTTATTTCCAAAACCGCTCGTTGTGCCGGAATTAGCACCGAAAGCAGAGCCAAACCCCGCCGGTTTTGCTGTGCTGCCAAATGCGTTACTAGTCATTGAGTTCGATCCAAAAGCACTACCCGACCCAAATCCGTTGGAGCCTGCATTGTTAGAAGCAAATGGCGATGAAGTGTTGTTAGTTTGGCCGAATCCTCCAGCTGTCGAATTATTACTTTGGCCAAAAGCATTACTACTTCCAAAACCAGATGATTGACCAAATTGGTTTGGCTTGTTATTGTTGGCTTGGCCAAATGCACCGGTATTGGACGAGCCAAAAGACGTAGTTGCGCCAGTGGAGTTTTGTGTCGCGCCGAATCCAAAACCTGGATTGGAAGCAGGAGCTTGCGTTCCGAAAGCGTTGCCGCTGGTGATACCGCTAGTGTTTCCATCTCCGTACCGTCGATTGAGCTCATAGTCCTTGAGCCTCAACTCCTCGAAGGAAAAATTCTTGTACTCGGGCATCGAACAGACATTTTGGAAGTACATTGTTGAATTGTTGTCCTTTTCAGACGTCGGCTGAAAAGGCTTCACAGCAGTTCCCTGATTGGTACTGAAGTCATTAGAGGCACCAAAACCGGTAGGGGCCCCAGGATTAGATCCAAAAGGAGAGAGACTATTGGATTGTTGGGTTCCAAAGGATGAGCTAAAAGGCTTGGAGGCGGCACCGAACATGCCTGGGCTTGCATTTGCAGTGTTAGCGTTAGCACTAGCTCCTAGTCCGAAACCAGTGTTGCCCGCTGTATTCGAGCTTGCGAAAGGAGACGCATTCGCTTGGTTTGCTTGGCCAAAGACGTTCAGCAGACCGAATCCAGTGTTGGACGAGCCGAATCCAGTACTGCCCTGGTTCATAGTGGATCCAAATCCAGTATTGGTGTTCGTAGACCCAAAGCCGCCAGTCGCTGGCTTCGTAGCATTGCTTCCAAACATTCCCCCTCCAGTGGTGGTGTTTCCACCAAAGCCATTGTTGGCAGTGGACGATCCAAACGGAGAATTGCTGCTGCTGGGTGCATTTCCAAACAGAGAAGCTCCTGTATTATTGGAGCTGCCGAACCCTCCAAACCCGGAGGTGTTGCCAAACATGGGATCAGTGCGTGGTGTATCGTTTTGCGTGCTCTGCGATTTGTGGCTATGGATTTTTTGGGTAGTGTGCGCACCGCACGAAGCACATAGCTTCTGACAAAGTGTAGTATTTCTATGTAAATGTAGCATACCCTGATGGGGTCCATTGATGTGCCGTTACGGCGGAACTTGATTAATTGCAATCTGGTTCACCTGCTCAAATAGCCGAATGCTTTATTTTGGGAAAGCATGCTCCCCAACAATCCGCATTCAACATAGGAGCACTATTGTTTCTCTTTTTTCGGCTTTTTGGTAACCATCGACAGAATATCGCTGCCCTCTCTTTTCTTTTTAGTCTTTTCAACCTTTGCGACCTTTGCTTCGTACTTTTTCAAATGCTCTGCTCGTTCCGCAGCCCCCAATTTCAGAAGTTCTTCTGCCTTTGCGATGAATTCCGGATCGTCAGCACCTCTGCCTTCGAGCCACTCCAAAAGTTTGATCTCCTCTCCGTAAATGGAATCGTCCTTACCAACCGGGGTTTCTAAGACAATTGGCAAACCTTCGAGTCTTTTGTCATTTGCAATAATCCGGAAAACCTCCAATCCCAAGAAGCCATAACCCAATTTTTGGTGAAGGTCTCGATTAGCGCCTAAAGGAGCCTTGGAGTCATTGAGATGAATGGCACTAAGATACTCCCTGCCGACCACTTCGTCAAATTCTTTCCAAAATGCATCCCAAGTTACTTGGTCTCTAATGTCGTAACCGGCCGCAAACGTGTGGCAAGTATCAATGCAAACGCCAACTCTCGACTTGTCCTCCACCATGTCAATCACATCTCTCAAATCCTGCAATTTCGATCCAATAAGATTTCCATGGCCGGCCATGTTTTCAATCACAATTTTAACGAACGAGGTCTCCTTGATTGCACGATTGATATTCTTTGCCAATTTCTGTAATGCCTCGCGGAAGTCTCCGTCCAAACTTGATCCAGGGTGGAAGTTGTAGAGACCAATGTTGAGTTGCTCGCATCGTTTCAAGTCATCCAAAAAACCACCATATGCCTTCTCTTCCTTCTCCTCATCGGGATTGGCTAGGTTGATGAAATAAGAACCATGCGGAAGCACGTCGACTCGTGGGTTGTAGCCGTACTTTTCACAAAGACGCTTGAACTCCGAAGCTTCCTCGGTGGTGATGCTGGGCGATACCCATCTTCTGGGAGACTTCAAGAAGAGAGCAAAGCTGTTTGCGCCAATCATCATCGCGTTAGTGAGCGATTTGCTCACGCCGCCTGCCATGGCAACGTGTGCCCCGAATTTATACTTAGACTCTGCTCTCGGATATTTGAACACAGGCTCTGCCTTCGCAGAGGCGCTCTTGATTGTTTTAGCCACAGACTTTTTGCTGAACATTAGTTTCTCATGTTAAAATATTCTGGTTTGCTTTCACTTACGTTGGCGCCATTTTTGCTTCGGAAAATAGGCGCTTAGTGAGTACTTAGATCTAGAATGCGCATGTAGTGAGTCGCAGCCTTGTACTCAGCAACTTTTACAACTTGACTACCTCTCGAACTGAACTCATTTGCGCGATGATATTTCCTATAAAAACTCTCGAAAACCACGATTTTATTTATGCCTCCTCCATTGAAGTGAACGATTAAATGTCAGCCTTCGTTCGGTCTACCAATGCGGGCGCTTCAGTTCCTGAGGTTACTATTACTTGGTCTTTGAACTTCTCCTGTCTCGCTCTCAGTGATTTCCTTGTTCGATCCTTCGATTCCGGCCTGGGTATTTCGATGTAAGTGTCAAGGCCAAACCGATCTCTTTGTTCTGGATCACAGTAGCAAAGAGCTGCTAGTAGTGTGTAATATGCATCGTTCCCAGCATTATGGAGATTGGCATGTAGCAAGCCAACTTTTCGTAAAACGCCACGTAAGGTAGCACCTGAGCTTTGGGAAATTTCAAACAATCGCTGCGTATCGACCCGTGGTACTTCTGCGGCGCTTTGAATACCGTGTCCCAATAGCCACTTGACGTCGCCAGCGACATTATGTCCAACGAGGACCCCTCGTCTTATTGTGAAATAGTAGTGCAAAGTCTCGCTAAGATATCTCTTCAGCTCGGCAGACGTCATCTCGTACGAAACTCCACCGTTGAACTTGTACTTGTTGTTCGGCACAAATGTTCCATTGGTCAAATGCTTGTTCTCTTTTGAGAGTATATGTACCGCATCAATTCTTGGCATTTGCAGATACCATTGACCATTGGGATCGTACACAGCAAAGCCTATTTCGGTGATTTTCTTCGGTTGCCTCTCGTGGGCCTCCACATCAAGCGCCACAAGTGGTCTTTCTCGAAGGTAGACCAACTGCATCATCTCTTTGAGTTTCGCTAGTTTATTTTCATCTTTTAATTGGAAATTTCCATTTGTAAAGTACAGTTCAAGGTTTTGGCGAAGCTGGAGTCGATACCCGCATGCAGTGGAATTGAACCGAAGCGAATTCAAAAGCATTACTTCAATTGCAGTAATAACATAACTCACAATCAAACAAGTAGATGAAATATTCGACACTCTTTTAAGGCAAAGATTTTCTCGACTATCGAATATCTACTTGTTGAACACTCCTGGTTGGAGGATAGATCGGGTGAGTACATCATTGTTCGCAGCAAGTGCACTCCATCTGCGCCTGCCAGAATAGACCCGTTTGAGAGTGGTTCTCGCCAGGCAATGGAAATTCTAAAAGACTCGCCTCTGCCGGTACAGATTCAGCAGGTCATTGCCCTGTTTGACGGATCAAGCGACATCGAGCACTTAAGGCTTGTGTCTGCGTTACTCAAGCACACCGTACCCGAGGCATACTTAAGCTTACCTGAATCATGTCAGTGTGCCATTGCCCTGGAATTTCGCTCCACAGTGGGTTTAGGCAACCTTGTGGCGCGCATTTCCATGTTTTCGAGTCTGAAAGCTGATCTTCATCACGATCTCACGAAGGCTCTTAATGCACATACCGTTCTTCTCGGGAGGGTTCTCACGCCTGGCCTAGTCAAGCTTCTTGTTGCCAAAGGCATTCCTGCCAGCAAAAGAGAAGTTGATAAGCTATTGTTCAAGGGAAAGGTGTATTCCGTGATTCGGGAAGCTGCTTTGAAGTTCAACGACTTCTACGTCCCCCCGGTTCTCGAGAATATGGACGCCTACCTCAGTTTTCTCTCCAGTGAATTGCTCTGTCTAGACGAAACTGCTCCATTCCTAATGTCATCGCTTTCTCTCGGGAATTCCTCCCCATTTTTTGATGTCGTCTTTACAGTAGAGAATGCTGAATTTCTCAATAGGGCACAAATGCATCTCAAACGTTTCGAGAGGAAGCAGATGCTCTTCAAATTCTTGGAATTCGTGCACTTGCGTTTTTTGCGCCTGCCGACTTCAGAAATCATTGCGGCTCTCTCAACGTTGTGCAAAGTCTACTTAGATAACACTGTTTGGGATGATCTTTTAATAGAAAAGGTGATTTCCAAATACGATTACAGCCTCAATCATTTGGCGGCTTTGCTTCTACCGGATCCATCTTCTGCCGCTAACTCCCTTTTAGCCATTTGGGGTAGTCCTGAGCTTATAGCCAAAGAACCTATTACAAAGCAGGAATATAGAACACACCTCCTCAGCTGCGTCTGTGGGCTATTGACGAAGCCGCAGGCGAACGGTTTGCTTAAGCTGTCAGCATTCATGACCTCAATTTCCAATCGCTTATCTTCATATTCTGAGATTGTCAAGGTGTTAGGCGTTTATTTGGCCGACCAGATCTGCAAATTTGCCGGGCTGCCTCCAATTTTCGATTTAAACGAATTGAGTGCTATCAAATCACTTCAAATACCCACGAGAAATATAGGACCTTCTGAGTTCAAGCTCACGGTGGATGATTCTTGGGAAATCATTAAATCGCCTGAAGTCATTGAGGCTCCTGATTCGTCAATCGATATTGAGCGTTCTCTTGAGCCACTTTCTATACAAGATGGTCATGAAGCTGAAGATACATCCATGAGTGATGAAGAAGATGATCCTACATTGGCTGAAAAGGAGAACGTCGCAAAGCCAATATATATCAGGGATTTGCTCTCTTATTTGAACATCGATCCGAAAAATCCTCTGGCCCATCGAAAGCAAAAGACAGCTTTGCGTGTGGCACCAACTTTACTAAGGCAGAAGCTGAGCTTCGGAACTGAGGTGAGCTTCTACGCAGAAGATCTCATGTCCAGATTATGCGGCCTCCATGATCAGTTTGACGATACTGATTTTGAAGGATTGCGCTTGAACGCCATGATTGCTTTGGTTGTCAGTTATCCGGACGTCGTTGTCTACACCTGTACGTTATTGCTAACTGGCGACTTTTCTTTGCAGCAAAGAATCTGCTTGCTTTCTGCTATATCTCTCGGAGCGAGAGCATTGCGTGGCTACAAAGACGATTTCGTGGGGTCAATAGATCAAGTTGCTGAGTTCCCAACTCAAACGCTTCCTCCCAGATTACATGCCCAGTATATGGGCGTTGTCAATGAGTATTCCAGAATAGAGAACTCCATCCAAAACGAATTGATGCAAGAGGCATCTGACGAGGCTCGTGACAAAATATTGGGAGGCAAAGTTTTGCGCATGTCCAGTAAGCTACGCAAAGAGAAGGGTGTGCAACATGTCTCGAAAGACCATTTGTCTACGTTTAGTGATATAGTTGGAAGGAAATTTTTCTTTCCCCTCGTCGCAGTTTGGTATGAGAGCGGAGGAATTGATATCGGGCACTATACGCCTGTTCTCGTTGGACATTACTTGAGGTCGCTTTCATTACTACTTCATTGTGCTTATCCAACTGCCACGGACTTGAACGATATGGCCGGGGAGTATTTGACGCTTGTGACGCCTTTGCTTCATGGAGTCTCTGCAGATCAATTGCAGGTCATAGAGAGTATTGCTACTGGAGTTTTGCTTATATGCGAGACTCTAGATCGGGAGCTCTTGGCGGGGCAGTTTGGGAATAACTTGCTAATGATCGAGACAGTAATCCTGAAATGGTGGGATGCGATTATTGATGAAAAAGTCAAAAGCTTGTGCGCGGGATTGCTTTTGAAGCTTGCGCAGTTGAGAGAGGCAATGGAAAGAACAATGATAGACCAAATCAATGGCCCTTTGTTTTCGTAAAGCGAATGCCTTCAGAATTTGGATTTTCATGGTTTTATGAACATATGTCACGAACGAGATCATCCACGTTCGTACGTATTATCGCGCTTCTGTTATTTTCAGACTTCGGATATACATGGGGATCTCCTTGATGCTCATGTGGGCATAAGATGTCAAGGCTGGTCAAGCGCCGAGTATTTGGATCGCATAACTTCAACGCAAGCATGACAGTGAAAAAGGCATCGTTACCAGCGTTATGCAAAAATGCGTATGGTTGCTCTAAGGTGCGAAGAGCATTCTTCAAGCTTGATCCACTGCGTCCATGGCTCAATGCAAAGAGCTTCTGTGTATCTAACGTCTTGCAATTTGAAGGGATTGCTACTCCCAACTGAGAAAGCCACTTTCTGTCACCTTGAATATCATGGCCCACCAAATGACATTCAATGGTATTGTCATTGAAGTAGTGACTCACCAAGGAAGTGAGGTAAAGTCTCGCATCTGCTTGTTTTAATACGTGCGAAGTGCCGCCGGAGAAACTCTTTGAATGCTCGGGCACGTATCGGCCATTCTTGCAGTTCAAATTCTCTGCAATAAGAATGTGAATGTTCTTGATATACGGCGACATGGCATGCTCCTGTCCACGAGGATCGTAGATTGACACACCAATTTCAGTAACTCGGCTTATGTCAACTTCCCACGCCTCAACATCCACACAGAATAGCACCGACCGCCTCGTGTAAACACTATGCATTTGCTTTTCGAGCTGGCTCATGCCGGTTTTGGTCAATCTGGGGCGTCGACCCGGGCAGCACAAGTCATCGAAGTATTCCGTTATCTCCCTTAAATGTATCAGCAGTGTATCGAGTCTTTCATAATCGTCCACTTGATGGCTCACCCTTGCCCTATTCTTTCCGCGGGAGCGATGAGCATCATTCATCTCCTTTTTCGGGTATGTCAAGCAGAGCGACTAGGCTTTTGCGGATTCTGTGTCGTTATCGCTGCAGCGAACCGCTCCCTCACCAGCGAAAACCATGCAGCTGTCGCACCCCTCGGCCGCAAATTGCGATATCACCAACTTTTTCCCACCGAATGCTGTTGGACTCAAGGCCATTGTGATGTATATACAGCCATCTCAATTCAAAATTTTGGGCAATGGTAACAATTGTTGTCAAACGTTTCTTTAAGTCAACAATGTTTTGGTGACACTGGCTTGGTTAAGTAGTGGTACCCAGCGAGTCAAACGCCAACAGGCCTGAAACGGCCGGAAAAGTGTTTTTCTCAATTATCATAATACAGCTATTTACATTCCGCATCGAGGCTCAACTGTGTTTACTTTAGGGGCTTAAGGTTGTCTTTTTGATTTTTGGGAGCGCTTTACTTGATTTCTCAGGAATGGCCCGGAGCCACATTAATGTAATATTGTTGCGAATGCGACCGAATCTGTGAAATGCAAGGCCACCTATAACAGTAACAAATTTACAAGGCTGGAGTTACCTTCACTCATATGCGATTTTGATGAATCCAGAGTTCGAACTTCTACTCCTATGAAAGATATGCAACGAGAGCTATAAGCAATGGACAATGAAGGTTAATGCAACAAAAGCCCCCATCACTGCGCCATGCCAGTTTCTCTCGACAGAAGAATTCCTCACACCGTTGGAAGTTTTGTTCTTCAGAAGCGAAAGCGACGATGCAGATGCACTAGAGGCTGAGGTGGATTTCAGTGTACCCGTAGAACCGGTGTTGGATGTGGCATCTTCCCAAACTGATTGCGAGCCTGTGAACCCCCATTGATTGTAGGTTACCGCTGTTGTGGATCCAGTGGTCGCCGTCGTGCCAGTAGTTTGCGTCCCTGTGGTTTGGGTTGTTACACTTTGTACTTCGGTGTTCCGCTGGTCAGAAGTATGTGCGGTGGCGTCGTTTGCAGAGCTGTGCTGTTCACTTGTCGCTCCTGTGCTCCCCGCGATAGCCGTTGCCGCTGCCGTTGTAGTTGCCGTCGCGGTTGCAGCGGTGTTCGCATTTGTGTTTGCATTTGTATTTGTGTCGGCGTTTCCGCTGTTCAATTGCATTGTGGCAGTGGTTGCAGTGGTTGCAGTGGTGGTTCCTGCCTTCGTCGTTGCCGTGTTTGCAGTATTTGCAGTGTTTGCAGTTGTGGTTTTTGCAGCGTTGTCATTGGTGGTAGTCTCTCCGCCCAGATCATCTAAACCGCCATTGTCAATGGCAAAGACTACACCGAAGTGCAATAGTACCGGGGCAGCGGCGAGAGGAATGAGCGACATTAATGGCGATGTTCGAGTGAATCTTTGTGCGAACATTGAAGGAGGGGCACGGGGATTATATACGATGATCGCCACCTCTTTCTATTCTTTGAGATGCGTTAATGATGCATTGGCATCCTGTGTCTGTCACAGCATTATTTCAAAACCGCATGAGCCTTGCTGGTAATTGCAGCCTTGTGTTTACATATTGCCGTTTTGGGCTTAATCATTCGCTGAAACGTCATGGAACGTTTCGCGATCCCATGTCACCTTTTCCGCGCAGCGTTTACTATAACATCTTGATCAGGAAAATTTTATCTGGCAATCGGAATGTTGAGAAGAGTCTGGCGATAGCCGCTGCAGATACGGCTTGACTGATAAAGGACTTGAGGCATAAATGAATCATACTTACGTGCATTTAGTTTTTGCGGAGGACCCCCATTATCCGCATTAGCCGAAATTCACCGAGACTCGTTTCGCGGCCTTGGCTGCAAGACCAAGCCATTTGACTGCCCGGTCGATATCTGCATCCTCGATAGCTTCCCGAATGCCGGGCCACGTCTGCCCCGCATAACCGGTGTAACGGCCAGACGCAAACACCATGTGCTTGAACCAGGGTCTACCCTCAAGGCCATGGACAAATAAAAAGTTCCGTTCAAAGTATTGAAGAAGCTTGTTTTGGCGCATCACTCGGTAGTGAAGCTTGATCTTTCCCCACCAGCTTAAAGAGTCCCGGTTGTCATACTCCAACTGAAGAATTGCGCTTTTGGCGTCAAACTCGTGTGCTTTTTCTTGTAGTTCAACCAATTGTTTTCTGGTGTGTTCGTAGACTTGTCCGAAATTGAACTTCTTGGGGTGTTCTGGCAGAAGCATTCTCATTCGCTTGTCATGTTTGCATGGCTGCGGAGCCATTAATTCAGGGAAGAAATATCTTTCCTTACGAACGAAGTGGTGTTCTGACGCATCGTGGACAAATTCCTCATTACCTGTCAGGTCACTCAAGTAATTCACCAAGGCATCCATGTTCACCTGCTTGTGATACCATTCTTTGGGAATAACACTCTTGAGCTCCTTGTAGTACCTAAGGAGATCATTCGCATAGTCTTCCGTGGAGAAGTCAATGATTTTCTGCTTGCTCAATTCAAGAGCGACCAATGCGATGTACTTCGCGGCAAGATTGTGGTACACAAATCCCTTGTCTCCAAACTTAGACATCCAGTGGTAAGAATCATAGTTGGAGTGGTATTGGTATACGCCATCACCTTTTCCAGAAGTAAATCCAAAATCAACGGAGGGAATGCCCAAATGTTCCAAAAAAACCGTGTAATCTGAACCAGACCCCAAGTTTTTGATTCTGTTGCCACGCTCCTTGACGAAGTGGTCCAAAAGAGAGCTATATTCTTCAACAGGGTAAGGAAGCCAACTTGCCACCTTCCTCAAGACCCTATTTAGAACAGGTGAGGCGCCCAAGCTCAAATGGCGACCAATGGTAGCCACATCCATGTTTAAATAGGCGACAACAGTTTTCTGTAATCTTCTTGCGGCGTATTCACCGAACTCAGTTGAGCCCAACAAGCCGTATTCCTCACCGTCGTAACTCTGCAAGATGATGGTTCTTTGGAACTTGTAACCTGCTCTTTTCAAGTCACCGAGAGCCCTGGCGATTTCAATAAGAGCAGCAGAGCCAGAGTTTGGATCGCCTGCGCCACCTTTAATCCATGCGTCGCGGTGGTTTCCAATGATTATAACCTCATCCTTGTTCTCGCCTTCGATTTCCCCATACACATTCCAAAGCGGAGTGATGTTGAAGGTCTGGTTGGAATACAAATTCAAGCTCACATCCGGGTTCGGCCCGATACTATAGTCGAAGCCGTCGAGCTCGCCTATCCAGTCTTTGGGAGCCTTCTGGCCGTAGCCGTTCAACTTCTTCAAGATAGGCTTAACCTCGCGGTAGGAGATTGGAAGCACTGGGATCTTTCCAATGCTAGCATGTGGGTCTTGTCTCTCGACGTCACCTTTCGAAGCGTAACCTGGAGTAGTTGGGTCGCCTGGAGCGGCGCCCATGCCGCCAAGGAATTGCACACTTCCTCTCTGGACGGAAGACTCGTGCCTCGCAGGGCCCTTCGGGTACTGCTCGTAGCCGTTTGCTGGTGTGATACCAAAATCATCACCTGGATCTGTGTAGAGCAAAGCGCCAATCGCTCCATGCTCCTGGGCGAACTTGACCTTAAGACCACGGAAGATCTTGCCGTAGCGCATGACGGCAATGCATCCTTTGATGTCGACTTCAAGCGACTTCAACAACTCAAAGTCCTCTATGCGGCCGTAGTTAACATACACGTACTTTGCAGTGACATTGCCGTTGGCAGCATACGATAAAAAAGTAGGAATGGTGTCATTGCCACTCGTAGTTGGGTCCTCGGAGATAGCGTCTTCTTTCAACGGAGCTTGATAAAGTAAATTGCCATCAGAATCAAGGAGATTAAGATCATGACTTTCTGGGTAGCTGACAAAGATGTCGTATGTGTCAATTTCGGTCTTCAAGCCGTATTCTTCAAACTTATCTCTGGTCCATTGCACCAAGCCAAAATTGGTGCCGGGCAAATGGGGCTCCAGAGTGTACTTATGAGACCACTTCGCGGCATTGTTCTCCTCCAACAGCTTGAGCACATGTTTGACAGGGTCAATGTCTGGCTTCGGTTCATTACCATGGTATAAGTTCACCCACAAAGCGAGCACCAGGGCGATACCTATAATGTTCAAGAGAGAGCGCCTCCCGTTCCAAAACAGGCGTGGCGCCGCTGGGCGCTTTTCGGTTTTGGAATCCATAGCTGAAACACGGGCAAGTCTGGGGCAATGCTGTCTTTGTTAAACAAACACGCAGCGTAGCTTAGATTTCAGAGCAGGTGCGATAGGAGCGGAGATATAGGGGTGAGAGTGTGGCGCGGGTCCCCTGACACGCGGGTCTGCGTGCATGGAGTGAGATTCCATGCTGGTGCGTCCAGAACCGGCGATAGCGCTGCAAACTCCGGAGTGAGTGATGGAGAATTAAACGCGGCCAACATGTGTGGGAGCGACAACTGGAACAAAACATACAAACGTAGGACAAAGTGACTCCGCATTTTGCGCGATTATGATTCTCAGAATCCCAAACAATGGGGTCCTGACGCATACGTGTCGCGGAGCTGATCTTTGTCCGCGTCACATCCCAACCAAAAGACTTCATTGTTTAACTCTAATTAATGCATAGTTGATCGCCGTACGCATCACTCGTCGGGCGAAGCCCTTCAAATACGGATGTATGCTTTGGAGATGGTGCGCAGGCACGGGGCTTTTTCGTGGGGTGCAAGTGGCTGGCACCGTGGTGCATGACAATTTGAGATTTGACACTGCAGCCGTTTGCCGCGACGCTACAACGCACATCTCAATCTTCCCTTCACATGCAGGCAATCTTCCCTTATGTAGGTCGTCAGATTCTATGTGCTTAACCGACTCAGCCGTCCATACCGTCAGAGCTTTGCAAGCGCAACTCTCCTCCAGCCATGGGTCCAAGGACGTATAGGGAATACCAGGTTGTATTTGAGATCAAGGCACATGACCTCAAGCCGAAGCGGGCTGCCAAGGTCACCAAACGGTCTTATCTGGGTTGCTTCAATTGCAAGCGGAAGAAAATCAAGTGTGACGAGACCAAGTCCCGCTGCCGAAATTGCACAAGGAGCCTGCTTCATTGCGAATGGCCCGCCTCATCAACGAAGTGTATCAAGCAAGAGGCGTCACCTCCTACGGCTGAGAGATCCCCTTGTTCTGCAGCTATAGCGTTGATGGATCATGCCCACCAGCCCAATCACCCTCAAACCTACGAACCGCTACTGCCCCGGACACAATTTTCGCCCAAGATCCAGGAGCTTCTAGCGAATGACCCACAGGTCCAGCCGCAGACTAACTTCCCGGTTCTGGCTTTGGGTCAAGGCGGTCCGCACACCATACAACATGCTGATAACCACTTTCCCGTGCAACCCCTGCATCACTCAGTGATCGACACCGATAACCCGAGGTCCTTCCCAGGTCTGAATTTTCAAGCTGGCGCCGGCTCACTCATTTCTAAATCTCCCAGCTCAAATGGCCCCAACGCCTTCACTTTTCAAGGGCAAATGATACCACTTCACAACCAATGGAGCGCAGTTCCCAGCGGAAGATCATCAGCTGAACGCCATCTCCCAAATTCAACTGACAAAGAGGGTCCATACCTACTGGAAGCTTCATCACAAGATAGCAACACAATCTCATACCTGTTTTTGCCTTCGCCAAAAGGCCCTGTGCTCGCCACAGATCTTTGTATTGACGCATATTTCTTGAAAAGCTTCACGGAACGCTTTCTACCCAATATAGCTCAAGTCCACTTTCACGACAAAGCTCAATTTTCAAATTTAATTCTTGCCTCCGCCAACGAGTCGACCTTGTTGCGTGAGATTTTTGTGGCATGTGGCGCGTCGGTGATTGGTTATAGTGATTCTGCCAATCGAGCTCTTGCCCGCAAGCGGTACACCAAAGCCATAGACCACTACATGAATGAATTGAAGATCGGCGCAGTCCATGGCAGCGAGACTTGGTTCTTCGTTGCGATCCAAGTTCTTCAAATATTGTGTCTCCGTGACGCTTTTGTTGGGTCCAATGCCACTCGATGTGCTGCCCACTTAGGCGCAGCGTACAAGATTGTATTGTTGCGCCTCCTTGGTAACAACTCATCGGCCGCCCCATTGGCCATTCTGCCATTAGAGAACATCTTAGTGGAGAATTTCATATTCAACTATTCCATCACGATCCTCTTCTGCCATCACGCTCAACTCAAACAGCTTGTACCAAATCCGTTTGAGTTCTTTGCCATTGCACAGGAGAGACTCCAGGAGATTTTCAAGGAAGACTTCGAACATTTTGGCTACAAGTCCATGTTGGCTTTCCAAATAGCAGCAAAGTGTTCATGGCTGTGTCGACTCAGTCTTCCCTTGAATTCACAAGGAATTCTTTTGCACACGGAGTTGCTACTGCTTGCAAACTCTGTCTTGTACAATCTAACAGCCCAACAAAAAGTGCAAACTAAACGCGAGGTGAAGATTACCATATCCATTGCCAAGGTTGTTTTGCAGACCTCAATCATCCTTCTTAAACGAATGCTTGACCCGAAGAACGTCAAGGCAGCCCACCTTCAGGAGTATGTTCATGCAATACGTGCAGATATCGATCAGCCCCACAACAAAGGAACGATATTTCCAATCTGGTCCATTATGATTGCTGGTAGCACCAGCATCGATGCAAGCGACCGGGAAATTTTCAGAGGGAAGCTTGTCAGTCTTTTGCAAAGCTCTAAATCCAAAATAGTTGAGCAGATCATCAATTATCTAGACATGTTGTGGCGGCTGCACAAACCCGAACGCATCTTCGATTGTCTCTTCGAGACTACAGCGTTGGATGAGGTTTGCCAACATTTTTGAAATGCAAACGCACCCATTCCAATACAAGATTCTTCATTTCTTGACGGAGCTACATTTGCTTATACCGCTGGCTCAATTGGAAGACAGCGAGCCGTTTTTAGTATAATTTTTACGTACAACCATCTAACTTCCACTACGCGATTAGGGATGCGCATTATCACACGGTTCGGCTTACTCAATGCGGCAAGCCGATCTTTTTGGAAGCTCCGCACCATAATTCCGCTCTCGTTTTTTTGCCGTAAATGTGTATCCCCCGCTAGTCAAAATGTATTTAAGAGCCCTATCCCACCGCAAACTCAACTGATTTACTTCATAAGACTATGCCCCTGGCATCTGGGCCATGTAGGGCCGACCACCTTGCATTAGTAAAGAATCGCCTTCTTGACACAATCCATGAGACGTCCGACCGATTTGGTCCCAAAGGACGCTGGGGCGATCTACCTACTGAAACAGGCGTGTGCCGTCTAGCACTCTCCGACGAAGACAAGGGCGTTCGGGATTGGTTCGTGAGTGAAGTCACCAAGCTTGGATGCTTGGTGAAAATCGACGAACTCGGCAATATTTTTGCGATATATCCTGGACTTAACGATGGATATCCCACAGCCATTGGATCCCATCTCGACACTCAACCCACCGGTGGCCGGTACGACGGCATTTTAGGTGTCCTCAGTGGCTTGGAAGTGCTTCGCACCATGAAGGAAAACAACTTCGTGCCAAATTATCCCGTTTGCGTGATTGACTGGATGAATGAAGAAGGCGCTCGGTTCCCTATGAGCATGATGTCCTCGTCAGTGTGGGCAAACCCCGAAAAAAAGGAGGATGTCTACAACATCATGTCTGTAACAGACAAGGTTCCAGTCTCAGTTCGTGACGAGTTGGACCGTATTGGTTACTTGGGCAAAGAACCATGCTCGTATATGGAAAACCCCCTCGCGGCTCATTTCGAGCTTCACATTGAGCAAGGGCCTATTTTAGAGGAGAAGAACATGCGAGTTGGCCGCGTGCAAGGAATTCAAGCATTGAGGTGGATTGAAATTATAGTCAAGGGCAAAGCGCAACACACTGGCACCACTCCTTTGATGTCAAGGTCCGATGCCTTACTTGCATCTTCTCGCCTTGTGGTCAAAGGGAATGAAATTGCTCAGGAACTTGGAGGCTTGTTTAGTGTTGGCATTATGGAACTAGAACCCGCCGTTGTCAACGTCATTCCAGAGAGAGTGAGACTTGTTGTTGACATCAGACATCACTTGGATTCTGAACTTGATGTCATGTACGCCGCGTTCTCAAAAGCACTTGAAGGAATTGTCTCGCAAGGAGGAAAGTTGAGCTATGAGGAGAAGGAACTAGTGAACCAAAAAGCGGTTCACTTCGACACCACATGCATGCGATGTATTCAAGAGACGTCCGATGAGCTTTATGGCGCAGAAAAGTCAATGGCAATCGTGAGCGGTGCTGGGCACGATTCGGGTTTGACGGCACTTCGATGCCCAACAGCGATGATATTCATTCCTTCTCGAGACGGCGTCTCGCATAATTTTGAGGAATACAGCACACCACAGCAGGTGGAAGATGGTTTTCGGGTTCTTCTTGGGGCGGTGATCAAATATGATGCTCAGAGAGCGGAGTAAACTCAATGCAAGAAACGTCAATGACGATTCCGTACATGTAATTGGTAATTCAAGAAAGCCAGCATCCCGCGTACCAAAAAAACCGTCATGTGAGAGTTGGAAAATGATACAAGCCAGTATTTGGCGCCTGAATGATGTTGCCTTTTGCATCTTGGAACACTACTCGCGTCTGTAAGACGTGGGAAGTGCGCTGCTGTTGGCTGCGAGAAAATTGTGCTGGATAAACACTCAGCTAACAAGGTCGTTGCACGAAACTAAAAAACGGCCACATTTTACCTCTTCTTGAAGTAGTAAATGAAAATGGCAAGTCATTTCAAACGCTCTCGAATTTGCAAAAGTCAGAAGTTATTGCAGCGAAAGGCGGTATAGCACCCTAGGCACAGCACCCCCACACAACAACACCAAATTTCGTCATACCCAGAAACAATCCTCGTGCAAAAAAAACAAAGCAGCCACAATTATAAATTTCTTCTTCTAGTGGATACAAACTTGGGTCTTGAACTCTTGAGCTCTTGCCACCAAAACCACTAGCTATCCCATATGGTGAGTAATGTTTCGTGGTCATAACAAGAGACAGCGGAGAAAGTTGGGGCTGGCGAATTTTGAGCCACATGGTGTTGCACTTGTAGATTTCAAAGAAAATATGCAATCTGGGCAAATCGAGAATATACGCATCTCATTCTACGTGTGAGGCGGGCCGCATACAATATCCTCGCGATGTGCCAAGTCAATGCGATTTGCAGCCAACTTGGTGTTGGAGTGCATTTAGTCACTGCAAAGTGCAGAATCTCTTTCAAATTTGGAGGAACGGTTTCAGAGTTGCATGGAAGATCGTACCGTTGTCCTAAGCAAACGGAAGAGATGAAACCTTACCGAGACTATCAATTGCTCAAGGTGTCTAGTTCGGCGAGACTAATGAAAGGCACTCAATCTCATGTTCCTGAACAAAGCCTATCAAAAACATAAGATAGGAACTCTGAGCTAACAGCGGGAGTCGTTTCAGCCATGTGGAATGCAATAACTGCCTTGCCACCATATATGTATCGGATCGCGCAGGACGACGTGATTTCGCTGAAAGTCCCATTTTTGCTTTGCATACCACCGCCAGCAAGCAAGATCTCCATTGCAAGGTATCTATGTCTCATCTCGATTTTGTCGCGTAATTTTTGCGGCAGATCTGGAGGTCATGTGCGCACAAAGCAGGTGAATACCATTCGAAATGATTGATGCCGCCTTTTTTGAAATTATACAAAATTCAAAGCGTGTTGAGCTATCGTCGTAACAATAACGGCCGAAGTAGCAGCACGTCGGCTACTTTCCCCAAGCCTAAATCCTCTGGGATGATTATTTGCCACCACTGCCATGGAAACGCGGTCCCAAATTATTGCACATTACCACTACTTTCGACATCTCGGTAACATGGAGCGAGGGCACCCGTAGAAGAGGCAATAATGCCAATCCGTCGGGTGTATTGTGGCTGGTTTGCAACTCATCACTGAAGCCCTAAAGATCATCCACATATGCACTTTTCGTCGAATTTCGTCTTAAGACAAGGCGCACGAGTATAAGCTTCAAGCCATCTTCGCAGGGAATCGGCTTACCACCCACGGACCGAGAGTCGCTTTTCGTGTGAGGGCCACAAGGATACAATTTACATTGCCAGGAAGGGAGCGGTTTTTTTGGCTGAGGCGAGGGGCGATGTGATTAGCCTGGATGCGGTAATAGTTAGTGCAAAAACAAGCATTGTGAAACATTTTGTAAATGAACATCTTTGCAGCCACGCATCAATTGATGTCGCTTTGAAGGCACAGCGCCTTTGCTGAGATGTGGCATAACCTGCGCACGGAAAGCAAACTCGTTTAAAAAAGCTTTTGGACTTCCAGCGTTTAGATGTTGCATTGACGATTTGCTACAGTCGACCAAACACCAAAAGATTCCATAGATCCCCGGAGAGACGCCTGGGAACAAAATATCAGATGGCTGAGAACAGGAGCAATGCCAATTTGGACTGCGCTGATCTGAGCCGTCAATGAACGAGTCGGTGTCAAGCATGTGTGTCTATTTCGTCATCTCTAAGGTCTGTCACTAGCATGTGCCCGGGTGCATGAGCTAACACTGGCCCCTCTAGAAGAGCACTTACACTCAAAGCAGCAAGCTGTGCGGTTACTCCGCATCCCCAGAAAACTGGTATCTCGTCCTCACGCATCTCCGTAGAGTCACCAAAATCCGGCCGTTCTAAGTCATTGATCCCGAGCCGTGCGAGCGCATCATAGCCAAAGTCAATAGGCTCTCCATGCATTTTGCGAAACTTCAGCGTAACTGCTATTACGAGGGGCAAGTCTGCGCGGCGGTATGGCCTCATGCTCACAACGTAAGGCACGTCAGTAAACACGCCATATGGCTGTAGCTTTTTGGTGGTTTTGTACATCGAAACATTCTTACCAGCCGACATGTTCCGTGGCGGTAATCCTGCTTGACAAAGCGCCGTTTCAAACGAAAAAGAGCATCCAATCAAAAACGCTACGTGTACCTCGGTTTCCCACAAGTCTACGATATTAGTTGGCGTGGAGACCAACCGCCCGTTTTCGTACACACAATAGCGAGGAAAGTCTGTGCAGACATCGAGGTCGTCGACTTTGACGAGACTGCCTTCTGTAAGCGTCCTAGACGATCCTACGACAGTGGTGCCTATTAGCGGACATGGCACTGGGTTTAATTCGCAGAGACGGCGAAAATCCTCGGAGAGCTTCAGCGGTAAAACAACCAAGTTTGCTTGTACATATCCCGAGCAGATCCCGGATGTCTGCAGCGTGTGAGTCCCGCTTCTGCAGTGTCTTCGGAACTCGCCTGGATTCATGGCAACGAGTAATTTCACACCTCACTCAGAATGATTCATCGGTCTGAAATGCAGGACGCAACTCTGTTTCGTGGTGCATCTTTGAGTTACCTGATGTAGTACACACAAACGCATAACGAATTAATGCAACCAACTTTGGAAGGCCATGTCAATAACTTTCATGGCAAAGAGCGTTTATTGGCCCGGCTATATAGATAAGCCAATCGAACATGGCTAGAGGCATTTCGCTGAAGCCGCACGTTGAGGGAGTGAACTAAATTCGCAGTCTTCAAATTTCGTAAGACACAGCTTCCTGGACGTACAAGAATACAAGTACAGTTATTGTAGAAAGACATGTCCAACGTTGATTGAATTTGGCACGTGCTTTGAGTTCATCAATCCTTGACAATGAAGGAAACCTATATTCCCGATCAATAATTTTCTCCAGCGACAAGTTCAGCAATTTGCGAAGCTAAAAGACAATGCTGCTTTGATCATTTTGATCATTTGACTCGTTACCAATTTTCGAATGCGAATGCTCCAGAAGCGTCGGTGTGGTCACTTGCATTGTCCTCCCTTTCGTCATTGTAACTATCCGTTGATTCTTTCAAGAACGGCACGAGCCCAAGGGAACCATCGGTGACAAAGTCGCTGCTCATTATTTCGTTGTTGTACTTCAAGGAAAATGGATCGAAATTGAGAAGCTCTTCAAAGTCTGCGTCGAAATTGCCCGACTCTGAATGCGTAGTATCATGCGAACTCTGTTGGTTCATCAAATGATCGTAGGTTTCACTTCTGTCATGAGTCGACGGGGCGGCACTGTAGGCATCAAACTCCGGCACCTGAGCTTTTTGCAGAGCCACATTCAGTGGCTCGACGGCATAAGGCGAATCCTGCAGTGGAGTAAGTGGTAAAGCACATTTGTCACGAGCAGATGCTGGGTGTGATGTGTGTGCAGAATTTTCTAGAGATACGGTCGGGGCCGTAGTGGTGAGATATGCATCAACATAGGTCCCAGAAAGTGGAGGAGCATCCCCTGGGGATGCCGCACAGTGTGTCCGATCTGGAATTTTCAGTACCGGCCCTCGAGCTACAATTCTCTTGCGCAAATTGGCACCGCAATTCGCCTTTAGTAAATTCATACCCAAGACACTGAGAATTGCGTATTCAAGCATGCAAACCGAGTTTAGTGAAAGTGAGCCGGGGATCTGCAAATCCGTCTCGCGGCGGAAAATCGCCACTGTCTCCAGAAGAAGTTGCTTCAGATACTGATGTAAAGGCCCGCCCTTGATATAATCTAAAGACCCCTTTGCCACAAGAATAGCAAACCGAGCATGCTCTCGCGGGATGTTTGTAGGCACGGGCAACAAGTACGCGTCCCTGGAGAGCATTTTGAGCAACTCCAAAATCTGAATGGATGCTTGCTGGATCAGCGTCATACTGGAGACGTTTGTAGACACATCATTCTGGCGCATGGAGAGTCGTTCCTTGACAGATAAGCCAACATTGAGATGGTATCCGTATTTTGAAATGATTGGAAGTTGAATGAGAAGCTTTGCGTGGAAAAAGAGAAAAATCAAAAGCAGCTGCTGGCGAGTATACGAGCCCCAATGGGATCCGTCCTCGCGGGCATTCTGCATTGAAAAGCCGTCGACGCCAATTTCAAAGCGGAGTTCTATAGGAAGGTCCCGTCGCCAGCAGTCTAGGAGACGGTCTTTTTCCATCGCCTTCTCTTGGACGTCGTAATTCCCCAGTCGCAGAAAAATCAGGTCCATGATGTTTCCCAAGACCTTACTGTATTGCATAACGCACAAAGACAAGCGGGAAACCCGGCCAAAAATGGTCAACTTTGTGTTGTTTACTATCACGATGTTCTCATCTTGATCGCTACCAAAGCCATCTGCATCAGACTTGCCGCAAAAAGGCATGGCGCACTCGATCTCGTGGTCTTTGAGAAGTCTAGGGACACCAAGATTGAGGGAGGAGTAGCCGTCTAGCGAGTAAATGCACCAAAATAAGATACGCCGTTCGGCTTGCATGAACGTCTGGAGCTGCCGGTCGCTCATCTCCCGATTGAGACCTAGAACAGCTGCTGGACAACGATGAAGACGCAATTGCTGAGCCATAGTAATCACCCGTCCGCGAAGCTCGTAGCATGTGATGAAGTCGCCTGTGGCAAGGCAATATTGAAGGGCCAACGTAAGTATTTGAAGTGATTGAATCAGGCAAAAGCGAGTGAGGACACAATTAGGCTTGATGAACTCATGAATATAGCAGTCAAATCTTTCAAGCGTGCGAGAAAAGTGTTCCGGATTTCCCATATTATCGGATTTTCTGCCACTTTCATCCGCATTTTTGATGAAATTGCATTTAGTCAGAAGCATAGCAAGTGCAAGCATAACTACGAGAATAGCTCCAACTTTTTCCAACAGCTCAAAGCCATAGTCGGCTTGAATGTTCAGCTGGGGCGAGCTTAGTACCTGAGAAAGCTGCAGGTAATTTTTGCGAAAGGAATTGCGGCTAACAATTGGTAACACATTGCCCCATTCTTGAAAGTATACTTCGATTAGACCGTCTTGTTCCTCCTGTGGTGGGAGATTCAACAGGCGGAGTAATTCAAGTGCGTCTGTAGCCACCAACTGCGGCTGGGGACAATCCATCATAAGTGCTAAAAGGTCGGAGGATAGACTCGTGGGATCATTTCTGCTTTTGACGTCTTTAAGCAGCGCCATGGCACTAGCTGTGAGACGCGCAGGTGTCGAGTTGTATCCGTAAACTTGACAGATACGCGCCAATAGGGTAGGAATGAAGAGCGTTTCTTCTGTTGTCCGCGGGATTGAGGCCGCCACCAAACCAGTAAGGATTTGTTGTTTGCTTTCTTCATTTACAGGCCGACCATCGTAGTTGCGCTTGCGCTGCATTTGCTCAATGGCTGTTGCTGCAGCGAAAGCGCCTGGAGCAGGACGCACCTCGTTGCCTAGGGCACTTGTCCGTCCAGAGCGACCAGTATTATCCACAGAGCTAAACAGTACACTGCTATAAAAACTGGCGACATCATCCAAGTCGTCTGTGTCGTCCAAGTCATCGTCGCCAGAAAAAACTGAAGCCGGAACAGAAACAGGATAATTGCCGCCGTTGTACACGGATCCAGCTAGGGAAACTGGCCGATCGTGTACGCCTTCATGACCCCCTATCGCATTCTTACAGCACAGACAGCCTGCTGCGTGGTTGTGGGAGTGAAGCACGGAATGTGGGTTACGCAAGTCCGGCACTGGTTCAGTGCTTCGGACGAGGCACATCAGACCTCGTTCGAGTTCGTCCGAGGGTCGCAGAACGAGAGAGTCATGAGGCGCTTTGATGTTATTTTGCTCATCACGAAGGGTGATGAGTCCTTGCAAGCGGGTATTCTCGCTCTCCAATTGACGGACTCTCTCTTCAAGTGTTTCAGTGTACCCTTTTGGGAAGGCACGTCGCAGCAATTTATCAGAAACGACGCACTTGATGCCTACAGCAGCACAGGACAGACAAGCGGGGAGCTTGCCATCACAGCGAGACTTCTTTGCTCGACAGCGGTCGCATGCTTGAGCAGTCCTTGTACTTGCCAGTCCGGGAGCTTTGATGGTCTTACCATTCTGCGACACTTGTTTTGATCTCTTCTTTTTTTTATTTGCGTCCAGATTCGCAACATCTACCGTGACCTCCGCAGGCTCAAGTTTTATATCAGGTTCTGCAGTCGGCGCCGCTAGAACATCCTGGTTCGGATTCATGGTGAGTGTGGGGTAGATTGTTCTCTCAGAATTTAAATTTTCAAGTGTCTGCAATCTCCGCAAGCGAGTAATATTGTTTTTTAAGTCTCTTTTTGACTTAAACAGTCGATGAAAACCAGTTTCAAATATAAATAGTGGCAGCGATCAGAGGTGAGTTGGAGGTGGACGTCATCGATCTGAAATCTGGGGATATCTGATTGGTCACGTGCGGGTTGAGTCACCGCCGAAACATTCTTGGAGTGCTTACTACGCGCGGCCACCATTGGCTATGCGAGGGACATCGTAAACCTCCGAAATAAGCACGAAAATAGCTCTGTTCGTAATTTAAGGCGCTCAGGTTTTTCTTTGGCTTCTGCTGATTGCGAAGCTATAAGTAGATTTCAAATTTGTTGCTGAACGCTGCTTTGCAGCTACGCGTCTGCCTTCTCTGAAAATTACTCCGTGACACAGAGGTGCGTCGAGATGCGTACCAAGAGATCAGCAGAGGTCGTGACCGAGGCAGCTCAAAGGTCAAGACGCAGTTTAAGGCTCCAAACTGCAAAAAGCGCAGAAGCAACGGTGAAGATGGAGCTGACCATGTCGCGAACTAGATCAGAAAAGCTGGTTTCAGTGGCAATGGACAAAAAAGTCAAGAGAGAATTAACTGTGAAGCAAGAGGAGGTCTATGTGAACAAAAAACCCAAAGGGGCAAGTGGGAAGACGAGGGAGACTTCGAAAGTCTTTGTGAAACAGGATCTTGAATCTGACTTGTCCGAAAGCACCACCATCGATGCCAAAGGGCCCGCCAAATACAAATATCTGCTTGCAGCTGTGCCCCGAAACGTGCCTTCGCTATACCCGAATCTTGGGCTGAATATTTTCGCACCCGTGGACCATAAAGATCTCGACGATACTCAGCCTAAGCGCTGGGCAGAAATATACAACCAAATTGTGGCGATGAGGCTGCATATCGTTACACCGGTGGACAACTTTGGCTGTGAGCGTATGCCTGATACGATCACACCTAGTCAATCGTCTACCGACCCAAAGGCTTATCGATTCCAGCTACTCATATCGCTAATGCTCTCTTCTCAAACCAAAGACGAAACGAATTTTGCCGCCATGAGCACACTTCATTCTCACTGCGTGTCTCGCAACTTTCCGGGGGTCTGCCTCGAGGCACTTTTGGAACTGACAGAGGCAGAAATTGATGCTTGTATTGCGAAAGTCGGCTTCCACCGAAGAAAAGCAGTTTATATAAAAAAAACCTGTGAAATGATCCGCGATCTACACAACGGCGATATCCCGAAAACAATCGAGGAAGTGGTGTCTTTTCCGGGAGTTGGCCCGAAAATGGGGCATTTGCTACTACAAAACGGCTGGAATATCAACCTGGGAATAGGCGTGGATGTTCATCTTCACCGCTTGGCGCAAATGTGGGGGTGGGTGCCAAAGCTGGACAAGCCAGAGGTCACTCGTACTGCGCTCGAGGGCTGGCTCCCTCGTCGTTACTGGGCCGATGTCAACCCATTACTCGTAGGGTTTGGCCAAACTGTATGTGCACCCAAAGCTAACAATTGTGACGTCTGCTTCCTTGCTGACGGGCTCTGCAAGGGAGTGAACCGAAAATTGGCGCGGAGTGAGTTGACTCCCGCAAGGATTGCGAAGTTGGAAAAACAACGGGGTGACTTGACTGCTCTAGTGAAGATGAGAGCCGCTCAGACTGGTTCGGGCCTCGAACATTTGAAAAAAGAGGAACTTTGATGCTTGCATAAGCAATAAGTGTTTGCGGATCGCACAATTTGACAAACACTCTTGGGCCCAGAAGTAAGCAATAGACGTAGAGCTCTCTACATGATATTTAGAGTCTTCAATCAACGGATGCTTTTTTCAAGCCACCAATTGCGCTCGTAATCAATCGAGCCTTATCAAATTTAATCATGAATCTGCATAGATGCATAGTAGCCGAGCTCGATTTTGCAATCCAGACAGACGTACACCATGCCGTACATGTATCTGCCGGATCTCTTTTATAGCAGCACATGCAGTACATTCAAAAACATGTCATGAAAGCAGACTGTCTTTATAATATAATTGTTCGAGATTGAGAAAAGAAATTTTTGAGTAGGAAATTGCTACCGAGGTCACCAAAATCAAAGCCAACTTTCCGAGATGCCTCAGAACTTTTTCTTTCTAGCGCACCAACACCAATATCCACTATCAATTTCCTTGACGCAATAATGGCTCGAGGTAAATCTAAAGGGATCAATTGTAAAGTATAGAAAAACTTTACAAGCAAGCGCAAGCTTTCCCTGCTGAGTCTTTGAAGAGAGATCGGAGAAGCTGTACAGTTGTGTCTGTGCCACTGGGTCGTGCACCACACAAAATACCCTGAATCTTCAACAACCCATCCAACGGCGCACCTCCGAAGTTAACAACAATTTGTCCCTTGTCAGAGCCATAACATCGTGTTCCACTTCGAGACGGTACCTTCATCTTTCGAAGATCATTGCTTGTCTGTGGACCTTGTCTGTGTTACGGTTTGTGGTCTGTTACCCCCGACCATTGCCTTGGTTTACGTTGTCAACCTTGCGTGCCACTCAAGTCAAGAGAACACAAGCCCAGATCACCGAACCGGCTAGAGTTTCGCGTGCCCAATCGAAGATTTCGACACGAGGTAACCACAGACTCTATCCAGTGTTGATTGGTGACACATCTCCACGCATTTCTGTTTAGGAGCCCATAATTGTCTGCCATGAACATAAACCACAAATTCCAGCAAAGCCTGCTGCTCGGCATGCCGTCACAACAAATATTACTTCAGCAATTACAGCAGGGCCTGCAAAACCAGCTCCTGCTGCAAAACGGCTCAGGCTCTGCTCAATATAGTTTGCAGTCACAGCAACACCAACAGCACCAACAACCCCAACAACACCAGCCTCCAAACCTGCAGGACGGTGGAATGCATTCTGAGCCACCGTTCTTTCCTCGTGGAGGGCCAGGACCAAACTTCTTTTCTCCACAGCAGTTTCAGGGAAGTCAGCAACCGCTTCAGCAGCCTCAGAACCAGCAACAGGCTCAAAATCCACCACAGCAGCAACAGCAGCAACAGCCCCAGAACCAGCCCATAGGCCAGTACCAGGGCGGATCAGCGCAAATTCACCTCCCACACATGACTCAGCCCAAGTTTGTCAACCAGCAAGGCTTAGTTTCTCAGCAGCAAACTCTGGGACTTCAGCTTAGTTCGGCTCAACACTTTCAAGCCCCAAACAAAGTAAATGCCATTAATGTGGAGGACGCAACAACGCAATTTTGGCAGCACCAGCTCCTGTTGTGTCTGTTGTCTCGAGCAGAAGATATGCCTCATTTTTATGCCCGTCAATACGCGCAAAATTCTCGCAAAACCAAAAATCCTTACGTTGATAATAAGCCTGTTTCTTTAATCGAAGCTACGAAAACAATTGTAGCGGCGTTAGAGGAACAGGAGAAGCAACAAAAGGCTGCACAGACATCCGCGACCGTATCCGCCTTGATGAGAAACAAGAAAACAGACTTCGAGGAAGACGAAGAGCAGAGGATGATAGCAAGAACTCAGGGAAAGCAACTCTGGTGCCACATGGACCTATCTGGTCAAGGCTTGTTAACCATATCTCCTAAACTTTTCCGTTACGACTTTTTGGAGTCCTTATACTTGAGCAACAACAAACTCACGGCTGTTCCTACAATTGTCAAAAATCTCCGTGGGTTACGTGTTCTTGATTTGTCTCACAACAAAATCACCGAGGTTTGTCCAGAATTAGGATTGTGCTACAACTTGAGATACCTCTACTTGTTCGACAACTTTATTAAAACTTTGCCAAGCCAGTTCAAGAACTTGATCGAATTGCTCTTCTTGGGCATTGAGGGTAACCCGATTGATTTGTCTATCGCAAACTTGATCTCTGAGCATGGCACAAAAGCACTCATCACTCACTTCAGAGACATGAACCCAACTGACTCCGAACCTAAGCCAAGATCCTGGCTTTTGTTGAAGGATGACGGAGAGGTCATCGATCCAGTGCAAAACCCGGATGCTTACGCTAATGACCATATCGATACAAATGGAGCTGATACGTTCACTTTAATGTCCTACAACACTTTATGTCAACATTACGCGACGACCAAGATGTACAAATACACACCGTCGTGGGCGCTTGACTGGAACTTCCGGAGAAATGCATTGAGAGAAGAAATTTTGAGACACAACACAGATGTTATTTGCTTACAAGAAGTCGAAACTCGCACTTTCCACGAGTTTTGGTTCCCTATCATGACTGAAATAGGATACAAGGGCTTTTTTTTCAGCAAGACAAGATCTAAGACAATGAGCGAGCAGGAATCCAAGAAGGTCGATGGTTGTGCAACATTTTTCCGGTCTTCCAAATTTACCTTGTTGCTGAAACAGCACCTAGAGTACAACACAGTGTGCATGGGTTCCGACAAATACAAGAAAACGAAGGATTTGTTCAACAGATTCATGAACAAAGATCACATCGCTTTGATTACATATCTACAACATGCGGAAAGTGGCGAGAAGATAATGATCGTCAACACCCACTTGCATTGGGATCCTGCTTTCAATGACGTCAAGGCGTTGCAGGTTGGAATCTTGTTGGAGGAATTGCAAGGAATCATAAAGAAAAATGTCGGTTCAAATAGCAACGAAGATTTGAAGAAAGCGTCCATGGTGATTTGCGGAGATTTCAACTCCACCAAACTGAGTGCAGTGTATCAACTCATTTCGACGGGTTCTGTTTCCAAACACGAAGACATGGACGGCCGTGACTACGGTCGGTTCACAGATGAAGGCTTTCATCATTCGTTCAAGTTGAAGTCGGCTTATGACCACATTGCCACTGACTTCCCCTTCTCCAATTTTACGCCAACCTTTACCAATGAAATCGACTACATCTGGTACTCCACCAATACTTTGCAAGTCAAGGGATTGCTTGGAAAAGCCGACGAAGAGTATTTTGCACAGCAAATTGGTATTCCAAACGCGCACTTTCCCTCCGATCACATTCCCTTGGTCACTAAATTCCAAATCCGCAAAAAAGGACAAAGCAGCGGCCCCAAAAAAGCCGAGTTCAGAGCGGACTTCAAATCAGCGTCCTCGAGAAAAACGTAATCGGCAACTAGTTCGCAAACACTTCCATAAAGCTGCAGGTTGCTGCCCTTCATCCGCCATAGAGATTGAAGTGCCAGCCTGTGGTATGTATATTAGCTTCATAGTAATCTATACCTCTCGAAGTCGCGCCTATTCAGGTGCTGTCAATGGCTCGAATCCACAACCATGAAATGAGCTAGCTTATGACCTTGACGGGCTTATTTCCGAGCACACTAAAAATCGAATTGGCGTGCTGCTATGGTGTTATAACGTTATTGGATACCCGTTTTTCAATGAAGCGGGGCACAGCGCGGGGCATTTTTCGGCGCGACACAAAAGCGTCAGTGCTATAAATACGCGGTAGCTTCCAAAGACAACGTGCCTCAATCACTTGCCATTGAATCCACTCCAAACCCTCCAAACATGTCCTTACTCATTCCGACTGAATGTGATTTCGAAGACGCTCATGACGATCTTGAGCTCGAGAGTTTATACCAGGAGAGGTTGAAGCAAGCGGAGGCAGCGGAGCCCACCACTTTCCAGTGGAAATTCGAAAGTGTTCCTGGATTCTTCAAACAAACCGATGCCAGCACTGATGATTTGGCATTCCGCTATACGGAAAGTCAATTGGGCCGCAAAATGCTGTGGGCGGATATACAATCAAAGTTGGCTGCACTCAACAACGACGCAGCTGACAATGAGTGCTACAAATTGGTGTTCTGCGCACGACATGGCCAGGGCTTTCACAACCAGATAGTCAACACATACGGAATTGCGGCATGGGAGGAGAAGTGGAAATATATTGGCATTGATGGTGATGTGACCTACGGTCCAGATGCAATGCTCACAGAATTGGGACTTGCACAGGCGGCGGAGAATAACGAGGTTTGGGCCAAGGAGATAAATGAGCACGGTGCTCCCATTCCCAGCAAGTTCTACGTTTCGCCACTACAACGGTCCTCGTGGACCTTGGTGAAGACTTGGGAAGGCCTTCGCCCGGCTGACAGCCGTGTGTTGGTAGTGGAGAACTTACGAGAGACCATTGGAACGAATTTATGCGACAAGCGCTCGTCAAAAACCACCATTTTGGAGCGTTTTGGCAAGTATGGATTCGAGGTGGAACCTGGGTTCACCGAAAATGACGAACTCTTTGGTCCCCATAGGGAAACAGGGGAGGATCAGGCTGTTAGAATCAACCGCTTTTGCCAGAATCTCTTTGAGGAGCACTGGGATGCGGCAAGAGGTGTTGTTGACAAGCAAAGCGCCCAAGAAAACTCGGTGGTATCAACCACCACTCATGCTGGCACCATCCGTCTGTTCATCGTTGTTTTCGGTCATCGTAGGTTTACTATTTCTACTGGAGGAATGGTACCTATTGTGGTAAAGGCTACAAGATCTAACTAGAAATAACGCACATATAGAATTATACACATATAAATAAAGACGAGGGAAATCTTCAAGTACGATCTGTGTCGTGAATAACTCCCTCGGTTTGGACATTAATCTCATTCTTCTTCTCGACGTTCTCACTTGAACTGCGGTCCAGGTAAGCAGGCAAACCTTCCCCGGAACCCATCATGGAGATGTCGTACCCGTGACTCTGCAAGTACTCCACGAAGCGCTGATCCTCCTTCTCAATGGCGTCTTGTCCAACGGATGGGCAGAAAAGCAAACAAAGGAAGGCAGAAAAGACACACAAGGCCGAAGAGACATAGAAGGCAGTTTGGAGGCCCTTATCGCTGGAATAACCTCCGTTGTTTTTGATGATAACTGGGAACACGTATGTGCCGACAAAAGCGCCGACTTTGCCAATGGCAGCAGCGATGCCGTAGTACTGACCTCTGATAGGTGTGGCCGAGGTCTTAGAGGCCAAACATCCCACATTGTTACCTGCACCAAATTCACCAAGAGTCAAGAAAATACCGTACACCACCACGAAACCTCCGATGTGGTGTTTCAAAGTAGGGTAAGATGCCGTCATGGCAAAGCCAACGACAGCCTGGCAAATGAGACCAACAAACAAAGTGAGTCTTGGACCGATGTAGTCAGTGGAGTATCCGCCAAGGAAGGAGCCTGGAATGTAAAACAAGTTGAAAACAACGTTCCAACCCCAACTCTTGTAAATGCTGCCTCCTGGAATGAGTTGGGTAAGAATGAAAGAAGAGTAAAGTCCAAAGGAGTATGCGGAAAAGTCGTAAATGAACCAGATGATGGAGACTATCGTCAAACGAAACCAATAGTATTTAATAACGAGAAACCAAGGGAACTTTGTGACAGTCTTCATGTTGAGCTTGTCGTAAGCTTGTGAGTTTTTCATCTTTCTTCTCATGAAAAACAAGGCCAATGGTGGGAACACACCAAGGGCCAAGGTCAATCGCCAGATTGGAGTCAAGTGCTTTTCACGGAAAATCCACAAGAGAACCAAGGGAACAAATGAGGACACGACGAAACCAGCGTCGATGGTGAAGTTGGTGAACCAACAGAAATATCTGTTTCTATGACCAGCAGGTAACTGGTTTGCAAACTCCGAAGCAATCACCGAGGAAGTTGGGTATTCTGCACCAATTGCAATACCCAAAAAGAAACGGAAGACGGTAATGGCGGTGAACATGCCGTCGGGAGTCTTACCCCATGTCGCCACCGCACAAAGAAGAGTGAAGAGGATAAGAAGCACGTTGGCAACAAGCATACCACCCTTCCGTGCCACATGATCGGAAATGTATCCAAATGTCAACTGCCCAACGACTGTGCCCGCGAAGGCAATGGAGGCAATGTTGGAAATGGCGTTGGACTCAGTGTACTTATCACCGTAAATAATGGAGAGACAGGTGGTGACCGTTGAAATCGAGTTGTTGACGTAACCGTCAGAGAACAAACCGGCACCAGAGATGAAAGCCGGCCACAAATTCTTGACGGTGACTTTTTTTTCTTGTCCGTCTTCGTCTACGTCCTTGGGTGCACGATAGCCCAATTCATCGGGGATCTTCTTTGCCCAACCTGTGAAAGCATCAGGAATAGAGCTGGGGAGGTCTCTAGAAGCCATTGTGAGTGTAAGTATTGATCAGATTATAGACTGTCTTGCTCAAGAAATGCAGCAATCTTCTAAGTCAAGAATAGTGCTTTGGGCTGATCGGCGAAGATTTGGACGACTGTAGCAAACAACACTGGACAGCGAGAGCAATAGAGAGATCGACTGAGTTAAAGAAAACAGAGCGTGCCGACAGTTGGAAAAAAGCCTCGTTCTTATAGCAAGGAGTGACACCTTACCGTGCGGCCCGAGCTATATATGTCAACGTGGGGCTTCGGTGGACCGACATGTCACTTATCTCCAGCTGCAGGACGACGTGACGAGCGCAAGCCTCACTGCTTCAACTGCGAGCGGTCGAAGAAGTGTTGTCTTGGGTACGAGGCGCTTCCTGATAAGCGCAACCTGGACAGCCCCGAGCGCTCGGAGAAGCGGTCGTCTGTGCACAGTCTTATGTAATATTTAATGCAGTCATGGGAGCCACGAGCCACGAGCCACGAGAGCCACGAAAAGAGGAAAAAATGATGTAAGAGTGTAGAAGAAGAGTGTGTGGGAAAAGAGAGTCTTCAGAAGAAGAGAGCCTTCAGAAGAAGAGAGTCTTCGAAAAAGAGAATCTAGAATAAGATTCTTTAGACGAGGAGAGTTTTCGAAGAAGAGAGCTAAGAGTGGGTGTAGGACGGTGTGTAGGACGGTGCGTTTAGGAGCGAGTCTACGGTCCTGCCGCCGCCAAGGCACCGGGCCAGGAGGCGGCCGCGCTCCGATCTCTGGCGCAAGGGCCCACCCAGCTGAGAGCACTCACATGCACCAGGGAGCCAAGCATTTACGAGGATACAACGTTACATAACCACCGGCGGCGTGAAGCCTAAGAAGCAGCGGCGCTTGAAAACGTCTATAATCAAAAGGCGGCGGCGGCAGTAAAATCAAGCCGCAGCAGCCGTTTCAGCAGTCGCAGCCACAGCCCAGTGGCCCAATGCCACGCCCGCAGCCAAGCCAGGGCCAAGCACAGCAAGCGGCGGGGAGCCACGCAGGCAGGCACACGGGAAACAAGGGGCAGCGGAAGCAGCGGCAGCAGCGGCGGAGACCTCGGCTAGTGGCACGTTGGGAGGCTGTGAAACGAAGCTGAGTGGAATTGCCAGATTCAAGAGTGCCTGTAGCGATGAAGCTGAGCACGCAAGCGGGAAGGTGAGTGGGTGCGTGCGGCGGCGGTCCAGGCTCTCGGTCCTGCAGAGGGCGTGCTGAAATGGGGAGGGCTTGTGCGTTTCACATCCTTCGGTACGGTGGGTGCCCCTGGCCGAGGGCCCGATGAGATTTGCAGCTGGCGGCGTTTGTGTTGGCGCTGGGTGTTGCGGAGAACGCAGCACCGGTCGCTGTGGCAGCCATTGCGAGCGCGTAACTGCTCTGAGTTGCTGGGCTGTGGCGCCGCCGCAAGCGGGTTTCCTCCCACTATTCTGGTCTGCGCTCCGCTTAACAAGCCCGGCTGCAGCAACCACTGCACGCTGCAGCAGCTGCGGCCCTCAGCTTCCCAGCGTCCTGCGTTGCACGCTAGCGCAACGTCACCTGGGCAGCCAGTTTCAGTGGTTGTCTGCCCAGAAACGCCGCTATTAAGGGAGAAGCAGAAGGGAGGAAGGGGGCAGAGAATCGACTCCTGGCGGTTTACTCACGACTCTAGTAGAATCAGGGAGGATTAGTCTTTGGCTCAGCAGTCTTTGGCTCCGCAGTCTTTGGCTCCGCAGTCTTTGGCTCCGCACAGCAGTCTACGGCTCCGCAGTCTACCCCCACAATCGGTTTGCATGGCGCCGCTCTGGCGGTGCAACCTGACTCACTCTGGACCGCTCTGTCCATCCAGCGTAAGGCTTTGAA